>JAOPTO010002329.1:437127-1140313 GCA_033822845.1 Tetrapedia diversipes
CCGGTCAGGTTCATTCACACATCAAGTATGTAGCGGACTTTAAGTTAGTTTGTACTCGATTTTTTATAGGAAACGATTGTAAATTGAATGAAATGTGCATATAATTGCAAAAGATTTTATTTTTCAACGCGACATGTAAATTATAAATAGTTGCAATAAATATATTGACAATAAAAGTAATTGTACACAGCAAATCGATATTTTGTATTTATTCAAATATATTCATGGTTCCATCTACATTTTATTTGAAACACACTTTTTCATTTGTTACAGTTGCTTCCGTATTCCCTGTTTATTTTTCATCCGTCGTTTTGGTAAGTTTTCTGATTTTTCGTTCTTACCATCATCCACTTTTTTCCCTCCTATTTCTTGGGCATTATTGTCGCAAACAAGTTACGGTATAGACCTTTTATCTTACGGGACTTAACGTCTTACGAACTGAAATACCGATCGTGCAAAAAGTCACAGATTTTGTTATGCCCTCTACCATTGATAATAAAAAAGAACACGAAGTATCTCGCGATAAACAAAATTATAAGTGAACGAAACAACATATAGTGATAATATATTATTATTTGTGAACGAAAATTAAAATAATTAACATACTACAATAGTGTGAATGTTAATATAAAAAAAGCATGTGCAGAAATGTAATAGAAAACACTCACGGGAAACGTACACATCGCTTCCCGAAACCATGGGAGAAACGTATTATTAAACATCTCTGAAATATACAGCTAAAATATATACGTGTCTTATACCGAAGTAATTTTGTTTTGTAACTTAATACCTTGTTTTTTAAAGGATTTCGTTTGTTAAGAATGACTTTACGATATATCATTTAAACATTTTATCATCATAATATTTTAACATTTTTAAAATATACGCATGATACATGAAAATATTTTCTGTACGTCTTGTACAATGTAATTTTGTGTTTATATTTTACGGTTTTTTATTTTATGATCCTTTTAATAATCAAGCTTTTCAAGCGTTTCCTTTTGTGTATCATTGGAATAAGTCGCAAGATAATGATGCGGCGGCAATTGTTTTACTTATTATTTCTTGTTAACGATCTTTAACACGGTTTCTTCTTCTTCCGATTTTGAGTTGTAGAGGGCACAACGAAACCTGTGTTTTCTTGTACGATCGGTATTTCAGATCACGAGAGGAAAGAGTCGTAGAAGGTTGTAGGTCTATGGTGTACGTAGTCTGTGACAAAGGTTAGCGAAAGACACACACCGATTTCCTGCATTATCGACTACTGCTTAAATTGCATTAAAAATATTCTACGGTAGATGGCGATGGTAGTTTTTCTCGAATGCGTCGAAACCTATGCGATTCGCGTGCATTTTTTTATCAACACGCGATGCAAAGCATGAAACTAATTATCAAACGTAAAGGTATCACAAACGGAGAAACAAGTAGGAAATTTTATTCTAAAACGGTTGAAGGTAAGACAGATTTTAGTGTAGAATTTTGAATGGTATCCGTAGCCCTTCGAAACACGATGGAGGATATGTTAACAAATTGTATCGTAATCTTATATATACGATTGTTTATTAATATCTAACAACAAGTTAAACGTATTCGCGTTAAATATCTACTCGTACGTGATACGAGTAACAAATTTTACCGTTAAGAACAATTTCATTTCGGGATTTAGAGACCAAAACGTGACCGTAGTGCAAAAATGGACAATATACGCGAGTAAATAGGAAGAACGGTGGAAGAACAAAGCGAGCAGAAATCTCGATTATGCGCCAACAGGAGGACAGAGGTATTAGTCAAATTAGAAACGTCCGAGTTCAGAAACGAGAGCTCCTTCGGAAGCGTTTGTTTTGCTGATAAATATGAAGGAAAAGTTATAGGTGTACGTCGAACGTTTCGTTCGCGAGGCATAAGAGTGTCAGGGGGGGAGGGTTTGTGGGAGGTACCCATGGGGCGGGCAGGGAGAGGGTAGAGCAAGAAGGGGTGTGCGAGAGGTGTCAGGAAAGTGTTTTACTAGCCTTAATTTCGTGTGCTTTCGCAGCCAATATGTCGGGCAGTAAATTGCAAACTTTCCAGCGGGTTTCGCGTTTCGGTGTTGCGCGTTTTAGCGCTCGCGGTTTTAACGACCCCGTCCATCCTTCGTTCCGCATCCTCCGGCTCAAGGAATGGTTCCCGGATATTAATCCTGTAAACAAGCGTACGGCTTGCCAGCCCCGCGGAATCGGTTACTTTTCGTTCGCGCGATTATCCAGTTTGGTGGTTAACAACGGTGCGAACGGCATCGAAGTGACCCTACCTTACTTGCTGATCTTTCCACGAGGTGGAATATTCTCGAGTGAAACGTTTAACGCGGAATACGGTGCAGCGAAAGCAAACAGAAGAAGATGATTAAATATTCGAGGAATAGCGTATAAAAATTTACGATATCCAGAGGAGTTGACACGTGCGAGGTTCTAGAGAGACGGTCGAGGGGGTAGGTAAAGAGCAAGGGTTATCGGAGGAACGGGAGGGAGAGAGAGAGTGAGAGAGAGGAGAGGGAGAAGAGGGAGAAGATGAAAGAAAAGAGGGAAAGAGAGCGGCGAATCGATTGAACCAACATAAACGTTGAAGGACTAATAAAAAAAAAATAGTAATTTAGTTAGTAAAACATAAAGCCACGTCGGTGGTCGGAGAACGAAGGCAAACACATTAAACATTTAGAGGGCATAATAACCCGTGGCATACGTAATACGACCGGCGCCCTTTTCACCGATGGCTATGAATAATGTACATACGCCAAGATATGACGTAGGCTCGCCGAGCTGTGTGTATTTCACGGTGGAGTAGATCGACCAGACTATTTCCAATAACCGCCGCGTAACGTTATCGCGAGACCGTTTGCGAGACCCCGAGAACCCTTTTGTGTCGTTTCGCGCTTCTGTCGTTTCTCGTTGCCCCCGTTTCGACCCTACTTTCTTCGCGATATCGCGCCGAAACCCCGACCGTCCAAACCTTCCTTTCCACTATTTCGTCCGTATCTTGTCTCTCTCTTTCGCTGCCCTCCCCATCGCGACCACTGCAACCAATAATTACCTGTTCCACGAATTCTTTTTCCCCCCTGTTCTTGTCCTGTTCTCTCTCTCTCTCTCTCTCTCTCTCTCTCTCTCTCTCTCGGTTCGTCGTTTCCCTTAATTTCGAACGACGAACGTTAACGTTGCTAGCTCGAGAAAGGAAGTCGAAAGAAGGATAATTGTATAGACAGCATCGTTTCTCGATTAGGTAAACGTCACTAGAAGACTAGATATAACCGAAATGCGAGATTTTCGATCGATCTGTCTATAAACGTAATATTTAAGCGTTAGATTTCGGGGAAACGAAGAAAGAGGTTTATTCTTCGCGCAACGCAACGAGTCGTGCGCGGAATAAAACGAGTGTGGGGAGCGAGCGTTGTTTTTGTCGGCGGACAATACCAGCGGAATTCCAGGGATTTTAAACAAATACGCGATCGCGTATACTATTGAAAATCGTCGCAAGACCGGAGGATGTTGATTAAACACTGACGGCCGTGGTTCGCGAAAACAGCGAGCGACAACGATCGCGAGTAAACGGCGAGGTCCGCGGCTGCCGGATGATTGGAAACCGTTCCGCGGAGAAGTGACGGCGCGCGTGCGATACATGTCCAGCTGAAACGCGGAAAAATAAACGGGACCGAAGAGATCGAAACGGGTCGCGTCGATTAGCGTCGTGTCTTTCGTTCGGCCTCGTCGAACCGAGGTTACGGGGAACGGTCGTGAATCTGTCGGAAGGGATGTCGGCGGGAACAACGCGAGGCCTCCGGCTGTTACCGCGCGACGAAAAGGCAGACGGGCAGGCGGACGTGACGTTGGTATCGTTGACGTACGGCGGGCTACGGCCGGAACCGAAGCGAACGAAAAACCGACGGGACACGCGTCCGCTGTCCGATAAATCTAGTAGAAACGTCTAGGGGGCAAGCAGGGTGGAGCGCGTTCGCGCAACGAATATCGCCATAAAGGCCAGCTCAAAAGTCAATCAAGCGGGCCGAATTACGTCGAAAAGCGCGGAACGCGAGCGGGGCGCGAGCGGTGTCCGCCACCGATATACAACAAAATGAAAGCTATCAGAGGTGACAATCCGCGGACGACAAATCAGCGTGTATATTTAATGCCCGTGGTGCCTGCCACCCTCGCTCCCGGAAAACCTCCCGACGCTCGAAGTGGAACGCGTTCGCGCTATCGCGCTTCTCTTTCCCTCTTGCGCAACCTCCCCTTCCCTGTCACCGCTCGAGCATCACCCTCGCTCTTCCATTCTGTCGTTCGTTCGTTCGTTCGTTCGTTCGTTCGTTCCCTTTTCCTTCTCGTTCTCGTTCTCGTTCTCGTGGCCAGTTGTTCCGTGTCTGTTCGGCTTCTTCATCCTTCTCCTCGTTCTTCTCTGTTCGCCACCGGTCGTTTCGTTTTTCTCTGTCACGCGTACGCGTCATCGCGTCGTTGCTCTCGGATATGTCACTATGCTACCGACATAACCCAGAACCACCCCTGTTCCTGTCTGCTCACCCCGACGACCCCTCGTTTCTCTCCTCGACCGTCTCTACCCGACGCGTTATTTGCCCCGCGTTGTTCTCTCGCTTCGAGTCGCCCTCCCGCTGCGATCTAGCGCAATCAGTGCTATTATATTAATATTTATGCCCCCTCTCGGTCCCCTCGCCATCCCTATCCTGCCTTTCCAATTGCGCCCGCTTCCCGAGAGTCTGTCCTCGGTGATATCTCCCGAAACGTCGATGTAAAATACAAACTGATTCTTCGCGTCTCTTTCCCCCTATTCCATCTCCTACAGATTTATCTTGGTCGACCGTTCACCTTCGTCGCGCTTGCTTTCCTTCGACAGGTTTCCATCAATGAATTTCAGCAACGTGTTCGGTCGACGATCTTTTGTAGTCCGCGGGGAATCGAGATGTCGCCGCGTTAATATTTTATATAACATATTCGTTAGCCTTGTTCATAGACGACCTACTTGCGCGGTATGTAAATGTATGCGCGATAGATTCGATTGTATGTAAATAGTAATAGGAACTCCAGTGTTTTGCGCAACACCGCTCCGCGCCGTGGCGTACGGTCGCGCGCGCGAATACGATTGCCTTTGAAGGGAAAACACGCGAATTTCGATCGCGCTCTTTCCCTTGTATCGAGAAAGGAGGTCAACTCGTTCGCTGTGCTCCGACAACGAATTGAACGCGAACGGCGAACATCTCGGTTTACGGTCCCTAGATCCTCGTTCGTTCGCGTAATCGAGAAGTATTTTCTTTTGCTCTGCCGCCGATCTAATTTATATATACTTGCTTCGTTCTACGCGAGGATCATCGAAACGTCCTATTCTATCGTCGTTCGACGATCGGATCGAGAATAGGCTCGACGATCAGCTCCTTAACCGAATAATCGCGTTTTCCTCTTCTTCACCGGGGTTCCAGCCACCCGTGGACACGACGTTCCCCGTGGAGATTCGTTCTCCCCAGTATTACGAGAAGCATCTACGGCTCGCAGCGTAGCGATACTCTTTGACGATTGTCTCTCAATCGTCCATGCTACGAACGTCTCGCGATTTCGCTGCGAAACCATAAAAGCAATATTCCGCGAGAGGAGCTTGTCGTTCGAATCTACTGTACGCGCGACAGTTCGTCGGCAGCTCGTCGTCGGTTTTGCGCGAGAGTGGCGATACCCCGTTGAGCGAAAATTGGTGCTTAATGCGAATTGCAGGTTAGATTTCTTCGGGCGGTGACGAGGCTGTTTCGTCGATCGAAATTTCATTTCCGATCGGCCGAATTGGCCACCCGGGGTTTCCACCCCATCCGCCACTGCGCACGGCACTCTTTCTTTGAAATGAAGTTGTAGCTGGTATTAGAAAGATAACCATACGTTTGATCGTACGCGTAATAAACGCAAATACCGAAGGGTCCTTCCCTTCGAGCTCGTGAAAATAGTCCGCACCGATCGTCGAGTATTCCGAATGGCGATCCCTGCGCGCGTTCAAGTAATTTACGAAGGATCGTCGCGGTTTATCGTTAAAATTGCGAGTTTATCTTCGCGGAACGACGAACGGTGTGGTGTACGCGTATCGATGGTCGAAGAGGAAAGAATAAGCGCGAGCGAGAAAAAAAGCCGTATAAGTACGTAGCGGAACGGAGTAAGGACCGGTCCATTCCGTGAGTAGATGATTTTCGTGATTTCATGATTCGCGATATCGAGAGGGATCGTCGGTAACGAGCCGGTCGTGACTCGCCGCTTTTGCACGGTAGCTCGTTCGCGAGTTGTTGCACCAGCGAATAGCGGCCCGGCTCGGCAACTACAGTTGCAACTGCAACAACAGCAGGAGGATCGCCCGTATCGTGGTAGCGGGGTGCATTCGATCCTTCTGCGAGCCGAGGAACTGCTACTTATCCACCGGTTCGCCTCTAAATCGGTCCAACGATAGAAACGAAACGGTTTTAATGTTACGTATCTGGGTATACAGCGAAGTCGCGGGAGATCCGTACGAACGAGTAGATTACCCTTCCCTTCCCCTTCTCCTTCTTTCGTCTCTTCCCCGACTCTCTCGTTTTCTCTTCGGTTCGTCCCTCGAGCGCGAACGCGATGTTCCCCTCTGTCCTCTTTTCCGCTTGTTTACACACTGCAAAGCAAACCCAAGAGGCCTCGTCGGCCAACGATGCCTACTATCGATCGGTTCCCGAGCATCGCGGAGGATGGAAAGAACCGTCGAGCGACCACCGAATCGATTCAACGTTCGCGAAAAGTATGTACGCCTCGCTCTAGCTGTTTGTTATAAACAGCTGTCCGGTGTTCGTGCTCGGCGAATGTCGTTTTCGTAATTTCCCCAAGAAAAGGAAGGAAAGAGTCGAACGATGGAACGATTGTTTCTTCTAGATCGCACGGGGGCTGATGATACGTTGTTCGGAAAGGCATCGGTAGGGAGAGCAGGAAATCGGATCGCATGTCTGCCTCGAATCTTTCCGCCATCTTGCGAGAATTCTTTCCACGGTAGCGAGCGACGAGCGGCGAAAACCGAGCTCTGCGATTACATTCCCTTATAAATATGCAAATATGGCGGCACGGTGCACGTAGGGAGAAGAAACGGGGAGGAGAAGGAGGAATAGGAGGAGGAGGAGGAGGAGGAGGAGGAGAAGGAGGAGGAGGTGGCGGCGAAGGAGAAAGGGGAAAAGAAGAGGGAGGAGGAGAAGGAGTAGGAGGAGGTAGTGGCGGTGGGTTCGCGAGTCTTCGGCAAACGGACGCTCCGCCGAGAGAACGCGAAGGGGGCTGCTATAGGACGCAAAAATAGAGAATATCGCGGTAATAATTATTGATTAGGTATTCGTGACCGACTCGCCATCGCGAGAACCGTGCGGTGCACAACACGGTTTAAGTACACGTACCGCGCGATCTTTCCTTCTTTCTCTCCTCGTTGTTTCGCCACGGTGGTGAAGCGCCGAACGAACTCGACGGTTGAGCGCGCCGCGGACACCCGACTCCGCTCGGATCGGCTTCGACGATTCACCTCGAGATGCGTCCGCGAAGCTTCGTCGGGCTTGGTTTACGAGCGAATTCGTCGAGATCGAGATGGCCAGCTTTTTTCCCGCTTAAACCGTTTCTAAGAGAGTGATCGCCGAAGAGAAAAACGAAGTGGGAGCGCGATACGCCCCTCGGCTCCCTGTTGCTCGTGCGCCGTGTCCATAATTTTCGTAATTCTGGGTTTTCGAGATGCGGCCGGCCGTATTCTGGCTACCAGTCTTTACTCTCGGCCCGTCTTGTTGCTCGTGCCTTCGGATTTGGCGCATCTGAATATCAAGGACGCGCGATCGCGATCGCGATCTCGATCTCGAGCAAAAGTTTGAGAGTCGTCGGTGCCAAGGGTTCCCGGCACAGGCCCGCTCGACGTGCCGATCGACGACCATCTTTCGTTCGCTCGCGTAGAGCCATGGATCGTCGAGGACGCGGACGAGGACGGGGACGAGGATAACGCATTGAATAGGCTGCGCGGAGAAACGCTACGCACAGGAAGCTACAATGTGCACACGGCATTATCATTCACCCTGCCCCATTATCCATCCACCGGCACACCATCGACGATCCAACCCCTATCCACCGGTGGTGGTGCTTGCTACTATCCCCTTTCGCATTCGACGAGATGGAAATTTAGCGGAATCATTCGCGATTTACGACGGGGCAAACGCGCCGGCAGTCCACCCCTTCGGTACTTACCTCGGTTTATACGCGAGAAAGATGAACTGTATTATCTCTCGCTCTCGCCTCTCGCTTCTCGACGATGATAACCGGGGCATCCTAGTTTATTCGTCCAGCCACGCGGTCCCGCTCTATATCTTCGAGTTCCTCCGTCGACGATTATCGCGATAATCCTGGACTAACCGAACGAACAAAACGAGTCTACTCGCTGCTCTCCCCTCGTCCTCTTCTCCTCCCGTGCCTCCTCTACGCGCAGGAATAATCGCGCAACGATACGTAATAATTACGCAACGATTTATAAGGTATCGACGTTTCACGGCACGCGCGAGGCGATTCGGAAAATTGGCCAAAATCGTGCCTCCGCTAATTCGTAAATAACCTAACCGACGATGCGGATTCGCAGCTACGATCGATCCGAACGATTTATCGCGAGGGTTAGTCGACGCGAAGCGAGAAGTCGAAAATTGGTAATTGCAACGGAGTAACGTTGCGCGTAACTCGTCCGCAATCGCGTGAAAATCGCATTCCCGGAAAATCATCGAACGATCTTAACCTGCTCGTCGGTCTTGGAGCGTGAGAATCGGCTGTCAGCTGCCGGGAAGAGGAACGATGTTGCGCGTTTCCTTTCGAATAATAGCTGGATAAACGTTCTCGAAACAATTGCCGCGAACCTTAACGACGTAGTCGAGAACGGGAATAACTTAGAATGGTAAAATATTTGGTTCGGAGCGGCGGTAAAATTTCGCCGTGCGGTGGAATAAATAAGCGGCTCGCGCGGATTTCGACTCTCCTTTCCTCGACGCGGTTCCGGCGTTAACGAGACGAACGATTGTTGTTTCGTTTGTTCGCGCGTTCTAGCTCACGCGCCCGTACCCTCGCCGCGCAGAGCGGCTCTTTGACAAGCGCGAACGAGACACAAAGACCAAAAGTGTAAATTAACGGTAACGCGACGCAACGTAACGCGCGTAGCGAGTAGTAGAGCGCGGTGAAAAGCTCGTCCTACCTCTCTCGCCCGAGCTTCCCTATTTTATCGCGCGGTTCGTGCCGCTACCTGAAACGCAAACACACCGACGGATCGCGCCTATTGCCGGCGCGGTTGTTAAATTTAATTTAACCGCTTATTTGTGTACAACTTTATATTTCCCATTAGCGGGGATAAACTGACCTAATTCTGAAGCCGTTGAACGGGCATCGCGTGGGTAGAGAGACAGACGGGTAGAGCGTATGGCCCGCCGGGGAGTATCGCGTCGTTCGTCAACCGAGGGTGAATTTACGCGGAAGAAAATCGAAGAATGGTCGCATCGGATAGGCCCGACGCTCGGCAAAACCTACCGGATTTCTTGGACGGAACCCGGTTTTCCAGTGAAACGGGGAAGCAGTCGCTTCCGAGTACCGCGCGGATGTCGAAACACAGGGTTTTTAAGATTTTCTTAGGTTAAGCGCTCGCGCGCGAATTACGTTAGACCGATACGAAATGGTTCCATGTGTTCGCGAAAGCCGTGTCGTCGAGTATCGCGTACAATCGCGAACGAGGCGAAACTCGTGTATCATGGATGATTAATTCTGGGTGAATCGGTTGTAACGTCGTACGGTAACGAGAAACGGGTGACGGTAATTACAGCACCAGTAAAACACTGCCGTTCGCGCGTAAAAGTAGGCAGCTGCGTAGGTTCGGGTTCGGGAAAGACTGGCGGGGTGAGCGTACGCGTGGATGCTCGTGGATCCGCGTGTGCGTGCATACGCGCGCGTGTACGAGCGCGTGGACGGCACAAAGTGCGAGGTAATTAGTTTACATCGTGCGAATCGTGTAAACTTCGCTACGCATCGATTAAATGCCGCTGCCGGTGGCGTTGTCGCAGCCACGGACCTATCGTTCGAATAGATTTGCCTCGATCGACCTCACCGTCGCGTTTCACCTTTGCATGCCGATAGAAATTGGCAGGCCGAGCGACGCCCGAAACTGCCTCTCGAAAAGCCACCGTTGTGGCTCGCTCGATCGACGAACCCGTCTGGGTTCGCGCGTTCCATCGAATCGCGACCACGCGCATACGGATCCTTTGCTACGAGATCGCCACTGGGACACCGTTATTGTTTCATCGAGTCCATCCTTCTTTCAGGCCTTACCGTGGATCATTCAAACATTTTCGTTACGCGGATGCTTTTTCGCCGCAATTTTCGCTCTCTCCCTGTTTCTGTTTTCAGCCCGAAATTCGCTCGAAAGAACCCTCCGTCGCGCCGGCGGAAAGTCCGTGATTTTTCAGCCCTCGCGGAAGATAAAGGGCCGCGCGTTCGTATAGAGGAATATAGACGCGTAGACGCGTGCACGTGTAAAAGGGTGCGAACGAGCGAGCAGGAATAGGCGGGGCTGCAGATGCGTACTCGTGTGCATGCCTCGCTTTCTAATCAGGCATAGTAGTTCTCGGAATCCCTCTGCCTATAATCGATCAGCCAGGTTATAAATTTTTCCGGTGAAACATCCTGAACCTTCTCTCTCCTCCGGCTCTCCCTGCCCGGCCGTCATCCGATCGATTCGCTTCTCGTCCACGAAACGACGACGCGCTCCGATCGAACGAGCCTCCTCGTACGCGCCGATCCTCGGCTTTTTTCGATCGCCGCCGACCTTCCGTGGTGAAACAGTCGCGGGGTGACACGCGTTAGCCATCGTTATCGTTGCGCGCGTTTCGTTCGGTCCGCGGCGAACGAGCTTCTTCTGGTTACCGATTTTGGTCGAAGCGAGGCGCGAAACGTTTCCACGGGAAGGTTCAAAGGTTCGCGGCGTGCATTACTATTGCATAACTGTAAAACGCGGCTGCAGCCTACGATACTCGAGGAGGGGGGGGGGGGGGGCAAAAAAATTGACGCGCAAAAGGTAGCCGTGTTCTGTGAGTAGGTTTAATTAAATTCTACGCGAGCTGGAACGGCTAAAAAGGCAGTTACAGTGCCGCGTATAATTCACCGCAAAGGTAGGTAAAGGTTCCTTTTGGTTTGGCTGGTAAAAGGTAAGCGGCAACGCGCGGGTAACGGCTGTTCCGACGCGAGACGCGAGGCGCGAGGCACGAGTCGTGCGCTCGCTGTTAAAGCCGCGCACTACGCTCAGCTCGGCTCCGCTCCGCTTCGACCGGCTCGTTTTCCACTCTTAGTTATAACCCCGTGACGTTCCCATGGCATAAACAAAGCGCAACCGCCAATTCCGACGATGAAATATTATAAGTAATAACATATAGGTGTACCTATAGGGAGAGAGCAGGCTACGTGTTCTTGACCACCACGGCCTCTCGCGGGACTCGAAGAGAACGGGATAATAACACGGCACTAAACTATACGCTCGATACACCGTACCTACATATAATTGTATAATTATTATTAATGATATCGAGTCCCTTACCGGCTTAAACGCGCCAACGTACTCGAGGTACCGATCGAGCCATACTTGTACTTGCTCGCGTCTTACTTTTCTCCCCATCCCACCCCCTATCTCTCTCTTTCTCCTCTTCTTTTTTCTCATGCCGCTTCGTTTCTTCCGCTCGCTCCGCCGCTTTGCCTCTTCTCTCACCCTCTCTCGTTCCTCCTGTCTTTCCGCGCTACGAGCGGCGATTATCGCCTTCGCTCAATGGAGAACATATCCGGCCCCTCGCGCCTCGACGCGTTGCATGGACGGATTATCGCGATTCTTCTACTTTTTCTCTCTTCCTTCCTTCCTTCCTTCCTTCCTTCCTTTTTTTTTGGCAAAATTTTCCGATTCCCGCGACTCGTTTCGCTTTGTTCGCGCACCGTCACGACTCCGCTGTTAATAAACGATCCTGTCGTTTCGTGCGTTATTTATGGCCGTATCGACTGACTCGGTACACTTGGGGCTTCTTCGACGATTACGATGGCCTTGACGAAACCGTGGTTCGAATGTTCGCGAGGTATAGCGAGAGCGTAGGCGCTAATCGTGAATCCGAGGAGAGCAAAGCGTGAAGAAAAAGGAGGCGATCGCGAAATCGAGGGTGTTCTTGCGAAGCACAGCCACGCGGAAGATGGACGCGTGACTCGTGTAAACGCGGCGATTACCGACGCCTTCGGAATAAAGAGATCGTCGACCGAAACTCCTCGTAATCGTCGCACGACCAGTTTGCTCTTGGTCACGGATTCATTTTCAGTGGTAATACCGAACATTAGCGTAACCTGTCGCGCGGACCGCTCAGAAAGAACAGCGATCGGAGAACGAAGGCAGAAAGAACCGAGCGACGGGAAGGGACAACGGCGAGAAAGGAGCGGTTGCGAGAGAGAAAGGGCGAAGGAACGGCAGCGGCGATCAACGGAAAAAAAGGCAAAAGACGAAGACGAAGAAAACGTGGACGAGAGGAGGAGAGGAACGCGCGCGTGGAATATTAAGGACAGATTAACATAAGGGGACAGAAGCGTGCGTGTCTTCGCGATCGTGACGACATTATCGATTGTCGTCGAGTTCTAGGTTCAGGCACGTATCGCATACACGCACTCGCGAACCGACAATGAGGAGGACGAGGTTAAAGACACGCGCTCGCGACGAGTCGGCCTCGCTGGAAAGGGGAGAAGTTGGCGTGCTGAACGAAAAAAGAATCGCGCGCGGTAAAGAATCGGAGAAAGGACGACGAACGATAGAAGAGGAGTCGGTCGGGGGACCACGGAGAGAACTCCGCGGTATTGTCAACCGCGAGGCCATACACCAACGACGTACCATGTTACTGGTAACCATAACTGTACCTGCATTCCGATCTTCTGAATAACGCCGGAATAATACGGCTGGAAAAAGAACGCCCCTAACGCCAGTTTCTACGCTAACTTTCTTCGACGACACCACTTTTCTCAACGTTTATACCGTCGTTACTAAACATAAAAAGCAGTTTACCACGCTATATTCGATCGATTTTAATTTTATTCGAAGCTTTTAAGTAGCTCGCCTTTCTCCAACGTTGTCGCGTTCTCTGCCATATTTGCTACCGCGACGATCAATGAATTGTAAGTGCTGTGTAAAACGGATATGCAAAATGGATGGAAAAGAACGTTAACGCGAGTTCGTTTTGTTTATTCGTCTGTTTCGTTACGATGAACGGTGGAGGAGCGACGGGGAGTTACGGGAGGTATGGAACGGAACCGAGCGAGTGGGACCACCGGGCAAGGGGTGCTCGAGGCATCATTAAGACGGATTTTCCGGCACGCAGTCGTTTGATTGCCTCACGTACAACTGTTACGCGCGATCATTCGGTTCAATGATAATCCCTTGGGTAGTATGGCGTGGCCTGCCTGTCGGAGAGAATGTTGTGTACCGCGCAGGATGAAACGGGACGCGCGAAGGAAATGGACAGAGCAGACGGACGTGGACCAAGGGAACGATCTCTGCTACGATCATACGCGATTACATGCTGAATCTTTAATGGAACGTTTCGAGGCTGGAATTACCCGAGCCCCGTGGAAACCTATCGCCGCGTGGAATGCAAGCGTTCCCAAGCGCGCTTGCTTTCGTCCAACTGCCCGTGTCCCGCGTCTTCGCGTCTCCGAGGTTTCGTTTACGTCCAGATACACCGTGGATTCGCCTTCTCGCGAGGCGATTCGATGAAACCGAGACGGACACGGCGCACGGCCAACGGACCGCGAGCTTGCCTCGACGAATGCGCTTTAACGATCGCATACTACTCTCTCTCTCTCTCTCTCTCTACTGTAATTTGTCTGCCTTTCCCGCGTGTAATCGTCCAAACAGTACAATGCGAACCTCGATTACAAGTCACCGCGGTACAATTTCATTTACCAAGAATCAAACGAGTCTGCTTTATTCGTTTTAGTTTGTTTCGTTCGTGTCCTCGCGCCGCGGCTCGATTCCAAACGTTCCCCTTTCGTTCGCCTTGCCACGCGGAACAAGGACCGTGCGCGAAATCATCGAGAGCTCTTTCGAGATGCGCCGCATTGTCGTGGCAAGACGAGAGCGAGATCGGAATAGAGGAGGGATTGAGAAAGAGAGGGAGAAGAAGGAAGAGAGCCCGAAGCGAACGTAAAATGACTTTCCAAAATTCGAAATTCCAGACGAGAACCGAGCGATAAAGCGGCCCGTTTCCAGCGGGCACTTAGATACCACAATTTGCTAGATGGTCGCCCAGGGCGAACCATCCACTCGAACAACCTTTGCTTTGTGTCTCCGCCGGACAGGACAGCGGGAGAATTCGATTTAACTACCACGTGGCCACAGAAATGCTTCGTGTGCGTGAGCAGCGGTCTTCCCACGACGCGCTCCGTTTCTATGGGGTGCGCACAAATTCGAGGACCTTCCTCTTCTGGCTGTTCGCGCTCCTCAAAATTCCGACGAACCGATCTTCGACTTTCTGACGAATCGCGTTAATCATTGTCGCCCGAACGGATCACGACACCGTTGACGAGTAAACGGATCTTTGGTGCACGAGTAAATTTGGTTAAGATGGTTTTACGAAAACGCGTGAACTCGCAAAGAATGTAGAAGCAAGGTTACAGTCGGTTTTGGATATGAATTTGCGAAGAGACACCCGTTACGGGATTTTCGCGCAACTCGTTGGACAAAGGAACGGTATGCTGCATACACACCCCGTCCCTTGTCTATTCGCCATGGAAATACGATGTAATTTAATGCAGGACTTTTGACGTCGGTATTCGATGTCTTTGCGACGCGCGCATGGTCACATACGTCTGTTCTTGGCGTGCTGTACGAGGAGTTTTCAAAGGGTCCAGGTGGATCGAAATTGCGTTAACTCGTAGCGAAAAGGGTAGTAGTAGCGAACGCGCGGGTACCGAGTCGAGCAGAAGGTATCTCCCTCGAAGGTAGAAGGATCAAGTTCGTGAGTGTTCTAAAGAAGAAAAAGGAGGAGGAGGTGGAAGAGGAGGAGGAGGAGGAGGTGGGGTAGGTGGAGAAGAATAGCAAGGAGAAGAGGAAGAAGAAGAAAAAGGAGAAGAAAAAGAAAAAGTAACGTTGACCGTCTCTAACGTTCGGTGAAGACGGATAGAAGGGGGAACGGATGGTTGGTCGGGAGGCGCGACCAAAGCCGTGCTCGAATTTATAAAATATCATTAATCTTCGAACGTTCGGACTGGCAACGTATACCCGAGGCCCGATCGAAACGTGTGTTTATGCCATCTCGTGGGACCGTTTAGACGTGATTTATCGTAAGAAATTATCGGAATGCTAGAAATACCGTATCATTATCGTGCATCTCGCATCGTCCCGCGCGTACATCGAGAATTTACAGCTAGAAGACGAACGATCCACGGATCGAGAATCGACCGTGACGGAATACAACGTTAAGAATGCACGGCTTTTTTCCCGTCTTCCAAATTTCCCATCGGAGTGGAAATACGGTCACTTTTTCCACCGACCCCACCGTCCGACTAGTTTGCGCTCCTTCCATTCGAACCATTTACCGTGAAAAGAACGTCCGTCCGGTGGACCGATTAATTCCGGGGGCGTTTTTTCAGGTTGAAAAAACCGTATCGCTCTGTAAAATTCATCGTCCGTACGATATTTCTAAAGGTATCGCCGGGAAATTTTCGCGGAACCTTTCATGAAAAGAGCCACGGGTTCGCGGGACACGAAACGCACTTGCGTTTCTCGTTTGTTTATTAGGTACTGGCGCAATGGCGGCGGGTCAGAAAGAGCGAAAAGTTAATTTGCAATTTTAATGGTTGACTTTTTGTTTCGACAAACCGACGGAGAGGTAAGTACGTAGCTGGCCGGAGATTTAATGAAACGATGTTACGTTAGGAGGAGAAGCGGGGTCCGGTCTGCGACAGGGTACAATGCTCCGCTGTTGTTGCAATTGTCTCGTTACAAGTAACAATACACTTCGGCTGACCTAGAATTCCTGCCGGTGTCTATTGAAATCTGCATTCGCGAATCGAGCCGCAATCGCGGGAACATGCAAATGTTCTACCAATGTTGTTGCGAAATTCCTCCGATCGCAATTAAGGCTGTCCACGCTGTTGCTCGTTACTCGGTGCTCGTTGCTCGTTGCTCGTTGCTCGTTCCCCGTAACCACGTGTTCGGATAAGCAAACGTTCCAATTTAAGAAACCCATTTTTCCTTACCGATCTGTATCGATGTTCAAATATCGTTATCGCAACTAGCTCGATTTCATCGATTCTTCCCCAGGTTAGATCGAACCGTTTTCCCCTCTTTCGTCTATTCCTTCGCTAACGCTTGCTCCGTTTTCAATCGTTATCATTGTTTCTACTCCGTTTGACGTAGTAACTATCCATTTGGGAACACCGCTCAGAATGGATTCGGTAATTATGTTACAAAGGGAAAAGTATTTCGGACAACGCAACGGAAGCTAAGTGGATCTCGAATGTTTGACGGAGAACTGTGACGACTGCTTAACCGAAATCTGGCCAATTTTCGTCGAATCTACGGTTTCGTTCGTGGGACACGCGAAAAGCCTGTACTTGGAATCGTTGGCAAGAAGTTCGCAATCTCGATCACGAAAGATGATTCCCCTTCCTTGTCCGGGACACCGTTCGCGCTTCGTCTTTTCCGCGAGCACGCCGAACACGCGTATCGATTCGTGGCCGCAGGTGAGAGACCGATGATTATATCGATCGAGTCTTAGGTCTTTAGAGCAGAAAAGAGAAGCAAAGGTGGCAGAGAGGAAGTGAGATGGTGAACGATAGGAGGGTGGCAGGGTTAGGTAAGAGGGCGAGGAGGGGAAGAGAGAAGGAGAGGGGAGTACGGCGAGCGAAAAGGACAGGACTAGAGGGATAATTTCGATATTCGGTGATTCGGTACCCGGTAGCATGATCGGCATAACGCTTATACACAGGGTCTGGATGGCGGTTGCCTCCGGGCACTGATATTACCTACCCCCGTGATCAGCGCCTACATCGAAAATCGCTGCGCGCCACAGAGAAAGAGCGCGTTTTATTCCGAGAGTCGACGTCGACATTTTTTGCGTCTAGCCGGTAGTAAATGTAGGGTGTGTGCCCTTACACACGGGAGTAGGGTGGGGTGGGGAAGGAGGATAGAATCGAGAAGCTAGCTATCGCTGGGCCGAGAAATTCGGGACCTTGAAAAAAGGGGCGAAAACGTCGGAAATTGCACGTTTCGAATGCAAATCTCAGCCCTGTATTCCTTCTGGGCCATCGCGTTGGTTGGTTGCGTTCGAGCCCCGCGTCCTCGCGACCTGTATCTGCGCTTTCGCTCCGTCAGACATCCTCGATGCGCTGTTGGGATCACCTCTGTCTCGGTCTATTATAAACTATGGACAGTTAATATCGTCGTCGCTCTTGGAGTCTCGTATATCATCTCGGTAGCTATACTCGCAACAAGGATGTAACACAGTCATTAATTTTTTGCCAAGCTATCGGACAAGATCTCCCTCCCTCCTTCTTCCACCCTCCCCTCCCCGCCCTCCTTTCTCTCTCTCTTTCTTGGAAATTTCTGTTTGAACCTCACGCTGCTACTATTTGTAACGCGTACGGTTCGACCGATTGAACGCGTTTCCCACGCGACCTTGAAAAGATTTGGATATAAACGCGCCTGCGGATATATAAATTCCGTGACCCGGAGGTGTGCGGCCGCTTATACGGTTAAATACGAACGTGTAGGTACGTACACGATCCGAGGTGTACGTGCGCCATCGCGCGTCTGTATATGTAAATATGTATAGGTATAAATATATATTCGTTCAGCGGAGGTACGGAGGGTAGGTAATGCAACAAGTGGCGGTTTTCACGGGTTTTCCAGGGGATGAAACGGAACGGGCCGGCGGTGGATGGAGTCCCACGCCACTTCCACTTCCACGGCAAAACCGCCGACACTTCCACCTCCTCTGTACCCATGCCACCCCTTAACGGCCACAAAGCTCCTGTCTGGAATTTAAGGGTGGAAGCCCTTACAGCACCTCTTCCCTCCGCTGCTTGCGTCACGAATTGAGATAGGTCGAGCCACGATCGAGCGTCTCTCGACCTTGCGATTAGGGGATCACCGAGCAGAGTACCGTCGGCGAAAAAGGGGAAGAGAAATTCGAGCGAAAGAAAAGGAAAGGGAATACCGACCAACGGACTTTGCTCTTTCAGAGGATGTTGCCGAACGCGTTTGCGACTCGTAACAACTTCTCGCGTTTTCTTTACACCCTTCTAACCAGCGGTTACGTAGGCATCGTAAACGAACGAACGACCTAGTTAGTTCATGTTTGTAGGTTTCGCGTAACAATACAAATGCCGAGGATAAAAATTGGTACCATTTCCACGCTTGACCAATCCGTTCGATCTTTCTAATTTTCCATTCGACGTTAATTCCACGGATACGAACGAGCCGAACGAATCGGTGCGCGAGAGCAGTTGTAGTTCCTTCGAGCCAGCTCCACGGCGGTACATATTTCCGAGTTTAGTGCAGTGCCGGTGGAAACCATTATTTGAAATCGACCGACGCGATTGGACGGCACGAAGGCACGGAGAGCGGTTCGCATGATTAAGATCATCCAATGATTCCTTCTCTATAATGATAGGCTTTGGCGTTCCTGCCGCTGCTGCTTTCTGGGTGGTGGGGCAGCTCGCGGGCGGAAAGGGGGAGGCATTACGCGAGATCGCTAAAAAGAATCTTATGCTAATGAAAATGCCTCGCATCTTCTCCCCCGGCTGTTCCTACTCACGAATCCTAAATTCTCGTCGCGGCTCACTGATCGATACCTTTTTTCTTGCCGATCTTTTCTACGAAATGACAACCTTTGCGATCATCTTCTCTTCCCTTCGTTCTACTTTCTCTCTTCGTAAAGGTCTATCGCCGATTTCGAGGTATCGTTGTCGACGATTCTCGATTCTCAGGTTTTAAATAACTAAAACTGCTTCCTCGTTACCTTCTCTTTCCGCTGTGGAAACGTCGGAAGCGAATAATCGTGAAAAGTCGTTTTCGAACGAGTGTCGCGCCAAGATGATGAAAAATCGTTTCCTTTAACGCAAATCATTTCCATCGAATAAAGAAGGGGGGAAGAAAAAGAGAAAGAAGGAGCGGGTAGGCGGTAAACCGAGGGTCAATGCTTCTTAGTATTTTCGTTGCATGGTTATAATGAAGCATTAGCGATGATGCAGCTAGAAGCGAATCGAGGCGGATGGGTACAAGGGGCGGGTTAGATAGAAAAAAAAAGTAACGAACTATCGATACGACGGATAGTTGAACGAATCGAAAAAAATCATTTAGCAAAACTGGCTATTATTATAATACGTGATTCGTTTATCTCATCTTCGTACAGTCTTGCTCGGTCATAAATGCGATTCGCTTTGCAACTGTCTGAGAACAGCGGTTTCCGTTTTCAGTTTTCTTCGTTACACGCTATTATTTTCGCTATGGTCTTTCGCTTTCTTCGTTTTGTTCGCAACGAAACGGACCGCGATAGGTTAAAGGTTAAGATCGCAAAGACGGGGATTCGAAACTGGTTGTCGGTGACACAACGAAGATGCAGGGAGTCGTGTAGTATATCGTTCGCTGTCGTCGAACAGATCGAGGAGGCTTCTGTGGGGTAAGTTGATATCTCGTGCTGGAAAGCATGATCGCGGAAGTATCGCGATGCTGTCGCGGACTGTACGATAATGCAGCAGGATGGATACCTCCGCATTACAATATGAACTTGGATCGCCTCGGTCACGTTTGCTCGATGTGTGCGTGTGTGGTCCACCTCCGGTCCCGTCCTTTCCCTTCCCCTTTTTTCAGCCTGCTCGCTTCTCCCTTTACGTTACCCTTTCCCCCTTGGGTTGTTTCTTCGACTCTCGGTAGTATCTTCCCTCTGTTGATCCTCCTCCTTCGGTTTTGTTTTTGTTGCTCGCGTTGCACCGCAGAAAGCGCGGAAACTCATTATCCGTACACGGTTTTACGACGAACGAATTCGCATAGCGTTTTCGAACGGCACGAAGAAAGTTTTTCAACTAAGACCTCCGATAATGGGCGACAAAAATTCTCCGATGCGCAACACGAATTTTGCGAAACACGGTCTCGGGAAGGATTCTTGTTTCGAACCAGACTAACAGAAGCAACGCTTGTACAGTTCGAATCGTTCTTTCCTCTTTCCTAGGAAGTGCGTTTTCTAGTTTCCGTTGATCGCGCAACAAATACAGGGGTAGCCTTGCCGCGACAGGCATGAATTTTAGTTCGTGCGTGCCTTGAAATCTACGTGAAACGGAGCAGGGGATACGATGGCATTACAATCGGTCGGTCAGGATGCGTCGGTCTAACGAGCGAACATTCAAGGATATTTATCTTTAATATTATAGAATCACAGTTGAGCGAACACGCGAATGCGATCACGCTTTGTTGGTTTTTTTCAATACCCGTGTAGAAAACCGCGTAATTTTCGACGCGATTATTGCTCGAGCGAGCAAGTGCACGACCACGGGACCGTCATTTCGAAACGGACCGGCGCGATGTGCATCGAACGGTATCGTTTCTCGAGTTTCACGTTGGTGTTTAACACTCTGGTTTTTTAACGATACGCGTTACACGAATATTATTTTTTCGGAGAATTTTCGTTTATTACGCGATACATGGTACGAGTACACAGACGCTTGTAAACATTCGAGTATTATCGAGGAGTCATGGAAGATTATCGATACAAAGATTCCTCGGTGAGACCCGTCGATATAAATTATGAAATACGCCAAGAGGTCGCAACCCGATGGGAAAGGTCGGCTGGCTATTTAGAAAAACATTCATTATATGAACATCTAATACCGTTAAACTGCTGAGCAACTTCCGCTCCTTTCCGATTTCGAGTCCATTCAAATTGCTCGCTATTTATTGTAACTTTGACAGACTTCGGCCACGCGGCCCGAGCATCGCCTATGCTTCTATGCAGCATCGAGCTAATAACCGTCGAGCTTTTACTTCCACCGGTGACCGTCGTCGCGACGATTCATTTTTTTTTTTGCGAGCCGACTCGATAAACAACACCGGGAGAACTGGCGAACTTTTTTGTTCCTCTACAGAACAGAGCGACGTTCTCTACTTCGAATATCGAAACTTAATCGAGATTTACGACGGTGAACTGGAGACAGATCGAGCGGTAGGAAAAATGTAATCGGCGTAATGACGGCTCGCCCCGACTGACACCTCGTGATTGGCGACCCTCCGCTATTTTTGCACGCGTCATTGTTTCCCGCTTCGCTGGACGGTCATAGTTTCACCGTGACGTTCTCTCGTCCGTCAACGACATCGACGCGTTTTGCTGTGTCGTTCGTCGCCCCGACTTAACCCTTCCGTTCGAAGCGAGTCGAACGGGCAACAGTTTCGTGGAAACTTTTAAGGCCCCGACATTAGATAATTGGTCTTCGTCCGTCAGCGAAGTTTCTTAGACTTCGATTAGGTAATCGATACTGATAGAGGCCTTCGGAAAGAGAGGATGACACAGTGAGAGGGAGAGAGAGAGAGAGAGAGTGAGTCAAAAAGGTGCAGGAGTAGACAACTGGTTGCGAGCTCTAAAATACAGAAGCGTGTAAAAGTATGGTAGGTAGGTAGGTAGGTAGGTAGGTAGGGTACGGCATGGATTAAAACACGCGTGCTGGGTTACGCTGGGGTGATCCAACCCCCGTTGCGAGTAATGTCGATGAATTATACCCATAAGTCTGTGCCAATGTGCGTGACGTGTACTGCGGGGTGTGAGACTACACCAAAGCCACCGGTGATGTCGATTCGTCCAATCAGGCTACGTTCCGTAAATGGAAATACCAAAAGTTCGAGTTCGTATTGGAAATGCACCGATACCGAATCTCGTACGCATTTTGTATTCGAGCCGGCACCCGTTCTCTCGGAATTTACATCCGAAATGATATTTCGAAGATGGACAATCCCGATGTACCGATATCGTGCGACCGTCGCGCATCCGTGAAACTGCCTTCCAGAATTTCGTTTCCCGAACGTTTCGCTACCGCTTCGAAATCAGGAAAGAGACTTCTCCCCTGTCGCGAATGCGTCTCGTTGAAGCGCGCCAAAGTTTTCGGTGGAACGCGCGAGAGACGAAGAAAAAATGAGACGACCGACATTCTGGTCGGTTAAATTTGTAGCGCGAGAAGTATCGCGTCAAGAGCGAATTCGAGGATGTACGCACCCGGTAACCCAGTCCCGTGACCCACCACTGAAAACGCCGAAACCCTCTCGTGTTTGGAATTGATTCGGCCGACTACCCCTCGGTTTTTCATCCCTCGGTCCTTGGGGTGCGGCGTTTCGAAAGGGGACGCGCAAACTCTCGAATATTATTGCGGTAGCGAGCAGAGGAACGGTTCAATGAAGTCGTAAAAAGCTTCGGGGCTGGTCCAAGAATTTTTACGAGTGCCTCGTCGAATTTGCCTCGTCGCTTTTGTCCCGAACCGTCATGGAGTGCGCGTTATCAGCCGTTCATTTTGTCCATCGAAACAGCGGAACGTTCTCGTTTTAGGCCGAGCCGATGTTTTTGCGTAGCAGGAATAAAGTTAGCTCGACAAGGATAGGTTAACGGATCGCGACGGTGGGAGGGGCTGGAGTTGTAGATGATCCGCGGGTAGACGCGCGACCGGATAAAAGTGATTAGCGTTTCATTATCGCGAGCACAATGAAGACAGTCGGACACTCATTGCCCTTTATGATTTCCCACATGCAGAAACAATCGATGCAATGACGTGTGTGCGCGCACTGGCTTCGGTTATCAGATTAGAGACCGAGCGGGAATAATTCGTCGGATCTTTGTCCCTAATCACAATTGATACACCAACAACGTGGCAGAATGGAGGCGTACACCCGGTATACATACATTTTACCATTCGCCGCGTAACACGTCGGACCCGGTTGTTTATCGCTCAAATAGCCGCGTATAGGCGTGATCCCACACGGTGGCTAGTATATTTAGGCTTTCGTTAGGTGTGTGCATATAATATAAACATTCGATATGCGTTATACACGCACGGGCACCGCTCGTCGGTGTACGCGCACACCGGGTCGCTACGTAAATACCCATACGAGTGGACTACGTGGCTAGCTGCGTACGCGTATCATGCGCTTGCCTGTTACCCGCTCGCGTACACCGATATCGATGGACGCCGGCTCGAAATCGATGGTCGCTTTATTACGACGAACGATGTATAAGCGGTATTCCAGCGCTGAATCCTATTATTATACCGGACAATTATAATAATTATTTGCCTTTCTCGTCGTAACAATTAATACCGCGCGGACTGGACGCGATATCGCGTGCGTATGCGCCCAGACGGTACAGACGTATTATACGACTATATCCGTTGTCCCCTACGCTCTCGTTCTCTGTCTATGAAAGCTCGCGCGCGCGGGCGCGGGCGCGCGATCAACTCTCGTCGTTTGCGGCCGCATACGCTTGCCTATCTATTTTCTCGATACGAACAGAAACGAATACGTTTACGTGAGCGCGAGAATACGGTTACGTGCGCATACTCGATTTGGAAGGCATCCTCGCGCTTCTATTTCTCTTTACTTGCGCGTGCAAGCAAACACGTACACGGTCGCCACACTAGCGCGTGAATATTTTGCGCGACCGCGGTCGCTCGTTGGCCGGTGTACCACGACGAACGCTAATCAACTGACGCAGGTCCTGCATCGCGCTCGGTCGTTTGTTTAGATGGAGTTCCAATATTATCGACAGTATTAATTAATATTACCGAGCCATCGGTAATTAGCATAAATCGACGGAACATCGTAACAAATTTCCGAGCAGCAGGAAAAAACTGGTCGCGGCAATTAGGAATTCAATTAGATTTCAACGATACACGCGTATCGCGTCGATTTACGTTGACAAATTTGCTCGCGGTCGTCTGGAAGAGCCAAATTTTAGAGGCATGCACGCGCTCGCTAAACGACCCGTTTATTTACCGTTATTTACGAAGTAAATTTAACCGGTGTCGGTATTAAATTATACCTTGTAATTTCGACGATCAACTTGTTAACTAAATACCTGTGCGCAAATTATTCGGAACTGCTCGACTGCTTTTTTCGTTCCGCCTTAACGCGAGGATGGATTCGATTTTCTGTAAAAAATCTTTACTCGTCGCGTGCGATGCGTTATAATCGTACGATACGCGCGTGTTCTGTGATAAAATGTCTCGTGTTTCGTGTCTTTTGAAACTTTCAACCGTGTGGACTCCGAAACCGAGTCGTCGACTCGCAAGTTCTGGAAGGTGGTACGCAATCGCATACCTGTGTACGTTTCGAAGCGGCAAACAAAATAGGTAGTCCGTATTAGCAGCGATAAGTTAAGAAGAAAGGTTAGCGGCTGGTATACGAGGTAAGTGGCGGCGAGTTTAATAGTAAAACGGGTAGGAGAGAATATAGGAACGAGGCGGGGCAGGGTGGTGCAGAGGGAAGGGGTAGCAGCGCCGAAGCAGGCGTGTAAATAATTTCTGATATAATACGGTTAAAAATTACCAAGTTTAAAATTAAATAATTCATTTTAATACCGGCTGGCGGCTGGCCGGGGATGGAGACTGCCGCCGTGGAGACGGAGAAACCTAGAGGCGTTGCGGCGGGAGGGGGCACGGGGCAGGAGCGTACCTACTCGCAGGGGGTCGACAGGGCCCGCGCCCAGGAGGCATCTATAAATTTCTAAACTTAATAAATACCTAATGGCCAGACCTGCTTTGTAGCATAGCGCTCTGTAGATTTTACTTTACTGTAAAGGTAGCGGACTCTTCCACCTCTACGGTTCGCCCACCTCCTGCTGCTCCCTCCCTCCTTCTCTTTTCGCTCGACTCCGCGTCGTTCTACCGCCGCTTCCCCTTCTTCCTTTTCTCGCCCGATGTTGAATTTCTCGATGTCGTCAAACTTTCACGAACCAAATTTCGGCCGTACGTGTCGTCCACCCTTCTCACGGATCTTGTTTCCGCGTTTTATCGGCCGCGCGATAATCTGAGAAAACCGAGCAACCTTCTATGAATTCGGCTTCCATGGAGTAGTCTTCTCTCCGGGACTGACCGTGGATCGTTGATATCGCGTCCCGACGAGACAGGACGGTCAACGACGCAGCTAAAAGTAATCTGTTGCGACCGCTCAACGGAACGATGTCGTATTTCCGCAAAGGGTCTTAGCTGAAAAAGCGAAAGAATGCGAGACACGCGATGGTTTCCGTTTCCAAACGAACCCTGTGCCTTGAGCAACGGGGCGACGTAACGAGGGGGGTCAATAAAAATCAGGCGAGCGCGAATGAAAGAAGGAAAGAAACATTAGTTGGCATTATCGCAACAACCGAGGCACGGTTGAATTCCTGGAAAAAGAATGCAAGCAGCGTAGCATGTATTACGATACTACACGGTACACACCGCTGGACTTCCATTGTTGCACCGAGTAATATAAACAATTGGCCCTGTCCATCTTCTGGTTTCCGGTCGTCACTCGGAAGCCCCGACATTTTTATGGATGGCGGCTCCGTACCCACCACCCGCTTACCTACCTAACCTGCTCCCCCTTTTCTTGCCTGCCTGCCTGCCTGCCTGCCTGCTTGTTGCCTGCCTACCTACCTACCTACCTACCTACCTACCTACCTACCTACCACAAGTTTCTTCTTCCTTAAGACCTCCGCGAGCCTGAATATTAATGCGATTCTCAGTTTACATATTCCCCTCCACCTACACAATGTATTCGTATCTGAACCGCACGACAAAATCCTTCGAGATTTCGAACTTCTCAGGTACTATCTTCTTCTTATGTTAGTCGAATTTTCTCATTTATTATTTATCGATTCATAAAATTGGTTGCAACAATTCACTTTGATTCGTTTCAATTCGTTCTCGTTTTCGGTGTCTCTTGTCTTCTCGCTCCCTTTCCTTTTTCCACTCAACTATAGAATTCGAGGCGATTCCTGTGAACGATCGTTACCGCTCTCGATTTATCAAACTGTTGATATCAACGCGTTTCGTGTACACCGGCTAGTTTTCATCTTCTTACTTGTAGTTTATTCTTATTAACGTGGAATTTGCTTGTAACGTTGATACCGGTTTATAAATTGTGAGAAGTCTCGATGAAGACAAAAAGTGGTGTCGCACGCGAGAACTGCGAGGCGTAGAGAAGCAAACAGGATTGTAAAGAATTATTTCCCGTCTTGAATTTCATATTTTTTTCCTCGTACCGAGCAACCATTCTCTCGATAATATCTACATTGTAAACAAGACTGTGCGGGGTTCGCGAATGGTAAGCATTATAATCAATTTAACGCTACATGTTATAAACCAACATCGCCCTTGTAAATGTGCAACGTTACCCGATAACTTTTCTTCGATTTTGATCTACGACTATCGATTCGTTACGACACATTATAAGTACAAGTATGTGTATAAAAAATGTGTAATCTACGTTGTAGCTTATGCAGAAGCGTATAAATACCCTACGAGTATCGTGTGCGTTGTAATCTATCGAAGAAACGTATCGTTCTCGATCGATGCAAAGTTTTTCAGCGGCATTGGGAGCCGGATAGAGGAACGGTAAAACACGTCGAAAGAAGATTCGCGACCAGCCATTGTTCTCTCGCGTTTCCCTTGCTTCTTCGTTACTTGTCAAAGTTACTCGCTATTGTTTCGCTAAAAAGTTCTCGAGTACTCGGTGTCGTTGCGGGGGAAAAAGCTAGCGGGAACGTTGACAACAGCTATGCGAACGATCTCGATGCAGTATGTTAATTTTCTATGCGAAATAGAGAGGGACTACTAATTTCTGCATAGGTTATACGCTGCTCGATGTAAACGCATGTTTCTCGATAATTAATTCCAGTTTCTCGGCTGCAACCCCATTCGAGGACACGTAACGTGCCGCAACGCGATACGAAAGATCTTCCCGTCCACCGTAAATCGAAGCTGCAGTATCGATCTACGAACGCGTTAACCAGAGCCTCGAAGGTTCGTCTCTGACAGCCTAAAATACAGAATCCGCGCACACGCTTCGGCGGACACGGTATGTAATCCAGGATCTCCGAATTTCAACGTACCATTGCTGTGTGCCATTAACTATCATTTACCGTTCTCTTGTCCTTCCATTAATCCGATCGATCAAATATTTTGAGTATCTACACCGAGCTTTTCTCGATCGCTTTGTCAACAATTTTAAACTTTCCCCCTCGGTTGGCTAAACCTGTTGTTTAGAACCGAATCGGTATTCCTGCTTGAACTCAGCGATTTGTGTCGTATAATTTATCTACGCGTAATAGGATCGTGTTTGCTTATGCTTGCAACGCCCAAAATGATGTTTTACGAATATATGTACAATTCGCGGGACGTTTGACAACTGACGAACTGCAAAATAGTATTTCAAGGAATTCCTCCTTACCGAGGAGTTGGCTGCGTTCCAGTACGCAATACCCGAGGGATTAATTTATCCGTGATCGAGCGAAAGCAGCAAAAAATAAGTTTCGCCGGTCGATCGCAGTCTCGGTGTTTTCTTTCAGCGTCGGTCGCTCTCGTGGCTACGAGTCAATCACGGAGTATACACGAACCTCGCGCATTGCCGTGGAACAGGCTGCGGCATACATTAATCACTGATGCTAATGGTATCATAGCCAGCATAGCAGTTTCGTACTCGCGCTCACCCTCGGACACACGCGAATCCCGTGCACACGGGCTCGAGAGGAATCGGGAGAAAGAGAGGTGGAACGACCCATATAAAACGCGTGCATACATCTACTCGGACTTTCCTATCTTGACTTCCGGCTTAACTTTCGTTCGCGCGCGCTCGCGCACGCGCACACGCACCCATACGGATTTCGACGCGCATCGCTTATAACTGTTAGTCTGAACAGTTGCTAGATACAACGCGAAAGGCCAATCAGTCGAATGTTGTTTCTTCGTTACTTCATCTTCTAGCTATTACTATCTTCAGAAGTAACAGTGAAGAGAATGAATGACGTCGTTCTCTTTCTGTCGAACGCGCATCGCGATAATTGTAGTATTCGTCTGTTCGTTGCGAGAAGCAACGATAAATAAAGGGACACGCGTGCGCGGTTGCGTTCATCGTTTTTCCTCTAACATCGTGAAATCGAAGCGCTGCGTAGAAACAAACGAAACAAAATTCACGGATTATACGGTGAAACGGTATCGCGAACGAACATTTGCTACAACCTTCTTTGCGCCACGTTTCACCAATTGATTCTCGATGAAAAAATTGTAACGCCAAATTTCAAGTGCTGTTAGCGTTTTCTTTAAACAGAATATCTAATTCCGAGAACGCTAAGTTCGATCGAAACATCGGTTCATCGTGAGATCAACGCGTGCACGAGGAAACACGAGGATGCACGGGAAAGAGATCGAAAGAGAGCAAGGGGCGGAATGGCGAGAGGTAGTGGGGAGAGAGAGAGAATGGACAAGAGAAAGTCAGAAGGGCGCAATGGCCGCTCTCTCGAGGGGTGGAACGTTCCAGGTTTCGAGGTGGCACAGGCAGAGATGGATGCGGAGGTGGTTGCGGAGGCGGCGGCGGTAGAGGAAGAGGAAGAGGAAGAGGAAGAGGAAGAGGTAGGGGTTCGCGAGGGGACCCAGCAGCGGGTAGCGGGGGAAGGGGGCGACGAGGGTGGTAGGAGGTGGGAGGTTGTAGGAGATTGTACGAGAAGGTAGAGATGGAGGTGGAGGTGGAGGCGAACGAAGAGAAGGGACGGGGTTCGTCCTATCAATCACGGTATTATTATCGAGTCCGTGATTAGCAAGGCATGCTAACGATATCTCTGGCCGGAGGCAGAGGGCAACGCTAGGCCGTTGTGCTCTCGCGTATGCGCGTGTATGTACGCATCGTTCGGCGAGTTACTTCGGCTGGATGGATGTGCGTGCGCCGTACGTATTTCTCCGGTACATGTGTCGACGAGCCGGACTCTGTGTTGTGTGCGGATCGGTGTTGGCCGCAATGCAACTGGAGTGGCCGCGATGCGATTCCAGAGTAGTACCGGAGTGTACCGTGTATACGGTGCTGCTGATGGTACCGACGATGGTGGTGGTGATTTCAACGACGATGGTGGAGAAGGTCGATGAAGAGGGACGCGAAGGAAGGGAGAGAACGTTGGTCGGAGAGGAACGGAGAAAGATAGTCAGCCGGCTAGCTAGCCGGCTAGATAGGTCCGTATAGGGGAGCATAGGGGAAGCCAAATGGAGAACGACGAGGAGGCTGCCACTGTTACCAGTACCTGCTGCCTAGCTGCCGCTGGCTACTAACTACAGCCTGCTGCTACTGTTGCCGCTGTTGCTGCTGCTGCTGCGGCTGCTGCTGCTGCTGCTGTTGCCGTCGCCGTCACCACCGCCGCCACCACCGCCGCCACCGTCGCCTCCCAGCTTGCCTGCCTGCTTGTCTACCAGCCTACCTAGGCTGCCCGTGGCTCCTGTCTACTGCCTAGCTACTCGGTCGCTGCCGCTCTCCTCTCGTCGACGATGTTGCTGTTCTATCGTTTCGCTCGCCGTTACAGTTACTACCTGACTGGCCAATGTGGCGAATGTTTCGCATAGAGAGACAGAACGGAGATAGAATAGAGTAGACAGAGCTGGGTCGATTAGGTAGATGGTTAGTTCGATGTGCGTGCATTGATTTAAAGCAACGCTTGCTACAGACCGACAGTCACTGTATCGAATCTTCTGATCCTCGATATCGACGACTCATTCGTACGCACCGGGCAGAGGGGTTGATTTGTTAAGGCGAGAATTACGGGAAGCGTCGAAAGAGTGCGCCGAAGAGAACAGATGAAGTTCGACTAGTGGACCCCGAAGAAGGTCGAGTTGGACACGGAGGGTAGGATCGATGATCAAAATGGAGTGTGAAATCTATCATCGATGGGTATAATGATCGTTCCTGGACGAATCCCTCGGTCGGTCGGTCGGTCGGTTGGTCGGTCGGTCCTATCTCTGGCGTGCGGCCGATATTCGGGTTATACGGATCGCTCGCAATGCGATTCGCGGCTAAACGCGTTACGGGGAACGTAATTTAGTCCCGGTTGCATAGCCCGTCGTGCACCGTGTTCGCGAGCGTCCGTGTGCAAGCTCGCCAATGTGTTTTTCGCTATACGTACACGCGCGACACGAATCTACCGTTTGGTCATTCGTCTCTTTCCTTCTCCCGGTCGTTCCATGTTTCCATCCATTTCTCCTAGTCGGCTCTTTCTCTTGCGCACAGCTTGCTTCCGCGCTTCTCCCTTTCTTTCTCTCTCGCTCGCTCTCTCCCTGCATCTCTGTGTTCGTTCGTCGCTGTTTCTGTCTGTGCTGGTAATATTGGCGATGCAGGGAGTCACCGGCGGCGAATTCACGAGGGACGGAGGAACGCGCGGGGTGCGTAGGGTGGGCTCGAGTGGCGGAGGGTGTCGCACAGGCGGCAGGTAATGATATTTCGCGCCCATTATGAAATATTCGAAATGATTTGCCGGGATTGTGCATTTTGATTTGACGTACATCCGCGTAACACACAACTCTGTCGCGCGTGTACGTGACACCGCGTTAGGATGCCGATCGCTCGGCTGTCGACCATTCTATCGCTTTGTCCACCGCCCTCTCCCGTCCTACCCTTTCTCTTCTCTATCGAGCAAGCTTTTCCGTTCGTTCCACAAAGTCGGCGGTGTTGTCGACTCGAAGAAAGTAGAAGATGCTTCCGTTTCCTCTTGAAAGCTACCCTCCGCGTGTCGCGATTGCGAGGAAAAACGTTCGAGTTTCGAAAGTTCGATGAAATCCCGTGAAATACGAGCCCCTAGGGTACCGTTAATGCCGCATTTGATACGCAATAACAAAGCAATAAATATTTAATAAAGTACTAAAACGTATAATAATAATGTAATTACATTGAAATGCACAAGTCGTAATAATACCAATTTGAATTGTAATTTCGCTCAGGAACGATATCGTCCTCGTTATCTTTTGCAGTCTAAAAGTTTATGGTTCGTTCGATCGGTGCTCTGATCGGTCGGCATGCTTCTTTTTCGTTAACAACATTTGCGACATCGATAGCGTTTAGCGTTGCGGAGACGGTTGTTGTTTCTTCGATCGTCAGCAGTGACGCGGCGAAAAGAAACGGATGTCGGTTAAACGTTTTTCGTGAAACGCAACACGTTCCTCCAAAGGGAAGGAATTCCGCGGAACAGAACCATGCGGTCGCTTCGACTCGATGGACCGAGGTAGAAGTTGGAAAAGTAATCCGAAGCAACGGAAGTGGCGATAATCGGAATTAGAGGTTGCTCGGTATCAAACAGGGAGGAAGAAAGAAACGGATAGAGAAAAAGAGAGAGAAAGGATGGAGGACGCCAGAGGATAGATCGGAGGTAGTTGGTTTAAATTCTCTTCTGCTACCGCAAACATGCATAATGCAGCCAGGCGGCGCGTGTAAACGCGTGAACGCCGGGCGGTGCCAACCGCTAAATACAAAAATCCCCAACCACCTGTGAAGCATGCCGCACCGTCCGGTGGCAGCGGCATGTGTGCGTTCGCCCGGCCGTTCGTGTGTTTTTGTTGTTGGTGTGAGCGAGCGGCCGCGCGCTCACGTTGGTTACGCGTTTCCGTGTCTCTGTCCACGGTGTACAGCCAAGAGGATCGTGCGTACGCGCTCTCGCTCGCTCGTTCTCGCACGAGTATGTGTACGTTTCCAAGTTAATTACAGCATAATTGCGGTCGACATTTTGTTGTTCGTCGTTCGTCGCAGTTGTCGGCCGGCTGACCCGCGGATCGCTTTCGGATTTTCTCGCTCGAAAATTCTTGCGATATCACGCGCGCTTATTAGCATTGTCCGTCGTGCGCGTTCGAATTTCCGCTCGTTCGCGAATTATTTGTGCCATTCGAAGCCTTCCGCGTGCGCGATTTTTTTTCCCTACCCACCTCCTCCCTCTCCGCCTATCTCTCTCCCTCTTTCCCTCTCCTCGCAACGCATCATAACCGCGCGCTATCGTTCGAGTCACCCTTCCTCCGAGAAATTCAACCGCTCCCATCGATCCTCTTGTAGGATTTTCCTTTGTCGCGCAAACCGCGAAACGCAAGATTCGTGTTCGACTCGAGAGATCCTCGACTACGATCGAATGATCGAGCGACTCGATGCGTCGCGGTCGAGGTCGAAGCACTGCTCGAGATGTTTCGAAAGACCAGATGCGAAACAATACCGAGACGTTGGAGAGAAGAGAGGAGCAAAGCGTGAACGTGCGGGGGGGGGGGTGAGGCGTGGTGCAAGGAGGAAAGAAAAGAAGTGGAGAGAAGTACGGAAGAGAAAGCGTACACGAGAAGATAATGGGAGAGAGGGCCGCGGAGAGGGGGTGGGGGGGGCAGATGAAGGCGGGATGAGGCGAGGCTGGCGGAGGCTCGTTGAGAGAAAGACGAGCAGAGATGGAAACGAGGAGGTGTAGATGGGCACAAAAGCACGAGATATTCAACCCTATCGGATCGTATATATCTGCTGCACCCTCCCACCCCATAAATTGATGCCAATGTACCTACGTGGCCCCAGCACGTTATACGTCTGAATATTACGCACACTCGGCCCTATGGACATCGGGGGTAGCAAGAGGTGGCGGCAGCGGGTGGGACTAGGGTAGCAGGGAACAGGAGGAGGAGGAGGAGGAGGTGGTGGAGCTGGAGGTGGAGGTGGAGGTGGTGGTGCAGGAGGAGGTGGAGGAGGAGGAGGAGGAGGAGGAGTACTAGGCGGCGGGGGGGGTGGCGAGGGAGAAAGAGCGAGGGCGTCATGAGCCGCGGAGGGGGAGAGAGCGGTGCTCCGAAGGGCGGCCAAAGCGGCGAGGCACGGTAAGAGGGGTGTAGGCAGCCGCGTACCTACACGAGTCGCGCACCATACCTCGGTTATACCGTATAGAACACAATTAAGTAAATGAGCACGGGTTGCGCGCGCTATAGATACCCTCTATTATGTGTATTGATCTCTAGCACGGACTCCAGTTACACGTAATACGTGTTTTGTCATTTACGCGTTCGTACGTATCTACCTGCCGTTCCTCTCTCCGCACGAGAGATCGTAGGCAAGTGCACGGAATAGATATCCGGCTGGAGAAAGATAGAGCCTTTGAGAATGGAATGAAATTGCGGAGAACCGACACTGGGATCGGTAGTCGGAAGCTGCGTTGATACGCTATCACCAAATACTGTGGGTAATGCAATGCGATGCAACGCAGCGCACTTTTTTCATCGCTTCTAAATATTTCCGATGAAACTTCTTCGAAACGTGCAAATTGACCGCGAATCGGATTACTTTGTTTTCAACCAACTGCTGCTATCGCTCGTCTTTACGACTTCCGAACTCTTTCATGCAGAAATAATTTACGTTAATTCTCACCTAGCACACTGAAACAGCGGATATACGCTCTCCGTAGCATCATTCGAGTCTTCGAAAGTTTTGTTTCCCCGCGTAAACTTTCATCCGAAACGAGTGATCGCGTAAGGAAGCATCGTGGTTAGTATTCGTAGATGCACTTTAATACGTATAGTTATAAATTTTGGTTTTGTTAAATGTTTCCATCGCGATGCCTGTCGATCGTGCAAGGAAAGTGGAAGTAAGAGAAAATGGGAACGGTTCGAGCGATAAAACAGCTGATCGGAGTATAGAAAATAGAAAAAATCAATGGAAAAGCAACGGGTGGTAATGCGAGAGCAATAACCGAAGAAAAGGAAATCGAAGCAAACGAATGCAGCTTAAGATAATTTGATGAGCAAGAATCGTTGGTATCTTTTCGCGCTTCTGACAACCATTTTGTACGTCGAACAGTGATTCGGATTATCTTTCGATGATCGAAAATTGATTTCAATAGAGATATACGCTTAAGGAAAGCTCGGTTGTTGGTAATGAAAACAAAAAGACTGGAGACTATCTGGTTAGATGGAAATATGTTGTACGAACGAGTCTCTGATTTGTATGGGTACGCATAGTAACGGCGACCCGACAACAGGAAACGGAAAGATAGTTATCTAGCGAATAGGTAAGAACAGTGAGAGGGGCAGGGAGCGGTGACCATGTAGACGCCATAGTTATTTATTTTCCCGAGGCTGATTATAATATTACGCAAGCCGGCGTTATACGCGGTCTCGTAATGCGGATGGAAATGCGATGGACAATCAACGCGGCGACTCGGCAAATCTTCGGCTAGAAACTGTATTTTATTCATACGCTCTATCACCTGCAGGAAAGAATTGCACGTATTTGCCGCCACCCGGCTCGCGGTCTATTGGTTCAGTCCTTTCGCGGATCGCACGAACCTCTACCGAGCGTTCAACGGAGTAACGATACATTTACAATTTAAACGGTGCCATCGAGTCGAAACGGAATCGCAGCGAAGGTGAGGGGACAAAGTAACGGATAGAAACACGACGCGGAAGAGAGGGGCAGAGCGAGCGCGACTTAACGAGAGGGACGAAGAGAGAGATATCGGAAAAAAGAGAATTCGCGCGACCACGTTTTCAAACACGTGAGAATTAAAAGGCATTATGCGTTCTGAGATTCGTCGCGAGCCCCGTTCGCGATCGCGATTAATCGTCGTCACGTACCTACCATCGGAGATATGCAAAGCGTTCTCAGCCCGTTCCGGGCATCTTCGACGATATCAGCGATGATTCGCGAAACGGGTCGCGAACAAGTAGCCGCTAGCGTTCGCGAAAGGGAGCACGATGTAAAAAGCGGAAGCTACTAACGCGATTCTTTAACGATAGGTATTAAGATTCGGTGATGCGTATCGTTTACCTAGAGCGTAAACGAAAAGGTTGAAATGCGATGGCGGCACACGGAAGAAAAAGAATTCCGAGTGGCGTGTCGGAAATATCCCACAACGTGGGGTCGAACATTTATGTAAATTTTCGTTCGTACCCGAAGCGATGCAACCAAGACGGCGGCGCAAGCTAATAACGGAAACGTAGCCTCGTAAAAAGAGGAGTTTAATTTATGCGTTCGAGGAGCTAGCTGTAGAAATTATTCTTACGTGTATCATACGTGTATTATATGTATATCGTGAGAATGTCACGCACCGATTTTCCTAATAACGGATGTGCGATGTCCCCGCGTGTGGAGCTTATTTAATTTAACCGTCGCGTGGTAGAGCGGTTACACGGATAAAGATATTATTCTTCGATGTAACGTCGATTTGTTTAATGGCGGAAATTCAGCGTCACGAGAAAATGTTGTTTAATTCGTAGGTCACATGGAATACCGGTTACAACGATAAAGACATTATACTTACTATTCGTGCAGACTGCATCATGAAAGCGCTATCGTGTACCGATTTCCTTCGAGTTGTGTGCGTCCCAGACGTATTTGCTTCCCTAGTACGTGTATACCGTCGTGTACGGGATGGGCTTACGTAACCCGTTGCAAAGACACGTGCATCGGACACGGACGAGTCTCTTCTCCTCGCAACCCGCTTACGCGCTCTTTCGCATAACGATATATTATTTATATAAGCGGAGCTGTCCCGGCAAATCGTTCTACTCTTGCAAATTACCGCGAACATAAACCGCTAACGCGAATAATGGCCGTCGTTCGAGCCGCTCGTTGCAAAATTTTCCAAAACTGACCATCTTCCATTTCGAACAACTTGCTTTCTTTCTCTCCCCCCCCCCCCCCCCCCCCCCAATCTCCAAAGAAACTTGCATTTTTCTCGATCGCGCGAACGACTGTGATCAGCCTTTTCAATACAGAAAATGGTAAATTATTGCATAATCGAAAATATCGGCCGCGGCAGTGCGGTCCTGAACGTATTACAAACTAACGCTGACTAATCAGTTTTCGACGAAAGATCCGTAAAACAGGTAAGTTTCTATAAGCGTGAAGGGAGAGGGAAGGAGATGGACGGCAAAAGAAATGTTTCGAAACGGTGATAGAAACGAGCGGAGTAGTCGTAGAGCTGGTGCTCGGTCGAACGGTTCGGGAGCACATTTCCCCCGTGCATGACTGTCCCTGCCGGAAGTGTGCGGCCTCGCGCGCCGTAACGTTATTTTCTGATTTCCCATTCATGGTCTACCGTTTAGTTTCGATTTGCCGCTTCGTTACGACGCCCGGAGATTTACACGGTCAGATAGGATTGTTGCAGGCTTGCATCTCCCTTTCGCCCCTCGACACCTCTTCCTCTTTCGTTAATACTCTCTTCTTTTACGCCAGCTCGTTTCTCCTTCTGCCGGTTCACGAGTACCGCTACCACCGCCCATCGCGGTACGCTCCCGTGTGCCATACGCATACACTTCTATCATTTATATAACCGTCTTTCGTCACTGCGTGCGATCTCCCCGGATATCTCGCTCTGTAATCACGTTTTTTTTTTCTCCGCCGGTTAGGCGATCTTTCCTGCTAGATAATCCTGCTCAGCGGATACTTTGCATTTCAAATATGTCGGTCGAGTCGATCGCGACCGTTCATCCATCCATCCATCCGTCCGTCCGTCCGTCCGTCCGTCTGTTCGTTCCTTCGATCGACCGACCGACCGACTCGACGAACCTAACCGAACGCAGTGCTTTTCGTTTGGCCGATGCGTCGCGTCGCTACGATTACAAGCTATCGTTCTTTTCGTTTATCTTACGTTCGAGAGAATCTCAAGCAGAAGATAAGAATTTCCCGGTATAAGTAAAAGTAAGTACTCGTATCCGCTGGCGTTCTTGTAACATGGAATGGAAATTTTTATCGGGACTCTGGTACTATAAAAGCTGGTCGAAGGGTGGAATGAGCGCTCAGGAAGGTGAAATGAGCGAAAAGGGATGCGAGAAAAAGAGGGGTTGAGAGGAGGAGTCTGAGAGAGAGAGGATACGCGTACGCGATGGGCAGAGGGGGGCACGGGAGGAGCTAAGCGAAGAAAAAAGGAGAAAAACGTAGAACGTGGTGCACCGTGCGCCCAGCGAGTAATAAGTTAGTAATAATATTTTCACAATATCTCTCCTGGATTGGATGTTATTTCATTATATTTTATTGCCTCTTACTATTACTCTTGCCGGTGTGCAGTCCCCGCACCCTCGCCGCCCCTTCTCGACCAATACTACCGCAGCTACCGTTACCACTACAGTCGCTCGGTTGCGTCCCAGTCGCTCTGTTTTATTATCTCGAGTCCTTCCGTGCTGGGGGAATTCACTCGCGGAACTCATTATTGAGGGGTTTATTCTGCTGTAACCATTGCTACCCGTACCCCCTTCTTTCTTCTCTCTAATTCTCGTATCTTGTCTTTCGTTCTCTTTCTCTCGCTTCGGTTTGTCTTTCGAGCCAAAAATCTTACGAACGGAGACTGTCGCTTTTTTCGTCCCCACCCCTTATATTTTACTCTAAGTAGAATCGTGGGAATCTTCAAATGAATGTTTAAAGAAAAATCTATTAAACATAAAAAAGTCGTCGTTCGATTGATAAATTCAACGCTCCTTTTTACCTCGATAGATTATAAAAGAGATCGTAGGCTAGAATTAACGATAGTTCGTTGGTTTTTTCAGCAGGACATCCAGGAGGGGCAGGACATCGAGTTGCGAATGGATTTAGAGGAGAGCAATGTACCTGTCGTGGAGGAAACGCCAGCTCCGTTATCAACGATATCGACGACGCTTGAGAACGCGTAATGTACAGGTAAGTCGTTGGGGGCAGTCGTACGCTGTGATTTCCAGAAGAAAATGACCAGATTTCTGGTATTCCGGTGTTCGCGGGAAATCAGTGTACCAATTGCTCGTCAATATTGCCAATCACGAAAAGAAAGTTGTTGCCGCGTGTTGCCACGTAGAAACCATTCGTATCATTGTAGAACCGTCAAAGGAAGACGTTACGCGTCTCTACGATACGCGCACGATGTCCATGGTTCGCGGTGTAATGGTCATTATATACGTACAAAGCAGACGATAGAAATAGCGAATGCTGTCACCGAGAAATTGCAGCGAACGATCATACAAGTATTACATCAGAGGCTTGTAATGCCGCGTGCGGGCGATCGTGTGCGCTACTGCGCGCGTACGAACGCTCACACGCATATTATACATGTAATTGTTGCGGCGGTATTGTATCGACGCAATTCCGATTTGTCGCAATTTCGATTCGTCGTAGCGACGCGTCAATTGTTTGCGCGGCCATCGCCTCGTCCTCCTTAATCGTAAGCTCTTCCGACCGCTTCCCGACCGACCGACCGACCGAAGAGAACACGTTCAGGGGGGAAATATTCGTCGAATTTATTCGAAAGAAGCTTCGTAACGCGGTATTACGAAGTCAGATTCCTTGCCGTGATAGGCGGAAAGTTGAAAATATCGGTTAGCCACGCGCGGTGGATCGTAATAAGCGAGCGGGCTCGTCCGTGAATGGGAACGGCGAAGCAAACTCGGCATCGAGAGCAGGAGGAACGTCGGGGTATATTAATATAAACTTGCCGTGACTAATACAACAATTTATCCAGCCGCGAGCATTTAAATGGTTACGACCGGGCCGGGTCACGACCATCCGTCCGGCCGAGTCGACCAGAGCGACGATTCTGTCGCGCGTTAACTTGCACGCGTTTAATTCGTCTCACCGCTTTCGCGAATTAACTCTCTCGCCCACGTTCCTCCTCGCTTTTCTTTCATTATCGACGTTTCCCTCTATTCCCCTTCACCTCTGCCGATCGCTCGTCTCTCTCGCTCCCCTACCGGCTACGCATGAGTTCCCCTTTCCTTCAATTCGACCCAGTTTAATCTAATTTAATCTAATTTAACTTTATCCAATCTAATTTAATCTAATCTTCTTCATCCTACTTTTCTCCTTTCGTTTTTCGTTCCATGGTTCAGCCCCTAACAGCCTTCGAAACCGAAGCGATCCATGCCTTTTCGACAATTTTTCGTCCGGTATAAGGTTGCAGCGTACAGACATCGAACATTTTATCGTTTCCAGACGTTACAACGTTCAAATTATAGGTATTCTTCCTCGTAATAGTGGGTACTTTTGTACGAAAAGTGAATCAATCGATAACTACGAAAATCGGTAATCGTGTTTCTGCGTGTATCATTTATAAAGCATAGATACGCATTTTGATCAAATACGCGTTGTGTCCTTTCGGATACGTTTACCGAGGCAAATCTCGTGTATCTCCCCGTTCTGCTTGACGTTGTATAAGATATATTTTTGTGCTGATCGTTCCAACAGTCGTACACACGGTCTTTCTCTCCCGATCGCGCTCTCCCTCTGTTCGTTTATTTCCATCTCCGTCTCACCGCGACCCTCGTACGTTTAATTGTTATATTTATAAAGGGGGAGAACCGACGTGCACGGTGATGCGTCGAAGGGATACCGCTCTGCGCTCTAGCGAGACGTACTTTTACGAACGAGAGACGCGCAACCCCTCCGTTTTACAAATCGATATTAATCCAGAATGAATGTAACCCGATTTTTCTCGCACCCGACGCTGGTCAAAGACAGAAGGTATTTGTTCCTAGTCCTGAAAGTTCGCCTTCGTTCTGAATCATTTCAGCGTCAGTTACGTCCAATTCTTACGAATTTGTTACCCTTGGAACGTTCAGCCAGGAATTCGAGCCAACCGACTTCCTCGTTCGCTGATTGTCCTTTGTTGCTTCTTTGACGAACCAAGTTACAAATTTGGTTTAAACAGAAAAATTGAAAATGTGGAAACAGAGCGATACGATTCGGAAACGAATATGAAGAAGGATGTGCAAAAGGCAGGCTTGGAGAGTAGAATGGGTCGAATGTTGGACGAGTAATTACCTAATCGCTCATTATCTACCACGGGTCCGGAGATCGCTGGATCGGCGCTACATATGCAGCTAGAGGTTGCTAGGTCGTAGAATAGGTTGCCCAGAGGGCCATTGTGATACGCGAAGCAGAATCATGCAGGATCGTATATTATCGATGGGAGAAGGGGTTGAGGGTCCACTGGCCTCAACCCTTAACACCCCCTGCCCCCATTGGTGTGGCCGATACCGCCAGTCGGATCCGTCGTTCGACACCGGAGAACACGTACAGAAACGGCAAGGTACTAACGATCAGTCAACCTCGCGAATCGAACGGTCCTTGTTGCTGTTCGGCTTCATTTTCTTCGTCTTCGTTACCCCTGCTGATAATCACAGCGTGGATAATGATTAGCGTTAATGCATCGCGTTTGTTTATAATATCGCGGCAGTTTCGTTTGTTGCCATAAATTAGACACGACATATTTCCTATTTCACAAAAGTTTTATCCAGGCCTGGAAAATACGAATGTCCATTGACATCTGGCAAGCAAATCTGGATGAACGTTAGATACGTTGTAACAAAATACTGTTTTCGGGAATTCTTTTCTAATTTACCTTTTCTTTGTGTACATTTTTCTGCGAGTAATTTATTGTCTCCTCGAATGAGTTTCCGTCAGGATTTTGTCAGAGTCCGGTCATTCCTTTGTCTACATTTCGTGACCGGGCCTGCACAAACCCTTCTGTACATACCTTCGCTTTCTCTCCCACTCTTACTACTGTACCGTTTCTCTAGTTCTACCTCTTTTTAATCCATCGCTACCCTGTTCCTTTTCTATCCTTCTTAAAGGTTTTTTGCTCTCTGGTGTTTCTAGAATAATTCCACAAAAATTTATTAAGTAACACGCCGTTACGCTGCGCGCGACTCAACAATAGAAACCAAACGGTTACCAGCTTTCGGGATACGATGTTTCTTATTAAATGACGCAACGAGCAAAGATAATATAGGTACATTAGAATATGATTATGTCTATCGAACCGCTATCCTTCGAATCTATTTCCACGGTAGTCAAATCGAGTATGCAACCGGTCGATCTAAAACACAGACGCGTTTCAGAAATAGATAAACGCTCCATTCGAACACGTTCTTCCTATTTTAATCTCGTCGTCGAGATACCTGTGCATGACGACGCTTGAACCAACCCTCGATGTCTCTTCGCGTTTCAATGTTTAAGCAATCGGCGAGTCACTTTTCCTTGGTATCGCTTCGCAACCTTTTCTTCGCGTCTTACGAGTTTCGAGCAGAACTCTGTGCAACTACATCTTCTACGATCGTTTAGAACGGTTTTCCTATAAGAAGTAGGAAACGATCGCGCGATCGATATCTAGTGAGTGAAACATCAAATTTTGAGCAACAAAGTGGTCTAATCGTAATCAGAGGCGAAGTGTTGTGACATGTCCGCCGAATAGAAATCTTCGGTGTTATTTCGAGTAACATTTCATTGCTGCGTGATATCTCGAAACTTGGACTGGCATATTCGATGACCATGTTTTCCCGAGATCGTTGTTGCGACAATTCGATTCAACTCTACGACGGACCTCAATCCTCTTAGATGCCGCGTACCACGACTAAATATCAATTAGCGGAACCTGTCGAATCTGTCATTTCGTTGTCGTTGCTTTCTGCAATTCGATTACCCTAAGTCGAAACTCTCTGAAAGGCTCCAGATTTTTTCGACATAAGATCTTGTGCTTGAAAGTAGTTGATTTATTGAGTCCATAGGTAGTAAGATTTAGGATAGCGGCAAAATTGTAAACCAAGGGTCTCAACGAGGTCCGATCACCAAATGTTTTATTGCCTTTAAGACCTTTGGTCATTTACGGTTAACGAGGGATTTCCCCATTTAGGTACCGTTTATTTTTTCGAGGACACACGCACAAATACGCGCATACAAGAGTTCCGAATTTCCTAGCCTCGCTACTGGCAACACCTATTCATCGCCCTTCATATTTTGTTCCGGCTGTGATTTTCCCTGCTCCTCAAAAGTCACCTTGAAGGCAATCGAACAACCCTTCCCGCAAGCATTTGAACGCAACACGATTCTAGCTAGCTCCTAATTAAATTAAGAACAAAGGTAAAGTGTCGTTAGTCGTTTGACCCAGCCAACTTTAAAAGGATACAAGTTGCGTCGAGCTACGTTACGCCCGAGCAATTAGTATCCAACCCAATTCTTTTTACAACACTGCTCGATTCTTTGTCGTACGTATCGATTGTTTCGAGTGTGACGCCTATGACACATTTCTGGTACCCAATGGCATCTGCAAGCGTGGAATAGGCCGAAGAAACAGCGAACAAACGAAAAGTAAACACACCGCGCGACTCGAGAGGGGTACGGTTTAAGATGCCGAGTGAGAACAAAGCTCCCCATTTTGGTGGTTACCTCTCGACCGCCATGAACGACGGATACTTCTTATATTTTTCGAAGTATTAATTCACGCGGTCGGTTAGCTTGGTTCCAGGAGTGAACACAATCGCGCGCATATCTCTCTCTCTCTCTCTCTCTCTCTCTGCCCTCTACTCTCTTCTTTCTTATGGAATGGAATGGAAATCCATTCTTTGCGCGTAAACTTCCCTACGACGACGATATTACGTATTAAAGAAATACGAGAATGGAGAGCCAGGTGGATAGAGCAGGTAAGAGAAGAAGCGTGAATAGAAGCGACGGCCGAGCGATCGGAAATAAGTGGTACGATCGGGCTTTCGAGCTTTCTTGTAGCGCGTTTCACCCCGACACGGGGATGACAGCCACTGAATAATAGAGGGAGCCACGTCGAGGTTAGATATTCTTACGATCACCAAGAACCCTTCCCTTCCAGCGATACACAGCTAAATCGTCAATAATTCAGTCTTCGGCTCGAGTATTTTCTCTGCTTCCGATTGCATACAAGTATACCTACATATATCTACATTGAACTGTGCGTCGAACGATCAAATTCGACCGATCGAGAATTCGTCTGCAGGAGCATGAGACCGATTACTCATTTTCGGTTTGGTAAACGAATTCGTTTGGTTCACCGATGTTACGATAGACTGTGCCTTGTGCACGATTCAAAGTCTGACCGTTAAAATTTCGAGGGAAAGAAACTTAGAAAGTAAAAATTGAACGGTGTGCTTCGATCCGGCGCAAGTTTGATATTGTGTGCGCGGCTTAACTGTCCGGTTGAACGGGTTAACGAGATCGGCAGACATTTTAAAAGGACAGAGCACTGCTGTCGAGTGGTGCCCCCCCTTCAATTATTCAGGTGCAATTAACACGTCAATAGGTCCGTTGCACCTGGCTGCCGGGGCCGTCTTCCGCCAAATATGTACGTACGTTCGTGAAATGGCACGGGCAACCGACTTTTGTTCCTTTCTCTTATCTCGCTTTCTCCTTTTCATCTTCTTCTTTTCTTCGTTCCGTTTTCTCGAGCACGTCGAATCGCGCGGTGCTTCTCCACGGATAGGTAGCCTGTACCTGCAGATACTTTTGCGTGATCGTCATGAACGTAATGGACGCTCTCTTGACCCGGTCAAAGTGAACGAGAAGAGACCGTGCGATGGAATTTTATCGAGAGAAGGACGTTTCTACGGTCCATCAGCTTCGCCAACATTTCAACAATTTTACGCGTAACAGCTTGGAATTAACGCAGTTTCATGTCTGGGGCGCGCACGCAAAGCGCGAGAGGAAAGGCTGACTAGTCGGATCGCGCGAAAGTGTACTTGCATCGATAGCCTTGCTGTGCCGCCGTTTAGGTATATACGCGTGTACCTAACGAACGTAGGCACGTAGGTATAGTGTATCGGTACAGGTACAGAGAATGGCGCAGAACGGAACGAGGAGAGAAGTGAGACGGGGGATGAAATGCGGGGTCGCAAGTCGGTATTGTCGTCGGTTACAAATCAAATACCCGATATCATTGTTTGGTACAAGCCAGCCACCCGTCCACCCACCCACTCCCCTTTTATGCCACCCCTTTCTGCAACGTTAACCTCGCTCGCAACCTGCACGCCCTGCCGCGACTGCGACTAATAACTGCTGTCAAAACGTTCTCTCTCGCTTAGGCCTAACGCTATTCTCTTGCCCTTCCACAGTCGCTGGCGAAACCTTTTCTTACTTCTTTTCATATTTTCGAACGTTTTGCTTTTTAAATTTGTACAGGCCAATTTTATTTTTGCGCTTACTCTGTGCGTGAACACGCAAAAAGCTCGAGGGATGATTTCGCAAACGTTTTATTTTGAACGCCAGAGAAACAACAAACAAAACTGTGGATACACTGACGGACACGCTGTTTTGTTTCAAATATGGTCGCCATGAGATAGGCACACGTGTATTTTCAACTATGAATAAAGATGTAGGAAAATTCAAGGGTTAATGCCGAACATAAAAAATAATTCAACGGGAAAGAATGTAGTGCTAGAGAGAACAACACTCGCGTAAAAATTTGACAAAAAGTTTAACAAATAAATAAATAAATAATCGAATATCATTGCATTGCATATTCATAGGAAAAAATCATAGAAAAGCTTGTAAACAGCAAAAGGAGATACGTAAGATGGTTAAACAATGAAGGGACTCGGAGAGAAAACAGAAAGACTTCTTCGTTGACGAAAAGCATGTTGGAAATTCGAGGACGGGAATCAAGGTTGTTCGTTCATCGTGAGTCGACGAAACAACATCCTGTAGAGATTACGGGTAGACAGTATCCTTGGTAGGTAATTTGGTGGTGGGAAAAAATGGGAGAAAAAAAGCGGGAGCAACGATGCAACGGTTTTTCGAGGATTAGCGAGGTCGCGATCGCGCGTTCTCTTAATCTTAGAATCGAGAGAGGGTAGTTAATCAAGACGTTAATTACAGCTTAATTGACGAGTCTATTGCTAGACTAGGTAGGAGTCGAAATATTCAAGCGCTGGGTGGTTTTGCTAGTCGTGAAGGAAGAGTAACAGCGGGAAACACGAGAGAGAGAGAGAGAGAGGCGTGAACAGAGCGATGAGGGACATGGGGGAGTAAGGGGTGGTGAAAGTAAGAGGCAAGAGGGAGAAGGAGAGGAAAAGCGAAAGGGTAGGAAGAGGAGACGAGACTCCGCTAGGCACCGCAGGGGTAGGCGATTAATGATTCAGGGGCAGAATTTCGCGATGCTGAAATATTAAGCACATAACTCTCTCTCTTTCTCTCCTTCTGCTTCTGCTTCCCTCTCGCTCCCTTAACCGCTCTTCTTCTCCTTCCATCATTTTCCCCTAGTCCGTTCTTCCTATGCACCCATCCCCGCCGTCGACGGCCCATCTTCCATCTTTCTCTTCGTTATCCCCCTCGTATTTCCTTCTGTTTCTCTTGCTCTCCACCCTCTATGTTTCTCTTTTCATCCCTGTCGTTGCGTACCTTCTCGCGGTCTGTATGCCTCTTTCTTCCTCGCTTGTCTACAGCTCAATGTATACGCACGGTCCTTTCACGTTGCACGCGCGTACACCCGCACACGCACCTGTGCTCGTTCGCTCGTTCGCTCGCTCGTTCATTCGCTCGCTCGCTCGGGTACACGGCAGCAGCATCATCAATATTTCTCTTTGCTCATTGTTCTTGTACAATACGTACAAGGCTGCCACCGTCCCTCTAATTCCGGGAGGAACAGCCAGAGACCTACTGAGTTACCTGATCACCCTGGAAATGGTTAATTTCGGGCCACCCTGTAGGTACTGCAACGGTTCGTGTAACGTTTTATAAAGACCGCGCGCGGCCTTCTTTGCTTTCTTCTCGTCAAATTCTCGACCGCTCTTGCACGTTACTCGTTATCGCGATGGTACTTTTTTGTTATTCGCTTCGAATCATGATCGATCGTAAGCATAAACGCTACAATACATAAATATCGTTGGTCGCTAGTTGATGCTCTATTCTCAAAAGTTCAGACGTTAAATAGATTTTCGAAGATTCGCGCGAAAGATTTCACACCGTGTCAGGCCTGAATGTGGTAGCTCGGAATAAAAGCTTGGAAATCCCAACACCGATACTTTACGGTTTTATTTCGTAGTACGGTACGGGGATAGGTCGGCCATTTTTCTCATCTCGTATTTTTTCATAACTGGCCGGCGAGGAAGCGTGTTACCGTCGCGAAAGTACTGTCGACGGTTGCAAACCGAGCGCGGTCTCGACCAGCGAAATCGCGACGACGTTTCCGAATATGTATTTTCAAGTTCGCGAATAACCTACCGAGGTCAATTTCTACCAGTTGTTTCCCATCACGATGAAGCAAAGCTGTCGGGTTTTCTTGCCAACAGAGTCGTGGTGGTACGTTCACCATGCTATCCGTTGAGTCGAAATTTTTCCATTTCACCAGAACGTAGGGCGTTAGTATACTGTTTGCAGTTAAACAATATTACGTAGTAAAATTTATGACCGTGCCCCCCTTTCCGGAGCGAGGCTGAAGCTAGCCTGGCGCACCCTTACAATGCGCTCTCTCGGCCTGGACGGCTGAAAGTATCAACGATATGAGAAATACGAGCGTTATAGCCGGTGCCACCCCTGCGTTACCGGGTTGCGATGATCCACGGCTTAACGGATACCACCCTAAACCTGCTTCGCGTACCTCGTTCCCTTTGTTTTCTTTTTTCTTTTTTGTCTCAAAAATCTCTGGTCAAACGTTTGCCCTTTCCTCGCGTCTATCATTTCGTTCTTTGAATTGTACGTTTTCTATCTGTCTTCCATTTCCTTGTATTTTCGACAAGCTTGTACGAAAACATATCTCATAGAGGACGCAACTTAATTTCGATTAACAACGATTTCTCGCAAAATTAAAATGAAAATACAGATTCTTTGGTTAATAAAATACTAACACTATTCCTACTGACACTTCATATATACCTATTCCTACCGCGACATTCCTACAGACTACAAACTTTTCTCAGAAAATAAACAATGAAAATAGAAGTGAATATTGAAAAATGTATTATACGTATAATTGAGGAAAAGTTTAAAGTTTAAATGCGATTCAATTACATTGTATCTACTAAATTCTAATCGAAATTTTGAAAACGGTCATTTGACCGGCTGTGGTAGGAATATTGTCAAAGGCATCGGTAACTTTTTTCAAAATCACCAAGTGGTAAGGATGTCTCCAGAAAAATAATAAGAAACGAAAGAATTTCTTGTTTTATTAACGATTTATTGTTGCATTAGATACGATACGTTCTCTCTGTTCCTTAATTTTTGTTTTAATTACTTCAATATTGATGTTAATGTAATCAAATTTTAGTTATAACTGTGTTATATCCATTGTTATAATAATAGATATCTGTGAACTCGTAAATAATTTTGATTCTTTCTTTATTTTTTTTTCGACCGATTACGTGGACCGGTCTCCTCGGTGTAGGTACTTTTGGAAGAACAAATATTATTGCTCCTGTTTTGAACCTAAGTAATACTTGGCAAATTATACCCTATAAAAAACTATTAATCATCCCTTTCAAATTATCGTAAGACATTAAACGTCTTAATATTTTGATAGAATCTACTAGAAAATTATCCAAAGTACTTTTCACGTCTATACACTTCGATCGACGGAATTTTCTTTCGTTTGAAACCCTGTTAAACAAGTTAACGGTCACGCAAAGCTAAGAAAGACTAGTGTTGGTCAAAAATTGTGAACTGGTTTCAAGGTACCGCGAACGACGCTAGAGATTTGAAGCAACGCGTATTCGCGCCTTTATCGCCGCACAATCTTGCGACCTGTTTACGTGTAGTGACCCGTAAAAACCGAGAAATATTCCTTCCACAGAATCCCATGGGTGTCGTTATCAGAAACATAAGTTCAATGACTCGTTCGCCGTTTTCCATTGCCTCCCTCGATTTCAGCTTTTACGCTTCTAATATCGTACCTATGTTTGCGCGACCAATTTGTAACTAGTCGTAAAACGATTTTCGCCAAGACTTTGCGTCAGCTTATGAGCAGCTACGTGCTAAAGTTCGATGATACAAGAGGCAGCATGGTGTGCATCGTTCGTTGCTCGTTCGATCGGTCGTATAAAGGACAATTGAAAGTTGGTCGTTGAAGGTAGAAGACGATTTCCATCCATAACGAAGACGATGATACCAATTTTGAAGTAATCGAGCGATTCGTGCGAGAACGGGACAGGGGAGAGACGCGATAGTCCCAAAATTCGCGTTAATAGCCATTTAGGAGTGTCTGCCAGAGTCGGAGGGACAGACGCGAACCGTCTCTTTGTACCCTTAATTTCATTAGAACGACCATCGTTGCTTTCTACCGGCGAGCCGTAACTCCGTTATCGGGAAGCATGACTCCCTAAATACGATCGTTAATATTCTTGCTTGTCTCGAGAAAACGGCAGGCTGCGACGCGTCGTTGTCGTTAAATAATCGTTTCCCCCCTCGCAGCCCAATTAGTTGGCTACGAGGACAGGACTGGTGAGAAGTTGGTCGTTTGGGAATTCTTTCTGGAGTCTCGAGCTTGTTTCGAAACGGGACCCGTAACCTGCTTTGCTCCGTCTTCGTTGTACAAGCCGTCCACCGCCGTGCAAAGAACTCCGACTCCAACCGAAAAGTTGCCGCCGTTACTTCGTTGAACTCACTTGTCACTCTGAACAAAATCGATCTCTTCGGTACTGATTCGGAAAACTTTTCGATCCAACGATGAAAAATACAATGCTCGCAAAATGGATCGGATAGCTCGAGTGGAATAGCGTATAGAAGGTCTCTATCTGGTAAAATTTTGCTCTGATCGATCAAATTCTTGCCACCCGTTCGCTCGTTCAAGTCCTAAAGACAAGGTAAACCGATACCATGGAACTCGTCGTTGATCCAGGTTTTCGAAAGATCATTTCATCGGTGGCATGGATTGGTTAACTAGGAGCAAGAGAGGGCGGCTAAGAAAAGTTAGCATCGGTACCGGCACACAACTGTCGTCAACGACAGCATCGCGATCGACGTCGAACGCACGGTGAGGGGAACAACAGAGAGAACAGGATCGACAGCGGTTAGGCGGGTGTGTGGTAGGTAGGAGAACGCGAGAAGAGAGGATACGGGAGTATCGCGAGAGCGGGTGCGAACGCGAGCAACGGCGGCGGCGACGACGACGACGACGACGACGACGATGACGACGACGACGACGACGACGACGGCGGTGGCGGCGGTAGCGGCGGCGGTGAAGGCAGCGGCAACGGCGGCGTCGGCGGCGGTAGCAGTGGTAACGGCGACCACCACCACCGGCATCGGTGCGGCGTGACCTCCTCTCGTCGTGATCGGTGGATCGGAGTTTTGGGAGGCCGATCAGTGGTGGGCCTCCTCTCCGATCTGCCGCGGGAGAATTTCTCTTCTTCTCGGCGAGAGAAGCGAGAGGCCGATCGCGCGAGGGAGAAAGAAGGAGAGGCGGTATGAGGCGGTCTCCGGGGGCGGCGCCTGTCGGCGCGTCCGATCGGAAGGTGAGCCTCCCGATTGGCCGATGCGAGGGCCGTGCGAGGGGAACGCGAGGACGCGCGAGCTACGTCGCTTCCTCCACCCGCACCCGTTCTCTTCGCGGTGTCCTCGGTCTCGCTCGCACCTACCGGCGTTTGTTCTTCGTCGCTCGTCGGCCGACCGACTCGATGGTTCTTTGTTTCGCCGGCGGTTATCTCTGTCGTTCCACCGAGCCGCCTTGACCGGTCTCTTTCGGCGCGCGCCTCTCTGTCGCACCCACGCGTCAGTCTCCCCGCGGCCGTCGCGCGTCGCGCGTCTCGCGTCCCTCGTCTCTCGCCGCACCCCTCGAGTCAGCGCTGGCACCGCTGCAAACACACGGTATCGGCGCTCGGCCGCCTCACGAACCTCTCTCTGCTGCCGCTCGAGCGAACCGTCGCCGCGGCGAGCCTCTCAGTTGCGACGCGCTCGTCACGGGGTGCAGATCGTGCGTTGTTCGTCGTCCCCGTATCGGTTTCTCTAACGCACGCGCGATCACACGCGCGCCACACGTAATCGCGCACACGTTTCTTCTTCCCCGTGTACGAGAGAAACTTTCCAGCCCTGGTTTTCGCTCTTGTGCTTTCGTGCTTTGCTAATGATTGGTGTTCTTTGGTGTTTTCACGTATCGATTGCGATTGCCTGGAACAGGATCGGTGTATCGAATTTGGGTAGCCAGATCCTCGTTGCGTTTCTTCGATCTGAAGATCGAGCTTCCAACGGAAGAGACGGCGACGCGTATAGACTAAACTCGTGGGGAGGGAAGAGAACAGTGATTTAGAAGTTACCAGAAGAAGGAATAGCGTTTACGTGGCGCGCACGCGGGAACGCCCGCTTGCCCCTTTTTCGAAAGACGCGCGCGCGCGCGCGCACGCTGGCGGCCGACAGCCGGTTGGTCGACGCGACGCATAGATCTTCGGTCGATTTATGCGACGTTTCGTCGGGAAGGATGCGTTCGAGCGAACGCATTGACGGTTAAATCGATTGGTCGGGAGTAGAAGAGTGGATCGGTGATCGTGATTAAAGGACGAAACAGCGACCTAAAGAAATAAGTTTTTAGGACGGAGAGAAATTAAGGTGGTCGAAGGGAAAAGAATGTTCGATCGTGAAATCCTCGGGAGAAGAATTCCCGAGGCCGCGCGCGTTTGACGGATTGGCGCCCGTTCCCACGAGGAGGGGAAGGTGGAAGAGAAAGAGGAGGAGGCGGAGGAGGAGGAGGACGAGGACGAGGACGAGGACGAGACGCGTGGTTCGCGCGTGGCTGTGTACGTGTGTGTTCCAGATGCGGCCTGACTGTTGATTCTTACACGACCGATCGGTAGAGAGTCCAGATTATTTGATCGGTCGAAAAACGGTGGAAAGGGTGGACGCACAGGAAGAGGAGGCCTCAGGAGGCGTAGAAGAGCGCGCCAAAAGGCCGAAGGAGGTGGTGGAAGAGGTGGTGGAGGAGGTGGTGGAGGAGGTGACGAAAAAGGTAGCGGCGGGGGTGGCGAAGGTGGAAGCGGGGGTGAACGAGCACGAGAGCAAGAACGAAGAGGTGACGACGGAAGAGGGAGGAGGAGGGGCGGAGAGGAACGGAAGCGGAAGAGGAAACGATCGAGACCTGACGAGATTCGCCGAAAACATGACGCAACAGAGCGGTGCTGGGTCACCTCAGCAATTTTGCCTGAGGTGGAACAACTATCAGACGAACCTGACCAACGTGTTCGACCAGCTATTACAGAGCGAGAGCTTTGTCGACGTGACGCTAGCCTGCGACGGGCACAGCGTGAAGGCGCACAAAATGGTACTGTCCGCGTGCAGTCCTTACTTCCAAGCCCTCTTCTTCGATAATCCTTGCCAGCACCCGATCGTCATCATGAAGGACATCAAATGGCCAGAATTGAAGGCCGCGGTCGAGTTTATGTACAAGGGAGAGATAAACGTGTCGCAGGAGCAGATCGGTCCGCTGTTGAAGGTGGCGGAAAGTCTGAAGATTCGAGGCTTGGCGGACGTAAACAATGAGCAGGAGTTAACGTCTAGATCAAGCTTGGAGGAGGCGGCCAACGCGGCGATGCACAGAAAGAAGCGTCGCCGAATGTCCGGCGAAAAATCGTCGCCGGCGGGTAGCCCGGATAGGGTCATCTCCGGAAGCATGCCCGACGATCAAGACCCGAGCTTGACCGGGGGAAGCGTGATCGTTCCCGACATTCACAGCATGCTGCCCCGCAGCTCGACCCCGCGGTCCTTCGGATCCCCCGGCACGCCCAATGTCTCGGTCACGCCGCAGATCAACCTCCAGGAACTTCCGGTATCGCTGCCCTTGCCACCGCCACCACCGCCACCCCCTCAGGGCCAACAGGGCTCGCACTCGATATCCGCTCACCACGTGCCTGGCCACGTGACTTCCGGTCCACACGCCTCCGTCAACCACCTGGCCACTCACGGTCAGCAGCTTACCGTTCAGCAACAGCAACAACAGCAGCAACAGCAGCAGCAGCAGCAGCAACAACAACAACAACAGCAACAGCAACAGCAACACCATCAACAGGGAGGTGGCGGTCAACCGAATCCAGGGGACGATTTGGAGATCAAGCCAGGCATCGCCGAGATGATTCGCGAGGAGGAAAGGGTAAGTGAGCGGGCACACGTTTTCCTGTTTCTTTCTTCTTTTTTGTAGCTTTTCCCGAATCGTGTCCATTGTTGGAGTTATCCCGAGATTGAAATCAAAGGGAGAACTCGCCTCGCGTTCTTCTCTGGGCACCCTTGAAAGAGACAGCTATTCGACTTGTACGCGTCTACCGAATAGACGAATAAACCGAATAAGCGAACGTTTGCCGATGCGACAAACGTCTACCTAGCGGGCAAGTGTAAACACCGCGACGAAAACCGCGCGCGTCGACGCAAACGCGTGGACCGCTACGAAAGAAACGTTTAGCCGCGCCAAAATATTCAACGAACCGCGGAATTTCATTCGAATCGATCTGTTTATCCTTGGAGTCGTAGATAAATCGGATGTCCGATCCTGGGCAATCCGAAGATTTCCCTGAGTTTCGAACGACGCGTCGATGTAACTTTGTAAACGAAATCTAAAAGGGACGTCTATAAAAATCGATAGCACGTCGAAACGTTTTTGAGAGTTGGTAATTAGGTTTTCGACGTTAACGAGATTCGCGGCGGTTGCCGTTTTAGCGAGAAAGTTTCACGACCGTCGACGAAACGGGGCGAGAGGGAGAGCGTCGCACGGCCGAATTCGCGAGAAACGACGTTGTTGGTGTAGATAGAACAGCGAGTCCGCAAGGGGCTGGTGTCGACGAAGTCGCGAAGAGAAGGTGACGCAACGGGGGCGTTTATAATTGGAGAACAGCGGCGATGGCGATGACCGGTGGTGGTTTTGTGTGGAAAGCTCGCGGCAGGAGGCGAGAAATCGCGTAGGTTCGGGACGTCGCCGATACTCCCAATTACGACCGGCGGCGGAATGTTTTTACGAGGTCTAAACGTCGTCTAACGGGAAAAGACCAGCGAGCCTTTGCCGGAGGGGTCCAATTACCCGGCGATCGGCTTCGACGGTGTGCACTAATTGAGAGTATCAATGAACGTCAATGAGCATAGTCAATATTTGGACGCGGAGCATCCGACCGTTTTGTAACGTTCTTTTTGTTAAAACGAATGACAAATATTGACTACGCGCTCGTTCGCGCATACGTGACACACACCGGGTATCGACTGTTCTCGTTAATTACATCGGGACGACGGTGTCTCCTGCATTATTTATCGTCCGCCACCGGCGCAAGTTATTAAACGAACAGGTAGCAACCGCGCTTCGTTTCGCAACTCGGCCGCGTCTACCCCTCGACGCGACACGAAGAATTCGATTTCGCCGGGAAACGGCCTACGATCCTCGAATAACTTTTCTTATTCGTTTTATCGAAACGTTTGGTAGGCGGCAAGCCTTTCGCGCGACCTCGATCGATGCCTGCGAACGACCATCGACGCGGCGTCCCTCTGTCAAACCGAGACGTTGCAACCGTTTCTTCCTCGCCGCCTTTCAAATGCCGATGATAGCTGCTTAACGGTGCTCGCGTTAAATGGCCGATCGAATAAACTAAGAAGCGGAATAAAAAATGTTTGCGTTCCTTTAACAAGCGTCGCGAATAAATGTTGTCCAGTTCGATCGGTACTACCGCGCAGGAAACATATCAATCGATTGGCAAGGGGGAAACGAATCGGTAAATATCGAAGGATCGATCGTTCGCCGAGCAAAGTGGAGAATTGAAGCGAGGCGGTCGTCGGAGGCCGCGTATTATTTTTCTATCGTGGGTATATATCGGTGCGGTGACGCAATCGGCTATGTATAATGGGTATAACATTCCGCGGAATTCCATTATGTTAACGCAACCACGTTCCAATTCTCCGGGCATGCCTGCTCGTATCGTAATACGCTAGTATATCGCAACTATTCCGCGATATCGGCGCGAAGCCTCTCCGATTAAAATGCCTAATTGATGCGGGTAAACCTAATAGGAGGCACGTCCGTTTCGGCATTTCGAGCAACGCGGATAGCCTGCGCGAAAATCCCTGAAAGGGTGGCGTCGGTCGTTCGTTGGGAGGGAACCGTGGAAAATTACGCCCGATCAAAGTAACGCCTGTATCTTTTTCTCTGCCGCGCGTACACCTACCTGCATCTAGAAGCGGGCGCGCTCGTGCTTCCGTCCAAACACCTACCTAACATAGTGAAAATAAAATAAAACGAGAGAAGCGCGCGCGCCCCACTAGAGGATGGATTATTAAAGATTTAGCCGCCGCAGAGGATCGTTTCCACTGTTCCAGCTGGATTTTCTTCGGATTAAGAGCTTTAATCGAGCGAAATTTAAATATAAATTGTCTTTTAACTCCGATCGCTTGGAAATTCTCTCGCGAACATCGTTACCGGCAACTCCAATCTTCGCGGCCGAACGTAATCGTTCTTCCTGTTACTCGAATTTCGCCGCGGCAAGAGAGGACAAGCTACGGGACGCGTTTGTCGTAAATGCGTCGGTATAGCTAAAGAGCGTAGAGGAACGCGAGAAGCTGCGAAGCGCGATCGCACGCGGTCGGTGAAGCCTGAAAGGCAGGCTCGAAAAAAATTTAATCTTCCTTCGCGTTATCCTTTTTGGCAATAACAGCTCCGTTTCCCGTTTCCTCCTGCTCTCCGCGCCTCTCTCTTTCCCTGACGTTCTTTGTCGCCTGTTCGAGAGAGAGAGAGGGGGGGGAGAGCCAACCGACTGCTGTCGCGTCGGGAGACGTACGGACGGATGGATAGACGAAGAGAGAAGAACGAGCGAGAGGGGAGGGAGAGAAAGAGAAGCCGTGAGAGATGGGGAAAAAGTCGCGGAACGGTAAATCGTGAATCGTAGTAACTGGGCGAGCGCCATTCATCCTGATACACAACGGATGCGACTACATATTTCCTTCGTTCCGTTTAAATTAGTGTTTTTGCCGTACGGTCTTGATTGTGTTTTCGCGCCCGTCCAGCGTGCTGGGACAGAGGGGCCGCGTCCACCTTCGCCGCTCTCACCCCAGAATGCTCTACCTCTCTGGCCCAACGTCGTCTACGCGTTTCCCTGTACGCACGCGTATCGATTCCGCGTTGATGAACGCGTAACGGGCCACCTAAGCGATATATCAGAAGCGTCATTTCGACGGGCAGAGCAGCGCGCGATACGAGCCGCGGCAAAATTGAAAAGTTTGATGTATTAAAATGCGTGACGCCGACGACCCCTTCTTCGAAGCATCGAGAAAAAAGGTTATGGACCACCGTCGCTACCACCACCACCACCACCACCACCACCACCACCACCACCACTACCACCGCCATCACCCCTTCTGCGTTCACCGTCTGCGCCCTCTCGCCTACTCGATTACGCCGCCTGTCAAAAAGTGATCGAGAGTTTTCGTCTATCGCGGCTCCGATCTTAAGTCGCTCTCTCGCATCTCGCTGTACCTCCTCCCTTCCTACCTCTCTCCCGCTTCCCGCGCCCAATTCGGAAGCCAGTATCGTTATCAACGCGTGTTGTCCCGTAGCGTAACGGTTTATCGAAAGGAGATACCTCGATGAGAAGGAGAAAACTCGGATGAAGCACGCGCGTCTTTCTACAAAGTAGACATTTTTTCCATCATCCAGTTCTCGTTCGTTTTTGTTATCTCCGCGACGCTGTGCGCCACGCGCGCGATCCACCGGGAACTTCTTCGGTGATACGCAAACGCAGCAGTCTGCGTTACGCGGACGTAACTTTCGGCGATGTTAGGTAGAGTTAGTCTTTACAAGTTTCGAAGCATCCGGCGCGCGTCTTTAAAAGCGAAGCGGCAAGGCCAGTGCCGGAAAAAAATTGATAGGTATCTGTGCCCGTCCAACGGTTATAATTTCATCGTGCGATCTCTACGGAAGGAAGGAAGGAAGGAAGGAAAGAGGTTGGGAAGGAGGGAAGGAGGGAGGGCAGGCAGCAGGAGTTGGGGGGGGGTGAGTAGGAGAGAGCAAGAACGCGGTTAAACAGACTCCAAATTCCGACCGGTGGAATGGAGTCGACGAAGTCGTAGCGAAGTCGACTCTTGGTTGGCTGTGTGTTACATAGCCACTCTATTCGTAGAGATTTTATTTTATAATAAGGGACGGCTTAGCGAACGTAATGGTACGTTTTAAATATTTCGAAAATTGGCTTCCTAGGAAACTCTTTGTATAATGGCAATAATACTTGGAATATAATCCCAAGGTAACCGGACCGCATCGGCACCCGACCGCTTAACTTCGCCTCCTCTTTACTTTCCTTTCCTCTCGTTCTCACGCAGTTTCTTTCCTCGGTTAATTGCCTTTCCGTTTCGTTTCGTAACATCGGTAACGTCGTTACCCGGTTCGTAGAGCGCCAGTCTCTGATCTTCGCAGCTTTTGCTTCGATACCTCTCCTTTTTCGCAAAACCTTCGCCCCACCTCTTTTCTAACCGTCTTACGCGTTCGCTGATTCTGTCGAAATTTTATATCGCTTTGTACTCGGCTCGCCTATAAAATTTATTCCCTCTTTCGGTATTTTATTCGAAGATCGTTAGACGCGACGAGCTTTGCGGGACTCCGCTTTTAAAACGGTCGCAAACGCTGAAAACGGCGTAGGTATGCTTCGTTTTTTGAAGCGGATAAGAAGTTTAAAAAGAAACGAATCGCGAATGGTTGCGTTTAGCTAAAGTAGATCGAAAGAAAACAGATGAGAGAAGCGGTCGTTGTTAAAACATGTAAGCGTGTCCAGCGACCACGTCCGCGGAACACTCGTGAAAGATTCAGCCGAACGACAGCGAAAGGACGGTTGTTCGCGATTTCCAGCCGCAAACTTTGACTCCTGGTTCCCGTGTACGAGTTCCTCGTAATAATGTAACGGAGCGAAGCATCGCCGACTGGACTCAGAAACGAGACGCACGAACGACCGCTGTATATCGTTTCGCGATTTTGTTATACCGAACACCGAAGAGGGCCGGTTTCTTTCAGCGATCGCAAACGCGTCGTTCGATTCTGGAAATCTGCCGTGATTTTCTAACGCGCGTGCGCTTAAGATCCTCGACCATCGCGTAATCCGTCTAAAATGGGGGAAAGGAAAGGCGTAGCAGCGTTGTTTGGCCTCGATAAGGTGAACTAACCGAGCGTAGAAAAAGCAAAAGCGGAGTTCGGTTCCGGGGAGGTTGGGCGAGGTGCCGGGAGGGAGAAGGGCAGAAGCGAACGTATTCATTTTGAAAACGCGACGCAGGATGGATCTGGGCGCGCGATGTACGGCGGGCGACAGCTCCGACGAAGCCGCGGTAAATCAGAAATTATCTTGCGTCGCGTCCGAGTTGCGCGCTGCCTTTTCCCATCGAAACGCGCATAAATACACGAAGCGGGCGAGGAGGAATGAGAGAGAGAGAGAGAGAGAGAGAGAGAGAGAGAGAGAGAGAGAGAGAGAGAGAGAGAGAGAAAGACAGGGAACACGCGTGGAAGCGGGAGCAACGCGTCCCGCGCATCGTGCATCCTGCATCCTGGTTCGTGCATCGCGCGGCTTGCGTTCGAGGCGGTGCACACCGCGCGCGCCACGCATCGCACACACCGTACACACCGTACACCGAACACACCGAGCACTCCGCGATATACGCATCATCCAGCGTACATCCTACGGTATACGCGCGATACACGATACGCGATGCAACGGCAACCCACTTTAGCGGAGACGCGGGGGTCTCCGCCCGACTCGTATGCGTGTACGCGCTCGCGAATCTCCGCTCCGGGCCGTAGATATATTAATACGTAGACTGTACGTTGCGGTACGTGTGACTTGATGGACGGATGACCGGACCATTCCGCAGATTGCTTCGCTCCCGATTCCGACCGGAAGGAGATTTATAACCTCTCGTCGTTATCTGCTGCTGTGCACCGGCAACGAGACTCTCCCGCCGCCGCCACCACCATCGCCACCACCATCGCCACCACCATCGCCACGGCCGCCGCCGTCCCGACTCCTCGTTTTGCTTCGATCATCGATCGATCGGTGCCGCGTCGTCTTTCGAACCTTTTTTTCATCGCGCTCCGGTTCCGTTATTCGCGATCACCGATTTTGCCCCAGCTTTCAGCGAGGCCGAACGTTTTTCGAACCCCTGGGCTTTTAACGGCTCGTCGTCGATCGAAATTGTTCGAGGATCGAGACAAACGATAGGCGAGGATCGAGCGGACGCGCGAGCGACGCGAAAAGCTGGTCGCCGAGACGCGTCGCGCGACGCGACCAGGGAGAACGTGGCGCGCGGGTCTTTTCGATTCGATCCGAATCGAATCCGGAAACACCACGGTCTCCCTCGTTTCGGTCGGTACGCATCCCTGAAACGCGACACGGGGCGTCGCGATAAATTAGATTTAATGACTGTCGCAAAAAAGCGCGATATGAAAGTCGAACGCGCGCGGGACGAACCGATAGAATTAAATTCTAGGATATTCGATTACATTCTCCTCCCTCCTTCTCCCCCGTTTCTCCTCGTCCACCCCTCTTCCACGTCCCTTCTCGTTTTTCGTCCTATCCTGCTCTCTAGCCAATAAAACCCTCGCTCTGTGCTCGTTGCTGCACACTCGCCGAGTTTTCACCACAGTCGACGTCGAACCGAAGCGAGAAAAAAAGAAAAGGAAAAAAAGAAAAAGAAAAAAACCCTCGACCGCGTATAATAGGCACGCGCGCGACCTATAGAAATAAGACACGCGGCGATGACGCCCGTTTAATTCTGACGCGAAAGGCGAGGGACGTTTCGTCGAGTATTCCCTCCCTCTTCTGCCGACGTCGCGCATCCACCACCGCTTGTTTTACGTTTCAATACCTCGAACGTTGAATCGTCGAGACGCGTTTAAATCGGCTACCTCGGATCTCGCTGCGCGTCGACTTCGCCAGTTAAATCCCGAACTATCGTACGGTTACTCGCAATTTTCTTTATTTTCCTTTTCTTTTTCCTGGTTTCTCCTTTTTAATCCACGCGCGAACGGAGACTCGAACATCCGCGTAACAGTTTTTCGTTTCTGTGCGAACATTCGGCAAACGAATACAAGCGTCAAAGTTCGATCGCGTTTCCTCTCGCGAATCGCGTCGAACGGTTTCGAGAAACGAGCACGAATAGCTTACGACCCGCGTGTACATTCGTACGCGTTACACACGATACGAGGTGGCTGAGTCACGCGCTCAAATTTGTTTGTAGGAACGCCGGTGTGCCGCGCCGGTTAATGCCGAGCGTTACTATTAGGAGGTAGAATATAATCTCATTTACGTCGATGACTCATGTCGCGATACTTCTAGCGAATATGATTCATTCGATCCGATTTAAACGATCGCCGTTCTCTTTTTCGAACGAAACCTGGGGATTCGTCGAATTGATCCGCGCTTCGTCGATTCTTGGCGAAACGCTTGAACGGAAACAGATGCGCGCGCGTCGTCTTATTTACCGTGTATCATCTATTATCTTGCGACCTCCTTCCCTTTGCACTTGGACGTTAATTGGTTTTCCACGGAGATACCGAGCGTTAGAACGTAATCCTCCGGAAAAGGAGATCGACGTATAAAAGACATGAATTTTGGAAGCCGAGGGAATAACGGGCATTCGAATATTAAAAGGAAACAACAATTTGGTGGTGGGGCGTCGGAGAGTTTGTTCGCGGAAGCGAGATTAGTCGGGCCGCTAGAAAATAGCCAGTCGAGATAAAGGCGAATCGGTCTCGAGAAACCCATTGTCTCGGGTCTCGTTTCGTATTCGCATCCGTTCGTTAAAAATTCTATGTTCTATTGTACCGGAGAGATTGCATCCCGAAGGAGAAAACCGCGCGCGCGTTGATCGCCCCCCGGTCTCGCAGATCCTGTGCTTTCGAGTTTCCTCGCCTGTCGCACCTGTCGCGCGTCTCTCGCTTTGGTTGGTTCGTGTCGCGAAGACACGCGTTTTCGACGGAAACAACAAAACGTTTTCGCGGCTAAACGGTCGAGCGTAAACGAAACAACTTAACACTCCCAGTCCATCGCGTCGGCTAAAACGGGAGAGATGGCGGCCCATTGTCTGCGCTACAAATTAATCCAGCGATCGATACGAGCAACGTCTTGGCCGGGTATACACGGTGCGGTGACTCGCGGAAACGAAGTCGATGGAGAATGGCCGCGTGGCGTAGACAGGGCTGTTGGTGTGGTTCGCGCCGAGACAGAGCTACTTCCGAATTCGTGGCGCACGCTCGATCGATGTGCGATCAAGGCGGTAACCGACCGTGGTACTCGAGACGCTTCTCCGAAATGGTACCGGGCTCCGAACGAACATTACCGATTCTTGTACACCGCTCTTCAAGCTCCTCCGCGAAATCGATCCTCCCGCTTTCCTTTTCGAAACAGACGCGGAACCACCCTGTCAAACTCGAAGCGGTGATCTTCGACGCGACGCGCTTGTCCGCTCCTTTCCCCTCGACTGCCTCCTCGCGGGAACCGGTAACGCTATGAAATATTCGACTAGAAAATAAAAAGGGATCCAGGCCGGCGAAGGGGGAAGGGGTATTGCATTAACCAAGATTGCAGACGATAAAATGAAAATAATACAGAATGACGTGCGCACCAGCGAATGGGGATGGGTAGGTATATAGGGTAAGCAAAGGTAGGAACCGAGGAGGGGTGGCCTAGAGGATGAGAGAGCGAGTCGTGTCGAGGGGGCGAAAAACGGATAAAGATAAAGTACGCGGCAAAGTAGGTTCGCGGGTGAATCGCTCGGCGGAGGGGTAGGACCGTTGCAGTAGAGAGGAAAGAGAACGGCTATAGAAGGATAGAGGAAAGAAGGCACGCGGAAGAGAGGGAGGAAACCGACTGACGCGCTGTTACCGTGATAGTGGCGGTAGGGTGCAGGAGGAAGGAAGCAGCGAAGGATGAGACAAGGAGCGAGCGAGGGTGGAACGACTCGACGGAGGCTGCGGGTGCGAAAGAGACGGGGGGAAAGGGAGCAGAAAGGCGCCAGGAGTCGCTCGTAATTGCGTGAAAACTTCTTCCCTGTAAGAACATTCCTTTCTCGGAACACGTTTTCAATGGCGGCGAATGGATTCGCCGACGAGAACGCGACCGTCTAATCTACGCGCGACGATTTTCAAACAGATTTATACTTCGCGGCGAAGGTCATACTTTTGTTTCTTTATTCGTACCACGTTCCGTCGAAGGATGAAGGAGGTGGTGATCCTCGAAGCGGCAAGTTGGAAAGATCGTTTGCTCTGCTTTTTGCGATATCCCGAGTGAAAAAGAAAGGACCGAAAGGAGACGGTCGTGAAAGCGAAGAGAGTAGATAACGGCTGCGCTGACGCACCGATAGCAGCGGGAGCAAGAACAACAGAATCCGGAAACCGAGGGCGAGAAAAAGAGGAAGAGGCACCGCGGCGACAGTGGTGGTGGCGGTGGCGGTGGTGTTGGTGGTGGTGGTGATTGTGGTAGTGGCGGCGACGGTGCAGGTGGTTAATGTATTCGGTCGTCGAGCATAAAGCGTCGCTGTAGCGTTGACGCGCCTTTACCACGTAGCGCGTAAAACGTGTAAGTACACGTGTAAAAGTTACACGGTTAATGACACGGTTGGTATGACGTACGAGCTGCTCACCTACTCGCGAAGAAAACCTATTCTCGCGATTATCTTTCGAGAAATCCCTACTTCTAAACTGTGTTTCGCAGGTTTGGCCGTCCGAACGGTCGCTTCGGCCAGACGGAATCGGTCGAAAGCGATGGCAAACCACGGATGCGGGGACGGCCAATTTTAATATCGTCGAGGCACGAGCACGCAGGCGATCAAATTAACGAGATCTTGCGATCGCGTCGTCGAATTTGGTGGCGTGAGATAGCAGGGAAGGGAAACAGGAAGGAGAATGGAAAGGGAGAAACGGGGGCGAGAGTAGGATAATTTAGAAGTTTAATATCGGTGGCATGATTTCTGACCGGGTGATCGATAATCGGGCGCGTATCCTTTGTTTCACGACCGACAGCAGTAGCGGTAGCAGCAGCAGCCTCGAGGAACGTGGTCGAGTTTCCTCGTTGGTTGGCAAATCGTCCGCTCGTGGGAACCGAACGGAATGGTTTCGAGCGGCAAACGTACGCCCACGCGAATTCGGTCCACGAACGGCGCACCGCCGGCTGCACGACGGGTGGCCAATCGGTGAAAAAAACCGGGACTAAAAACAGAGGGCCTCGTACACAGGGGTGGTTCCATAATCCTGCGCCCTGCGACGCGGGGGTGGGGTAAATGCGCGGGTGCGACAGCGCGAATTCCTGCCGCCCCACTCTCGATGCACCTGCACGTGCATCGCATCGACTGCACACACGACTCATTCATCGTCTCCTCCTCCTCCTGCTCCTCCTTCTCGTGCTCCGCCACCCCACCTCACCCCACTCCCTCCCCCCGGCACTCCCTCCCTGCCCAACCCCCTCTCCATGCCTGTCCCACACCACCACCCCGGCAGATCTACCCCTTCTCCACCTCTTATTCGCTGTTTCGCCTTCTAATCCTTCTTCTTCTTCCGCTGCTCCTTCTGTCTCTCCTTCTTCCGCTTTCGTTCCTCTTTTTTAACGAACGCTCTCTCTCCCCGATCTTTGCATCGGGCATACACGATCGGTGACCCGCGAATCCGGTAGCTCGTTCGCAACGTCGGATTTCAACGTTTTTCGCGTTCAAACTCGATACGCTGTTCGTAACCGCGGCTACGTAACTTTTCGTTTCCTAAGGTTTCTCCCGTCGGACTTTCTATGGTTACTTTGCGTTTTTGAAAAATCTATATGGTTCGTTTTTATTTCGAGATCAAAAAAAAAAAAAAAGAAAAAACGATCGGTAGGAAAATCCTGTTTCGCGAAAAGATACAAACGCTCGCCGAGAGGGGATTCCAAATGTTTGCCGATCTTTCCGAATGGTAAGGGAGCGAGGGAGAGATAGAAAGGAAGAAGAAAATCGAAGGTGGCGGCCCGGTCGAGAAAAAGAGAGGCCGAGTTAGGAAAGTTCGATTCCGTTAATTTGTAACGGTAGCGACCACGGATAGTCGAACGATCGGCGATGCACGAGTTGGAGGGAAATCCGAAATTCCTGGCACGAACGGGCGATCCTCGCTGCATTAACGTTTCATCGCGCTCGGTACATACGGCAGGGTGGCACATCGATCGTGGCAAAGTTCGGACTAGAGTCTCGAGCGCGTCGGAGAGCGCGTTGCGCGAGAAGCAGAGAGAGAGAGAGAGGGAGAGACGGAGAAGCTGCGAGGGAAAAGGAGCGAGTCGAGCGTCCGTGCCAGAGGGACACCGAGACCGGACCGGACGGAGACCGATGCTGTGACGGATGGACGCGTTGAGACGTACCGAGAAAGAACGAGGGAACGGGGAACGATGAGAGCGCGACGGCACGAACCGGCAGAGGGACAGAATGGAGAAGAACCGCCGGTGACGGAGACGAAGACGGCCAAGGTGCGAGCGAGAGGGGTGCGGTGGTAGGGAGGAGAGGAGCAAAAGGGACAGAAAAAGAGCGAGAGGGAGAAAGCGGCGGCAAGCAAAAGGAGAAGGCAATGAAAGACACGGAGGGAAAGAAAGACGCGCAGAGCGGGACGAGAGGAGAGTAAGTTGACTTTGCATTATTTAAACGGCGTCCTAGCACCGTAACACGTGTTCTTTTGAAGTCTCGCCCCCTTCAAATATTCAGGCTGACGTCACCGCCGTCATATTCTTCGCCGGTGGAAACCTACGAAAGCATATACGTTCGGAATACGCGCGTTCCTTCTATCGCTTTTTCGCCTTTTCACCTTTTCTCCTTTTCGCTTGTCTCCCCCCTCCTGCCACGAGTCCGCGATCGGTACTCCTTCTCTCCGGCTGCTCGTCCCAACCCCATCGTTCGCCTTCGAAATCCTTTCACCGCCGTTCTCATGTCCAACGGAGCATCTTTCGTTCGTCTGCTCGCTCTTTCGCCTCACCCTTCCATCGGACTATTTTGCCGGTAGATCCTGTTGGTGGGATCCGCGTGTTCAGATTTTCGGTTTTTCAAAGCGAAACGAGCGACGTACGCTCGAGACCTTGAGAATGATCGATCGATCGTACGCACGGTTCGGAAGGGTTCGCGGAAGATTCGCGAGCAAGCCGCCTCGTCGGTATTGTTGTTTGCTTATCAACGATACCCGGGGCTCGGATGGTGTTTCTCGGACTTGCCGGCGCATTCCACAAAAATTCATGCCCCGCGGAAATAAATATTATTATCGTAGCCAGACGCGAACGATAAAAACGATATTGTTTCGTCGACCGGATTATCGCGAATCGGCGAAAGCGTTTTACGCGCGCTTTTATGCTCCGTTATTTTTTTTACTTCGTCCGAACGACCGTTCCAGGAATTCTCGGTCGTCGAGATCGGTGCTCCGCGTCTTTTTACTCTATACCGAGCCTCGTTCGAAACGTTACTTGCCGCTGTCGGTCGCGATCTACCGCTGGCAGACAACGAAGAGGAGTCGCGATTACGAGTGGACGAAGGGCGACGTCTGAAATCTACGCGAGACGAGTTATAGCCAGGGGGCCTGTGTTTTGCTCGGCCGACATCCGGCTGTTGAAACCAGCTGTTCTTTCGGTCGAAGCGAACGTAGCGCGTCCCCGAGCAAGAAGGACACCCTGTACGGTGTCGTAACGACGCTAGATTCCGCTCAGGATTCTTCAATCGTCAGTCTTATCAGCAACGTTTTTCTATCGGAAATTTCGTTCTGTTCGAGGATTAAAGTTACTCGCGAGGCAAAAGCCAAGCGCAACAGAATCGTCGTGCTCGATTTTTAGCGCTCCCGATGATCGGTTGCCGGTGCGTTAGCGCACGAGCGCACGAAAAAACACGAGCCACCAGTCCGCACCCTCGTACCCGACCGGCTTGAACTTACGTCATGCCCGCACGGAACACGCTCTTTATTATATAACACTCGAGAACCTTCAACGAACCGCTGAATAGGCCATTCAGCGCGTTTCTAAGGGACCGTTAAGTTATTCCGCGGATATAATTGACGCCGAAGTCCGCGTGGGACTTTTGCCGCGCGCGCTCCCGCAATAAACTGCTTGAAAAACATTCGGTTCCGCATTTACTCGCCGCGTCCACCGTCCTTGTCGCCGCGGTTTTCTTCGCTCTTCTCTCCTTTTCTTTCCGTCTCTAGGCTAGCAGCTCGCTCTCCTTCTCCGCATCCTTCTTTCTTTTCTTCTAACTTTACCAGCCCGAGTCGGCGGCTGAAGCCGCGAGAGGAGAAAGGTAAAAGGAAAGGAGGAGAAAGAAGAGGACGGAAGGCAGCGGAACGAGGATGAAAACTCGCCAAGGACTGAGGAGGGTTCAACTAAAAAGAGGCAACTGGGCGATGTTGAAGCGTAATTGAAACTTTGTTTTGCCCGTGACAATGCCGGAAATTGTTGTTCCTACCAGCGATTCGACGAGGGCTTTCTCGTCTTGTTCGCGGATCGCTTCGCGTCCGGCCGACCGCTTAAACCGGAGAAGAGCAAGTAACTCTCGCCTCCGCAATTACCACGTTTTCCTTCTCTCTCCGCTTTATACGCTTTTGTTTTCTTTTCTTTCATTTTTTTTTTTTTTTTTGTATACTTACCACCTGTGATTTTATACCGTTCTCGCCTCGTTCGAGCTTTCATCGCCGACTCAGAGTACTCGAGCTTCTTTTCTTATAACGCGCGCCCTCTCGGGATATTCCGGAGCGGGACGAATCCAATCGAATAACGTCAGCCTTCGCTCTCGAACCGTTTCTTTACGGTTACGCGATCGCTTTCTTTCACCCAGTGTGCCATTCAAGGTCTGACACGACCGTAGAGACCTTGTCGAAATCGAGTCGATCCGCGCTGTGGATCGCGACCGGGGCGTCGAGTCGGTTGCAGTCCGTTCGTGTAGGGGAACTCGTCGTCTCGACAAAGAGGAGTAGGACGGGGGGAGTCTGTTTGGTCGTCGAAACAGGAGGCGCGGAAGGAGTTCGAGTCTGCGTTGGGGTCGAGCCAAGGGCTCGACAAAGGCACGGGTGTTATCGTTGACGCGCGACCACTCGCACTACTACGCGCGCCAACTTGTACAAACGCAACGACGTGTCATCTCGAGAGAGGGAAGGAGGCGAAAGGGCTGGCGAAGATCGGGCAGAGGGAGAGAGAGAGAGAGAGAGAGAGAGAGAGCGTGAGCAAGCGAGGGAAGGGAAAACGGAGAGAAAGACGGCAAAGTGGCGCTCTCGAGAAGCGCCTGTCTGCCGTAAAGAATGCAGGGAGCTCCTCGTTTGCTTAGCTCGCTACAAACGGTCGGGGCTGCGCTTTCAGAAAGAACAGCAGCGCCAGGCCACCGGTACTCGGTGCACACCGACGCGGTGCAGCGGGCAAAAACGCTTGGTTCCGGCAAAAGCGCGCGGTCGCGACATCACCCATCTACCTGGTGTTCTTACCTCGACCTCTCGCTTCGTCTCCTTTTCTTTCCTTTTTCTGCCAGCACTCCCTGAATCCGTGGAACGCGCTTTCGAATCGCAAGGATATCGCTTAATCGCAGCCATTCGTTTCGTCGCGATTAGAAAAATGTATACCAAAATTCCGGAGACATCTATCGGTATGCGCGAACGCGCGTACCGTTCGGGAATGGAAAATCCTGATAAACTTCGTCGCGGGAAGAACGTTGAACGAAACGAAGTTCGATGCTAGAATAAAAATTGATTTTCAACTTTTCACGCTGCTAACCGTAGGCCAGAATCGTGTTACAAGAAGTAATTCCCACGACGTGGCGGGCAGCGACGCGACGGGTCTCCAAGTATTTTTGAATCGACCGCAACCGACCAAACGAGACTCGAAAACGGAAGCGGATGGACGGGAAAAGCAACTTTTAATACGGGATACGGGTCGGCTGTCCGCGGATAAATATAATGCGAAACGAACGACAGCGCAAATACGCGTGAGCGCGCCTTGGCTTTCATTATTCATTACGCTCACGTACCGTTCTATTTCAACGTACTCGGTGATGCGTAACTCTCACAGACTTTGCGATTCACCGGCGTCTTTAGGTGATCGAGTACCCTCGATCCCTGAACCGGTTCGTTTCGTGTCTCCCGTAAGAATTCGGCGATTTCATCTTTACGATTACAACGCGACGCCTGCGATTTCATCGATCGGAAATGCACGAGGCGGAGTCTGTTGTCGTTGGATACACAGGGTACGTAAACTTTTTATGGATCGTCCAGACATTTATTTGCTACTCAAAAATACGTTTGATTAGAAGAAATTGAATTTGAGCGTCGGGCATGAATTTCGCGAGACCGTATTCGCTCGGTTCGATGAAATTTCGCGTATCAAAATATCAATTATCCGTCCTTTTTTGCTTTCAAAACATACTCGTTAACGATAATGAATATCGCGCGGAAACGGAGGACACATGGTTAGCCCCGTCGATGACCGCGTATTCTTTCCCTATTTTGTTCCTCGCTTCACCAACTCCGTCCCCTTTTTACGTCTACGTCGTAAATTACCGTGATCTAATAACGTTGGAAAACTCGTGACAGATGATGCGCTGAACGAGACGAGATGGAACGGGATGCGAGAGGGTCGAACGTTGGACTTTTGCTTTACGCCGTATCGATTTCGCGTAGCTTTTAAATATTGCATTTTACACGTACCTCTGCCCTTCTTCCGTTTTCTTCACTTACAACCTTAAGCTTCGCGTTTAGGAGAGAGCGATCGTTCATCGAAGACGATTAGGCGATGCGCCGGCACGTGCGTATAAGAAAGTATTGTTCTTGGAAACGTGTGTACCGAAATACGAGAAAAATCGCCACGATCGGCTCGGATAAATAAAACTGCGCGTCGAATGCTGCGAATGCGAAATGATGCAACGTCGATACATACATAGTCGTTACCTAGATTGATCGCGCGAAAATTATTTTTTCGAAGGATTCCGGTGAGTCTGCGGTCAGACTAGATCGAGTCTACCAACCTCGAGGTTGGGAAGCGAGAAGCAACCGAGATCCCCCGTCGCGGTTCTATGAATCTGCTGGTACGCACGCTTTCGTTTACTAGCCTGCCGCGCAACTTTTCAAACGAACATGACGACGGTCGCGTTATTTGTATCCAACCTGGCGGACAAGTGGCAACGTGGAAATTTCGAGGACCACGACGACGCGTTCGTAAGAGAGAGCTACGCAGACAATCTTACACCATTAACTGCCGCTGTGTTCCATTTATAGGAGAACACGGATTTTATGTCTTCAGCCGAGAGCACTGTATTGTAATACGCTCTCGAACGAATTTGCACTCGAATTACAAGCCGGAGAATAAATTATGGCGCAGCACGTTTAATGGACTAAATGGAACGAGTTACGGGTAATGCGAGAAATCGTCGCCTCGACGCTTCTCGACGTGCCCGTTGAAGGAAGACGCGTGAGAAACGAATCGATCCGGGAACGGCACCCCTTTTTTTCCGTCCGGTGTTCGCGATCCAAGAGGGTATCGCGTATAAAATGATTACCGTCTCGCGCGAATTCGTCGTTTCGCGTTCGACGGACATTTGGCTGTTTCGATTGGAAAAGCTGCGGCTCGAGTGGCTAAGGAGAGGAAGGGAACAACGAGTTGGTAAGCGATTGGAGACGTCGGATGTCGCGTGGCCAAGCGAAACGACAACAACGTGATTGTAACTCATTAAATGGGTTAAAGTTGCAAATGCGATAACAATGGTAATTAGAATCGAACGCAGAAACTGACAAAGCATCTGCCTACTCGTTGCGTTCTAGCTGACCCCGGTATCGTACTACAGTGTTACAAGGAAAAGAATATGAAAGAGCGAGACAGTTGCACGGATGCAGGAAGCTGTAGCAGAGCGTGCTCTGTTATGTTTGCGTGTCCAAGAGAAACGGAAAAGGGAAGGGGGATAACGAACGAGCGAGTGAGAAAGAAGAGGCGGAGGGGGGGAGGGGTTGCGCGATAATGAAATTCATTACCGTAGCAAGGGCCCGGTGTCGTCTTCGTTGCAGTTCCTAGCGTTGTCGTCGCTGTCGTTGTTATTATCGTAATACGCATATAATGCTGCATAATGCGAGTCGTCGTGACACAACGTGGGTCGTCTAACATCGCCGTTGCACGAGCTCGCGTCTCCGCGTGCGATTATAAATCCTATTACGATCGTACGATCGTAGCCTACATGCATAAAAGCGCACCGCATCTTGCGCACCACGTGGCACGTTGGGAATCGCAAGCCGAGTTGAACTGAAATTAAATTCCGGAATAAAGTCCCCTCGATGATCGCTCTTTTTCCGACTATTGCGAGAGCGAAGGAGAAGGATCGTTTTAAAGATCGAAGAGTGGAAAACAGTGTTTTTTTGTTCGAAGAACAATCCGTTACCCGTCGAATATACGCCTGTATCGTCTACTCGACGAATCGAGACAGCGTTGAAACGCGGCAAGACGAGCGGCGAGTGGTGTTATGAGTGGAGGAGGGGCGGGGGGTATGGGACGGAAAGCGAGTGGCACAGAGGGTGGCAAAGCAGTGATCAAAGTCCGTGGAAACACGAAAGCTCGCATCGTGTAATTTAAATCCGTTTAATTTGGCGTAATTAATAAAAATTGAGTTCCGCGGGCCCGGTTATAGGGGTACGCGTATATTCCTATCGATTTTTCTTTGGTTTATGTAATCGTTGTCGATTATATTTCATCAAGACCGATACTCGAGGATAATAAAAACGATGCGTATCGGTTCAGGGACTGTACGAAGGTAATATCTGCAGGATGGCCCCATCATGGTAACTTATGATTCTCTAATTGAACCGGTCCATTCAGCCGCCGCATACAGAATAGAGCCCACATCCTAGACCGTGCCGTCGCCATTCTAATGGCAAATTGCATCAATATTATATGCAGATTTCACCGTGCCGCTTTATACGCAGATAAGTACCTACAGCTAGTCGGTTCTCCTGTTCGCTCGCTCGCTCGTCGAGCCTACCAGATCGATCCTTCGCAACCACCGACCCTACTCGCGATCCTCCTTTGCAAAGTCTCCATCCAGTCGGTAGGAATATTAAACGTTCGCTTCGTTTCATCCGGTCCAGTTTCTCGAACAACTCCTGGTCACGTGGAAGAAGGCACGCGTCGTTGTTGCCCGTGTGCCATTAGCTATGCCACAGAAAGCGTACGCGTACGAGAAAAGAAGAAAGCAGAGCGTTAGAATTGTGGTCGTTATAAACGATTGAGTAGCAACGCTATGAATTCGAAGATTCTAAATCTTATTTGGAAATTTACAAATGATCGGACTCCGTTTCTTTAAAGTATCGGGTGCCGAAGAGAACCAGCGTGGTGGTGATAGTTTGAGGAAAAAAAGAAAAACGAAGGTCGAGGAGGTTGTTGATCGAAGTCGTTGGAGTCGTGTGTACGCGTCGAGGAACTTCCTACCGTCGCGAATAACATAACCTAGATTCGCGGCAATAAGCCACATCCTACCGCGCACGCAGTACTCGTACACGCGCGACTCGCGAGCTACGCACACACCGAGCCGCCGCGTTGGCATATAAAGTAGAAATAATAAGGCGCAGAGTAAATTCGACCCACTTAACGTTACTTAGCGCTTATACCGAATACGTTATGTTTTGCACAATATCGTACAGTCGAGTGACCGCTCGTCTTCGCCGCCGCGACGTTGCGTAAGCAGCGAGTTTTCTCGTTTTCTCATTTTCTCGATACTTCTTCTCAGGACTAGTCGTGTTCGCGTCGACGCGAACCAGTAGAGCGGATACGAATTCGGTGATCGAGCAGAGAGCAAAAAGAAAAGATAACGAATTAATAGCGAGCGAGTACCTGCTCAAACGCTAAACGGAATTCGAAGAAGCGCGCACGCGTTGTAAAAAAAAAGAAATATGTTATCGACCATCGGCGTTTATTTATTCAATGGCCGCAGCGTCTATAGCCGCGCATCAAGGTGGAATTGAATGGAAAACGAGCGGAGGTGGAAGCGTATCGCCGGCGAACCTCGTGAAACGACACGAACCCGTCCGAGAGGTATCCCTTCCCGTTCCCTCGAAAATTAGAAGTACAATGCCGCGTGTAATTTATCCGGCGCTGAAAGAAGCGCGTCATTCTGGTTATAAAAGAGACAATAAAGAGTATTAAAAGCGGAGAGCCAACAATGCAGATTGCAAAGGCTGCAATAATACGGTAACCTTCGTAACTGTGGTGCGCGCGCGGTACGTCCGTAAAACTCCGAGCATAATGCGCATGTTATTCGTAACAGTACCAATTTTATTACGCGAGATGTACGATTTATTTCTGCAGTTAGAGAGAAAAAGTGAGTGAGAGAGAGAGAGAGAGCAAGGACGAGGGAGAGGAAGAGGAAAGGAAAGAAGATTATGCGACGAGAACGGATCGAGGAACGTGTTTGAAAACGTTGGATAAAAATATTATTAAGAAAGATACAACGCTCGCGGATGCATCGAGCGAGCAACGGAACAATTACCCTTGAACCGACATCGATGCATTGTTTACCGATAATTTATTACACCTCGTCGCGGTCGAACGGTATCGGACGTTCCCTGGAAATTCGAGAAATGAAAGTGGGTATTACGAGCAAGTTGTCCCGCCGATATCGCGTACCACCTCGGTCCGGTTGTACTCACCCGACGGCGGCTCCTTTCCGTCGTCCGCGTCGCGTCGTATTCAGTTGCGAGCATTCTCACCGCTGCGACGCGTTCATCGTCTCTTTCTTCCTCTTGGCGTTGCTCTCTCCGTGGCTCCCTCGAGTCCGTACAGCAACGCGGCGTCCCATTCCGTCCCGTCCCGTCCCGTCCTCTGCGTTGCTCCCCGCGCGTCGCGCACCCCGCACTCGACGCTCCACACTCCTCTCCTCTCCTCTCCTCTCCTCGTTGTCGCGGCCGCGTACCGCGTTATATAATAAATTATTTCATAAATTAAGAGCTATTAACGCGTAATTATCCTTCTCGTGTGCGTGTTTTTCCATGACTGCGGTTATAGACCGCGTTACGCGGAATATGCGCGGTACGGTGAAATGAATAATACGCCGGCGGCACGGTCACTTAGGGGTGCATACGAACCCCTACTACCCGTCGGAACATCCGTCAACGTTATTCATCCTGAACAGATAAATTCGGCTTTATCGCGGCCTAGCGAAACGATATTTTTTGCGAACCATCGTCGTTTTCAGCGCGCGCCTCGCGAATCTGTGACACACCGGCTTGTAAGTTTCGTACCTCTGTTTCGCAGCCGTTGTACCGAAGACTCGCGCTACGATTACCGCAGCCGCGACCAGTTTCAAGTGGGTATCGCCGGTTTCTCGACCGTATCTCGCCTTCGAGTAAAAACAATAGGTAAAAGAGACTGAGCGTGCTACTTGATCGAAACGAGAAAACAAACAAAAAAAGGAATACAAAAAATGCAAGCTACATGCACGATAATGTAAAGCGTAGGTGCGCGATAACGTTGGAAACGTGTTTATACGATTACACAGTTCGCCGACGACGTTTCCCTCCCACCGTCTGAATATCGTATATTTTGTAGCGAACAGGAGTCGATAATATTCGTTGATACCGTGTTTGTGATTTTTCGTTTGGACACGCGTACAACGAAAAATAGTACCGAGTACTCGACTGGTCGGTACGACTGGCGCGTACTCGTTATTATTGTCGCGTTTAAATAATCGGAGCGGCGTTGCGCAATCGGTGCGAGTCGATGAGATAAGCGAAACGGTTTATCTCGGCGAGAAACTACAGGCGGCCGCGGCCACGTCGGTTAAACCGAGAGGTTCGGTGGTCGCGCGCCGCCCTCCCGTTTCTTGGCCGGTTGAAACGGAGTGGCGTGCGGCGCGCGTCGCCCGTCGAGTCGCGTTCCATTCGCCGAGCGGAAATCAGCGATTCCGCTCGAGGCGTTTACGGTCGTGTGCCGGTCGCGCGAACACGCGGATCGCGTACAATGTACGGCGCATGGCGGCGATCGTCCGGTCGCTCGGTTGATCGCGTAATCGACACCCACCACCCTGCCGATAAACAGCCAGCGAAACGTACAGGAGCACGCCCGGTATTTAGACGTCGCTTACCGGCCCGACCCGCCTCGCGCGATTTCGCCGCTCGACTTTGTTATTTTAATTTTCGCTCTGTTTACCGTTTCCTCTTCGCGTATTTACCCGCGATGCGTGCGTCGCGATGACTGCGGTCGCATCATTTTGTAAATATTGTTTCGCGCGCTAAAACGCGCACGCCGCTCCGCCACTCGCCTCGCCGACCCTCCCACCTCGTTTCGCTCTCCTGTTTCGCCTCTCCCCTCATCGACGCTCCGCGAGCAGCTCGCAATTTTTCCCAATGAAAATTACTCGAGGGCCGAATGATCGATCAAGGATCATCGCCGCCGACGAGATCCGCCAACGACCGGCGCGCCGCTCTCGTTTGATGATTCATTAAATCGTCCAGCGAACCGTCCCGGATACGTACGTGGAATAAATTAACCGACTCTCGTTTCGAGCAAGATATATCGTGTTCCCGACAAATATAACAATTGCGATAAGACGACGTTCGCTTCGAATGCGACCGATAGATTCCACCTCGATGCTTGTTTTCTCATCGGCACCAACGAATACCGTTTCAAGGGAAACCAAGTACATATTCTAGGTAAGCGAAACGACAAAGTGCAATCCAAAACTAAGTACAGAGTTATATCGTAATTAGCGCGATTTTAACAAATATTTCGAGAGCTTGTCTACTCGGATTTTTCGTTTACCAAGATCTTTGCGCACGGCCACTCGTTAGCTGTATCGTGGAAGCTACCGTGTCCACGAGTAATTTGTAAGCGCAGAACTATTCGTTCGATTAGTCCGGTTCAATGAACGAAAAGTTCCGGGTTTCCCGGCGACGATGCGATAAGTGCGCGGTCGATTCTTTATCCGTGTACGGTATCGAGTCGACGACGTTATCGCGATACGGCCTGTTCGGAGGTAGAGAAGTTGCAAGAGTGCACGTGCTCGCGCTAATACGCGTAATTCATTGTAATTAAAGTTGCCGGGATAACGGTCGTATTTAACGGAGAGAAATTCAGCTTTGCCTCGTATCCGTGTTACCCTAAGACGTCATCGGTGACCCCTTTAACGTTGCTTTTTGCCGCTCTAAGCATACGCCGTACGCACCGCGCCGCCTCTCCTCCCTTTGGCTCGGCCGAGGTTTACGGGTATAATTAGCCCTTTCCCTCCGGACAATACGGTCATTGTGTCACGATTTTTTGATAAGGCGCGTATGGACAGCGGACGGGGAGAAAAAGGAGAAGCTGCGCATCGGCACGACTTGCTGCTACACACTGGATGCTCGTTACGGGACGAGCCATCGTGTACAGCATACGAGATCAAAGCGAGATCGTCCTTACAGCTACCGCGCGTGGACGAGGTGTTCCTAGAGAAAAGGGGACGCCATTTCAGGCGTGTGCCATTTCATGCGTGGAAACCCAAGGGGCCTGGGAATCGAATTCGAACAGAAGTATCGTAGGCTTCGAAAACGGGATCGCAATTAGCGAGGACGCGGGTGTTTAGTGCTTCACGTGGAACGGACGTGGTCGAAGAGACGAAAGGGATAAGCATCGCGAGGGCTCGCAATAATTTAAAAATCGGCTGTTCGATACGTCGTAAATCAAGCGAAGGTAATCGAATACGACATAATTTGGTGATCAAAGTTTTAAGCGGGCTGAGAGGCGCGTTACGATCCGTAAGAGCGGGCGTGCTCGAACAAACGGACGAAACCTATGCATACATATGTATGTATATCGGACCACCGATCCGGCTCTCGCTTCTCCTCCGACCCCTGTTTCCCTTTCTCCCACGCTGTTGCTGCCTCTTTCCGTTCCTCTATTCCCGGCTGTATTTTTTCAGCGTCGAGTAGGTTCCGCGTCCAGCTGCCGAGCTGGATTTCTCTGGTCAGCCGTACAACAGCTCTCTCGGTTGCACTCTCGGCAACGGAAGCAGCGGCGACCTTTGTCGCCTGTAACGAGTTGTAAACCGATGACCCAACTGGCCTCCGTTTTTCTCGCGCTCCCCGATAACACCGCGTATCGCAGTCGCTGCGATCCTGAATTCCAATAGGCCGCTCAGCCAACTCCGTGATCTTGTTTCTAGTGTGGAACGACCGCGACGCGTTCGTCGATCCAAATTTATCCGACACGCGTCCGCCACGCGGCCAGTCCGACAAAATTCGGAGCACGGTCGTACGATCGTACGAATCGATCGGATCCGAGCGAAGAAAACGATCTTGCTCGTTCGACGCAGCGACGGGGGTGGTGGTGTCGTCGGTCGACGCGAAGTCGACGCGCGAGGATACACACGGCACGGAAGAGAAACCGGGGTACCATAGAAAGGGAAAGAAGGCTGTACGTACAAAGAAGACGCGGCAAGATAGAAGAGGCCGAGGGCGCGGGCGAGGGCGAGGGGGCAGACCGGCGGGTTGCATGGCGAGACGAAGCGCGGCAAGGCGAGGCCGTGACGAGCGCGGCGGCAGAGCGGCGGTGGAGCGGCGGTGGAGCGGCGGTGGAGCGGAGGAGCGGGCGAGCGCCGAGCGCCGAGCACACACAGGGAGAACGAGGCGCGTTCATTATGATTCGTGTATTTATATAAGGTCTAAAAATATACGCGTGCTGTGCCGCCGGGCCCCACCCGGTATTTCATCTGAGAATAATATTTTAATGTACATACGTCCCCTCTTTCTCCGTTCTTTGCCTCATCCTTTGCCCCGCTGTCGCTCTCTTCCCTCCCCTCTCTCTGTCCTTTACTTTTCTCGGTGCCGTTCCCCTCGGCCCCGAACTTACACATCTAGCCGGTACCGCTGCCACGCGCGTCCTCTCTTTCCCTCTCAATTTCCTTCTTTCTTTTTCTTCTACCGCTTCTCCTTCTTTCCTCCACGGCTGTCTCTGTCTGTGATAATTCCGCTGCCCTTACCGTGTGTTTGCTCCTCTCTCTCTCTCTCTCTCTGGTCCCTTCGTTTCTCTCGTTCTCTCCTAACTTCTTAACGTCGGCACCCCTTTGTTTCCGTCCTTGTCCCTCAACGGCTCTAGCTTTTTCTCTTTCTCTGGCTCTCGTCACAGATGCTCCTCGTCCCTATACCCGTCGCTTTGTGTTCGGCGCGTTTTTTGATGTTTCTCTGTGAGCGCGCGTTTGCCGTTGGAATTGTGCACCTACGTGTTTCCGGGCGGGCAGGGCAGCTCGCGTGCGCGCGTCTCGTGTTCGAGTCGTACAGCCGAGAGAATCTTCGGCTTCTTATCTCGCCGCCAGGTTACTCGGGAGGACGTTGTATCGCGAAAACGTGATGCCTCGGAATCCGTCGACGTCGAAAAACGCTTTGCTGGGTTTCACCTGTTGTTTTTAACGCGTCGCTCGACGAAACAACACCGATGCCCTTTTTTAAACTCAATCGATACGAACACGTCCATTCGTTTGCATCCGAAACGATAAATAAATGATATTCTATGAAAGAAAAATCATTGGACGCATAACCCGACCACGAATCCCGCGCATTTATCAAGCCGTTTCTCCCAAAGGACCGCGCGGATACAAACTCGTAAAACGAGAGAATCTCGAATCGCCGGCTAATATTTTTCGCTTCGTTCGATGGATCGTTTCGCAGCGTTGCGCGAATCGCGATCGCGAGCTATTCTAGCTCTGGCAAACCTCCGAAGTTTGAAAGTTGAACGTCGTGGCCGATTGAGATCGATGATCGGCAACGAGGAGAGCAACGCGAAGAGAGAAATCCACGAGATCGGCGCGATAAATTTTGATTTAATCGCGAGCGTACGAAGATTGTGCGATACAAATGTGCACGCGAGCCGGTAACGCAGAGGCGAGGCGTGTGTTACGCTTACGGCGTGGCAAGGAGAAACTCGTGTCGAAACAAGATCCATCGTATTTGAATTGTAAAGACTCGCCGGGGCGCGGTGCGGCGCGGCGTGGCAGCCGATTCCAGCGCTATGTTTTTCTCGGGCCAATATCCGGACACCGACACCTATAGCTTGGTCATGTCCCGCATGGCGCGTTCGCTACTCCGAACCGTTTATTTTTTCGCTTCGTTCTCCGATTAGCAGATCGTACGACGACCCATCGAACGCAAGCAAATTTACCTTCTTCCCGAATCGGCACGTAGTCGAATCGCGACGCGGAGGAAGAGGTTAGGCTCGATCCGATTAGGGCGTGCCGCACGCCAGATTTTAAAGATAACGGCTCAGCGTGTTCGGCTCGCATTCGGGACGCGACGCCGTTACGTATATTCTCGCGAACCGCTCGAGGATCCACCGTAACGACGGACGATCGCTAATAGGCACAGGCGGCTGCAGGTTTCATTGCTCTAAAGATAGGAGGAGAGTCGATCGTGGTGACGCGTGCGCGCGTAACTCGCGCAACCCAACGATCGGGAATTAATAAATACCGGCGATCTGGCGAAACGATAGGAAATACTCGGAACGTCGGAGCACGATTCGTTGCGATGCGTACTTACACGCGTACTCTCGGCCACGTACGCTCGAGCAAGGTACTACGTGGGTGCACGCGTGTGCGTCGAGGCTTGGGTTACCAATGTACCGGTGCACGGTACACGCCGCGTAATATATTGCCTGGTACGAGCGGTAATCTATAGGGTTTTAATAAATCTTATTCTTCGTATGAAATACGATAATAATAATTTATAACGTAAACTATAAGCTCACTGTAAACCGCATGGCTGCGCTCTACCTCCTGCCCCCCTAGCCTGCCCCCGGCCTCCTCGATCTCCTCCTCGCCGCCCTCTCCTCGCGATCTCTTTCTCTTATTCGTCCAGCGTAAAGCTTTCGCGTTTCTTTAACCGTTCCTTTTTCTCCATCCGCTGCATGCCGCTGCGTTACGGCTATACCGGCTGCTCCGGCTGCTCCGGCTGTACCTACGCGGTTGTATTCTCCTCTCATTCTCTCTCTCTCTCTCTCTCTCTCTCTCTCTCCCCCTCCTTCTCACTCTTTCCCTTTTTCGTTCTCCCACCCGCTCTCCCAGTTTGTCTTCCTTCTCTCTCTCAGTCTCTTTTTGTCTCTCTCTCTCTCTCTCTTTTTCCCTACAGCGAGCGGGAGCGCGCTGTTGCGTACACTATACCGTGTATACGAGCGTACGTCTTTAAATAAACTTTTATTTATACGACCAGTCGCCGAGATGAATTTGCGCGATTCCTATCGTACACGGCCGGATATGCACGATGGATTCGAGTCGCTTTCGTTCCCACCAAATGTATTCTCCGAAGTCATTGACCGTCGAACGAACGTTCCTCGGAATACGTAGCCGTGCCTCTGCGATCGCGAAATCCGCGAAAAACAAACAACCGGCGAAAAACGAGCCTCGGAATCGCTGCAACGCGCTGCGCGGGTGGTGTTCGCTCGCGTTGCTCTCTGGCTTCTCCCGGCGTCCGACGTTCCAACCAACGTACGCAATTTTCCCTGTTGCGGGGAAAACAGAGATACGCGATAAGATGAAAGATAGGGAAGCGCAACGAACGTCGACGCCTTTGCGTTGTTTCGATTAATAAGGAGCATAGGCGAAGAAGAGAGAGAAGAAAGGGAGGATAATTTGCTCCGATCGACGATAGATCGTTGTGGTCGTACACGGTACCTAGGCGTGTAATTAAAAGGGTAAAAAAAGAAGACGGAAGGAAGAGCGGGAGCGGTGGTCGGCCGCCGATCGGATCCGCGAGAGGTGCGCTCGCGCGCTGGCTTTCTGGATTTAACACGGAAAGCCGCATACGGCATGCAGATTATACATAATATATTATTCGCGCATATAATATGTAGAAGCAGTGGAGCGGAGAAACGGAGAAACGGCGAAGGAGCGTGTGTGGAGCGCGCATATGTGCTCGCACGCAGGAGCAGGCACCGTCGCGCACACGGCCGCACCGTTCGGAGTGTTTGCTTGCTGGCGCGCGCGCGCGCGCTCGCTTGCACTCGCTTGCACTCGCGCGCTTATATACACGCGTGCAACCACGCACACGTGCAGCCGCACAAAGGCGAGTAGTCATAAATTTCAATAAAACACTCGGTGTGCGTAGAGAGCGCGCGGTAGAGGAGAAACGGTGATAGGTGGGGCGAGCGGGATGGGACGAGGAGGGGGGGAACGGCCGGGAAGGAGAGAGTACGTTCGACACGACTCATATACGTTCATTACGAATGCATACGAGCACGTTAGATTGTACGTTAGTGCCTTGTAATAAAATATTGTAATGGTGGCCTACTTCTGCACCACACTGTAGTCGCCGTATAATATCTCCCGTGGCATTCTTACTACGGCGTTATTTATTCTACGCTGTGCACAATGGCGGCACCGACGGCAACGGCAGCGGCGGCGGCGGCGGCGGCGGCGGCGACGGTCTTCGTCCTCGTCTACGGGGTGCTCGATGCGTTCACGGACTGTTTCCTGCTTATTTTCTTCGATACAATTTTTATACTCGTTCGTCCGTTAGACGGGAGAAACGTCTGGTTCGCGATCGATCGAAGACAAACGCGGTCGTAAGCCGACTAGATAACGACCCGGATCGTCGAGATTTATAGCGCGTTACCGCGATACAACCTGGTTTAAGGGTTGACAGATTTTTCACGACCGACGCTTATCGCCACCGTTAAAAACACCACGAACCGAACGTCGATCGGACTGGGTTGGAATTGAAAAAGTGCTGTTCCAAGGACGCGCGAAAGAATCCAGAAGCAGCGGAGCGGTGGCGAAAAAGAGGAACGCGACTCGGTGGAGGTGCGGTGCGCGCGTTTGCAACGAGGCGTACTCGACTACGTGGCCACGTGCCCCGGCATCCGGAGACCCACCGTTCAAGAGGGTGTTTCCCGAGCCGCGGTTAAACGGCCAAGAACAAACGACGCTTTGAAAATGAACGGAACGCGATTCGATTTCCATTCCCGTTTTCTCGGCTCTGCTTTCCTTTCGATTTCGCTACCCGCAGCTGCTCTTCCTTTCTCGGTCTACGCGAATCACGTCCGATTTGCCGTTCGACGTACTCTCCGATGCCAACAAGCTGTTTCACAGCGTCCGCGCTCTCGCGCCCTTGCAACCGCGGAACGGATTCTGTTCGCTGAATAAACCTGAACGAGATAGTAATTTCTATTTTGTCGCGTGCTCGGTTGCAAATGTGGTTCAGCTATTTCAACGTAGGTAGGCAACGAATCGAAGTTCGGAGGTAGCGAAGTTCGACGAACTCGGTAAACCCGCATGAGGTGTTTCGTAGAGAATCGTTGCTGTCCCAGCCCAACGATTAAGTTGCACAGAAATTTCTCTCTCTTTCTCTCTCTCTCCCCCTCGAGTATTTCTTATAAAGGAGGTTGTCGATCGCGCGCGAGTCTAGGGAAATCGAGTCTTAAAGCGCGCGAGCGTCCTCGATGAATATTCAAAGGTGATTTCCTCGAAAACCAAATTTTGCACTGACCAATTTTATCCGACTCGTCCGGTAAATATCGTTTTCGAAAAGCGGGGTACGTGAAAATCGATTCAGCCGGTAATTCGAAACGGTCGAGCGAACGCGACGCGGTTTCGCGTACATCGTTGCATCGTGACGAAGTCAAGGTTAACGCGTGCGCGCGAACGCGCCTACTTTCGGGACACAGCGTACAAGATCGAGTAGGTAGATGTTCGAGGCGCGCAGCATGGCGGATATTTTATTTGTATATCATTATACATCGGCCTCGTCCCCGTCCCCTCGTTTGCAATTGCTTCTTTTTCTCCGCCACCTCCCCCTGCTCCTGCTCCACCTCCTCCTCCGGGTCCGTTTGTTTCTCATTCCTCGTTCCGCGGCGCGCTCGTCGTACACCCCACCTTTCGGTTCACCGCGCGGCGCGGTACCGCTGCCGCTCTCGTTCCTACTTTATTTCGTTTTCAACCGATCCCCGCAACGATGCGTGCCGCGCTCCGGCGACGTTCGCGATTTGCTTCGCGTCGTACCCGTGTACTCCTCCTTCCGAATGAACGCAAACAAACGCGGAATCGATGCCCGAGCACAGCGATTCCGCGCGGTCGAGTTTTCAGAGCGGAACGGTGAAATCGCGTCCTTGCCTTAGCCGTGGCAGTGGAGCGCGCAGGGGGTCAACGATTCTCGCGGAGTTCGAACGGTTTCGAAAGCTCTCGCGTTAGGCCGCGATGCGAACGAACACGGTTTCGATAGCGGCACATCCTAGCGTTATGCAACGATATCTATAAAAATATTCTCTCTTTTCCTACGGGAGGCCGTAATCCAACGGCTACGGTATTACGAAAACGCTGATTTACCGCGACAGAAACGAAAGCGTTGCCCAATCTAATGGGCGGGCAGAGAGAACGCCGCCCATACAGGGACGGGGATTAATCGGAATTCCTTTCCTCTTACTCGGTAATTCTCGGTGCCGAAGGTGGCAACGCGTGGACCTCGAGCGGCGCTGTTCGTCGTCGTCGAGGCGTCGAGGTACGCGCTTACGCAGCGTGGAGATGAATCGCGCGACAGGCGCCCTTCCTTGGTTTCTTAATTACTGGATAACCGAGGGCGATCGAAGGAGCGAACGATCGCGGATACGCGATAAGGCCAAACGCTGCCGGCCGCGAAGGTGTTGAGCGAATCGTTGGGTGCCGCGTTCACCGAGTTTTATTAACCAGCGTTACGGTCCATGTTCAGATCCTACCTAAACAAGAATTGTAAAAATGTATACCTGCCGGGAATCGCTCGATCAATTATAAAGCCGGGGAAAGAACGAAGCGCGTGCGTCTCCGCGCATTCGTGAAATAAAAGATCCGTTACGAAGCGTATAAAAATTTTAATGAAAATCAATATCGCTTTCAGCACGGCCGCGGGATTGGCCAGAAACGCATAAAAACACGCGATCCGTGCGTAATGCGTTAACGGACGATGAAGCTTGGCTTAATCCACTGGGACGGAATTTATTTTACTTTAATATGTAAAATGCGCGAAACGCGACGATTTTCGTTTCCGGTTATTTTACGCGCGGTAGGTACTATACGCGCGCGCCTCGCTCTGCGATCGGACAATTTTTATATCTCAAGTATTTACGACGGACGTCTCTCCCCCTCTACCCCCCCCGACCGCCCTCCGCACCCTCGTTCCCACTCCATCTTCTTCCCTTCCTACTCCGGAGCGCGAGGCAAATTATTTACGACCCCGTCCCCGAGTGGACGCTCGTAATTGGTCCTAAAATCCTTTGGCAGCTGCCTTCTTTCAAACGGTGGACGCTTCCGACGATCGTAACTCATCTTTCCATTTCGACCGTGTTCCGAACGTAGGACGCTTTGGGTATGCATACCGTTTATCACGAACACGCGATTCCGCAGAATTGTTCGATACGAAACTCTCGTATCTCGAATGCGAGCGCTTTGTCTAGGAGTCATCGATAATCTGGCTCCCGAGTTCATCTATATTCAAACGAATTCCGACTCATTCAACGGATCTGTTCTTGGTGACTTTCGAACAGCCGCTCGGTGATAATCGCGCTACGCGCTACGACAGATCTTGAAAAAGCTTCGCGTAGAGTCGAAGGTGTAAAGGATACGGTGCCGTTTGGAGTAGGCGCAACTTTTGCGTCATACGTGCTCGAAGCTTAAACGATAACCTTTCGAGCCGCGAATTTCGTTTCCCGATCGTCGATCACCTGGTTGATCCGTTGTCCGCGTGCGAGAAAGAAACGAAAGCGAACGGGGCTAAAGGCTACGGAGGAGGAGAACTCGGTAGATAAAGCCTGCGGCCAGCGACCAAGCGGTCGGGTTGACGAGCGAACGAGCGCGTAGATAAACGAGAAAGAGGAGAGAGAGAGGATGGATGGAAGGCGAGCCTTGAAACGTCGCGAAAGAAATTCGCGGCGAAAAGCGTACGCGTTGGCACGCTTTAGCAGTAATTTCGTATTAAGGCCGGCGTGACGCGTGGCTCGTCGGAAAGGCCGAGGGAGTATTTGCGGGGGCAATGCACTCTGGAATGCACGAGTCGGCCAGCCGGCGGGTACGACGTAATATTATATATTTTATCGCTTTATTTGTTCTAACTTCTCCTCGTAGCCCCACCTCGGTCTCTCGCACCGTGTCGTGTCCTTCTCGCGTTGCGACCAGCCGCTTCGATCGTACCGCGCTTCTTTCATCTGCCCCTGCGCCCCCTCGCCGCTCCGCTCCTCTCCTCTCCTCTCCTCTCCTCTCCTCTCCTCTCAGCTCCAGCATTTTCTTCTCCATTGGTGTGGTGGCCGCTCGGTTCGTCGGCGAGCTCGGAGACACCGCCAGACCCGCGGCTCGCGTCGCACCGCGTCGACTCGCCAGCGGGAATCTGTTTTCTCCTTAGTTTGTGAAAAAATTGCGTGCTCGCGACGATTTCGACACGAGGCAAGGTATCGTCAGCTTGTTATTGACCGGACGGTACATTCGCGATAACGCGTGATATTTTTATAGACCCACGGGGTTACGTGCAATAATAAATATCGTGACGCGAGATTAAATAATAAATCTCCGCGAGAGATAGCGGTCCGCGCTACTATAGCGTTGGCCAACTACGGATCGTTCGCTCCTCGATGATACCGACGTCCGTCTCTTTCTCGCTCCCGCTGGCTTCACCTGTCCCGCGCGTTGTCGGACCGCGTTTTTATGTTTATTCCACGTTTCGAAGAATGCCGTTTCGTAATACGCGCGCGTGACCTTGCGAACCGATCGAAGGAACCCGCGCGCGTTTAAGCGGCGTTGCGTGCGCGAATCAATTTTTACTCCGCGATATATATTCACCGAATTCGTCTCGCAATTAGACGCTCCCGCGGAACTTCGCGCTATTTCCTTTCGCCGGCGATCGCGTTCGAAGCGAGATTCTCACGGCGAAAGATCCGTGAGGCGCGAACGAGGACGCGCGCGGAGGCGTAAAAAAAGGCAGCGACGAGCGAACGGGAAGAAGGGGGGCCTGTCGTTAATGTTTTTTAACGTCTGTTTCGCGAGTGATCGAACCGACTGGCAATTTTTTCGGGAACGTCCGGCTCAGCGGCGACTGTAAAATGACACGCCAGGGAAAATTGGAAACAACGGTTTGGCAAACCGAAAAATCGTGCCGAATGGTGGAGGCATGCATGTACGAGATCGCGCACACACGCAGCCCCAACTTCGCCCGGGGTGAGGGCGAATGCTAAAAAGCCGGATCTGAATAAATAAACAGTTTTTAATTGCGGCCCGCTGCTGCCGGGTAAAAACAATAATTATTGGCTTGCCGTGGCAAACGTATCCGTGTGTTACGTCCCCCGATGCGACCCCGCGTTCGCTCTCGCCCTCTCCTCTGTCCGTCCAACGGGCCGACATTCCGCGAGTTCTCGACGCCTCTAGCTATCCGAGAACCCGACAACGTTTTTCGGAACACCGAAACAGCGTCGCCTCGAATCGTCGTCGCGTTTAAGGCCACGCCGGAGAACGAGAGTTCGCCGCGAAACCAGGAGTTGCCGGGGAAAAACCATTTCGCGAATAATAATGCCGACGTTACGCGCTATAATCGGGGAGGTTGCGTTAACGCCTAGAATCGACGCCGCTCGAACAAGTTTGGCCGAAAGTTTCGCGATTTCCACGAAACGACGAGTCGTTCCAACAACTCGCACGTTTCACCTTTTCTCGTCTTTTGTATTTCGTTCTTACCGAACGGTCTCGTTCGAGTCTTTGGTTATTTTGCGTTTCTCGCAGTTGTAACTGCGCCCGATATTCGTAGTAAGACACACCTGCACGCTCGGTCTGGCTGTGATAGCTGTGTACGATTCCGTGTGCGCGTGCTCACTCGCTCGCTCCCTCGCGTTCCTTTCGCGTTTCGTTTATATTTTTGTTTGCACCGGTTCTCGCCGGAGAACTCGTTCCACGAACAAGAAAGTAAATGATTTATCTATCTCCGTTTCTTTATTCCTCGTTCCTGGAGGGCTTTCCTTCTTTCTTGGACTCGACAGCAGCAGCAGCAGCAGCAGCAGCTCCGCTCGTTCCCGCGATATTTGGTACAACGGCCCTCTCTTCTAACAGGCTCCGTAATAACCGGCGCCGAGTACAGACGAGCGCAGCTATAAATATCGTATAGTAAACACCAGAACAGATAAGGGAGAGCGTGAAAACTTCGGGTACAATAAAATACAGATAAGTCCGCGAACAAATAGTCCTGACCGTAGAATTTTACGGGGCTGAGAAGGGGGGAAAGTTGGGCGAGGGCGAGAAGAGAACGAGAAAAAGGAATGCGAGAGCGGTGCAGCAGCGCGAGGAGGGGGGAGGAGGAGAAGGGTCGGTTGAAACGGAGGCCGAGCACAGCCGGAAAGGGGAATAATCGTGAAAATTACTTACGGGCCAACTTCTTCTATGCATGCAGAGGAAGAAAGCTTGGAGCGGAGAAGGAGAGAGATCGCGCGATACTCCTCTCCTTCCAGGCTTTTAATTATTCCTCGACCTGCTCGATCTCCGTCCTCCTTGCGAATCGCGGCGAGGAACTGCTGCTCCCTGAAAGGAGGATGGCTCGCGACGACAGAATCGACCAGGTTTTCCAGCTAATCGACTCGGTGATAAAAGAAACGTAGCGACTGTTTCGCGGATCGTTTTCTCTGCTTAGTTCCCTGGAAGAAATTCCGGAACACGTCCGCGGGGGTAGGGAACAGAGAGAAAGAGAGAGAACGGAGGACGGGTAGAAAGGCGTGTTCGGGTGGTAGAGGGGTGCGGTTGGGACAGAGGGGAAAGATCGTGGCGCTACGAGGAGGAGGTGAAGGGGCGGAAGAACGTAGAACGGAGAGGTACGATTAACGCGGACGTTTTCTTGCGCTCGCTCGGCCAGAGCGATGTTTGTTCTGGGAAATGCAATCACGCTGTCATATAAAATATAACGTGCTTCCTTTTCCTCTGCCTCCGGCCAGGCCTCCTCCCCACGGCGCACCGCGGTTTCTTACTCCGGTTCGCCGACGCGCCTCCTCTCGATTTCCACGCTAACCGAAGAACACTGACATTAGGCTCCGCGCCGTGCTTCGTGGATTATGCGAAAACTACAGGCCGTTCCCTTTTTTCCCCCCATTACCGTTCCTTCCAAGAACTTGGTCAACGCGTCGTCGATCCCCTTCCACTGGACGTTCCTACTTTTCCCCTATGGCTTTCCCCTTTGTTTTGCTACTCGCTCGGTCCTTGTCCTTGTTTCCGGTATCTCGATCGCCGACATCGTGTTCCACGCGACGGGCGCGTTGTGGCTCGTCCTCTATTCTCGAACTCACCAGGAAATACGACGAACGCGAATACACCTGCTTCGACCTTACCCTCGATCGGTACGAGAACGCGGTTGTTCCCCGGCAGGAGCTGTCGCCAGCCTCGAAAACCCTGACCGATTCGAGGGGAAAAAGAAAGAAGCGACGTAACGGATGGACGCGTTCGATGGCGAAAAGAAGAGAGAATCTGGTGCGGCGCGATAATCTCGTCGAATTGGCACGCGGAAAGTTGGCACGCTCGTGCCAGGAAACGATAAAAATCGTAATCGTAGTTCGCGTGAGAACGCGAGCCGTTGGTTTTCCCGCGTAGCACGCGCGTCGGTCAAAATTTAGTCCGTCCGAAATTTTGACGGGGCCTCCGTCCCGCTTCGCGCTATCATTGCGATTCGATCGTCGTTGCGTTCGATCGTTCTTGGATAACGTTCCACGGTTTCTTAAAACATGCGCCAAACATTGGGAAAACGAGCGATTATGTTAATCGGTGATGTAGCATGACTCGAACGCGTCCGTTTCTCGAGGAGAGAACCGGCTGCGAGTTAAGAAGAAAGGGAGAAACGGAACCAGCCGGTGGGGCTCTGACCGAACAGAAACATATTTCTTTATTATTACTCCCACCATGCTTATTTTTCTTACCCACTGACTTGGATTCCAGATGGTTGCCTCGCTCCCCTTTCCCTTCCTCCCCCTTCCACCGTCCTCTCGCTTCGTTTCTTCCATCTTTATCTCCTCGCCTTTGTAGACAAGAAAAACTTAACCCCGAACTCGTTCCCTTTTTGTATCCTGTATCACCGGGAGGAATGATCCATTCCCTCGTTGTGTCCGTCAAGGGAAACAAAACCCAGCGTAACAAGGGGAACGGAGAAAGAACGAGAGCGGGGGGTGGGGGGTGGGAGGGAGAGATAGAGAGGGGGGAGGGAGAAGTAGGTAACGGATGGTATTTTACTGCGAGGGATACGGAACCAGCGAAACGCGTCAGAGAAAAAGATCGCGAAGACTCGGGCGTTCGCGTTCGAACTCGATGCTGCGATCCGTTCCTTCGAATCGGTCGTTCGTTCGTTCGTATACTCGTTTCTTTCGTTTCTTTCGTTTCTTTGGAAGCTCACGCGAATAGAGCTATTCTAGGGACACCCAGGCGGCGAACGTTACAGACGTCACGCGATCTCGAGCGGAAATTGTTGGCGGCCCATCGACTCGCCGCCGTTCTATTCGAAGGGCCACGAGGACGTTCGGCGAATCTAGCGTTTGTAATTGGCGGACCGCGGAAGCGATCCGAAACAAGCGTCGTCGCCGTCGCTTTCTCTCCGATTTGCTCGAGGTCCCACGGCACTGGCAGACCGAAAACTTTCTCGGGCAACTGTACCGGCGTCCGACTGTCGGTCTGGCTGTTATTATTTGTATATTATAATTTAGATACAATTATATCTCTGTCTTCGTCGCTCTCGCCGTGCAGCCGATCTCCTCGTTCCCCTCCGTTCCTCTTTCTCGATCGCGCTTCCGCGGTGTGTCTGCCGTCCGATTCGTTGTCTCTTTTCCTCCTCGAGGATCCGCGTTCTCGTTCCGCCGATGAAACATAGTCCACGCCGAACGAAGACGTCGACGCGAGAAACCGAGAGAAAGAAGAGAGGAGAGAGAGAGAGAGAGAGCGGCGAGATTGGATACACGCGTGTGCGTGCGTGGAAAAGAAATGGAAGATAGCAGGCTCGTGACTCGGACGAAAGAGACGGACATGCCGATACAGGGAGCGAAAGGGAATAAGAGAATGGAACGGCGAAGAGAGAAGGAGCTAGCGATGAGCTGAAAGAAGAGGTACGTAGGTACGGGGAACGCTGCGGCTTGAAAGAGGGAAATGGTGGGGCTGGGAGTAAGAAAGGAAAAGGGACGGAAAGGTATAATAAAGTCGACGGAGGAGCGAGGGGAGGAAGGAATCGCGTTGCGTACCGTAGGAGAGTTTCGAGCGAAGGTGTTCGTAGATGCCGTGCGAGCAAGCCGGAGGGAACGAAGGGGCGAAGGGGTGTCAGCGGTCGGGAGACAGGTGAAGTAGGAGAAGCCGGTGGTCGCGAAGCGCGGAGGCGAAGGCAGAGACGGTGGTGGGCTGCGAGTGGGGGCGGAGGAGGCGGAGGTGCGGTCGCCGGCGATGGTGCGAGCGAGACCGAGACGGCAATAAAATATATTACCGGAGAAAAATGATGGCACCGCGAGACAAAGAGGGCCGACGGCATTAGCCGCGGCAGCCTCCAGGAATTCCTCCGGCGTTATTTCGTTGCGTTACCTGCAACCTGACTTACCTGCGCGCGGCTGCATTCGACTGAAAATCTACCTTCCAGAGAGTCGAGAGCGAGCGGTATCCCTGCCGCGTTCACCTGCGCTACTTGCCCACCCTATTCTCTTTTCCCTCGATGTTCCGTCCCGGCCTCTCCAACGGCGTCCTCCTATTATTTCGACTCGATTTCGGCGTCGATTTCGTGCTCGATTACCGCAGCCGCCGCGTCCGGCCTCGACCCCTTTTCGCTTTCCGTCGTCGCGCCCTATGCCTTCTTCTCGCGTTTTCGCTCGTCCAAACGGATCGTTGCGAGAAAAAGGAGAAATCTGTCGTTCGGTTCCTTTATGCGGGCGTGCCCTTCGTGACCGAATCGTTCCACGGTGAATCGAGTACGAACGTAGCGAACGTAGAAAGGAACGGTGTTTCCTGGAACGAGACTCTGGAGAAGGTCGAAGAGAAGAGTGGCGCGGGCTTCGAGGGAGAGGGGCAGGACGGGGCGGGGGAAGGGGAAAGCGCGGTTCCAGTAGGGGCGGGTGGCGGTAAGGAGGACGAAGGAGGCGGGAGGGGCGAGGGCGTTTTGTAATTTCTATAATTTAAACTCCGCGGCAGCTGGCGTGGCTCGTAATTACTCTAACCCGGAGGAACGCGCGAGCCTGCGTGTTTACTTTTAATTCGTTCTCCTAGCGGCGCAGTCGCTATCGCTTTGGTCGTTTCTTGGTTCGGCGCGATATCGAACGAAATTTCGATCCGTTCGTCGGGCAACGTTAACGGCTAATGCGTTTCCGTCGACGTCTTTTAAACGTCGCTGCTCTCTTACCGTCTCCTTCTTTTATCCGTGCGTCTCTTCTGATCAACGTATCGGTTGTAGAAAATGTCCGTGGGATATTTTAGAAATCATCCAGGTCTCCCGTAGCTCGCGTTTGCGTTTCCGGCGGTTCCGTGGACGCGTTTGCGGTCGCAAATGACGCGCGGTATGCAACAGAGTCGATAGCGTACCTAACTTCGCTGTTCCCGCTTCCTTCCATCCCCGACCTTTTCCGTCTTCCGCAAGCTCGAAGAGAGCGCCTCGACTTTTTTCTCCCGTTCCCCGTTTCTCTATCCTCCGTTCGGGCTTTCTCTCCGTCTCTGTCTTACCTCGCCTTCTCTCCGCCCCTCGCCTCGTTTCTCCGCGACTCGCGTCGCCTCCTGTTGCCTCGTCTCGGCTCGCCTCGCCTCGCTTCGTTTCTCCGACTCGTTGAAAAATCGTCCGTCGTAAACGGGAACAGCGGTTTTATTGTTCCACTGCAGACAATGCCCGGGAATATTATAAAAACTTTCCGACGGAATATATTAATGTTAACTCATCGCTTTACCGTTAGGCAAACTTTTCGGTCGAGCAAGCTTCTGCGTCTTTGCGTCCGTCTCCGTTCCTCTCTTCCTTCGACTCCGGCCTCTGCCTCCTCGCTCTTCCTCTTTCGTTCTCGCTTCCTCCCAACTTCCTACTCGTTGTCCGCTCCCCACCGCTACCTCCGACTGCCTCCTTTACGCTCGTTCCGTTTCGCGACTTTAAATCTCCGTGATCGTCCGCGCCTCCCTCGCGACGTTATCGTTGATCGGGGTTCGATTCGCCGAGCTACGGATCAATTTTCTACCTAAATTTTCCGTTCGTACGAGGTACTTGCCGCCGCTAATTTTCGTTCGTCGGTGATTGACGCAAACTGTTTAACCGAACAAAATATTCTTTCTATCGATCGTTCCTTCCCGATCGCTAAAATATCGGTCTTCGTCTCGTTTCAAAGACGAACGTCGAATAGACGCGATCGGAGGAAACAACTGGAACTGTTCGATTTGACGTCCGTAGAACCGAAGGATGTTCTTGTAATTATTCCAGCCAAACCTACCACCGGCTAGAATTCAGGTCGTTTTGGGACGCTTCGCGCTCGAGAAGCGGAACGGCTCGACGTTGGCCGTTCTGCGATAAACTTTAATGTATTCGAAATTATTAAAATATATTCCCGGCTGCGTGGCGTAGATATTTTAACGAGCCTCGTTGCGCTAGCGTCTCTGGCGTCGCGGTGCCAACCGAACAAATTATACTTATAACGACTTATTTAAATTTATATCGCCCGTAAATCTATCTTCCTGCTCTCTCGCCCGCGCATTTTCCCCATCCACGGGAACCAACGCGAACAAACTTCCTCCTCGTAATTTCACCTGCTGAAATCTTTCGGAACGCGAAGCAATCCTTTCTCTCGTGCGCGATCGCTCGGGTTTGGACGAGAATCCTCCGGATCTCGTGGAAAGAAGTTGTCGGCCGTTGGGAGCGAATGCTTGGGCAAACGTTCGGAAACGCTGGTCGGAAAATGTACGCGCAGCTTCTCACGGTTGTAGATATTCCACGATCGAGCAATGATTTAGGTAGGTAATTATATTCGGTACCGCGAAGTGGGATTGCTCGCGCGGCAAACAATTAATTGCGAACGAATAGGAAGGGGCTCGCCCAACCCCACGGAATATTACCGCGCTTATTTTTCATTCGGCCTCTCCGGGCGCGCATTTCGCGCCTGTTTTTAATATTACACCGCGGTCGCGAATGTTTTAGCCCTCCCCCGACCCTACCCGACCCCTTTCGGGAAGCAGTATCGCGTCCGTAACGAATTTACGATATTAATTTGGCGTACCGCCTTGGCGATTTATTATCTGCGCGGTGGGGGCGGCGGTAGCGGCGGCGGAGGGAATGAAAAAAATGTATAACACCGAGAGGACGACGCCGATTTCGCCAGAAAAGGGAGGGGGCGGGAGCTGGGACGGAGGTGGGGGACGAGCAGGAACCGCGGAGGCGGCGGAGGAGCGGGGAGGGGCGCGCGAAGAGGGTTAGCCCTCGAGGGAACCGCGACAATTCGCGCGCGCGTCGCCCGAAAATATATAGAAGCGTCGCCGCTATATCTATACGCGAGCCGCGGCGATAAAACGATAATTCTATAATTTATTCCCGTAGTATGCGTGTACGCGCGAACGAGGCACGGCCAGCGATCGCGTTGGCTCGCTCGCGCGCACCGCCGCCGCCGCCGCCGCCGCCGCTGCGGGTGTTACGCGTGTACGCGCGGATATGGGCCGCACAGTTGGCGTTAATATATCATCGAACGCATCTGCCCCCAACGACGCGTTTCAATATGTTCTACGAGTGTATAACCGTTTCTATAGAAATATTCTCGCCGCTTCGTGTGCGCATCTGGATATAAATACCGTGCCGCCCCTCGCAACTCTGTCCGCGGCTCTTCGCGCGCGCTTTCTCGAGGCGGCCTCCGTTTCTTCGTCTGTCTACGACGAAACGTCGAGGAGGATAAGACGATTTATTTTATCATCGCTGACAGTTGCGATCGCGATTGTTCGATCTTCTAAGCGCCTCCTCCGTTCTTCGAGCATTCTGCTCCGCGTTTTCGTGCAAACGCGCCTAGTAGTTTGCTGGAAGCTTGCGCGCGACTTGTAACAATTAAATCTCGTACGTTGGACCGTTCGATTAAAATGATCGAATGACGATCGCCGATGCTGCGTTCGGATCTTGTCCCGAGAGAGGTCGCCTTGGTCGCTTTCGATTTGATCGTTTTGTCGACGCGGACGGAGACCGTAGTCGCTGGAACGATACAACGCGCTACACCTTTGACGATGCCGAACAAGCGAGACTTGTCGCTTTTGCCTTCTCCCTGGCTGACTTCTTTCGCTCGTTCTTTCGGTCGTGCTTGGTAGTCGCAATTTTGTATCGACCATTAGCGCCGCGGCCGGAGCGTGCGGCTTGATGGAAATTTATGACAGCCACTTGATTGGGTTCAACGTTCCCCGTATTTCATCCTCGTGAGCCGCATCCCTTGACTTCTTTTGCCCGGGCTTCGTGGCTTTAAAGGCTTAACGACTTCGATGGCGATTAAAACGTATACCTACCCGAAGTCTTCAACAATTTTGCGCGAACGAACCGTAGCAGTGATCGGCCATATCGTGGTCAATTAAGAAAGCGCCCGGGATTCTTTTTATTTCCTGGATGAAACCGGGTTGCTCTTCTGTTCGGTTAGCGTCTCGGTCGGTTAGAAAATGTAGCTCGTGGTGATCGTGAACGGGGAGAGCATACCGAACGAGAATCAGGGGTATTCGCAGGAAAGCGTAAAACGCGGAAGCAACGATGTAATGGGAAGGGCTGTGCGGTACCACAGGGTTCGACGAAAAGGGGCGAGTAAGCAGCAGGAACGCGAGAAACGGACGAACCGGAACGTCGAAATTGTCTTCCAAGACCGAGCGTTCGCGTTGGTCGACCGCAGCATGCGGTCACAAATTTACAAGACCTCGAATTGTGGCGACGGGAGGGCGCGCACTCGTTATCAAACTTTTCTTAAAATTATTATTTTTCCACGTTTATTTCGTGCTCTCGAATTACCGGCCATAAATTTTCCGCGAGGTTCCGGCCTGGAAATTGCTCGATTTCCAGCGTGGACGCGTACAGCCGGTCCAACGTAACCACGAAACGGGCCAGGGATGATTCGTCGAGCCGTCTTGGACGCGTTAACTCGATCTTCCTCGCGTCTCTTCGGTAATGGAAACCTCGTTACGGTATTAGGTCGGATTAGCCGATCGAACGATTAATTCTACAGGGATTTCATTTAATTAAACTCTGTTTGCCGGTCGTCGGAATGAAACGACGTTAAATTATCATCGGCGCGTTCTTAGAATCGCTTCGAGATCGCATCGTCGCGCGGATTAACAACGGGTCCTCGAACCTAAGGAGAAGAGGAAAACTGGTCGCTTCGGCGGATGACTCGATCGCGGAAGAGTTTCGGGCACGCGTGTGTACTATTGTTTAGGAGAGCGGCGAGGCGGGAGGCGTTCGGTCGATCGATCAGAGGGAAGAGGAAAGATCGACTTTCGCGGGGTTCGATATTGGTCGAGGGAATTCGGGGGTGGACCAGTGGGGGGTAGAGAGCGGTGCGAGAAGCGTTGGGTGGGGGAGGGTGGGCATAGCTGGAGAGCCTATACGGAGAATGTTCCTGGAATCGAAATGAAAACGCGGCCGGGCAAGCATCCATAAAAACCCTTTCGCCCCCGGCAATTAGCAATAAAGTTTTCATCGTTTAATAAAGGTCGGTACAAATAAATGGGACGATAAAAAATCGACATACAATACGCGAGGCTGCGAGAGCGCGGCTCTTCCATAGAGCGCGACAGACATATAATTCTCGGATGTACGTGCAGAGACTGTATCCCGTGAACGCGCAACCGTACCGCCAGATTTCCCGTGTCCGTTTTATTGTACCCGCTCGGCTTTACGAGATCGACGTTTTATTTCGTTTATCGTATATAAAAAAAATATATCTCCGCCTATGGCCCTCGTTTCCCGCCGAATCGATGGAATCGCTGTTCCGCCGAGAGCAGAATCGATACGACGTAATCTTCTCGCTCTAGATTACAGGATCCCGTGACACGAGCGAACCTCTCTTCTCGCAACCGGTGTCGATTTATACTATACCGTGTGTGTCCCCTCGTCGATCCCGAACAACCGTCCAGCGTGAATTAATTTCCCCTCGACTCGATTCGTTGCGAGCCGACCGGAATTTTTGCCACCAGAAATTCTAAGGCATTTCGATCGAACGCGTTCTCTATTTTCTCTTTTCGAGACACACGGCGGTCCCTTTGGATCGTGAAATTCGAGTGCGCGAGCGCGAATGCAGGACGATGCCGCCGTCGTCGACGACGACGGCGACGAATGTTCTAAAAATGAAAGAGAAGAGCTGTCGAACGGTTTAACGAGACAGCGAAAGAGAGGGAAACATCGAGCAGAGGAAGATAAAGGAGGATAAGAGCGGAGGGAGAGCAGTGAAATAGGTAGAAAAGAGGCGGTAGATGCGTTGCGAGCGCGGGGCGGAGGGGATATTGCACCGGAGGCAACGCGAATGCGCGTGCGTCCGTGCGTGCATCCGTGCGGCCACGGCCGAGAAACAGAGAAACGAAGCGAGGAAGCGTGTGAATGGAAGAGCCGCGGGGCACGCCAGGAGTGAAAGCCGGAAAAATATGTCATCGTTTCATCGACAGTCATCACAAAGAACCGAACGAACGAACGAACGAACGAACGGATCGACGAACGAACGAGCAAGCGAACGTAGGAACGATCCGCGGCAACGAAGCGCCGTATCATCCACGTGTGCGTAGACGCGCTCGTATAAGCTTCTCCCCTTCCTCTGATTTCTTGCTGCGCGTACCACCCCCTTCTACCCTCTTTTTCCCTTCAGCTGGTTCTCCACTCCGTCTCCGGTCTGCACCACGCTCCACCTCTGCATCTCCGTCGATGCAGTCATTGTGCGCTGCTCATCCCGGTGTATTGTCATTCGAAACAATGATTTCATAAAAATACACGCGAGTATGCCTGGCTGGTTGGAAAGCTGCCTCGGTGCGTGCGTGCGCGCGCCCAACCGCGCGCTCGTGCTTTGGTCTGCCGCCGGCAGAGAAGGAACTCACGGATTTCGCGACTGTTCGCGAAGAGGAGAACCCAGAAATAAGTATCGAGCAACGGTCGATTTAAAAGAAAAATATTCGCTTCTACGCTGGAGATACGATGCTTTGGAAAACGGAATGAGAAAGACAGTCGGCGAAAGAGGAAAGAGGGAAAGAACCGGGCGGAGTCGTCCTGTTGCAACCTGGATGCGTATCTAGGCGAAGGATATTCGCGGTACCGACAGTTAACGGATATATCCGAGTTTTTTGAACCGCAGCACGAACGTTGGTTATTTTTGCGAATACTTATCAAAAGTTCGATCTCGGCTGTGTAATATTTTTTAGTGGACGAGGCGCGCCAGAGGAAAAGCGACTTTGTGGCGACGCGAGCGTAAACGAGAGTCTTGGACGCTGATGTTGCGTCGATTATTCGATCGTTGCGCCGAAAACCGGGAGGTCGTTTTCAGCGATACACCCGTTCCCTCTTTTTTCCGCGTTTCCCACAGTGCTCTTTTTGCCCAGGAAATGCATCGAACGGCAAAAAGTAGAAAACGCGGAACGCGGTACGCGGAGCGTGGCTGATAGCTCGATATCGCGAATATCGAGATATCGAGTATCCGACATCGTGAAATTCTTCGGTTTAACGCGGTGCCGCGAAAAGTTCGGCTTGACACAGGGGCGGAAGGTTAAGGGGATGAGTAAAAGGGACGAGGCTAGGGGCGTTTTTCGGGCTTCGTGACGCCGTGTGCAACAGGTTATAGTTTTTGGCACACACCGTCGCTGCGCCCTTTCCTCTCATTTTCTCTCTCTCTCTCTCTCTCTCTCTCTCTCTCTCTCTCATGCTCTCCCATTTCCTCGCTCTCGTTTTCCGCGCTATTCCGTTCACAAAATTCTCTTTGCTCTCGCGTTTCACGCGTTAGAACCACCGTCGTCTCGATTGAGTTTTTCGTTTCCGGAATCAAGCTAACTCCGATTGCACGACTGAGAAACGGAGACCGAAGACGATGATGCTTATCGATGATTCTTGAAGCATTGGAACACGATGGTTGTTTGACAGACAAATTACATAGAAGATGCGCTTGATTAGGCGGGATTGCCGCGTGAAATTCCGTTTTCTCGATCGGTGACAGCTCCGTCGACGAGGGAAAGAGCTTAAAAGAGGGTGACGGAGGGGAAGACATGAAAAGCGGCACTTTTGCCAAGTTCTTGGCGCGCGTCCGGGCGAGAACATCGAAACGGAAGGGAGCGGAACCGAACGGAACGCGCGCAACACCGGGTACAGGGTGAATCGCCGAACCTCGGATAGGACTGAAATTTTCGTTTGTCCCCTTTTCCGCCGTTGCTTTCGCTCCTTTTTTTTCCGCCGAGCGAGCCCTCGCGGCACTGCACCGCGTCGAAAAAAAGCCCGATTTTTTCCTCGCTACACTTCTGTGTTATTTGCTTTATGGAACGCCTGTTACAGATAAATATAATAGGCATTCATCGCCGCGTATTGTCCTCGACGAAGCGCCGTGCGCGCCGGGGCTTTTACATTTTTTCCACCCCCCTTCCTACCCATTTTTTTTGTCTCACCACCACCGCCGCCGCCGCCGTCGCCGCCACCACCACCACCACCACCACTGCTGCCAGCGTTGCATCAGCGCCGCACTAGCATCGCGCCGCCGCCACCGCCGCTCGCTACCACCGCCGCTACCATTGCGGGACCCACACACGCGGTGCACGCGAGCTCTCATTTTTATTATTCGCGTTTTTTGGAATTTTTCCAGTGGCGCCCAGCATTGTTTCACGGTTTGTCATTGTTATACGCCTACATCCTGCCAAGCGAGAGAGAGGCGAGGGCTCTAGAACCGGGATCCACCGAACCCTACAACGCCACCACCCTCCGCTCCCCCATCCTCCTCCTCTGCTACCACCTCCGCCTATCTCTCGCCGGGGTCCCCATCCCCCCGTACCACCCTTCCTCTGCTGTACTCTCTGCCCTTCCCCCCTCCTCCCACGTGCCCCCCGCCACAACCCCGCTCCCCTTTCAGCTTCCCGACCCCTCCGCCTAGTTCTTCCTCCCAGTTATCCTACCACCCCTGAGCTTACCCATACGGCACCCCAGTTTCAACGAGCTGCACCCCCGACCGTCCAGCCCCCGTCCCGGATGCGCTTCTCTCCGTCGCTTCAGCTCCGACGGATCGCAACCGCGATGACGACGACGACTACGAGGATGATGATGACGACGACGACGACGACGACGACGACGACGACCACCACCACCATCACCGCCGCGAATACCGGTACAAGCATGATGACGTCTACCGCGACCACAACCACGGCAACGGCAACGAACACGATGACGAGGTTGTGGATGAGTTAGAGGAGGACGATGACGGGTGCGCGAGGGTGCCAGCCCTTGCCTATCTAACAGGGGCCTCTGATGACTGTCGAATGACTTCGGGCGTTATCGATTCCGGCGCTGTTCCGTGGAAAACGATCCTTTTTTTTCTGCCGTTCCATGCTCGTTCTCTGTTCCGGCTCGCCCGCATCTTTTACCCTGACTTATCAAGGATAGCTGGTCGACGTTCTCTTTTGTCCGAGTTGTATACGCCAACGATAGGTTCGTCCTCTAACGATCGTTCCCCGTCGTTCGACGCGCGACGTTGATGAAATCCAAAAGATGGAACGCGTTTTTTTTCGCGTTCGACGGACAAAGATCGGGATGCGTTCGCGATAACTCGAGGAACGAGGGCCAAATCGAAAATAAACGGCGGAGGTGCGTGGACGAGATCGCTCGTTAAAACGGTCGGTGAGGAACGGCCAATTAAAGTGACGATTCCACGTGGGTATCGAGCGACGCGAGCCGGACGGACCGCAGCCCGGGCCACGGTATCTACGGTCGATGGCCGATCTCGATGTCGAATCCGGCACGATCGAGCGCGTATGATAAATACGATTCGGGCATCGAAGCGATCGCGGAGGGTTGAAACGATAGCGACCGATCCTGCTGCCCCTATCGCGACCACGAAATACGCGCGGGTCGCGATAAACGCACGCGCTCGTTCCTCTCGCCATTAAGTATACCCGTTGCGTTTATCATTTCGGCTTTACGTTTACGTCACCCTTTACGTTTACGATTACGATTACGATTTCACCGGGGACTCGCATCGCTTCCCTCCCTTCGTTCGCTTTTAAAACCCCTGCTCTGCTCTGTTCCCGTTCGATCGTGAATTATCGTTGCTCGCGAACGGATCGCTTGGCGATTCGCGATTGCCAGAAATTCGAATAGCGCTGCGCGCTCTTTGTTCCGATGCAATTCAGCGAGGGATCGTTGCTCGAACTACGGGAGAAGTTTCCCCTCTCGTCGAGGGGGGCGGGAGGAAGGGAGGAAGGGAGGAAGGGACATCGTTCTAGGACGAAACAATGTTTATTCTTGGCCTGGAACTACGCTCGGGCCTCCATTTCGTTCCTCTTACGCGACCTCAAGGTCATTGTCAATTATACGTGACTCATACAGTTCGTGACATCGTCTTAAACGATGGACGGACAGGCTGTTGCCTCGCGAGGAAAGGAAAATCTGCACACAATGCGTCAGCTGAGCCCGTCTTCGGCCGAACGAGACACGCGTATTCCACGTAACGCTGGGTCGCTTCGTTGAATACAGTCGTGCCTTGACCTACGCGAAGAATGCGTAGCTCGCGCGACTACGGTCGATATCGATCGACCGCTAACCATCGACGGTTCTTCCTTCTGCGCTTAATTAGAAAGCGAGCGAATAAGTTTGCGCTCTGTTATCGCTAAGATAAAACTAGGCATTGGACGAGCAGTAGTCCGCGTTCACTTTGAAACGGCGTACGATCGAGCGCATAGGGCTCTGTTCGGTTGAAAGAAACTTTTGTCGTCGATCGCTCGTTTGGACGAATTCCGAGCGAACAACGAGCTGGATTTTTTCTCGCGAAGCTGTTCCCTAGTCAGCCCTTTGTTTTCTCTCGATTCGATCCGACTCCATAATTTCGTTCCGGCCACGATGAAAAAACGCTTTTCCTCCGATCTCGAATCGAGGCGGGACGGGTGAACCGGTCGGTTCTCTTCTCTTTGCGGAGAGAAGCTCGGGTAGCGGATAATCGGTCGGGTCGAGTCGAGTCGATCGAGTCCTCTCGATAAAACGCTACCGCGATGGGGAACGAAGGGAGAAAAAGGGAGAGGGGGGGAGAGAGAGAAGGAGAAAGGATGCAGCAACGCTTCCCCTGACCCGCGTGGACGGTGAACGTCCGAGTTAACCAGGTTTTACTTCCTTCCGGAGGGCAATGCGCGCGAGCCAACACCGTTCGCGCGGTTTTCGCTCCAATTTCGAGCCATTCCTCTATGATTCCTCGATTGGAAGTAACGCCGTAGGGAGCGTGAAGAGGTTTGAACAGCCAAGGCGCGGAGGGAGAGAAAGAACGAGGGAGAGAGAATTGACCTCGTATTATCGGCCGGCCGATATTTGCACTCCACTCGTACTCGCGCGCGCAACGACGCATCGTCGTAGGCACTGCCGCGCCGCCCTTTTTGCTCTCACTCACTCTCTCTCTCTCTCTCTCTCTCTTTTTCTCTTCTTCCCTTCTCGCTTTTTATCGTTCGAACTACCGGTGAGCGTACACCGTTTTCCTCCGACCAATCGTCCTTGTACCTTTAGCCTCCCCTTCTACCTCCCTTCCGCCGGGGCTGCTTCTATCCCGCGAAATTATCGCCAACGAATCTCCGTCCCCCTCGTACAGCGAGAACCCTTTTTCTGAATGCGATTTCCTCGCAGTATACGGTACGCGTATGGTACACGGTACGGGTTGCGTACGTTGTAGGCGAAGATGCGACCGCGATAACACGCCTCGTCGCAGCTGCAGCCGCAACCGTGGCTGCCACGGCCACGGCCGCTAGTGTCACGCCGCGCCGCGCTGTGCTGTCGGTACCGGCTTTCTCCCCCTTTCCAACCCCTTCTGCGTATCTATCCTTAGCTATCGGATCATCGTACACTTGGCCTGCTGTACGCCAGCACGACCTTGTTCTTCCGCTTGTGTCCGTCCATCCTTCTGTGCGTTCGTTCGAAAGATGCTGCTAATCCAGTGACGACAGATGTAGCGGGCGGGCGTCGGTCGATCTACTACTAACTGCTTTATCAGATTCGAAGGATCGAACAGAAACGATGCGAAAGTTCGCGTGGATCGCGGAAAGGTGGAGGTGGTGGAGGAGGCGGCATAGCGGTAACGGTTCGAGTGGCGAACGATGCAAAAGAGAAGAGCAGGAAAGAGGAGAGAAGAGAGAAGGATACTCGAGACTCGGAGGCTCGTGTTGGTTCGGTGCGTGTTCGTCTGCGCGCGGCCGATGCAGCTTACGGGTTATTCAAATGAACGGTAAAAATCATCCATAACCGAGGGTAGAAGGCACCCTGGTATTGGTTATATTTAAATGGGTTTAATGCCCCGACCGTACCCTCGACCAGCCGGCAACCGTCCTGCCTCTGTCCTCTGCTCTCTCTCTCTCGGCTCTCGCGATCCTCCGCGTTCTCATCCTCCGTCGTCGCTAGCCAGCTCCGTTCCACCGCCGCCGCCTCCTCCTGCTCTCCCTCAAGCGGTATTCCCCGCGCTGCGCAGCCCGACCTCCGCCACCCCACCCGCCGCAGCTCGAGGGTTAAAGTACGCCGTCGATAAAAAGCAAGTGTGCCGGCACGGCGACGGGGCGGGGGATAAAAAGGAGCAGGGGATGAGGACGAAGACGGACCGTGACGGGAGGGCGGGGGAGGGGGGTAGGTCGAGGGCGGAAGTGGCGTTGGAGAGACGAAGGAGCTGCGACGGAAAGGGGTGAAAGAACGTGAGGAGGAGGGGGGCCCCGTGGCCGTGGGGTAGAGGAAGGGCTCGAGAGAAGTCGGTGTCATTTTTATTCTTCCGCCTTTCTCTTCCTCTTCTCCGGCACCTTTTTTTTCCTTCTACGCCGGCTGTACTCTCAACAATTAGGTATATCTCGGGCCACCCTCGACATTGTTTTCGCGGCATCTCGAGTGAGCTTTTCGCTCGAGATTCTCTCCGCGCGGCGACGAACCTCGCATCTCTATCCTCCGTCTCCTCCTCTTTCTGCCCCCTCACTCTTCTGTGGCGCTCGCTCTGCCGCGGGTGGGTATCGCGCGCTCGACGCTCTTCGACGCACCGTCGGAGGATCGCGTGCCGCACCACGACGAGAATCTCACCCCCTTTTCCTCGTGGCTTCTCGATTCCCGCTCTTTCCTCGGTTCAACGACTATTGGAATTTCTTGCTATCGCTGCCAGCCTTTGTCGTCGCGGTTACCTGTCTCTTTTTTTCTTCCCTCTTTCAAACCCACGCATTATGTTAACCCATTTGTCGCAACGCTCTTTCATCCTAGATCGTTCGATTTTTGACTTCGAATGTTTACCCACGTCCGGGAGAGGGCGTTCGAAGAACCCGATCGGCATAGCACGGTATTTAACGAGACCCTCGATTCGAGAGGGAAGCTTGCGACGCGAGGGTTTCGTCGACACGGAGGCATGGACATCGGTAAAGGAAAAAAGAAACGAAAAACCAAATATTTTTTCATCGAGCTCGTAGAGGGTGCGCGGCAAATCGGTAGCGCGATCTGCCGCTAATCCGGCCTCCGCAAAACGGTATCGGATTTTTACGCTGTTTTGTGGCTCTGGTAAAAGAGGCGGAAAAATCGGCACTCGCAAAAAAAATCGAGAGATACGCGAAGAGACGCGCGCGACGGGGTTGGCGGGAGCCTGGTCGAGCCGGGGAAAGAGGGAGGCAGGGTGGGCTCTGCGAGAGGGTGGAGATGAACGAAAAGCCGCGATCGGACGCGCAACAAAAATTGCGTGTAGTTGCCAGGCGACAATAATTGAAACGATGCGTAACACCGTCCGAATCCTCGAAACCCATTTTATATTTTAATCGCACTCGGATAAGCTCGTCGCGACCCGTTCCTACTCTTACCCCCCATCTCCGTTGACCTGTGCGTCGCCCTTTCCTGCGATTACATTCGTTTTCGAATCTTTCGTCTCGTTTCTGCGGTCTTCTCCTTCGTCAACGGTGTTTACCATGTCCGAGTCGCCCGGAAGGTTGAACTTCAGCGAGCGGTGGAGACACGTAGATACGCGTCGTTACGTCTTCAACGGTGAGCTTCCTATTTGTACGAATCGCGGAATTTGGTTTGAACCAGCACGCGGCACGTCGAGGTCAGCTATAAATAATCGGTGGCGCCAACGATCGCTTGATAATTTATAACTCGTTCGACGTCAGTTTTTCGCCGATTAATCGCCGCTATCCGATTGCCTTTGAGCTCTACACCCGTTTCTTTCGATTCTAGGATGTTCTCGATCTTGTTCTTTTCCCAACGAAACCGGATCGATCAATTTATCGAGCAAAGGTTGACGAAACTCGATGGCAACGGCACCAAGTTTATGTTCGTTCGTTCACGCTAGGTAATCGCGGAGGTAATTCGCGGTAATGCTCCTCGTTGTTGATCGTTGCGCGTGCGTAAACACACAGGAAACTCGCGGTGCAGTAGCTAAGGGAAAATACGCGAAGGAAAACTCCGGCAGGATTACGGCAATACGTTTCGAGGGTCGATGAAAACGATTTCAGCGCGCGATGGTTGTGCCGCCGGTTGAGAAATCCACTAGTGCCGTTCACGTTTCACCGTAATTTATTATTTCTGCGCAATATATTATGCATATATTTGTCTCGAGGTTGAACGAGCGTGCCACGATTGCGACTTCCCGGCCGTGTAGGCGAAATTATAGTCGTCGATGCGTCGACGCTCCGTTTCGTTGCCTCTAGCACGCCGCGCCTGTTAATCGATAATCGTTTAATCGATCGATCTTTTCTGCTTTCTGTTACAGGTGAGTACGTTACAATGGAATGCCGTCGATGCGCGCAAGCGAGCCAGGTGTCGCGTGGTTGCCGCGTGAGTAAATCATTTCGACGACCCTTTTCGTCGTTAGCGCCTCTATCGTCACTACCGGTCGTCGACGAAGGGCGAAGGCTAATCGCGTAATGGTTGACGTCCTCGACTGAGTTAGCTCGCACGGACCACGGAAACTAAGCCCCGGGGAGGGAGTACGAGCGGCGAATTAGAATCGAGCAGTCGTAATTATAAAGATTTTGTGCCGGAAAAGGATAAACGATTTTACAATAAATAAAACGGTTATTTACGATTTTTAATATACAGAGAATCACAGCCCCGCCGTCGCCATCCCGCTCGGCTCGGATATGAATAAACATTAAAATTCCTGGTTACTCCTTTTAATAATTTTTTATACTTCATATTTTATTAATGCAAGACATTCCGATCGAGCCTGCTATGGCAGCGAGTTGCGCAACGTGATTTGCGTTTCAATAACGCGCGTACGTACTTACTCGCTGCTGCTCACTCTTTTCTTTTCCTCCCCCTCGGCTCCCCTGCGTTCTCCGCCCTTCCTCCCACCCTCCCCTAGATTCGTTCGATTTCTCCTTCTAGGAATACTCGCGTGTCCCCTTGTAACTCTTACTTCAGCCGCGACGAAACACGAGCGCTACGATTCCAGCGATCCGAGATCGAACTTTCACGCTTTTGTCGTCGATTCGTAATGAGATTGCGATTTGCTTACGTACCCGTGAGCGCGTCAACGATGTTGAGAATCGGTAAACGATCGGTTTCGGAGCGGATTCTATTGGTCAAAAAAAGAGATATTACACGAACAAGCGTTCCGCATCGAAAAGAGAAGAAAAGAAAAGAATGGGCAGGGTGAAGTCGGGGAGCAGGAACGGTGGGAGTGGGGGGGGGGGTGGAAGGAGGAGGAGGAAGAGGAGGAGGAGGTGCAGGTGCGCGCGAGCAGGAAGAGGGCAGAAACGGCGTGTATAACTGTATTGGCCCTGCACGGTGGCTGGATTTTAATCGAAGCGCAACGTATAAAGTTGCTGAAAATCAGATTATCCCTGCTCGTCCTGTTCCTCGTCCTCTTCCACTTGCCACATCCCCTCCCCTCCCCCTGCGCCCCCGCAGACCCTCCACGATCTCTGCTTTCCGGTTGGCCACGACTGCGAGCCATTTTTTATTCGCCAGTTTTTTATCTCGCGGATTTTTATTGATTCCTGCAAATCAAACGTTCTATCCGCCACGGTTGAGCCGGCTCGAGCCGCTTTCGCGGCCTCTCCAACCAACTTTGGCCATCCTGACTAACGAGAAATCGCTATCGTCCGCGTTGCTTTTTCGTGGTCGTTCCCACCGACGCGCGTCATTCATCGCTCGCCGGATCGCGCTTCTACCGATCGCCGGTTTACGTTTCGCCGAATAATCGATTTCCATCGCAACTCGCGGTGCACGCGGCACCGCACCGCGCCGTCTCGACCTCGAGCAAAGGTAAACGCGAGCGGTTACGCGGTGCCGTCGTCTCTGTCCCGTTTCTTCGCGCCAACGATCGTCGTCTCTTCGAACCCCGTTCCCCGATTCAAACTGTTAACGAGACGTTGCGTCGTCGTCGACCTTCGCAGTGGTTCGCGATCGCTCATAGCTGCAACGACGTCCGCCGAGGAAGCCCGCGAGGATCGTGGCCGTTCGAAAAACGGCGAAAACTTGCCTGGAAAGTCATTGAACCGGTTTCACCGTGGCCTCCTTCTTTCCCTACGATCCTATACAATTCTGTACTTAATGCACCGCGAATTACCGGGGCCAAAACGATCGGTTTAAACGCGACACGGCTCCGTTGTTGTTTCATGGAACACGGGTACCGAATATACCGTGGGCTCTGAATTATTTCTAATTGCTGTTTAATAATCGACTTTGTTCTTACTACTCCGCGACTACTCGATTAAACGTCTCATTTCCGTTCGTAAATCTCGTAGCTTTTCTTTTCTTTAATAATTCCCTGCAATCTTGAACGGAAACATCCGCGACGCTTTTAACGTCTCCTTCTTGACTTCCGTGTACAAACATTCCCGTTGGCTACCTATCCCTGACGCGTCCAGGAAGACAAAAGGTTCAGCCGGTCACGCTTGCGACGCTTTTTTTTACTCCGAGTTGCCAAAGATGGTCCGGCAAGAACGCGCACGATCGCGGGCAATTGCTCTTGCCGTTGAAAATCCGCCAGGCAATAATTTCGCGCGAGGAACGCGAGAGGTGACGGGGGAAGCCTCGCGCATGAACGTTATAGTATTATTTTTAATAACGGCTGCTGAGAAGTGGGGACCCGTTTGCCATTACGTTACGCGGTAAATAATAAACGTTTATAAGGCCTTGGAAGTTATTATACAATATATACGTTCGTATACGCCCGATGCCATTACGGGTATCGTATATTATTAATGCAGTGGCGCTCAACCTCGCTACAGCCGCGGGCATAGTAGTATGCGCATTCTGTACGTATACGCGTTCGATTCTTCGACCCTCGACTACCCTTTTCTTCTGCTTTCCACCGCGTGTCACCATGTTCGCCGCGCCCGCTCCCTTTTCGTCCGCTGTCCTCTCCCACGATGGTGATCAACCAGGGGGCGAGGGGGCGGTTCGGTCCAAATTCTTTGACATCCACTGAGTTTAGAAGCTCGCGTAACGTTCGCCTATCGTGCCGCGAAATATCGGGACGCAAAATTCGTTGCACACTGACGATTACTATGATCAACCATGCCGACTTAGGAACGGAAAATATCCGTCAAGGTGACTCGGGCGTGAAACGACACTCGCCGCCGCCGCCGCTGCCGCTGCCGGCTATAGTCCCTTCCGACATACATAATTACCATACGGTGGCATAATTTTGCTACACGGATAATAATGGAATGTTTGAAAATAATATCGCGACTCTGGCCGAAACCTTTTTGCTCGCCGCCATGCCGTTCGCTTCCAGAGAGAAGATGCACGCGAAACGGAGGAGCTCGCGTTGCACGGCCGATAAGTTTAGGTAGAGCAGCAGCGGCAGGCTAATTGCGCAGTTATTTCGTTAAGATAAGACCCGCGTTTCACGGCCGCTCTCTCTAGACGGGGAGATTAGGCGAATTATATTATTTTATGTATAGTATCGCGCGGAGACGATAGCGCAACCAAAGTTTCGTATCAATATTTATTGTAAACGATAAGATTAAAAGGAATTTGTTAATACGCGGCTCGTATTTATATTGTTACGTCACGCGCCAACTCGAGCCGACCGTACGGCGAGACATGTTTCTCTCTATCGAATAAAATAAAGCGGTTCTCATTCCGCTCTAGGTCCCCTCTCTCCCTGTCTCCGTTGCTGCACAACTTTTCGAACCGTGGTAAAAATACCAACCGAGATCGCAGTTTTTCGTCTTGGATTTCAAGAATTGTCGAAAAACCGAAGAACGTGTACTCCTTCCATCGAGATAGCCGAGAGTGGAGCGTGTATTTTCGAGTGTTTCGCGGCGGGAAAGTAAAAATGTCGCGGGAGAAAATGGCTATATACTTCAACGGCCATAAAACGTTCAACCGCGTGGCATTATTAACAAACGTATTGCGTTTCATTGCGGTTTGTTCCGTGGTGTCGATCCCGCATTGGCCCGACGCCGAGGGTGCGAAACAGGGAAAGACGATCGTTGACTCGTTTAAGAAAACAGAGGACGAGTGAGAGACAGAGCGTTGGGGGGGGGGGGGAGCGGGCGTCGATAGGAAAGGGGAAAGATTACATACCGTTTGCATGGATTGGCCGCAGTGGAGGAGATCGGTGTTGCATGGGACGACGGTCGATCGGATTCGAGTCTAATTAAAGATTGCCTGTCAACTCGATCGCGGGAGCATCTTAACGAGGATAATTTTCCGGGAAGCGGGCAAAGAGAGGGGCAAAAGATCGAGTCGTAGTTCTCCGACGCTTTTTCAACGGCGAGGAACTTCATCCGGCGGATTAAAAAGAATCTCGGACTGGCGGTAACGAGGCGCTTATCGATCGATAATAATTTAATGATAGTTATTCTCGACCAGGCTGTTATTTCTCTGGAGGCGCGCCCCGGGTAAAATATTTTTGTATCGTTCTGGCCGCCGGCTGGAAAGTCGATTCGTCACGACCTCCGCGTAGAAAATATGCTAGTTCATTCCTCGTCGGAGAAACACACGGGGACGAGTAGTGTGAGCCGCTCCTGCGGGTGCACGCTCGTCTCTCTGCTACTAGCGCGCACACCCGACACCCTTGCGCGTATGGCCGTGCGGCGGCTGTGTCGAGGCCGTGAAACAGAGACAAATACGCGAGCGAACGCGGTCGGATCGACGAGAGGAAGAAGGACGGAGGTAGCGAGGGACACCTACGTCTTTGGTTACGCTACTGTCTACGTATATACATACATACATACATATATATATATATATACGCGCGGGAGTGCACCGTTCCTGGGTACGCGCGCGTGTGTCGTGTACGCGTGTATATGTGCGCGTGCGCGGGCACTGGTACTTATATATAGAATTTAATATACGATACATTATTCATTTTAAGTTCTTTCTCCTTGCTTGTCCGGAGAACGTATGTATTACCCGCACACAAGCGCTGTTCTCGCTTCTTCTTTCTCCATCGCTTCCCTGCGTTGCTCTTCGCTCCCTCGTTCCTTTTCTCGCCGCTTCCTCTCTCTCCCTCTCTCCTCCTTCGACGAACGCGTTTGCGGACGCGCGCGCGCGCGCGCGCGCGCTTAGACGCGTACCGGCGAAACTTACGAGCGCGACCGCGCGAGCTCACAGTTATAACTTTTTATTTTAAAGATGGCAGCGTCTCATTTGCAATTCTATGCGGCACGTCGATACGCCTGATTTATCGTTACTATACTTATACCGAGTCCGCGCGCTTCTGCCACAATTTATATCCAGAATACGGGGACATACGAGGCGCGTATGCTTCTTTCCCGTGTCGCCGCTGCGATCGTTTCCTTCGACGCGTTCGCTTTCGTTCGTCAGCGCGGCGACGGCGGCCAGGCGTTTCGAACCGATACGATTCGACGAAACAAGAACGAGCATTTCCGCGTTCGAGTTCGAACAGCTTAATTATCCGGACGCGATACGAATTTGAAAAGCGTGCAACCGCGAAGTCTCGCGTTGGTACGCGTCGTGATACTCGTCACGACGGACGATTCGGGTCAACGTACCGAATTAAGAGTAATACACGACAGGATAATTACGTCGTAACTCGATGATAAGCACGATTGGCCGTGCGTTAACGTTGCGATGGTTCTACGCGCGAAACAAGTTCTGGGCGCGTGCCGGCGCCTCGGAACGAGAAAATCCGGTTGAAGGACAGCTTGTCGGAAAGAAACCAACCGTCGCTTGTCGTCGCTGGATGATGGACAGCGTGTCTAAGGAGCGATAGCACGAGTAAAGCGAGGAGAGCAACAAAACGCGTAGAGTGGATGCGCGCGTGAAATCTCTGGGAAAGGGTTTCTCCTCCGAACGCGTCATCCGAGCCTCCGGTTAAGGATCGAAGCGTAGCGAAAGGCGTATTTAGCGGGGAAATAAGTTCGACCTTGATCGATGTTCGCGGATCGGGCGTACGCTAGCTCGTAAGAGAAGTAGATCGTAAAAAAGTCGGCAATAAAAATGGTAATGCACCAAGTAATACGCGCATAATACCAGCCATTATCCACGCGCGTCTTCCTTTATTATCTTCTTTATACTCGATACAGTACGGATCGTAAAGATCGCGGTAGTAAAAAGTATTATTTTGTACCGTACGGACCGGTGAGCGAGCTAGCGGATCACGACTGGCCGACGGAGAAACAACCGGAGAACGGAGAGAGACGAAGAGAGTACCGGAATCGCGTTTGATCGCGCTATCGCAGAAGGGTTTTAATCGCGCGACACCTTCCCCGCGGTGGATAGAAACTTTCGTTTCGAATAACAGGCTAATTACGTTTAGTGCGGTCGAGGCTGTTCGATAGAGCGCGGGATGATCGAGCAGCGGAAACGGAATCGACAACGGCTGCTTCGTGTTTGTCGGCGACCAAACAGAACTAGAAAAGGAAGGGGCGACGAGACGAACGAGCGGAGAAACGAGAGAATGCGCGGAGAGGAGAAGATCGGAAATTGGTCGAAAGAGCCAACACGGAAGAGGGAGAGTTTGGGCCACGAGCAGAGGAAACAACGAGCGTCGAAAAGTCCCTAACCCCGTCCCGTTTGGCGCGAGCACGCGGCATTGTTCGACTTATCGGCCTCCACCACGTGCTTTACATAATGGTAGTGTCGAAAATGCGGTTTAACGATATCTAAACACGAGTACTCGGCCGTTTTAACTCGAAACGCGCCGCGGCAGGGGATGGCCCTGTTGCGCGAGAGAGAACAGGCCAATCGCGCCCGTTGTGTTTTCCACTGGCAAAATCCCCTTTGCTACGGAATATTCTGAACCGGATACCATGCTCTCCGTCTCTTTCCCGTTTCCCTTTTCAATCTCTGTCTCCCCCGCATCCTTCTCTGCCTCGCGTCGAACCGTTGCACGCCGTGGAAAAGAGGAGAGGAGGAGGGAGGCAGAGGGATACGAGAACGCATTTGCAGCGATGCGCTGCGAGAAGCTGATATCGGTTTACATCCGAACAATTACCGCCTTTCGCCTGTCCCAAAACGTTACGCTAATTGGTTCGATATTCGTGGGGCAACCGACTGAGGGGGAGCCCGGAGAAATCTCGCAGCCACCCGCGTTGCTCTCTCTTCTGCCGCTTTCTTCGTCGTTTCCCAAAAGGTCTCGTTTCAAGAAGGCGCTTGAGATTGCAACGCGTTCGCGCAAACGATACGACCGAAAACCGAACTGTTTATTTTGAACGACGGTGGAAGACGGGGGTACTCGTAGAGCGGAATATTATTTCTATCGACGCGAACGAGCGCAAAACACGGGTGTAATAAGACGAAGGTAAATATTTTTGTAATCGTTAATTACGCGCGACGTCTCGGTGAGCGACCAAAATTGGTCGGACACAGTTTCATTTACGTGTCGTTAAAGTGGCGAGCAACAATAATATCGATGCACGTGCATAAACATTCGTATAATAATTATTCTATTTAACACCGTATCGTTTTCCGAGCCGTCTCGTATTTTTACGACGAGTAGAGGACGACGCGATGCGGCCGTCGTTGCCGAGACACCGACTACGGATGATAGTTGCATTTACGATTCATTGAATTACGACATTGTACGGAAATATATAAATATTCATGTAATCGCGGTGACGCGTAACTCGTTGCTGGCCGGAGGGAACTCGACGACGGCTCGCTCGCTTCTGCATGGATTTTTCAGGCCGAGTTGTCGGTACTGTACCCGCAACTAGAAAACACGTTGATACGGGGCTCGATAAACAGCGACAATTAGCCGTGTACAAATATTCGTTGAACGATTATCGCGTAAACGTTGCGACGAGCATTATACCTAATTAGAAGCGAGCCGAGGGTGCAAGCATTATCGCGTCCGAAGCAACTTACGTGCAATTACAACGCGTTGCTCTCGACCCTCGTGCGTAACGTTACGCAGCGCGTGCCTAACTAGACACGTTTTAACGTTGTAAAGGACCACCACCGTTCCACGGAGAGCGCGGGGTGGTAGAACTATCGTTTCCTCGAGATCTCTTTCCTACAGCCGTTTCAACGCGAGATACGCATCTCGGGACGCGGTTGGGAACACGACGTTCCGCGCGGTTTGTCGTGCTCCCGTAAAAAATCCCCGCTCAAACCATCGGACCGATAAAGAAAGTTCGAACCGTCGAGCAGGCAAAAAAGATCGATCGCGAAGCGTAAACCTCCCGTTCCCCGTGAACCGTCGCGTCGTTCAACTTTCCTTGGAACGGCTCGGTCCGCCGCAGCGCGATGCGACACGACAATTCGTCGCCGACAAAGAAATCGCTGTCCCCGGACGGTAATGGCTACGATTATCATATTCGATGAAATATCGTCGGTGGACGGGCGTGCTGCGCTGTGTTGTGCCCGCTGCGCGCACACATCCATACGAATTGCGGGGACAAAACTAGTTTGTCGCCTGGAACACGCGCGCATCGTTCTGGCCGAGCAATTTACGAATCGGAAATTGCCGAAAATAGGCAAACCGTTCGCGATCGTCGCTCTTTTCCGCCATCAAATTTGGACTTTGATTCGACCTTTCACCTTCCTCTCGCTCTCTGCCCTGCCCCCTGAATCGCGAATTCGCGAAAACTATTAGCTTCCGATTAATAATCAAGAGGACTGACGAGCGAAAATGAAACAGCGGTAACTCGATCCGATGATTATAAATCGCGTCGCTGATCTCAAGTGGAATCTCGAGAAACGTGTCGTAATCGATTACCGGACTAAATTGCGCTTATCTGCCGACCCGGTTGACCAATTATCCGTAATTTTATATCGATCCGAATGTAACGTTGTAGCCGAGGTTTTTCGATCGTCTCGATTCGTACATTTCTCGTAATTACCTCTCCTCTCTCCTTCTCTAACACCGGCGACACGCGATCGCACGATTCGCTCTACTAAGAATCAGCAGGACGGTTCTACTCTCCGATCAAATATTTGTCGACTACGGACGATGCTTTTAACAGCTTCTATGTTGCGCGTCCTCCTTTCGTTCGCTCTCGTAGATCGCGTTTGTCGATCGCTCGATCGTAAGAACGTTGTCGACCGGACAATAATCGGTGCGACCCGTGCGCGTTAAATCTCATCCAGAGAATCGTACACGTGGTGCGCCGATTGGTTGCGTTTAATTATTCTTTTTGATCCGGTATCGTGCTCGCCCCTACCCCCCTCTCGAACTTCGACATCTCCGAGACCGGGCTTCCACGTTTCTTTTTCAAACGGCGGGGATACACGAATTTTTTTTACCGATATTTTCAATTTCGTCGATCAGTCGGGTAAAAGGGGGTGAACGAGACGAACTCTTAAAAAATAACCAGTCTCCGCGGTTTTCGCGTTTCGTATCCGGGGGAACGTCGGGGATGCGTTTAGCTGCTGGCGGCCAACGAAATCCGCGCGCGGCAAGAGCGACGGCTAAAATTCTTCGGTGATCGGGGAAACAAAAAGTTTGCCCGGCGTACCGACCGGTCTTCCGGCTGACAGATCCTCTTCGAAGACTTGCGCGCCTGTCGATTCGCTGGAGTACATTTAATCGCGTATTCGTTCGAAACGATTCGGGCTGGCGGCGCACAGTTGTCTCGATTTCGAAGCTGCTGACGTAGAAGCGCGGCCGGAAAAGTCAATTTGTAAAGCAATGTGGCCATAGCTTGGATTAAGTTCGCAAACGGGCGAAGGTAATTTCGAACGACGAGGCAAGGAGGCGAGGTCGGCTCGCCGGAAATATCGCTCGAATCTCTATATCGTCGATCGTTCGTTTCGTTCCGCCACGGCGGTGCTCGCGTTCGGAATAATAACAATAGCAATAATGATAAAAATAATAATAATATAAATAATAGTAATAGCGGTAGCAATAATAACGGCAATAATAACGCTCGTAATAATAGCAATAATAATAACAATAACAGTAATAACGACAGAGCGTTATTACGCGTAATAATTTTCAACGGCGTAATCGTTAAGAAAGGACGTCCCAGGGTAACTGCACCTATAATCGTTATCGTTACGGTTTACGCCGCTGTGTTTCCTCCGTTCTTTCTTCCTCGCTATTCTCCCTATCTTCTCATCTTCTCCGACCTCCGCTTTTCCCTTTGCCCCTCTCCCTCGTCGACCCTAGCTCGTTTCTTTTCATCCTGTCTCTCTCTCTCATCTCTCAACTATTCCTAACTACGCGCAGGTTAATTTCGATAGCACCGAATTCGAAGACTATTCAAAATTATTGAAATTTTTTTTTTTTTTTTACTTCAAATAAAAGCACCATCGAACGTAGTAGGAGGCAGAGGAGAACGTTTTGTTCGTTCGAAACGTTTTGCTGGTGGTAGGCGTCGATGGAAACAATGGTAAATGGAGGAAGGAATGAAAAAGGAGAGAAGGAAAAGTCGGAAGGTGATTCGTTTTGAGAAACGGCTGACGGCCGTTTCGCGATCTGCCGCGGTCCGGCTCGAAGGAAGCTCCGGTTCTCCTGTAACCTTTCGAGAAAGACGTTCAGCGAGATCGAGGCGGTTGGTAGTGGTAGCACACGTATTCGAAAGAGAGCATTAGTTTCAACGATTATTAGAGTTAGTTCTAGCCGAATGAGTTTCATAAATGCCCGGGGAAAACTCCGGGCGTATACTTGTATTTATACGAGCAGCTAGACGGAGACGGGGGAGGGCTGGCGAAAGGGGGAGCGGAGAGAAGAAGGGCGGAGAAAGAGGGCACACAGGGGGTTGCCGAGGCGGCGGGAGAGAAAGGAGAGAAAGAGAACGGCGGCATTCGCGGAGCCAAAGTATCCGTCGTTCCGCTTCGTCCCCAGGGGTTGGGCGCGCGCCCCCTCTCTTTCCCCCGGCCCCCTTTCCTTGCCCGTGCTCTCCGCTCGGCCTCCTATTATTATTATTTTTTATCACAATATTTGCTTTTCCCACATTCTGTTTTATGTTAATGGTCGCTCTGGCTGCCTCCCTCCGCTCGCCTCGTCCTCGCTCCTTTTTCTCGCTGGTTCCCGCTTCGTATGCATGGCCTCGGGGAACTTTTAGCATTTTGTCTCGAATTTAAAAAGTTTTTCCGCCGCTCCCGTCCTCTCGCGCCCTCTCTCTCTCTCGCTCTCTCTCTCTTTCTCTCTCCCCCGCTCTCCCTCCCCTCCTCGCGCTCACCCTCGCCCTCGCCCTACCTGTCCTCTTCCTCGGTACAACCAACCCCCGTACCGCGATTCCCTACTTTCTCGTCACCTGCGTCCCTGCACCCCTTCCCTTCTCTGCGCTCCACCATCTTTCTTTCTCTGCTCGCTTTGCAACATCTTTACGCGTACCTCCCGCTCGATTCGTCTTCCGAATCGCGGCAACTGCATTGAAACCGAGCGGAATCGTCGCGTTGCGAATATTTATCGTTTTTCGTAAACCGTTCGGGACGAACGAGAATGCGGGGACACGGAGCAAGACACGAATGACTGAAGTCGGTTATAAACAAGAGGGTACAAAGTTCTTTAAAGTTGATTCGTCGTCCGATCGATCGGTCTCGTTCGGTTGCGCGAGTTCAAAGGTACGGAACGCTCGCTCGTGTGCAAGCGGAAGCGTGTGTTTTTCCCCCGTCTGTATCGAAAAAGACGGAGGAGAAGCAGCAGGAGGAGGATGAGGAGGATGAGGAGGAAGAGAAGAGGGAAGAGCGGAGTAGTTTCTTTCGAGCCCGAAATCCATAAGTTAAGAATTTTTCGCGGAGTGGAAAACTTTCGAATAATATAGCGTTCGGTCCCTACATCCTAGCTGCCCTACGAAGTTTCGTAATATATTACGCGTTTCTCTGGCTCGTCGTGGCTTTAACGGCGCACACGGTCCGGGAACAAATTGGAATTTTTACGTCTGAAACTCGGTCGCGCGACACTGTGTAGTATGCCCGATAGTCGCGTTGTACTTTTGCTTTGACTTTCAATCCATTTGTCTAGTCCATCCCTATACGTTTCTGTTCTCGAGAACATGATTTTACGTTGGTATCAGAAATTCGCAATTATTCAAGATAATTAACTAGTGTTTGCGATACGACAGTTTAGTATCTGCGTAGCTTGTAGTAGCATGCGAGACAGGAGGTTTCAGACACAATATTCTTACTTTTCTAAAGGAGCAAAAAGAAAGGTTCGAATTTGTCGGTAAAGTTGGTGGAAATAAAGTTGCTGCGATTTCTTCGGACAACGGTAGAAGAAGAAAAAGTTTCCCCGCCGTTCGGCTCTCTTATAGCGGAATTATTTCGCGACCGTTGATTCTCTTGAAACGAATAAAGGGAGAGAATCGGTTTCGCGGTGAGTAGAAATGGCCGCTTTATCGGCTCGAAATCGATCGATTCGCGCGCATCGGAGTCTCGCGCAAAATATTAAAAAAAAAAAAAAAAAAAAGCGAGAAAAAAAGAGAAAAACAAGGGGAAAAAGAAAAAATGGGAGGTGCGAGAGAGAGGGAAAGAGAGGGAGAAAGAGGGTGAAGGAGATAGAGTAGAATAGAATTCCTCGTATCCCCGCTCCATAACTTTTGACGAGTTTCAGCGAGTCGAAACCGTGGCGAGATGTGGATATAATTTTATCCAGTTTTTTATTGCGGACATGTTGAACTGGTAAGGGCTTCGATAGCGGCAGCTGAATCGGAAATATTGCCCATAAATATCGGAGATACCCACCCAGCCACGTGTAACTTCACGCACGTGCAGCCTCGCGCGTACGTACGCGCGTTGCCTCGCGTGTATGCCTTCGCACGAAACCGTATATACGCGCGCACACACGCGAACCGCCTCCTCCTCCGCCCCCTATCTCCCGCGTACCTGCAGATAGCCGATTCGTATCGTCAATCCTGGCTACCCTATACCCTCCACGCCGTATAGGGCCTACACCGCCGCGTCCCGTATCTATTCCGCGACGGTTCTATCGCGAAATGGATTTTTTTTCAAAATCGTGAAAGCGCTCCCCCGTCCTACCCCTTCGCCACCTCTGTGCTGCTGCCTTTTCTCCCTCCCACCCCCCCCTCTCACTCTCTCTCTCTCTCTCTCTCTCTCTTTCTCTCCCTCTGTCTCTCTTTCGCCCCTGTCCCACCTCCCCACCTCCTCCTCCTGTTCTGCCTCCGTGGCCTCCTCCTCTCCGCTTCACCTCGCCATCATCCTCGCGTACCACCCTCCCGACCGCGGTTACGCTGGAAAAAATGTTTCAAATTCCTCGAATCGCCGCGATTAGTTTCCGTCTCGATTGTTCGATCTGCCGGCCATTCGACGGATCCGCCGTTGTAGTCCGTCGCCGAAATATAGATTCGTTCGTCGCTGCTCGGCTCGTTGTCATTCTCGATCATAGAGCAGGATTCCTTTGCAAGATATTCCGTTTTCGAGGAGAATTTCAACGTTCTCGGTTGACGGTACGAGGGATGAACGCGTGGAACGTCGTAGGCACAGGATTTAACAGCGAGAACAGAATGCATTCCGTGCGGTGTACCGCGAAGAAGCACGGGTCGGAAGAGCAGGGGGTTGATCGCGTTTTCTGATGGGCCGCGCGCGTAGCTCGAAGCGTACGAAACGAGTCTCAGCACGGTCGAAACGCGACAAAAGGCGAAGTGGCTCTTTCATTGGCCGTGGTAGAAAGCGTGAAATAAAAAAAGAGCGAGGAGAACGAAGTGGCTGGATCGTTGGCGAGGGCACAGCGAGGAGGGAGAACGAGGGCGGGGGGGGGTCACGGAGGGGATGCTCTCGGTGGAGGGAGGCAGGAATAAAGGAGGCTTCGCATTATTTTAAACGCGGACCTCCGACTCCCTGCCGCTCCTCCTCCCTTTCTCCGTCCGTCTCCCTTTTCTCTTCCCGTTGCCGCTTTGCCAGCGGTTTTCGGCCGGGAGAGGCTTTCCCGGATAGGCGCACCAGAACAAATCGTTGAGAACGCCGCGCGAAAAAAAGCCGGAGAAAATTCGTCGCATCGCGGAGAGATAGATAGGGGTCCGGAAGGGGGAAAACGCTTTCCGCTTTCGAGTTGCCTTTCACCGACACCGGCTGTGTCCCCGAGGCGCGACGACGATCTCTAAAATACCGATTGACCGTTCTCCTTTTTTTTTTTTCATCCCTCTCCACTCCTTTCTCAATTTTGTGTTGCCTCCGAACGAGATTGCCACGCGCGTGTAACTTCGCGAATCGAATCGTTTCACATAGGTACCTGTGCGTGCGTCTTCCTACGTCCAAGGGAGTATGTATCATTTAATTTGCAACCCAAACCGCAAACTGACCGAAACGCGTATCGATAAAGGCTGGTTCAACGAAATTTGTTCGTTCTATCGTTCCACCGCGAATAAACTATTATGCGATTCTGCGATTAGCGTGTGCCAGAGTGTAGCTAGCCGCGGTGGTTGTCGGGTAAGCGTTCGAGGGGGTGCAAAGAATCGCGCGGTGTAAAATTGATGCGAAGCGTCGAGAAGGTATACTTGGTACTCGCGAAGGCAATTGATATCCAATAGGTAGAATACCTCGGAGAGGAATAAAAGGAATCGCGGAGCTGCAGAGGAAATCGATGGCAACGATTCTGAGTGTTTCGCGTTCACGACGATACGCATGGATCCCCGTCGATAAACTTGGAGTGGCAACGAGCTACGGATTCGTTCCTCGACAAATACGACGAGCGATAACTAAACGATCCGATTCCCTCGGATCGACGTTTTTCGCGTCTAAATTAATTTCGAGTGTAAAAAAAGAAAGGTTTTGGAACCGATTACGGTTATCGATAACGTCGAGAACGAGAGGAAAAGATGAAAAGCGCGTTAGAAGATAAATCGCAGAGGCTCGAACGAGTAATTCGTTCGAGCGATTCAAGAATGTCGTCGGCGCGAAGAGGCAGCGACGGCGGTGGTAGGCAGGCCGCGAATTTTCGCGGTTTACGATCCCAAGATTCCGACTGGGTTCCGGTTCCTGGGGGTTGTTCGATAGTTTACGCGACGCCATTCTCGGAATCTTTCGGGCCAATGCCTCGAACGCGTTTAGCATCCACTCGATGCTTCCTCCTCTCGGATGCTAAGTACGCCCTCGGATATGAACGTGATTAATTACCGCCAAATAGGAGCCGACGTAGATTGATATATCGAACGTTCTTGCAGCTTTCCCGTCGATTTACGGTCGCATCTATAGGTTATGACAATGGGGACAGATCGAGCGGGGAAGGGGGTGCTGCTGTATGCGGTTGTCGTCGACGCGCGGCGATCCGTCGATAGACTGCACGAAGAAAGGAGACGGGCGGATAGCTGGATAGGTAGGCGTTGTACGTGTGCTTGGATAGAGGAGGGGCCAACGCGAAGCGAAAGGGTAGAGGATGCTCGGGGTGTCATTGCTGATTGGAAAAAAGAAGGTGTAAGTTAAATGTTCCATAAACGGTGTCGGGTTCTCTTCTGATATCCAGAAGCGATACAAAAATTTGGAGATGGATGTTAATAGTTAAAGTTGCAATAGTTTGACATTCTTGAATATTTCTGTTTTAACGGTTGGAAATAAAGTACAAAATTTTCGATGTACGACACCGCGGTTATCGGCGTCGCAGTGGCGTTGAAAAAATAATAAAAAGGGTTCAGGGATAACGATCGTTCTCTCTCTTCCTCTCCCTCTATTCCTGATCGAGTTCGGTGACGAAGGAAACGAGGTTCGAGTGGCGCGTCTTGAAATTCCCGGGCGACGTAGTTGGAATAATAATTAGTCAATTAATTAACGTACACATAATTATCAACGAAGACGCGGAAACCGTAGGCGGAGAGCGAGGTTGGAAGTGCCAGCTGTCGCTTCATTGGTAGCGTAACCACCATCCACGCCTCGTTCGGTTTCGCCTTCGATTAGGAATTATTCAGGAAATTAATTGTGCGTGAAGTCTGCCAACGCGACCCTCTTCTCTCTTTTCCCTCTGTCTCTGTTTTCCGTCGCTCAGCCTCTTCCTTTTCCTCTCCCTCTCCCTCTTGCTCATGGATTCGACTGTAGTTCTGATTCTCTGCCTCTCTCCTCGATTTCTCGGTTCGTTTTGCTCTCTTTTCCCGTCGTCTCCCTCTCTCTCCCTCTCTCTCTCTCTCTCCCTCTCTCTCTCTCTCGCCCTCCCTCTCTCTTCCCCGATACGAGTAGCTCTCTCTATCCATTTCTCTCTTCGTCCCGGTCTCCCGGTTCGAGTCGAGTCGAGTCACCCTACCGCGCGTACCACTTCCGCGGTCTTCCATTCTCCGTAACCACCCACATAGCCTCTCTCCCTCTCCTCTGTCGGGGTCGGAGCGCACCCGTCAGAAGTGGCACTCTTTTTTGCAATATCGTGCTTCTCGAGCCCCGTGCGTCTCGAGGCTCGGAAAATATGACGCATCGAATATAAAAAAATATACAACGCTCGCTCCATTATTATTCCCCTGAAGCAGTCTCCCTGCGGTTTACCTAATTCTTTCCTTCTCCTCTTCGTCCCGCTATCCCTCCTCGTGCCCGTTCTCTCGTCCCTTCTAGCCGCAACGCGTTTCTTTTCCCTCCTCCTCGTTGTTTCGATGGCGTCGCGCCACCGGCGTGGATGAATCGTGTGGCTTCGCAGATTTTTTGCAAGCCACGAAGATTAAGCCGATCGAGGGAAAAAGGATGTAATCGAATAAAGTAAACAGGGAATATCAGCGTGAATAAAGAAACGCGTGGTGTCGCGGAACAACGCGGCGACGACGCAAAAAGGTCACTGTTCGTTCGTCTTACAGCTTCGTCGATTTGTCTCCGAGACCGGTTCGAACGGCCGATAAACGACTACGGTCAAATAATCGGAATCGTGTAACGTATTTCATCGACGGAGGTTGAGGTCGCGTCGCTTTCGAAGAGCACGCTATTTCGGGAACAATGAGACGGGGCGAGAGGAAGACGAGAGAACTCCGATGGAAACGAGATAGACGGGGCTGTGCAGAACGAATTGCACCTGCATGCGGGCGAATCGGGGCCGCGCTCTACTAATAATTGCACTCATCTATTTATATTAATTATCGACGATTAGCAATACCAATTAATCGTATTATCGTGGAAGTCTGGCTGTGCGCGTGCGTGCGTTCGTTCGCTGGTGGCTCGCTTGCTCGCTCACTCGGACAAGCGAACGGACGCCGGTGCATCGGGCGGATAGTGGCGGCGTAGTGGTTGATGCCGTTGGCGTAGTCGTTGCTGTCTATTGCCTCGTTGTCGGCGTTCCCGGTGTTGCCGTTGCCGTTGCCGTTGCCGGGAAGAGGGTGGCGGCACGGAGGGCAACCCTCTACATCGAGGGGTGGGATCGTGCTACCGCGGCACCAGCGACGAGTCGCTCCGCCTCGTGAGTAATTTACTGTTATTGGTCGAATTATGCCACGGTCGAATGCATATTTATGCGGTTAATTATAATTTATGATAAAGCACCGTCGTGAACGACGATCGGCAGCAGTTCAACATGGAACGACGAGTCTTCCCGACGAAGCTATCCTTCGCGGCGAGTCGAACGAAATATCAAATAAAACGCCCACCGTTACCATCGCGCGTTTTATCCCTTTCTACCCCTTTTTACTCTCTATTAGCTGTGTTTTACTTTCTGCGGTTTCAAATTCGCGGTTCAAAAATAGATGATAGGTATTAATTTATTATCCAGCGTTATCCTCTCGTTTATTTCCATGTTTTACCAAGCACGTGTCGATTTGCTACGATCTTATATCAGGTAGAAACAAAAAGAAATTGCCGTATCTGTTCGGCATTCTTGTTTGCAGTTGGTAAATTAGCAACGATCTGGTACACAGTTTCGATTGAGAAGAGTAGCAGACACTTCGGCACGCGCTGCTTCCGGCTGCCATGCCAAAGAACGGAGCCGTCGAAATCGTCGCGACGCGACGCGCTCGTTGGAAAGCGGGGTAGGGTGCAGCGCCGGGGGTGGAGAAGCGTGCCTCGACTTAGGCGAGAGTAGCGACGCGAAAGTATACGATAAATCCATAGGTGTATCCGCGGTGTCGCGTGCTCGCGGCAGAGAAGAGCGGGGCCGTGAGGCAGCGGGGCAAGGAAGGGGACGGAGGAAAGAGATGAGCGGACTAGGGGTGCAGGAGGAAAGGCCGGGGGCTACAAAAAGCAACAGCTCCGGTTGCCGCATAATGGGGTTTTCATATTTTCGCCGTTGAATGGCATCGCGCATCGCTGAGTCGCGTAAATGGGAAGGCGCGTTGGTAGGTTTCGCGCAGAATGCAGTTGCAGCTGCAACTGCAATCGCGAATACAACGGCGGCATCGACAACGAGGACGTCGACAGCGACGCGACGCCGGGGCTACGACGACGTCGACGTCGACGACGACTGCCTACGCCAGCGAGGATGAGGATGGTGAAGGATGACGTTGTCGAGGGCGCCGCGATAGACTAGCGGTCCCTGCTCTCGCGAAAGTAGGCGCGCGCAAGCACGACGGGTGCACTAGAAATCGGGACTAAGCAAATTCGTATTAATAACTCGCGCGAGCAACCGTGCGTGGTGGAGCATCCGACGCGCGAGCTCACCACGGTACCTCTTCAACGGCCTTTTAAGGTTTCCTCTGTTTCAATCTACTACGATTCCACCAGATTCGTCGCTTTTTAACGACGACGCACCGCCTTTGTGGAAATTAACGCCTTAGGTTCGAAATAATTTTCATTGCGTCGTATGATACATTGTGAGATACGAATCGCCGTCGATGCTGTAGGAGTTCCCGATTCGTAGTTTCCACTTTTTCCAAGACATTCGACTTGTCAACGTAAGTTTGAACGGAAAGTGAAATTTTGAAGAGTAAAAGTTAAAAGAAAATGCGAATTACTGCAGCTTGCTTACCACTCGGTGTTCGCGTTTCGAACGCGGGCGCGGGCAGATCTTGAATCCGGTTCACCGTCCAGGTTTCAAGCCCTGCGAAACTGTTGGCGAAACAAGAGGGCTGTTCCGGAAAGTTGGTAAGACGGGTCCGTAAGTAACGTACCTTATGACCGCTCCTTAATATCAGTGGAAGGAGTGGCAGCCTCGGTGGTGGCGGCGGCAGTGGCGGGGGCGGTGGCGAGAGCAAGCGGTAAATCGCGCGTCGTACGAGACTACTTACGCGAGAGAAGCTTCCTCTGCCTCGGCCGACTCTCCTCGGTCCTCTTCCTCCAACGCTCTTAGTCCCACCCACCCCTGCCTTCCGATCGTTCTTACGGTCGCCACCGTCTTCGCGGGCTCCACGAGCTTAACTCTCCCTATCGGTAAGCGCGATCTAATGCGATTTGCATTTATATTAAAATATTAATATAACGTCGCACGGAGACGACGATGGTGACGAAGACGCGACGGTGATGGCTGCGACCGAAGATTGCGCTTAAACGGGAAGCAAACGACGAGACGCGGTAGCGATCGACTCGAAAAAGATCGAACGTTTCTCTCGCAATGGCTGTCTCGAATGCAAGGCGAGAATGCATAGGTGGCGGAGCGGAAGAGCGTTCGGAGCAAAGGAAGTCGGGCAGAAAAGGGAAAGGTGTACCAACGCGCGCGTTTCGAGCGTTTGGAACGTTTCGACGTAGGACGGAAGCCGCGTGAAAAAGAGCGTACACGCGGCAGTATATCGTGCCGCGCGGACATTAATTCCGAAAGGAAGGTAAGCCGTGTGGCGTACGTACGTAGTCCCGGCTAATGTCACTTTGATTCTAGGTTAGGGCAACTTGCGCGCGGTGCTGGAGGGACCTCGGCATACCCGACCGATCGTAGTGGTAGCCCGTAGTCAGCTTCTCGAGCGAGCTCGAGGCTCCCATACATATTCATAAATAAGATACTCGGTTTTTGCCCCCTCCGTCCTTCTCTGTCGCTCTCTCTCTCTCTATCTCTCTCTCTCTTTCTCCCCTTTTCCGTTCCACACCACCTTCCTTCTGCTTCATCTCCCGCGCTCTCCCACCGTCCACACCGCCTGTTCCTTCTCGCGCGCTTCTTCTTCTTCTTCTTTCTCTTTAGTTCAACAAAACGGCCCAGCCCTGTTCCTCTCCGCTTTTCGCTACCCATCCACCCTCGATCGCGGTCGTTCCTCTCGTTTTTTTCCACATCCCGGACGATTGCTCGACTGCGAGTAAGGAAAAAAGAGCAACCGTCGAGAGTTGCGAAACAGAGAGGAAGGAGCGAGTGGGACGGAAACAGCGGAATCGTATTTGCATGGAATTTCTGTTCCCGTCCCCTTCGCTGCGTGCCAAGGGTCCGTGGAATTAAGACGCCGTTGACGAACGTACGCCCGTCTTCCGGCCGTCCGCGTCCGTTCTACTCCAGCTACGGCTCGGCCGCGGGACTTCTTTCTTCCCTCGTTTCTCTTGGTTCTTTTTTATTCCACGGAAGCTATGACGGAGGAGGGATGCTCCCCTTTGCCACCGACGATTTATCGATGCCGCTCGATGGAATTCGTTGAACGATAACGCCGTGCTTTCTCTGCGGTGTCCCAAAAAAACGAAAATCTGCGAGAATCGTTTTATTCCGCAAAGTTTACACGGTCAACGAAGAAGAGCTCTATCGTCGTCGAAGGGGCTGCGTTTAGCTAGAAACGGTTTCCTACTTCCCACGCGGCCGACCTTCGTAGTTCCTTCCACGTGTTTTCTCGTCCGTCAGATAACATCGTCCTATTAATCTTGTTAATTATTAGACAAATTAACATTCCTAATTATCGTTCTCGCTTCCATTCTCGTGTGCTCGACGTTTATTGCCCGCGGTCGTTGGTGCCTCGTTAGTTGGTTCGGACAGGCGGAGCAATAATAATTATCGGGCCGTCTCGCTTTTTTGCCACTGCCCCCCGGAACATAAAACGGCAACCGTTATTATCGCACTTTTTACTTACAAAGCCGACGCCGAGATTAGCGCCTATTGCCGATGTAAAAGTTATCCTCGGTTACCGTCGTATCGAACTCGAGTTACCGGGTTTCGCATTCGTCGTGCGATCGAGGAATCGCGTAATACGTTCCAGTAGGTCAAGCGTGTACAGTTTTGCATGGTTAGCGCGCAAAATAACATGGTTACGCTCAGGCTTTCCGCGTTATCGAGAACACTGCATCGAGAATTTTTGAACACCGAACGAGGCTGCCGCGTCCTTTTTATCGGAAGGACCGCGTCTCGACCGAGTTTATCGCAACGATTACTTGGACTGTAACGGCGTAAAAAGAGGAACACGCGATTCGTGTTATCTCAAGAATAAATTAAACGATAAACGCGCAACGAGCATCGTCCGACTGCTTCCTGTTTTCTCCGACCCCCGTCTCGCTTTCATCGGTTTATTTGTCGCGTAATTAAAAAAAAAAAAAAAAAGAAGCGAGTAAACGGCTTGGTTTACGATTGCCGATTTCGCAAACAAAAGACGCGAAAGGTATTTTCGGTGGAATAAAGGAAAAGAAAGGAAAAGCTTTCGAGCTGGAGGATGGAACGAATTGAAATCGGGAAAGGTTGACGCGTTCGCATGTTCGGAGGGGAATGGTAACGAAACCGGTGGTGGCATGGCGCATTAATGCGTTGCGGCGCGCTGGCCCGTAGGCCTATGGGGTAGGTCGCGGAAGAGATAAATTTTCCAAAGACTTCTCATCCATTTGAATGGGACGATCGCGCGCCGTGGCCCGTAGAGACCTCGCTCTTCTTTGTGATGCTAACGACTAGCGTTACTCGCAAATATGCAATGACCTCGCATATTTTCTTCTTAATTGCATTTTCGTATTCGCCGACGTGCCAAGGAGCGCCGAGGCGATTCTCGAAGCCGATGACGGCGCCGGTCCCACCCTCCGACGAACGCGTCACAGACGAGGCTGTTAGCGTGAAGCCGTATGCGAGATTCGCTCGCGATGGATTTTCGCACGGACACCTGCTTGCCTTATTTATTCCGGGACGAGCCGGCGCGGCCTCGTACCGCAACCGCGAAATTGAAAATTCAAAGGCACCCGCGAATCGGTGTTCGTCGCGTCGCGTCGCGTCGCACCGCACCGCACCGCACCGCGTCAAGCCTAACGATGTCAGGCACGCTTTCAGTTTCATTCCCTGCGATTTCGACGCGTTTCTCGTTTGCTTCCGCCAGGGGACCCGCGGGTTTCTGTACTCTCGTTAAACGTCCAACTACTAATTATTTCATCGGTCTCTGCAATTTTTCGAGGTTGACTTTCTCTCGTGATCGCGTCACTTATCGATGTCAGGTCCGCATCCTCTACGGTTGGTGGATGAAATTTTAACGAGACGAAGGAAAGAACGGACGATGGCGGTTACGAAACGATGGGACGGCTACGTACCTAAATCTCCTTGTTCCCCGTGAAAGCGTCGAAAGTCGGTAATATCGTTCCGCGAGGAGGAGACGAGAAACGAGCAGCCGGTAGATAAAGCGCAAAGGGGTCGGGAGTAAAAGTGTTTCGAAGGCGGAACGCGTCAAGTATGAATCCTGAAAGGATACGAGTTTCATTTCCCGATTCCTCGGCGAAAGGTCGCGTTATTTCCGGGCGACACGGAAACCGAACTTTAATTCCCAGCTACTGGATATAGCCGAGACGACAACGGGGACGAGGATGATGACGAGGACGAGAGAGGAGGGGGTGGTCGGTGGTGACGGTACGCATTCGTTCCGTTCGCGTTCTCCAACAATTTCGCGCGTCTCCTCTGGCTCTGGCGCATTCGCCTCCTCGCCTCTCTTCGCCAGTCTCGCCGCAACGACGCCATCGCTCTTCTTCGCACCCTCCTGCCGCGACTAATTGACGCGGGGTTGGAAAATCAAGATGGCCGACCTATTACGCTTTCAATCTCGTGTCCCCCTGTGTACCTCCGAGGCAACATCCTCCCTGAAAATAAATATATTTTCTCCGCTCAAACGCTTCGTTTCGATTCTCCCGCCTTATCCTCCGACCAGCCTCGACGGATGTTACTTCCCGTAACGCGATCGAGTGCCGTCCCCCCAAAACCGAGCAGGAAACGCGGTTTTCTCGTTTCGCTCAATTCGTTTGGGGTAAAACCCGTCACGGAAAAACGTTTCGCGTCTTTGTCGGGGGAACATCTGCACGATTCGCCTGACATTCTTCAGATTTTACGTCTCTCCGATCTAGCGCTACCCGGAGCTCGGTGTGCGTTAGCCCATGATTTGAAAACGACCGGCAGGAAAGTGGAAAACTAGGGACTCGTTATTTCGCTGCAAACCAATCGACCAAATGCGTGCAACCGTCTCGGCCGGAAGGTATTACAAAGTCATGGCGCGGCATTGAAAATTCCATTTTACAAAATTTGTTAGGGGTTCGCGTAAAAAATAAAATCATCCTGGGTCACCGTCAGGTTAAAAAGAGCTCTCGTGTTTTCCATTCTCTTCCTGTTTCTCCCTTCTATTCCTCTGACCTCGTTTTTCCGTTTCCCTTATACGCATATATATTTTGCTATTTACTTTTAAAGAGAACCGGAGACCGTAACGCGTCGAAAGAAAGAACGGTGGTTAAAGGGAAACGAATCGTGTCGCGCGATTTTATTCGCAGCCATAATCAAGAAAGCTCGTTACTTTTGTAAAGCATGCTTGCCCGCGATCGTAGAATGGATAAACCGATGGATGCGCGACGGCGAGGGGATCGAGCGATTAGGCGAGTTAGGGGGGAAAGAACCGAACGCGTCGGAACGAAGCGGCAGGGATTTGACAATTTCTCGCCAATGACAAGCGGAGACGAGAAATTGCCGCGGAATCCGTTCTCGCTCCCTCCGGCAGTCACTTATTTCCTATTTACCACCCTTCGTCTCTGCTCCGTTGGCCCCACGACGGCGAACGACCCCTTCTTACTCGTGGATCACCCCTCGATACCTTAACTTTTGTCGTGGTGCACTTAAAATGGCGGTTTTAAGATGGCTGCCGTGCTTTCTTCGCGATCGTCGGCCTTCTCAGGTAAGATGTTCGTCGATCTTCGCTGTTGTTGGATCTGTACTTAATCGGCTTTGACTACGATCACGAGACGAAGAAAGGATTCGACGTTTCTCGGTATTTAACCGAGATATCGCCTCTCGTAACGAGGCAAGCATTAATTTACGTCGAACGACGAGCTTCCTTCCAGATCGCAGCTCCCAGCGGTAAAGCGTTCGTGGCGCTACCCGCCGACCTTTTTATCTCTTCTCCCGAGAAATTCTCGCGAAATTACCGACAGTTTCTGTTTTCTTTCGCGCCTCTGATTTCTCTTTTCGCTCCTCCGTCCGGTTCCTCGCAGCAGCAGCAGCGAGGCGGCCCTCATTGTGGGCGCTAACCTTTTTATCGTTTAACCGGTCGGCACAACGTCCAGCCTCGTCCCTCCTTCCTTCGTTTTCCTCGTTCGCGCTTTCTCCTTCTTCCCCATTCTCGCGCTCTCTCACCCCCTGAAACCCCGCTGATATTATATTATCTCGTTTGTTCGCCGACCTTTGTAATTTTTCAGTCGTTCGACTTGTTCGCTACCCTTTCTCCCTTCGCCGTCGGCCTCTCGCCGCTCTTTACAGTCGATCCTCTTCGTTCTTGATTCGCGGCCGACTCCTTTGGCGACGTCCTCGTCGTGGCTCCTCCAACTCCTCCAACGCCGGCACCTTGGGGCCAACCGAGAGTTTTCTCAATCAGCCTGTTACCGCGAAGTAATTCGCGGCGCTAACCTCGTTAAATCCGTGGTCGGGCGCGCAACTTTCGAACCTCCGTGAACTGTGGCTGCGATTCCAGACTTAAACCACTTAGGCGACCAAGGTTTTCCTTCCACCGGAGTCTTTGGCATCGAGCAAAACGACCGCGTTACCAATTACACGGTGAACACATTCGGCATCGTTTCGAGCCCAGGCAGGGCCGCGCGACCTCGTTGTCACCATCGATGCTCTGTACAGCTTGAAACTACTCCGTATCTTCTCCCTTTGACCTGCAGCGCGTTTCATTAAACGCGAGGAAGAACGAAAGACAAATTCGTTGTTAAAGAAACTGTAATGTTGGTCGTGTTACGTAAAAATCAATACGCCTGATAAAGAATTGTACAGTTTTCCCGCTGTACTTTACATACAGCGATTGCGTACCTCGTGTTTCCACGCAGGAAACGCGAGGAAGTTACAAAGTAACGTAATTCAAGGAGAACAATTTAGATTTTATTGCAGTGATTAGCGGCGGTGGCTCGATAACAGCGGCTGCCCCTTTCTACCCCTATCCCTGGTAGAAAATAAAAGTCCGTGCAATAAAGTCAGCTCGTGCTCGAGAAATTGCATCGCGTTTCCGTTAATGTTACGTATTAGTCGGATCGGCCTACGAAACCGAATAATTGCGGCTTTATCTCGCGGAGGGGAGGCAATGCGAGAGGGATCGTTCGAACGACGACGCGGCGGCCAGCAGCCTGGCAATTCGTGGAGCTTCTTCGCGGAGTCGGAGATAATGGAGGCCGGGCAAGCGTTGCGTATCGACGGGCGTCGAACGACGCATTACCAAATTATGGTTTAAGCCGCGTTAGACGAGCGAGTGATCGGAAAGCCGCGAAAGAGCGAGCAGAAGGAGGAACAGGACGGTGTATACGTGTAGTAGGGGGTTGTAGAGGGAAACGAGAGTAGGGGCAGGGCAGAGAGGAAGAAACAAGCGTGGCGGAGGGAGTACGCGAGCTTCCGATTTGTCCCCGGCTTTCCAATATTCTTCTCGGTCGGCGATTGGAGATCGAATTGTCCGTTAATTGAAATGATTAATTGTCTCACCTCTGGCGGCCCTGGTCGAACGGTTCGCGTTCCCTGATTGCTTATTTACAAATAGGAAATTCGAAAATGTGCAGAATCGCGCGCGGTCCTGCCGGCTGAGCGGAATGCAGGAAAGAGGAGATCTCGAGTGAGATGGAAGGAGAGAGAGAGAGAGAGAGAGAGAGAGAGAGAGAGAGAGAGAGAGAGAGAGAGAGAGAGTGGACGGAGGGAGGAGCGCGATAGAGTGCGAGATACAGAGCGAGGGCTGGAGGCGTGAAGGGGCAGCGAGAGGGAGAAAGGGAAAGAGACAGGTTGATCGCGCGTTCGTACACGAGACACGGGACTAGGTGGTGGTAGTATCCCACCTGGAAAGGGGGTGGCGGTAACTCGGATACTCGCTCGCTCACCGAGTTTCCACCGATGGAGCGGTGGAAGGGGTCGCGAGGTGGAGGCCATACGAGGGCCGCAATATCGTAGGATATTACGAATTTGCTATTTTCCGCGGCGGCCGAATTGAAACTGGGATTGTTAATTACTCAGTGATTATCGCGGACAGAATCGAAGTCGCGCCGAAATTGCAGAAATCGAAATTACTTTTACGATTCTCCTTCGTCCCTCCTCTCGGTCCGTTCTCGCCCTCCGTCGCATCATACCTGTTCCCTTAATCGTTCGACGTTTCTTCCTACGTACGTCCCGGTCGTCCTCGAGCTCGCCGCCGAATTGGTCGAAAAGTCGGTCGCAAACGTGTGCGCGTACCTAGGTACGAGTAATCGAGACACGCGTTTGCGTATCGAAATTTTTCGCCCTCGTCTCCTTGAACGTACCGCCGGAGTGAAAAGCGTGACGGTTCACGGCACAGGGAAGGAAGAGGAGCGGAAAATTGAAATTCGTAGATGCGGTGCAGTTCGCTCGGCCATTTGGAATGCAGAATCATACCGGAAATGCCGAGTAATGCACCAATCAGAATCTGGGAATAGTTAGAGGCCCGGATGATTAGGAATGCGCGCAATAACCTCTGATTAATGTGATCGGTGTATGGTATATGCCATGTAGCGTGGCACGACGGCGTCGGTGGCGTCGGCGGCGTCGGTGGCGTCGGCGGCTCGTTGCTCCATCCTTTGGCTCTGGTACCGCTTACGTGCATATCCCCGCTCGCTCCTCCGTCCAGCTATGTCCCTCTCTCACTCTCTCTCTCTCTCTCTTCCCCCATGCTCGTTTACTCGCTCTCTCTATCTGGTTCGTTCGGTCCGCACGTCTATTCTCATCTTTCTCTGGCCGCTAGATTCTCACCGTTCTCTCCTTCGTTCGATCCTGCGTCCATCCTCGTTGGACACGCGGCTACCCTCGGTAGCTCGGTCCTACGCGCGTACGATTACACGCCTTACGCGCGTCTACGTGCACCACGTTCACGCAAATTCCACGCACACTGGCATCCTCACCCTACGTATCGAGTGGGAGAGCCCGCGCGGCTGAAAGAGAGAGGAAGGGGCGGGGAGGAGGAGCGGGAGCCGTAGAACCGTGTACACGTGTAGTCGTACGTATTGCTATGTACGCGCGTATAATATATCTCCGTCCACGAGTGGTATAGTTTGTGCAAGAGCTTGCCATCGGCCGGTCGCAAACGAGAGATCGTGGGTCGGGGTTGGCGCGGGGTGGAACGGCTGGTATAAGGGGTCGAAAGGGGCGGGCGGGGGTGGTGGGGGTTAAGGGAAACGGTGCGCGCGCGAACGCTGCACTCGCATGGGATGGGGGAGTATGCATTTACATAAATACATAACGCGGGTGCATACAATGTTAGTGCTATGCTGTCAATTCTACCCTTGCAGCGAGGCAATTCTGAGTTATGCCAGAACGCCATGCCCTATGACGGGCCTCCCTCCTAGTATGCGGCTGTACCCTTCGCGCGCGCTTACCCGTATGTTTGTGCCTACCCCGCCTCGCCCTGTCCCCTCCTCCTCCTCGTGCCCTTATCCACCCCTCCCGTCCCGCTTCACTCCCGCCGACGCTTTCCGCCCACGTCGTCTCTGTCCCCCGCTGCCCCACCGCCCCTTTCCCTTCCCCGCGTCGTTCCTCCGTCTACTCCGTGATTGCAACATTCATCTTTAAAGTTTCCTCGCCAAGCTACGAAATCGGGGCTAAATTCGACTTGCCGCTTTTTCCCGCGCTTCCTCCGCGAAGCAAACGAGATCGCGCCAACTATCGAGTCGAACGTTAACTATCGGGTCCCTTCTCCGAGTTCGTCATCGTTTCTTCGCGACTCGCTTCGACTCGATTCAGCGCGAGAAAGAGAGTCGGAGACGACGGTTCGCGCGGTGCCGCGATCGTTTCGAAATTCGCGAACGATTAAATTAACGGTTGCCGCGGGTTCGTTTAAAAGCAACGAACGAGAACGCAACGGTTTAATCGAAACGCGAATTGAAAGCAAAACCGACAACGAGCTCGAGTCTGCGCGAACCAGAAGCCCATTAAACGCGCCGCCACTTACGCTTACATAATAATAATGGTGAATAACGAGAAAGCGTCTTTGTTCCGACGGTTGTTTTTCCACGGCCACGGGGGCGGGCAAGGGGTTCACGGGACGGCCGGTGGCACCGGCGCGAAATTAAAACTACTAAATCTCTTTCGGCGAGCGTTATAAAGCGATGTCCCCTTCCCGGTCTATATTTCCTGGCGGTGACGATATCGAAGGTGGTGCGCGAAACGTGAAAACTTTACGAACGCCCGCGGCATTTTCGCGTCCCCCGTCGTTTCGAGCCTGCTAACCGAATAATCTTTTTTCTTTTTCAGGTGAGTATCAACCTTCCATCGGACGACCCAGCCTGAAACGTGTGCACGTATCTCGAAACATGGTTGGGTAGGTGATTTTTTCGCGCGTCGCTTCGCCCCAGGCGGACCAGTTTAAGGCGAAACGATTAATAACGAAGACGCAGCGATTTCTCGGCCGCTCGATACCGCGGGGCAGCCTAGAAACTTCGGCCGGTTAAATTTTTAATCCTCCGCTCGTTTCTGTATCCGCGGTTTTGAACTATTCACGAGAAATACGCGAATTCGTGGTAGAAAGTCCTAAAATATATTATATTTGTCGCGCCATCGGTCAAAGGTCGTGTACAACTTTCCGTGATATTAACCCGCTTTCCTTCCTAGCGACCCATTTCTCTTCAAGCCGTACTCGTACAGCCGACGTTGATCGTTTCCCCTAGCAGTTGGTGAAAAACACGGAAAGATTTAGTATAACGATCGGTTCGTTTCGCTTCTTTCTCTGGATATACTCGATCGCAGCTTATCGGCGGGGTATCGCCATACGTTTCGCATTCCGTATCGCGTAATTCGTCTTCCGTTTTCGAGGAAGCGATCCTACTGTAAACGCGATTCGCGGCGTCGCGGTACGGGTGCGCGATAGAGGTAGTACCGGTAGAAGGGTGGCGTTCGCGCCATTCATCTCGGAAAAGAAGCAACGAACGACGACTTCTGTCTCGCCCACGTACGCTCGCGTTGGCTCGCTGAAGGATACCAACGCTACTGACTACGCGTACCGGCGTATATAGTCGGACGCGTATCCGACGAAACAAATATAAAACATAAAATATATATTAATGCCTGGCAGTTTCTTCGCGAGCAGTGTGCCCGCCGAGATAGCGAGAGCCAGCGCCAGAGCCTGGGAGAGAAAAATATCGTATGAATCATTTATCAGTCTGGCTGCGTCTGGCCGTACGTATACTACTTGCCGGTGTGCGTCGCATCGGCGACGTCCGTGTTCGTCGTGCACACCCCCGCTCATCCTCGAGACGACGAGCTATATGCGCAGGCAAGAAATTGCTTTTTTTATTCCGCTATAACTATTTATCGTTGTCCTTTTTGCTTGCGCTTTCATGCTCGCGCTCTCGTTCGGTAACACGTACCCTACGCGGGACCGACTACCCTTTTACGTTTACTTCGGAATTCGATGGAGCTTCGTCACAACCTTTTCGGATTCGACCGCGCTCCTTTTCGATGCGATTATTCCTCCCGTTTGGTGCTTTCGATGCGTTCATTCGTGTTGCTATATATCTTGGTTTCATTCGGCGTACCACACGCATGGATCGTGTACAAAGCTTGAAGATACATGGACGGAAAAAGGGAAAAGAAGGAAGGAATCGATGGAAATTTTACCGTTACATTTTTTACGAGTTGTTCGTTGTTCACGCGAAAGAGGATCCAAGCGCAACGAGTCAAAGTTTTCGTCCGAGATTTAAGGAGCGACGTCCGTTTATCGCGTGACTCGGCGGAACTCGAAATTGCTGCCGGTAATGTCTCGCGAGCAAGACATTAAACGCGAAGCATGGCAGCCGTTAAATGAAGTGTCGCTTATTATAATTGCGACTTCGGAGAAATTATTCCGACGCGTAACAATTCGGTTCCCTTTTCATTGTTTCTTGCCCGCGTTCCGCCTTTCACAGTTTTACGACTGCTTTTAGTCGGCAAAGCGTCTTTTCTCGCTTCCAACGCAACGATGCCGGGTCGTTCTTGTAACTTTTTGTCGGACAATCGAACAAAATAAAACCGATAGGAGGTGCGCGGATGCGTCGCGCCCTTATCGAAATACGCAACAGTTCTAAGATAGTCGTAGAAGATAGACGCTTAGGAAAGCGCAGAGCGATTTTCGAAAATGGTGTTCGAGGAAAGGAGAACGGACAACCTGTGTTGCACGCGAATAATACCGTCGGTGTGTTTGCCCGTGTGAGAAGGAGAACGCGGCGAATCCCGGATACGGAATCGAAGCATCCCGGCACCGGTAGCGACGCTTTATTGCGATTTTTATATTTCATTCCGTTGGGGTCCAGCCCGATCAAAAGCACTCTGCAGTATGCATGGGGATTCCGATCTACCTTTGGTACCTGGTCGTGCCGGGCACGGTTGTGCCGCGATAGACCAGAGGCAAAAGCGAGCAAGAGGATGCTCGGCCGCAGAGAGCGAAACGCGGTCCAAGCGACTGACAAAGATCGACCGTCTGCTCGGTTCGACGCAGAGTGAACAGGGGCAAAAGGGGGAGAGGGTAGTGGGCGAGCGGGAGAAAGAGAACGGGAGGAAACACCAATTTTTCACCCTCGAATAAAATTATTATCGACGAATGAGTAAGTGGGTTGCAGGTTATCGGGTAGGTGGAGGCAGCGGGTTGCGAGCGTCACGGCGGTAGGGCAGGGGGGTCTCTCGCGATGTATGGCGTTTGGAAAAGCTCGCGGCAGTGGACGGGAAAGAAAGAGGGGACACGCGCCGGCTTCCAGCGAGAGAGAAACATCGCGGCCGGCTATTTTTAATATTTAAAATTTAATTTACAAAATGCCACTGGCTGCCCTCTTCCGCGTCCGAGGTTCCCTCGCGCGCGCACACCTGAACGCAATCGTTACGGTTTCGCTCGCTCGACAGCCCGCTCTGTTCCGCGTTCCGCCACCCTCCCGGTATCCCCGTCGCTCGGGCTGCTAGATCGTCGCCACCTGAATCGCCCCTCGCCGGCCGCCCTTCGACGTACCCTTTTCCCTTTAAACCTCTTTCCCCGTTTCGACACGCTGACATCCTTTTGTTCGTTTGCTTCTCTTTCTCTCTCTCTATCTCCCCCCACCCCCCTCCCCCCTGTCTCTACCGCTGTACATTTTCTCGAGAGAGAAGTGATCGCCGATCGCGGAGACCGCGACGTTGGACACGGATGAAAAGCGAGGACGAGCGAGTTTGTTTTACGAGGAAACCGGCACACAGACCCGCGGCGAGGTTCCCCTTGGCTCATCCGGGCGTCCTCGAAGGAGGGCCGGGGGGCGATTATTTGCGCGCAACATCGGTGTCATTGTTATCGTCGTTGCCGTTGTCCCGGTCGTTATTGCCATCTCGCGCTATGACAATTCCAGTTTTATCGATCGTTCCGGCCGGACGACGACGTAGCGCGCATCTCTATCTTCTTCCTTCGCCTCGTTCACCCTCCGCGTCGTTCTGTTTACGGTGCTCGTCGCGAGGGAGATAGGAGGCGCCTCGGTGAAACTTAAGCGGTCGTGTACCTTAGGTATATGCGGCGGCTTCGCGTGTACCTACATAATACGATGTAAGTTACGACGCGCCATGTAACTTTGGCACTTTGGACAATAGCTGCGTCTCTCGCTCCCTTTACCACCGCCTCTGCTTTCGCCCGTTGCCCGCTCCCTCCTCCAGGCCTCCCTTTCCGTCTTCTTTCGCGCCGTTCTCCTTTACCTTTACCGACACCTTACTCGCTGCTAGCGTACGCTCTTCACCGAGAGCGGTACAAACGACTACTAAATACTCGGCGACGTGTCGCGCGCCTAGAAAGAAAACTTGACCTAGCTCTACGGTAGCCAAAGATAGATGTTGCGTTCCATGCGATCGAAACGTATGTAGTTCTTTCTGTGTTTCTTCATTTCTTTGTACGCAACTTATGGTCGAACGGTAAAAGAAGTAGATATTATTACATACGTTATTACTCATTACCATGCAAATCGTAAATCGCTGCGATTTTTTTCAGAATTTTCTTTCAGGATTTTTAGGAAAATCGTTAGTCGCGCAAAGGTGGCAGTTTCGGTTCGACGAAGGACAAAACTGCTGGCGTAGAAATTTTCTGGTAACGCGTCGCCTTTGAGCATTGGTCGAGAGAGACGGGTGAGCCGCGTGCTGTGAAATCCGATCGTCGAATCGATTCCCGATCGTTGGCGCGCGATGCTGGTGGAAACGGCGAACAGCGAATAGCGGGTACGCGAACGGCACGCAGGTAATTCGGACGTGACGACGCAGCGGTGGCGGTGGTCAGAGGTCAGTCGTGAATCGCGGTGACGGTGAGTTAGTCGCGTCAGGAGCACTGGATCCGTGGAGGGAGGGTAAAGTGGATGGAAAGGGGAGCCGGGAAAAGGGGGGTGGACCGACCTCGCCTCAAACGAGCGACGTATCTCTAATCCAACGCCATAGAACTGACCGGTGCTATTTAGTCTGAATTGTATCGGATAAAGCGAGTACCGTGTAGCACCACCATAGTAACACCATGCCCTCTGCCGATCTCTCCGTTGGTCCTCTCTCTAACTCTCTTCGGTCCTTCTCCCGATCGACCAACTCTTCTCTATCTCTCTCTCTTTCCCTCTCTCCCTCCCTCTTTGGTCTTGTATCTCGGTTCGTTGGTCGGTTTCTCTCGCTTGCTCTTGCCATCTGAAATACCCCTGTGCCGCGTCCCTCGACCTCGCTCGGTCGTTCTCTCCGTTCTCTTCGGCCGCCCTCACCCCCGTGGAATCAATTGCGGTCGCCATGACTACCGTAATGGAGATCCAGGAGCAGGAGGGTGCCTTTTCCACGGGAGGTTGACCAAAGCGTATCCCGTAATGCCTACACGTCAGGACGAAATCAAAGACCGGGATCCGACGCATCGTCGACCACCTCGATTCGTACGCGAGACCTCTCGCTCTCTTCTCTTCGTCCCTCGTTACTCCTCTCGTTGAGCTCGATCGCGCGGAATGATCGCTCGCTTTCGCCGCGGACCGGAAAGCGACCGAGAATAAACGAATAAATCTGCGTCGTTGGCTCTTCGGCGTAACGTTCGTTTCGTGTGTAATACGTGCGCGAGAGGGAGCGCGTGTGTCTGTGTACACGCGAAAGAAGCCCGAGTGAAACGAACGTTGCCCGAGAAATGCCGAACAGATGGAACCGAAGACACGGGATTTTCCTCTCGGTTCTCGAGTGTAGGTCGCTGGGCCTCTGGGGCAACGGATGACAGGCTGGGGACTGTGCTTGGAAACGCCACACGAACGAGCGACCAGGGATATACAGGGCAAAACGATGAAAGGTATTTAGCGGCAGGCCGAGGTCGGTGCAAGGTGGCGTGGCACGCGCGACCAGTCCGTCGCCGCGTATACCTTGCCGACTCACGATACGTAACGCGTATCCGACAAAAGGCAGTTTGGGATCACGCGATACACAACAGCCGGTAGCTAGAGCTGTTCCTAGCCGGTATTATCAACTCTTTTCTCTGAAATCAAATTCAACCCGACCCTCTTTCATCGCCCTCTCCTCGAGCTGCTTGTCACGTTCTCCGTTGGTTCCTCGATTCCTCAACTTTAACCCCTCTCCCTCCACTCGTCGTTTCTTCGTCCGTCCGTCCGTCCGTCCGTTCCGTCGTTCGTTCGTTCGTTCGTTCGTTTGTTCGTCAGCTCGTCCATTCGACCGATCGTTCTAGATGTAATTACATAATGGTTTTACGTGAACCCTTCTCTTCTCTTCTCTTCGCTCTCTCCCACCCCGCGAATTTGCCTTTCTGTCTGTTGCTTCGTCCTCCCCCTGATACCATAGCCATCTATATCCTCGCGTACGCGCGCATGCACGCAGACAGGCAAACGAGCAAACAGGCAGCTAAGCGGACGGACAGTCAGCCAGGCAGGCAAGCAGAAAGGCCGTACGTACGTACGTACGCACGCACGCACGCACGCACGCATGCACGCACGCACGCACGCATGCACTCACGCACGTATATACGCGCGCACGCACTCACTTAGGCAACACGCATCGACCCTTCTTCCTTCTCGTCGATGCAGCGGTAGAAATACGTAGCTCGTGGTTTATCAATATTGCACGGTTGCTTACACGAGGGAGAGAACAACAGAGGAGAAAAGGAGAAAAAACAGCGTTCTCGTTAAAAAACCTGTCATTATTCTCCTAGCCTCTTGGCGATGGTGCTTGTTGATCGGAAAAGTCGTTCATCCCTCTGATGCGTCGTTAATACGAGATGAAGGAGAAATCGGGGAAACGTTTATAAGCGGTACCGACCGACGACGCCACATCGCGCTCGCGCTGTTTCCTCTTTTTCTTTCTCGGTCGGCCGCGAACTTTGCTTGCTCCGTTTTCCATTTCTGTTAGGATCTCGGTTCTTTTGACGACAACTGTTAGGCGTGGAAAAGCGTGGTGTGCGTAGCCAGTTGTTGCGATCGCGCTCGTGCTCCTACTCGTGCTCGTGCAAACGTCGGAGACTGCCGCTGCCGTGGCTACATAATTCAAGAAGCGAGACGCGTTTCTCTCTCTTTCTCTCTGCGCGCCAGAACGAGCGAATGGACGAACGGACGGACGAACGAACGGACGGATGGACGGGCGGGACGAAGGGGGAGAATACGGTGAGGTGGTTGCGAGGAGGGGGAGGAAAAATCCTTCCTCCCGGCCTGGCGAAAGGGTTAAAACATAGGGGCCGATGAAAAATTCAAGGGGATTTCAGTGGCTGAAAAACATTGTTTAGCCCCCTGGTAGCACGGTCCGAGTAACCGGTTCATCTATTATTTCCGCGACACCGAGTAGACGCGCCATGCGAAACGCGGCCGTCCGGCCTTCCCTCTCTTTTTTTCTTTCTTCCTCTCTGCAACTTTGATCGCGCATTGCCCGTGGACAGTTTTCTTCGCGCTAGATTCGTCGCACACATCTCGACTACTCCTAAATATCTCTCCTCTCGCTTAAATCTCTTCGAAGGTATCCATGTTGTACCGGTTCCATCGACCGGTTGCGCGTGATCTTAAAGACGGAGATCGGCGGTGGAAAATTGGGACAAACCAGTCCTGAGAGAATTGTCGGGAACACGAATTCGAAGGTGGCCCGACAATACCGCTCGATGTTCGCTTCAACCCCTCTCTCGAACGGCGCGCGAACGGAAACTTTCTAGCGTAGATGCTGGTAAACACCTCGTGTGAAATTTATCGTTGTTCGAAATTCGACCGATCGACATACCGACACGATTTATTCGCGCGTCGTCCGGCAACGCGAGAAACTTCGAGAGGGCAACCCCTCGCGTACAAAATCTTTGAGCGGTCTTCGGTTTCGCGAACATCGGATAACCGTCCCGCTCCTGTATTCGTTCGTTACGCTTCGAATGCCCCGTAGAAGAAATTTCAAGTTTTATTACAACGGAGAATGCGCGGTAAAGCGAAAAGAGGGCGAAGGGTTTAGTTCGCAGGACGACTCTTAAATCCTTCGGAGCGAGTAGAAACCGTATTTATTCTTCGAGCAAGGATTCTAAAATTAGGCGAAAGCAGGAGCTAGAATCGATAACAGCACCTAGTGGTAGTAAGGGCGGTGGTAGGGGTGGAGGTGGTGGATGGCGGTGGATGGTGGTGGTAGTGTTGTTGCCGACGATGGTGGTCGTGGGGGTGTATCGTGGCGCGATACAGAGAAGGTCGGAGAGTAAGCAACAACGGCAGCCAACCACCCTGCCGCCCAACTAAATTAATCTAAGTAATTCATGTCGAAGTTTGTTCCGCCGCCTAGTGTATGCGTATGCGTGGGCTGCTCGATGTGTGCACGCGCTTTACCCTGTGTACGCGGCCAACTCGCGTATGCCTGCCTGACACTGTTACACTACCGTTTCACCTGCCGCGAACACAGGCACGCGGCTAACACGTACGTATCTACGGCTGTCGCGACTCCTTCCCACGGTTCGTTCGTTCTCGCACCCTCTTCGTTTTTCTCGCCAATTTTACGCCGTTTCGTTCTTTCGTCGTCGCCCGTGCCTTTCTTTTTGCGTTTCATCGAAGCCCGATTCTGCGTTTCGTCTACCTCGCGCAAGTCGAAATAAATCGAACATCGACTGGCGGCGAAATCTTTTTTTGCCACTTTCTATAGTTCCTCCGGTAAATTACTTTGCCGCGCGGTTTCGACCGAATAAGTCGGTCGTCTGGAACTTGTTCGCAAACGGTGCGCGCGTACGATTGAAAAGTCGCGAAGAGATACAGTAGAGACGGGGAAGGGTTTTAGTAGGTGCACGCGCGTCACGAGACGTTAGGCTGTTCAGGAATACTCGAAATAGTTGGTTGGGTGTTGGTAGGCTAATCGAGAAATTTTATCGGAGTGGTTGAGTAAGCGGCGGGACAGTCCCTGAACCACGCGCTCGGAAGCTCCTCGAGAATGCTTCGCGAGGGTAAACATCGGCGACGAAGTTTCTCGGAAACTCGACCTTGAATATCTTGCCGCGTTCCTCGCATCGAGGATGATGCCGTGAACCGATCGAGCTAAACGAGACTATCGAGGGAACTTCTCTCGTTACCAATTAATATAGAAACATCTTTTCGCGCAGGGTTTTATACTGTATTTTTTATCCAAGTTCTTTCGAAGTTCGGAATCGTTGTTCTTGCCAAACATAAAAGTGGACTTGTTTAAACGAGAGAATTCGCGTGTAGTGGAACTAGAAGGAACTGAGTCTAGCGGAAACCAGCGCGTCGACGTCGAAAACCGGTGTTCAACGACGTCTCATGATCGCGCGAGGCGAGAAATCGAATTTCCAAGTTGAAAGGTCGCGTTCACGAGGTTTCGCGTGACGCGTCCTTCCTCTATTGGTTCGAGAATCGTTAATTATAATCGGAGATTCGCAGTAGCGTCGGTCGGCTGGGGCTGTCTTCTTGATTTACGGGTGCAAAACGACGGAACTGATTTAGAAAATGGTCGATTCGTATCTTGGAGTCGGGCGGGGTGGTCGTTGCCTCGCCTATAAATAACGCCGCTCTTCCTCTGGCGGTAACCTCGAGTTTGTGTGATCAAGTGATTCTCAGGAAGGCGCGAGAACCGGAGCCGATAATCACGCGATATTTTTACGACGCCGCTTCTTTCGTCCGTCTGGCCTCGACTCTCTTACCGGTGGACAGCGTCGAAAAAACTTTGCTTCTTCTCGCTTAGGATAATCGTATTTATAAATCGCGAAGCGTTTGAGTATGTACCCGAAATAGACCGATTAAAACGATCGATGCACATTTGACTGGAATGAAAATTTACTCGCCACCTTACGCGAAGAATATCGATCAACGGAAAAGAGAGTTTATTCGAATTTCATACGAAAAATATTGTTTCGGCGCAGCGCCATCGATTAGAAAAATGCTTAGTACGAAGAATTGCGAGATAGGTGCGTATACGCGAGAAACTTTCTAAACTCGAATTAGTTTGTTTAGAAGCGAAAAAAACGGAGGACGAGTCGGTTGGCTATTCGGGTTTAGCGAGGATCGGAGAAATAATTTAAAGAAACGTCAAATTCCTTAGTCGGTGCCCGGTCGACGTCCCTATATCCCGTTACGTTTGTTCGTTGCTCGTTCTTCTTAAGCAAACACGAACGTCTGCATCGAAGTGGGGCCACGGTACAAGTACGTGTTACGTGTTATATACGCGCGTGTCAGCCGCACCCATCGAGCAGAGCTCGCGTTTTACGAACGAAAGAAAAATGGCGCTGTAGGAAATAGATATTAGCTAACGGGTCTAACTGCCCTCCCACGATTATGGATATATACCTGTAAAACGATTCTCGGGAGCCTCCACCCGTTTCAGGGTGCGGCGGTATCAACCCGAGCTCTTTTCTTTTATCCCTTCTCCGGTCGACCTCTCCCCTTTCCGATCGTTGTTTCTCCATTTTTTTTTCCATCGCCCAGCCGCCGCGCTCTTTTTTCTTCACGGTCCTACCCGTCGACCGATTAACGCGGAATCTTCGGAGAGTTCCGTACTATCGCTCCCGGTTTATCGTCGATTTCTCATCTTCCGTAGAAACGAACAGCTCCCGTGACCGACCGAGAGAGAATATTTGCGACAGGTTCACCGTGTTCCGACAACCCTTCGGAAAGCCAGCCACTGCTCGACGCGACGTCGGGAACGAATTGATCGCGAATCAGAGAGGACGAGGTCGGTCAGCTAGATCAAGTTGCGTCTTCCTTTCAACGCCGCGAAACAGCCGTAAGCCAGTAACGTCAAAAATAATCAGCGCGTTGCAAGTTGCACCGGTGACGTTGAACGTTGAACGCGACAGCGGTGCAGAGCGAGAGATAAACTCGAGAACGGGGCTGTCCTCGTAAAACGTACCTCCGACGTTTGCACGGCGACGCGGAGTAACGCGTCGCGTCAAAAATTTGCTCGGGGAAACAAGGGAACCGTGCGTCACGTTTAACGAGCGGACGCGGCGCGAAACCGCGAAACCAGGATCTAGTCCCCTCTAGGCACCTTTAAAGTTGCTCGCGCGCGAACACGAATGAACGGTGGGGAAAAAACGAGCAAAGAACTTGGCGCGGCAGTCGACGGCCCGTTGCTGCTACTTTCGAGGCGAACGCGACACGCGCTGCTGGATAAATGGATGGGGGAGAACGCGTAGGAACCCGTGAAAATTCTTGTATTCGTGGGATGCAAAAGGTATCGGGCGATGGCGCGGTCAGAGCATGTTTTTCCGAGACACGGTTTGTCCTTCCGGTCCCGGGGGGGATGGTCGTAAGCAACGCCGACGACAACGAGCTCTCCGCGTTGTCACCGACGCGACGACGAATTATTTTTTTCGCCGACTCGTCTACGGTAACGCGCGACGTTGGAAAAGTAGGAAATCCTGTCGAAAAGATTAGAACACGGCCGCGCCCATGTCCAAGTAATACCAGTCGGGTAATATCTCACCATTAGGCATAATCATCCCCTTACACATCCGACGAGCACATCCACCGGAGTCAGCCCGGCCCCCTAATGCCTTATAATTTATAACTCACCCCCCATCTCCGCCGCCTCGTCTACACCCGCCCCATCGCATCCAGCTTGGTCTCCTTCTCTGCCTTCCGCCATCCTCTCTCCTTTCCACCCTCTCTTTCTCCCGCGCTTCTACAAAATATATATCGGCGTTAGAGTTAGAGGAGGTCGTCGACGGGCAAGAACCTAAGCTCCCAAACTAACTGGAATTTATAAATACGTCAAGTGATATCGCGCTATTTCTGTCGACCCGGTGTTCCGTGACCTGTGAATGCATCGCAGGGATGAATCGAGACACGGGGAAGAAGCGAAAAAAAAAGAGGAAGACTTCGGGAGCTTCGTTTCGCGGAATCGCGTCTTTAAAAGAGACAGAAGTGGGAGGTAAAGCCGCGAGATCTCGCGAACTCGCGGTCGCGCAATTATTCGGCAGAGTACACACGCGAGAGTCGGCCAACGCCGACCGAACACCGGTATATTACGGTGAAATTTCGTCGGCTGAGAAACGACGCGGCGCGGTGGTAGAAGCGAGATCGGTTGGGTGATCAGCATTTTAAAATAGAGGTATTTTTAATTATGCCGGCTTCGTCGGTGATCCGCGATACAGGAAAGCGAGGGGCGGCGCGGCGAAGGAGAGACCGGCGGGGGAGGGCGGGCAACGGGAGGGACGCGGAAGGGAAAAAAGGGGAGAGAGCGAAGAGAAGGTTGGTGGAGCGTCTCTGTCGCGAAGCTGGTCGTGGTCGCGTTCTCGTATTCGCGCGTTTATCCACCTACGGCACGACATATTAAAAATCCGCGCGCGCGCGCGCTCGCGCGCTTACGTTCGGGGAACGGGACGCGAGCGCGCTCTGGCGGATACGGGTTCCCGATCTTTTCTGCAAACACGGAATTATATGTAAGCCCTAAGACATAGACAAAGGGTGAAGCGGTAGGCAGAGGCGGGCAGAGAGAAGCGCGAGCTCGGTTCGCTCACAACATGCCATTCTCTCGTTCTTTCTCTCTCTCTCTCTTCTCGGATACATGCCTACGTTGGCTAGGTTCGATAGAGGCGCGTGTACAGAGGCGAGACCGTGTCATCCGTACATCCTGAACCCCTTTGCCCCTCGAAACGCTAAGCTCCGAAGCGGTACATAGGCCTTAAGCCGCATCGTCGCCGGTCCCCTGGCCCCTTTTAACCACCCGCCGTCCCTTAGCCCGTGCTCCGCTCCGTTCCTCCGCCGCCCCTCGGTTCCTCGGCCCGCGTGCTGCGCGATACATCGCGTCACGAGTTATCCGCCGGGCACTGCTCTTACCGCCTTAATGCATTCGGCAAACATTCGCCAGCGTTGCGAACGGGTCTTTATTTACACTACGGATTCTTTCCGTCGTGTAGAGGGCCGGCACTCGTGTGCGTTATGCTCCTCGAACGTCTCCGCGCGACGTGTTCCGTCGCTCCTCCCCGATCCCGCTTCTTTTTTGCGCTCGCCCCGACGTCGCTGTCGCCTTTCCAATCGTTCGCTCGCGACCTTCGATGAAACGAGAGATTCTTCTGTCGTCGACAACGACAACCGAAGCCGACGGAGACGAAGGGCTGCTGAAGACGATTCGATCGAAATCACGGGATCGACGTGCGAACAATCCGCGTTCTCGTTAACCGAAACTTTAATCGAGTGTAAATACCGTCGACAAGCTCTCTCCTCGGGTTATTATTACCCGACAAGACCGGAATACCGTGGCAAGAGTTAGAAAATAACCCTGGTAATCGGTTAGTTTCGCTTCGCGGAGATTCGTTTCGCTCGTCTCGCCGCTTTCTTGTCTCTCCTCCGGAGGATTGCCCTCCGCTTCGACGCGCAGCCGCCTTGTATGCTCGTTTATACGCGTTACCTTCGCAAACCTTTTCTTTCGCCGTTGTCGCCGGGAAAAAAGTCGTCACCTCGAGCCGGCGTTGAATCTCGATTCGAGGGACGCTTAATCGCCTTTCATCGCAGATTTCGTAGGATTTAACGTTCAACCGGCTACGGCTCATAATTGGAATTCTAATTATTTTTCTGAGAATTATAAGCAGCTTACCGCGGAAAGAAGCTAAACGGCACGTAAATTGAATCTTTCGCGCGGCGCTCCTTCCTCGGGGAGAGGCGACCGCGTTTATTTCTCCGATTAACTGGTAACCCGCTTATCGGTCGAGGACGCTTGCGCCTTTTAAAACGCTACGCCTCCGATGTAAGTTCGTTGCGCGTCGAGCAACAATCGAGTCGCTTTATCCCAGCCTCGCCGGAAGCTTCCACCGCGCGTGGGATTAAAAAGAGTTCCACCGCGGCTAAATCACCGGGACAATTTATTTCCGATTATTTGTCTCCAAATCGGACTTCCCTTTTTTCCGAAATGCGCGCGACACGCTGCATGCGACGTTGCACGGAAGGAGGGAACGAGACCGGGGGAGAAGCGACAGAATAGAGAGGGAGAGAATACGTTTGAAGCGGCGAATCCGGCGCGGTGCGGCAAATTTGACGTATTGCGTGCGCGTCAAATTGACGTACGTCAACGTGCCACCCCGATTCTCCCACCGAATACGTTTTGTTCTAATACAGTCCGCGTTATAGCGGCATCAAACTCGCAGCGGGAAGCATTATCTCCCTATCGTTCGTAGAAATCATTGACAGAGCCGTTGCGACGCGACGTAACTTACGAACGAACTGGCAATTTAGAGGTGTCGCGTTTTCGTGTATCCAGTTTGGAGCGCCGCGATCACGAAGGGACGATCGCGCCGTGCCATCTTCGCTTCGTCGACGTTACGCGTTCGATATTATACGCCGGAGACACGGCGCCGCCTTCTTTCGCGTGCTCTCGTAATTAATAACCGCGAATTCGTAATCGGCCAGATTGCATCGAGTGGTAGCCGACAGCGGTGCAGAAATTTGTATTCGTATTACAAACGATTCCCCTAAAAAATTTACCGTTGAAATAATTAAATCCCTCTTTTTTCCGTCGATTAAATTTTTGCGCGATTCTACGCGTACCAGCGTATATCATATTGCGGCAAATTAATTCGTTACGATTGGGAAAAAAAGGAATTATGAAAAAGTTGCGCGCTGCGATGCCGTTGGAATTAAATGTGGAAAATTACATTTAAATTAATTGTTTTTCCGGCGATCGTTCACCGTGATCCCGGGCGTTTCGCGTCGCCCCGCAGCTTTTTTTCTCGACGTTTGCGGCTTTAAAGCGACGACCTCGCGTAAATCATTGTAACGAACGAAATACGTGTGCTCGTGGAGGATACCTTGAAACGCGAAATCTGTGATATTTCTCGCATTACCGAGGGAAAAAATGTCAAACTGATCCTAAGAAACGAAAATTCGAGCACCGCAAACTCTATTCTCGCGATGGCAAAGGGTTCGGAAATGCGTCTATCGAGCTAAAGACAGAAACTGAAGGACAGAGAAAGAGAGAGAGAGAGAGAGAGAGAGAGAGAGAGAGAGAGACAGAACGAACAGATCCCGGTCGGCGGCTGGTCGGTCGGCGAGGGATAACGCGATGCAATGGAAATCAAGCGCAACCCCTTACCGCGGATTGGTATATACGAACCATCGCCCGATGGAAGCCATTATCTTGATATGCTGGCCGAGCATCGAACCGCTCTCCTCGTTCCGGAGCCGTATAATTAAAGTTGCTCGCCGACGAGAGCAAGCACGTCCGCTCGCGCGTTCGCTCGTACAGTTGTCTATGGGAGACGGAGAATCGCATACGCGATACGTACACCGGTTGAAATGTTTTTTTCTTCCAAAGACACGCGATCGGCTGGCTCTCCTTCTTCCGATTTGCTGTGTACCATCGGTGTGCCAGCAGCTCGAGGACGACGCAACGATCGAGACGTATCCAACGGGCGAACCGCCATACCGAACTGTTAAACGAAACGACGTCGGTATTCGATCGCGGTACACGCGTACCCAGACGTCGCGTAAAACAGAGCAAGGAAGAAACGAAGGGTGTCGCCTAATAGCGGCAAATTACGTCTTCTTACTTCTTCCGTGAACAGAGAAGAGGGTAAGAGTAGCGGGGCGGCTGCCGTCGAGTAACTCTCTCGTTTTTATTTCCCCCCTTTCGCCCGTCCTTTTTCCTCCTCCCTTTTTTCTTTTTTCTTTTTTTTTTTTAAGTATTCCGCTCAAGAAAAACAGCCATTAGCGAGAGTTTTCGCTTTTCGCGCAAAACTTTTACTCCGTCCTGTAAATTCTCCCTTTCTTTCTCGACGAGGCTGGTGCCGCGGGAGCGCGAGGGAAGAAGGATGACGAAAGCGCGGCAAGGGAGGGCGAAACGAAACTGGCGGGGGAAGGGCAAGGGGTTAACGGGAGAGAACAGAGAAGGAGGACTAGGAAGCGAGGCAAGAGAGAGGTTGCCGAGCTGGAGGTGGAGGAGGCGTTGGAGGAGGAGGCGAAGAGCGGCCGGGAGAGGAGGAGACGGCCGGGAGGTGGGTGGGAAACTCGAGCGAAACTCCAACTTTCGTCCGCATTTTTCATCGTCTATAAATTCTTATTTATATGCGACGCCATGTTTCCTTTCGATTAGAGCGCGCTCGAGCCTGCCAGCGGAGTTTCCAGAGATATCGAGGCAAATTTGTCAAAGTATTTTGCGGCGCGGATCGCGAACCGGCCGACCGACACCGCGCGCCGTTCGAACGCACCGAAATTGCCAAAGTTGCGAATATTCGTCGCTGTAAAATTAATGCATCTCTCTGTACCCGCGCCTCGCCTATGCAAGTAAGTGCGCGACTGTTTTGTTTCTCTCAGATTCCCCCGCCTCTTTCCACTGCTGGCTCCCTAGGTCGATCCGTCTCTTTCTCCGCCTCCCTCTCTCCCTCTTGCAATCCCTCACCCTCTCCACCCGTCTCCGAAGCGAACGAGAGCGAGTAGATAGGCGCATTTACGCCGACGAGCCAGGCTTACGTTCCCGTACGAGTGTATTTACGTAGAATTCGATAGTACGCTCGATGCGAAGCATCCCCGCGCGAAGGGTGGAGGAGGGCTATCGAATAGGTCATTAATCAAACCACACCCTCGCGAATAGGCACGGTATACCGGGCGTCTTTCACGGAAACCATTCCCTGTTCGCCGCTTTCGAAGCTTAAACCTGGCAAATCGCCGACTCGCTCCGGAAAGAAGTAGCGTTCTCGATATCACCCTGAACCTGTTTTGACGGGGAACCTGTCTTATTCCGATGTAAATTAGCGGTATCGCGTCGTGACTTTTTCTGGGCTTGGTCGCTCGCTGAGACGCTTCACCGTGGTAAATTTAGCACGCGTGTCGCGTCGCAGTGGTTCTAGCAGGGTTGCGATCCCCTTGGACGACGCGGCACGCTCGAGTCGCGCAGACACTGGGGTGAAGGGGGTGCAAAATGCTGCCGTCTCCGAGCTTCGCGAAAACCCGCCGTTTAAACCGAGTTCGGATGAAGAGAACGCCACCGAAAAGCTTGAGGAGGCGCGGGAGAGACACGGTTCTATTTATCGACGCGACCACTGAAACCTTATCAATGGGAGCATCTTCGTTGCATTTCGGTTCGTTTCGAGGACGCGAAGTTTTTCGCGTCGCGCGGTCGCGCTCAAAAGTCTTCCCCCTCGCGAAGTCTGTAGCGTCGCATAACTGGATCGCGAATGGGGTGACGCGGTCGCGGAGATGGGGACGGGTGAAACGAAAAAGAAGTCCCGCGACTCCGATTGGAGTGGAGGGAACGCACGAGGGCTGGCTTTCGAATTAGCGTATTTGAAACTTGGTGTACACCGCTCGATGGCGCGGCACAGTTGCCAAGTGACGTATTATAATATTTCATCCCCGTGGTGCGCGGCCGCGCACACTAAGCCGCTTGGCAAAGTGTGTACGATCGTGTGCGCGCGAACGCGCGCGCGGGTAAGCTGCTCCACCCCTTCGCGCCCGTTATACGGCACACCGTACCAGCCGCGTTTTACGTCTCTCTCTCCAACCTACGCAGACAGTAAGCACGCGTACGTACGAGTAATATCGTTAATTTGTATGTGTTTGAGTTCCAAGGGGGAGCAGAACCACCCTAATATATTCACGTGCGCGAATAGGATGTACAGTCGGTGCAGAATGCATCCGCCGCTGTCGCCGTCGCCGTCGCCGTTGCTGTAGTCGTCGTCGTCGTCGTCGTCGTCGTAGTCGTCGTTCTCGTCGCCGTCGCCGCCGCCGCTATTCTCCGCACCACCCCCGGCCTCCCTTCGTCCTTTGCCTTTTCGTTCTCGCTGGTGCGCCTTCTCCCTCACTTTTTCCCTCTTCCCGTCGTCCCGACTGGTCTCTCTTTCGACGACGCAGAAATTTTCGTGCGTTCGCAAACAACAGCGTTTCGTCGCTGATGTCCTCGGTTTCTGGAAAACGTCGGACCGTCGATATGCCGCGTTCGTGCGTTCCTTTTTTCCTCGTTCCCAGGATTCTTGCGGGACACCGCGGCGATACGTCGTCCCGTTAAAAAATGTTGCCGTAAATGCGAAGTTTGTTCGGCGCGTTTCGCAGTCCGATAACAAAATTTCGTATTCGCCTAAAGTCGACGAGGCCCGGGAGAGCGAGGAGAGACAGGGGGGGTGGAAAGTTTCCCTTCGACGCCCGGCCCGAGAGCCGGCGCGCGTTTACGTATCTTTTGCCGGCGTCGGACGATGAAACGATGCGCCTTCGATCGATAGCGAGGAAGGCAAGTTTGGAAGCAGAACGAATGCGCGCTAGTTTTCGACAACTTTTTCCTCCTTGCGTTTTTCCCATCGTTAACCGAGTTGTTTCGTAGCGCGTACATCACGCTCGTGCCGAAACGTGCCGATCTTTCGGAGTCACGGTTTTTCCTTCGGCTCGTGTCAGCTGCGTTTCGTTCCACGGGAGTAATCGCTCGTTTTTTGACGAAAAGAATCTTAATCCGTTATTTAAACGAGAATAAGTTACCAAAATGCAAAGATTCGTGGAAAATGCAACATCGAAATCGAAATCGTGCGATAAAGAAGGCGATAGGGAAGGGAAGAAACGTAGAGTGCCGGTTAAAGGAACGAGCAAAGGGAAGAACTCGCGTTCCATCGAGCGTGTTAAGCGGTGGATAAGAGGCAGCTATAGAGGATGGCAGAGGATGGACAGGGTGGGCAGAGAGTGGAAGGCAGGCAGGTACGTAGTGGGTTAGGAGGCAACGAGTTAAGGCTGGTAGGGGTTGCGAAAGAGGCGATCCTGGCGATCGTGGGCTGCGGGAGAGCGGGTGGCGGAAGGTGGCGGTGGAGAATAGTCGAGGAGGAGCAGGTGGCGGCAGGGGAGGCGGACGGCGGAGGGTGGGAGGGGGCTAGCAGGACGAGGGGATGAGAGAACTCAGAGGGTCGGGGTGGTACCAAACACTGCTCGCTAGCTCGCGTACTATTGTGTATACTATTGTTCTGGTTGGCTAATATCCAAGATGGCCGCCCAGTTATACTCCGTTCTGCGGTGTGCGTGTCCTCACGGCGTGCACGCGCGCAGCGGTACGCGTACGTGTACGCGTTCGTACGCGTATGAGTGCGCGCTAGGACGTGGTGTGCAGGAGCGAGCAGCGATGAGGCCGCGGGGGCGGAGGTATGCGCGTCGGTGCGCTCAAGTAACGCATAGGCATACGTGTACGTATTTGTGGACGGGGAATTCAGTGTACCGAGCAATGCACGGAGCGATGCATATATACGCGTGAGATAATAGCCATTGGCGGAGCCTTAGTCTCCTCGAGGTATATCGATCTGGCGTCATTGCCGAACTCTGAAGACTTCCTGTTGCGGCGGCAAAAGCGGCGGAGGTAAAGGCGGCGACGACGACCGATTCCCTGCCGTGCGTCCGATCGACGATGCTGTTGCCCCCCCCCCCCCCACTCCTCCACGGCCGTTGTCCCTCTCGTTACCATTACTGTTGTCGTTATAGTTCCCTATGTCGTTCTTGGCAATCGCGTTATCGTTACCGTTCCCGCCACCCGTGTTCCAAGGCCGTCGGAAAACTCGGTAAAAGAAAACAAACTGAATAATCCGAGCTGGTCTCTGTCTAGCCAGATGTTAGGTCATCGTTCGCATCTCGTACAAACTTCAAAAGATTCGACGAACTCGTTCGTCGCTCCTTCGAACGTGCGAGAGAGCAGCGGCAGCGGCGCTTTCGCGGAAGAAACGATTATCGCGCAAACGCTAGGGCGCTCGGCGATGTAAATTATTATCCAAGTTTTTCATCGCCGGCACCTCCTTCGTCGCCTGGATAAAACCAGAACTCTCGCTTCGGTCCTTTTTCTCCTGTCGAGGCCGTAGCTCGTTCCGCGCCCCAGCTTTTCCCCTCTTTCGCCGCTTTGCTCTCTGCCTCTTCCTCTTTTTTCTCCGCTCCCCGCGCACGCACACTCCATTCGCACGGTCGCGTAGACGCTGGCATAAAATGTAGATTAATATAAATATTCATAAACACCATAAAGTTTATGTCTCGGTAGCAGGAGCGCGGGCAAGCGCGAGGACGCGAGGGCGCGAGGGCGCGAGGGCGCGAGGGTGAGGAACGAGCGGCGCGTTTCGCTCGTCGTAAAACCACCCCAACTACCTTTGCGCCCCCCTCGACCCGCTCGATCCCGCTCCGCCGTGAAAAGATCCGCGGAAAAAGGGAGGGCTGCTAGGAACGCGCACACGCTAAAGGAAACTGCGTCACAGTGTTTCGGCTTCGTCCGTTTAACGTTCGAACGAGCCGTTTCTTCCGCGAAACGAAAGACCCGTTCGTTCGTTCGTTTCGTTTTTACGCGGTGAATTATTTTCGCGAACGACTTTGGAAAACAGCAACCACCGTCGATTTTTCGTCCCAAACTGCTTCCGAAACCCAAAACTCGAAACTCCTCGCTGAAATTATCTCTCGACTGAAAGCTCGTTCGAAATTGTACCGTTGTTGCTCGAAATCGTGGAATTATCGTTGCTGGAATCGCAAAATCGAAAGTGACGCTCGAACGACGCTTTTCAGAAAATTTTCACGTGGACGGGGCGGAACGAAGAGTTGAAAATAGAGAGGAAAAAAGGAAAAGGCTGAAGAAGGGGAGTGCCGTTTGCGATTCAGCTTTGAGCAACGTTGCATGGTCGCGACACACGCGTGCCCTTATAATTAATGAATTAATGGTCGACTAACGCGATCCTCGACGGAAGCGTGGCATTTTTAATTTTACGACCACGCGACCTAGGCTGCCGGTGCTTTGCCTCGGCTGGCGTGTTGTGATTTTTATCGGGCAATTAACGCGACCGTACACGTGTTGCGCCAACGTTTACGCCTCGTTGACCGGTCGTCGACAATTAAAACGAACTCGAAGAAGCGGAAATCGCGTTGAAACGCGTGCCACCGCGACCACCGCCTAAACCGCTTCCTTTCCACGGACCACCGTGTCTGTATCGTCTCCCATTATGGTCTCGAGTTCCACAGAGCTTCTTGCTTCTCCGAACAGAACTCACGGAACCACGGCTATCCGATCGTGACGCGGTAACTATGAGAACCGTGGCAGTGAGAAATATCTTGATGACGGACCTTTTCCGGGGGAGCTTTGTGAACGCGGTTGCTGCAAAACAAACGTTAATTATTCCTGAATACTTTACGAGCACAGCCCACTCCAGACGCGTTTTTGCTAGCTCGCGGTATGACGTTAAGTCGCGGATAACAAAACTGTGGGAAGAAATATTTAAAAAACCAGCAGCACAGCCTCGACGGCAGGAAAAACCTATCGACGCTACCAGCCCACAAAAACCGCTGCCTTCGAACCTGGTTTTGCTGGATCTCTGATTTCGCTTCGAACAAATCTTCCGGCAGATTTGTCGCGGTTCGTAAGAGCTATAACGAAACGATGGCAACTGAGAGGATAGAGGGGGAGAGAAAGAGAGACACAGAGAGAGCGAGTTAAACGTATCGCAAACCGCATCGAACCTAAACCGAAACGGCCGCTCGATAATCCTCCGAGTCGCGCAGTATACGCGTATCATCGTTCCACAGCGACGTGTCAACGGCATTATCTAATTCGAAGCGTAAATTCAACACCCGATACAGCATTGTCGATTCGTTATCGAGAATACCGGGATACCAGTTGTTTCTTTTTCTCCCATCGTGCAGAATTAGTCGGATATAGATAAATCGAACGACTTTGCGGCTTCCTTGAATTCGACAAAGTACTTTTTCGCATCAACGTGTACGACAAAACGACTCGTTGTAGAAAGGTAGAAAAAATGTCCGATATTTTATAGAATTTTGTGCCCTACAAACCGATAAGAATTCTCACGATTCGTAGGATAGAATTAAATAAAACGGATACAAGATCCGAGGGTTGAATGAAATAAAGTAAACGGAGGAAAACAGATAAAGAACCCGTGGAACAGAGTGGAGTAGAATAGATGGAAGGCTCGTGGAACAGAATCGAATAAAACAGAATGTAATAAAACAGAGAACAAAATTGAATAAAATAGATGGAATCCCCGTAGAATAAAATTAAATACGATCGAATTTGATAAATGAAAATGAAAAAAAAGGCGTAGAGTTTAAATAGAACTGATAATGGCTAAAGGCACCGGTTGATCTCGCTAGTCTCCCCTCTCCAACCCCCTCGGAAGACCCCCTGTTGTTAACTCGCTAAAGGTACTGGCTGATGCCTCTCGTCTTCGCTATCCATCTGGCAGAACCTTCGGCATTGGATTCTCGATGTAGTCTGTAAGCTCCATCGACGAATACATTCCATATACGTAGTATGTATAGTCCGCAACCTTCACCTTCGAAAAGTTACACGATATAGCCAATGACTGTTGTTGTCACGAACAGTAATTTCTTTATCGAAGAAACGCGTTCCTGTTCTAAATTTATCTTTTCGACAAATCGTTAATAAAATATAATTGCTTGCATATTTTTTGTAAGCTTCTTTGGTATTAGTCGTAAACGTAGAACGATGTTAACGCGTTCTTGCTACCTCTTTAAGGTAAAAATAAATACACAGCAGTTAGAAGCAAAATTGACCAGTAGTCGTCGATCAAAAATAACTACGCTATACCTATATGCAAACATTTTGGTTGGTACAAAATTAAAAGTGCGGAAACACTACAAAGCAAAACATCTGTATTATGTTTTTGGTAGTTTTGCTCGCAGATTCGATAGTCTAGTTTTAACCTGCTTTACATAGCTTTTCCGTGTCAGTTGCAGAAAATATGAAAGACATTGGTACGATTTTATAAGCGTGTTCACGGATTGATAAATTAAACGTTGTCGTTCGATGTCCATTTCTAAAGAACAACTAAAGAAAGGAAGAACATCTATAATTAATTGAAGCTTTTTCAGGCGGCGCTGAAAAACTGGAATCGAATAACAGATACAATATTAAAGAATTTGATTGCATCAATGCCTGACGGATGTAGGTCAGCCATCTAGGTAAATGGCGCATCGACAAAATGCTATTTATTAACTTACTCATTTAAATACGTTATTTCACTTTTAAAGACGCGATCGATTTGATCCGTGTTTCCGGATAGTCCGTAATATTTATTTGAAATTGTTTCCCCGAGGAAAGTGAACCGACGCTTCGAAAGTCTTAAATTTTGAAACAATCGGGCGCGAAGTTGGAATACGAAAAAAGCATAGAACGCGTTAGGAAACAGCGAAATACTTGAGGCAACTGTTGCTCGTGCAGCTCGACAGAGGAATAAAAGTAAAGCAGAAACGATCGGTAGTCGTTTCGGCTGATTATCCGTGAGCAGAGCGGGCCGCTTTTGGGGCGTTCGTTTGTGCCACGGTCGGAGACTCGACGAAACGGAAGAAAGAAAAATTTGAGGGGTGAAACAAAAACGAAAGAAAAAAACGCGGAACCAGAGAAAGGATTGTCGGTAAAGGGAGGGTACGGGGAAACATCCACAGGAAAATCACAACTCCGCGGAATGTCGGTTTCGTCGGTTGAGGGCCAATGTTGAGAACGAATCGAGCGGGCGGCACGTCGCGCCGCGTCGAAAGGGTGGAATCTGGCACGCGCCAAACTTGCCTCGCGATTACCGAGAAATTAAAACGCTCGCGCCAACCCCTTTGTTTCGCGTTGTCGCGGATTCTTTTGGGACACCACGTCACGCGCTTCTCGATTGCATAGCACCTCGTTCCCGACGTTGTTAAATTCTCTTTCCTTCCTTCGGCTTTCTTTTCCGAACGAGATGGATGTATTCTCTCTCTCTCTCTCTCTCTTCGTAATCATATAATTTGTTCGAAAAATAGGACGGTGCTTACAGGACGGGAAGCGCGAAAACGCGCGGCAGAGCAGAGGCGCGTTGAAGTCGACGATTTTCGGTGATTTTGCGTGAACGCTCGCAGCTACAAATCCTTTTTAGAGGCAGGCGCGAGCGGTGGTAACGGGCGAGAAGGACGACCGGGGTGGCGGAAGCGAGCCGAAGCGTGAGGGTGCGGAGAAAGAGAGGCAGGGAGAGAGAGGAGTCGCGCGAGGGCAACGAGGCCGCATAATCCGGCCGCAAAATCCGGAAGCGTTTAACATAATTAGGTATCGGGTGTCGAGTATCGGGTGTCGGGGCCGTCGAGAGAGAAAGAGAGATCCGCCGGAGGGTGAAAGAGAGGTTGCCAGAGAGAATCGTAGGGAAGAAGAGGAGGATGAGGCGGTGGAGCAGGAGGAGGTGGTGGCGGAGGTGGAGGAGACCGATGCCGCACGGGAGCGGCGAGATACAGAGGGTTGGGCGAGGGCGACACGCTTCGGCTGGTGCGAAAGAGACGATAGACCGAAGAGAGACGAAAATCGAGTGCGGAAACCGAAGGAGAGGAGCCCGATCCGCACGGTTATCCGACAAAGATAGGAACGATACGCGAGGCATGCACGCTGCGCGTTTGTGCTGGACAGTGGCAGAGGTCGCATGCGAGCAGTGAGGGTGTGCAAGAGAGATAGAGAGAGAGAGAGAGAGAGAGAGAGAGAGAGGGAGGGAGAGAGAGACAGTGAAAAAGAGGGCGAAAACGAGAAGGAGAGAAAGAGAGGAGGCTTGTACGCGCGTATACAACGAGTATCGCACGCGGTACGACGATACGTGTGCCGGGTGGGTTAATCGTTAGCACGTTGTCGTGGTAAAACAGTTTGGCGTTTTAGCCCGTTCGCGAGTTCTACCACCACGAGTCGGAGTCAGAGCTTCCGGTTATATAGCAGAGCGTGTACAGCTGCCAGGATAACTCGCTGTCGTTAATTCGCCGTTAACCCTGTGCGCTCGGTGCCCCTCGTCTTTTCATCGTTTCCCAAACCAGGCGGCTCGATCCACCTCGACCGATCGGATTTTCAGCCGTTCTCGCGCCTCTCCGCCTCGCTGTGAATTCCGGATCGCAACTCCTTGGGATCCCTTTTCTCTCGCCCCCGCTTAATACCGGGGCTAACGAGCGAGACGATCGCGCGCTTCGAAATAAAGTTTTTACGAGGAACGAGCGAGAAACGAGCGGAAAGAAGCTGCGCTGTAAACACGTCCGATTTAACGGGGAGACGAAACGCGGTTCGCGGCTCTTTTTCTCGGTTCTTGCACGCGTACCGTGACATCGTCCGTTCGTTTCTTTTTGCGGCCAATTCGCCGCAAATGACGACCAATTACGGCGCTCTCGATAGCCATCGAAATCGCCGGTTCGCCGCGGCCAGCGAAATAAATAAAATGCGACCAGGGGGAAAAACGGTTGCGGGAATAGCGCGACGCTCGGTTTTTCGCGCTGGAGGCGCGAATAAAATAAAAAGGTTTATCGGCAGCTTATAATCCGGCCGTTTTGCCGAGCTAACGATCGCGAACCATGAACTACGGTTTTCCTCGCTAAAAATCACCAGATTTCCGCGTTCCGCCGCTAATCCATGAATTGATCGGGGGAAAAAGGACGCGCGGAAAGAAAGACGTCTAGTGCGGACCCGCGTAACATAAATTTTCCGCTCGACGAACAACCCGATCTCTTTAAGCCACTTAGAGAATTCCTTGTCGATGCGCATCGGTCGTTTTACATTTTCTCCGCGGCTGCGATTGGACGATTCGAAGAGACAGAGGTGTGGGACAGAATGTGCCCGAAGGCAAAAATTGAAAAGACGATGGAAGATACACAATGGTTGTATCGGAGGAGCGTCGTTAGGGATTTCGCGTATGCGCGCAAGCTCGAGCCGACTAGATGGATCGGCAAAAAGTAAGAGAAAGAGAGAGCTAGAAGGAGAGAGAGAGAGAGAGTGTGTGTGTGTGTGTGCGTGCGTGCGTGTGTGTATGTGTAGGGTCGTGTAGGTGGCGCGCGGCCGCGCGACTCCTTTTCGGGCTGCGATCTGCTTCGGAACGGGCGAGAAGTCACAGGACAAAACCTGGCTTCGACGCATTGTTTCGTTGTTTTCAATGGCGCGTGTACAATGCGAACCGATGCGCGGATGGCGAAGTTGCATCCATCGGACGTGCGCGCATTCGTTCGCCGGTTCGTTCCTCTCTCGTATCGTCCCAACGTATGCTCTCTCGTTCATCGGACGTTCGTTCGACTCGTTTTCGTATCGCCTATTCTCGAAGGTTTACCCTCCCCCTCAACATCTCCCGCGCCACCCTTCTCCGCCCTTCCTTTCACCCGTGCCTCTTTCCTGTTTCCTCTATCCTTTGCCTTTCGTTTTATGAAACGCGCGGGAGAACGAAGGGGGTGTGCGGTGTGTGCACCGTTCCTTTTGCAACGCACAGAAACCTACCAATAGATACGGGGCCGTTTCATTACAAGTTGTTAATGAGACAGCTCTGTTACCCGCGGCCTCCCCTTCCGTTATCGTCCGACATTGTACGATCGATGTGTATCGGCTATTGTCTCGCACGGATAATAATATCTAGGTGGGTAATGACCGTGCACCCGAAACGATACGTCTGCGTCTGTTTCCAAGTTTCCTCCTCTTGGCTCGAGACGGCCGCCACGAGGTTCTTTCGACGTTTCCGGTTGTTTCGCGAGTAACCGGAATATAACCTCTGGAATCGATCGGGTGCATCAGGAAACGATATCGAAAGAAGCCCGCTTCCTTCCGCGTGTATCGGGGCCCGTAAACCATAGGGCACGCAGCCACGGCGAACGCTTACGAACCTATTTACAACTCTAGATTTAATCTCGTGGCAAAGGGCGATGGCGTGTACCTACGTACGCGGAGGCAAACGAAGTTAAATGGGAAAACGAGGAGAAAGGATCTGGATCGGATTCGAACTGGGTCTGGGTTAATTCGATGAAAACCAGACCGAATCGGGCACCGTTTGTAAACAGGGATCGCTTCGATTCCAGGCAAGTATTTCGTTCGCGAGATTTGATAAATATTCTACGAAGGATAGCCCGATATCCGTTACTTGGCGCACAGTCGATTACGATCGGGTTCGTGGATATCGATCGAATCGTTTCGAAAACGCTTAAATACCTACCGCATCGGCTTCCACGGAATCGAATTACCTGGAAATACTATCGCCGTCAACGCGATACGCCTGTACTTTTGCGATTATTAACGATCCGGATCGTACGCTCTGCCCGCACTTGTCGATCATGCTTTTAAGTTCATCGAGCGTCGTTCCATCGATTTTATCGAATCGAGTCTCGCGCGCGATTTCAACTTTCAGCTTCGAAGACCCGAAATGTTCTGGGAAAAAGAAGAGTTTAACTCCAGAAACGTTGCCAGCAATCGTAAATAATTTGATCTCTGGTCAATTAATGCAACGATATAAGTGTGTGTGTGTGTGTATATATATATATAGAGAGAGAGTGAGAGAGAGTTTCTATTCGGGATACAGCATATCCTGCAATTGAAGCAACGAACAGCGATACTAATAGATGCTGTTGCATTTACAAACGAATAGCAACATGCTATGGCTTTCGACGATTAGTCTGTTAACAACAAGATGATCAGTTGCGACAAAGGAAATTTCTACAACGAGAAAATCCTACAACATTCCAAATGAGAAAGATTTTCAGCGGGAAAAAAAGTAGCACAGAGAAATTCCAAGTAACGAAATGAAAGCGAGTACAGCGGTACCAAAACAGAGAAATAGAAACTAAAAAGGAAAAATACGAAAGAAAATACGATGCAAGGACAGCATAGAGAGATTACAGCGGTAAGAAACGTATAACGTCGTAAAACTTTTTCTACAGAGAGAATAACGACAGCAGATGGTTCGGATCGAATAAATTTTTCCATTTTTTTTCCATTTCCCTGTCGAATCTGGTGTTCAAAACAATCAACGCTCGTACGATCTGGTTTCAGATGGCGATCGGTCGGTAGCGAAAACTCAGTCGGTTTGCAAACTCGGAGGGAGTCACGCGCGGAGCCAATCACGAGTAAACTTTGCGCGGATTTTCTATAGTTTATATTTAAAACGTGTACCACGAGCGAAAATATCCGTGACTCACCGTGTAGCTCGCGAACAAACCCTACCTCGGAGTAATTTCGTTTGGGTTAATTTAAAATAGCGGCAGGTAGGAAGGTAGCGTGACGGCCGCTATCGCGAATCAAATTGCCTTCGACAAAAACATTATTTCTCGACTTTAGTAAACTGAAATTTCGAGTCGGCGCTCTCGAGAATAGATACTGCCGGCGAATCCCCGTGCTACATGGGTCAGGGACAAATTGTGTAGGACGCGTCGAAGAAAGTGGTGTACGGGGCCTTGGAGGGTAGTCGACGCATCCGGCTGAAACCGGAGGTATGGTCTCGGTCGCGCGGGGTGATCCGTAAAGCTGTGCCGCGATAGAGTCCAGCTCGGTGTACGCGTTCGTGCGTGCCAACCGGAATTGCTTTGCATACCATTTCGCGCAATCGCAAGATCTTAATATCGGTAGTAATTTAGAGCGGCGTTCCACCCCTCGACGCCTCCGCGTTTCCATTATTCCGCGTCCCTAGACGCATCCCTGACCGTCTACCTCTCGTTTCATTTCGATTTCACCGACTCTCGTTTAGCTTTACGCTCGCCGTCTACTTTCAACCGATTCGTTCGATCGCGTTTATCCTTGAATAGCTGGTAATTTAACGAAAGTCCAAGCGATGTCACCGGCTTGGTCGGTGGAAGTATCAGGAAATGCACCGTGGAAGCCGGAGCGCGATCTGGAAACGGAAGAAACGAGAAACGACGATATTCTGTTTAGCTTTAAACGCGTAACCCTCGAGCGCCGGATTCTCTTAACCCGCTTCGAAATCGTGCAGCGAGAGAGGGAAACGCGAAGGGGCGATGCGCGAAGATGGCGACAGCCGCGAGGAGGAGGGGGAGGCAGAGGCAACGAAAGGCGGCAGGAAAGAGATGTCGGTTGGCGTAGGTATTCGAAGCAACGAAACGGCCGTCTGTATTTTTATATAAAATACCCGCGCGAGTCTCTTCCCTACCCTTGGCTCTTCTCTCGCACCACCGCCAGCGCCGCTGGCAGCAGTGCCGCGGCCGCAACCACCCCACAACCACCCCGCAACACCCGTTCCTCTCGGTACGCCCGGTGCATTCAGGCATTTACATCAAGAGACTGCACGACGATGATAATTAGTATATAAGAGGGTGGTTGAAACGCGAAACCCCTAGACCACGCTGTACTGACTTCTGTAGACCACTAGAGGGAGGTTTACCCTATCCTGTCCCTCTGCCGCTATCCGTCGCGCAACCACGAGAATAAAAAGACGCGTAGGCACGTACGTATACTTAAACGTACGCGCGCGCCTCTGTATCTTTCGTTTTCTGTGTTCCGCGTTCCGTGTTCCGCTTCCTCCTCTTCCATCCATCCACGCTTTTTCTTCTCCTTTCCCCATCATTCTACCTCTGTCTCTCCCCCGCCCCTCTTTCTCTCTCACCCCATCCCCCCAATCTCTTTCTCATCCTTTCCCTCCCGCTTCCCTCGTCGCTTCCACCCCTCTTCCTGTTTCTTCCGTTTCCCTTCCCCTCCCGCCTTCTTCTACTCTTTTTTCTCATTCGCCAAACCTCCTGCCATTGCGACCTCGCTTTTCGCACACACGTCGCGAATTTACCTACGCTCGGATATATGAATTCCACGTGATTCATACCGAGTATACATAATTACGATTAATTAAGACGAGCATGAGAAGCTGTCCGCTTTAATTTATATCATCCGTGCCAATCATTGGTAATTACACCGTCCTTTTTTCGTGCTCTTACGTTTTCAGCCGACTCGAAGAACGGTGAAATATCTGCCTAGGTATTTCGAGAATTTCGTGATCCCGCCATAATCGGCGACTGTATTGCCGAATGCTCGCGATGAACATGAATTTCATCGCATGGACCCCTCTCTGATTCGTGGAAAATCCGAAAGGATCGATAACTACTCCCTGTTTTCTCCACGGGCCGTTCCATCTTTAGCAGCGGTCACTACTTCCTAGACTTGCTCTTCGTCCAGGGAGACTAACGGGAAAATAATACCCCGTTGATTGGCAATTTAGCCTGAGATTGCAGTAGCAAGAAGCTTCTCCTCGAGAGGAGCGGGAGAGCGAGTCGAGCGACGGAAGGCGAAAGAAAAGAAGGGCAAACGGTGACGCGACGGGGTAACAACCAAGGAAACGGAGATCGGGACTGTTTCCTGGCTATCACCTTTTCCTCCCGTTTTAACCATTAGTCGCCGTTTCTTTGAATTTACTTTACTCGATTAAAACGTATTTTAATTCGTCTTCACCGCTGCTGTCTCTACCCTCTTAATTTCGAAGTTGCCGGATGACTTTCAGGTGGATATAAAGGGACCGGCGAACGAGTTTCAAGTCCGAATCGCGTCCGATGTATCGTTTCAGCCGTACGGAAAATTGTCGAAAGCTTTCGGAAAACGTTTACAAATCTAAAGTCGTATCGATGTTTAATAACTCGTCGTTGAAAAGCGTGCCAAAATTTCCAAGTCGCTCGACTCCGTCGGCCGTCTCGCGATCGTCAAACACTTTTGTAGGCGTAAATTGGTAAGCGGGGAGAGAATCGAATCGGAGAAGAAAAGGGGCGCGGGTGTTCAACCGGAGGGTAGGTCGTCGCGTCGTCTATCTGAGATCGAAAGAGGTCGAGATCGTCCGAATTGGCTCGTTTATTAGAGCCCCGGTTCCATTTGTTTCTTGTCGGGCGACAGCGCTCGAAAATTTCGGGGCTAATTCACGCGCTTTAATCGCTCGGCTCATTTGACGCGGCGCATGAAAAACGGCTGCCGATAAATTTTGACAGTATTCTGTCCATTGCATTGCAATAATACCGGACCATATATTAGGGTGGTCGCGGGACGATGTCCATCGCGGGCGAGGGAGGCCGAGGGGTGGTCCGAGGGGTGTGGGCCGGCCGTGGGAGAGGGGGCCCAGCAAGGGGGTGGGCGGCGGTGCGCTTTCGTATAGTTTGCCGGTAACATATTACGAATTAATACCAACTGCTCCGGTGAAATATTACTGCAAAATACTGACCGTTATTTGCGCTCGCGAGTGCGCGGGAACGCGCGTGCTGCGAGCGTGCGCGCGTGCCCAGCAGCGCGAACGAATTGCCTCGCACTTTCGCATTTTTGTCAGGCCGTCTATATTCTTCCGGAATTTATTTGGTACGAGCGCGAGACGCCGCCTCCCGGCCTACTTCTCTGTCGCACCGGAGACGTTTTCGGAACCCCGTGCAACTCGCGTTGCGCCAACTGCGTTCGTTAATTCGCCGATGCCGTTAACCGCGAGCGAACGATAATATCGCGGCGAGCTTCGATACCCTTTCTCTCTTACGTGTACGTACATACGCATACGTACACGATGTAGAATCAAAGGAAGAAAGTTGCGCGCCATGCCACGATGTAACATGTAAATTCACGCCCGGTAAAGGAAACCCGTAAACGTCCGTATAATAGAAAAGCTGGACTCGTAACGACACGAGGAAACGACATGAAATTGCTCTATCGATCGTAGCGAGTCCCGCGTATACGGATCTACGGTCAGTGGCATGGCTTTGCGTAGTTACAAGGGGGGAAATCATTGCAGACGTTTCCTTTTGATATTCCATTTCGTATGCGGTTTGAAAAATGAGCTCGCGCCGCCCCCACGGTGGTCTCGCCGTTTAACAAGCGTACACGCGTCTGTTCAACGAGGGATATAGGATTTGAACGAGCAAGCATAAATTCACGAAAAATCCATCGAAGGCTACTCCAATTAAGAACGTATCCCTCGAACCGGGTCTTTGCTCCGTTCCCTGCAGCCGGCCTCCTCGAGATCAAATTCTCCCGGGCACCTACGGGTACGCTAATGACTTTCGATGCGCGTTTAATTGGCGCGGGAAACGAAAAAAGGAGGAAAGGAAAATAAGAAACGAGGGTGGAAGTACGGGCCGGAACGAGAATCGCTTAGGCTTAATCAATCCGCTCGTTACGGGCCGCGGGCGCGCGCGCGCGCGCGCGCCCGCCTTCCCGCCTGCCCGATTGAATAACTAACGATTTTCACGCGAGTCTCGTTAAAAATGCTTTTACCCTGATCACCGTAAGCTTTTTTTCGGCTCACCACCCATCGCCACCACCACCACCACAGCAGCCACGAACCCCTGCCTTCCTCGAAGGCACCCCTCTATTTTCTTCTTACCGATGAATCATGTACGTCGCGGCCATCGAAAGTCTTGCACCTCCGAGGCTCGTTAATTCGATCGGGTTCGCTACGTTCGCGTGTACGCCATCCCTTTCGTTGGAACTCCGCTTCGAGGCGGTTCCCCGATTAGCAAATTCTGAAATCGATTTTCGCGGACGCATCTACCCTCTGATACAAACTTTTAACTTTCTTCGAAAGTGCTCGAGGGAACACCGAACAAGAACGAACGCTGATATCGGTAGAGTGGAGAAGAGAAAGGAGGGAAAACGCGCTACCCGGGCTACATTATTTTGGCCGCTTTATAAAGCCGTTGTATTTTCAATTTTCAGGAATAAAGGTTAATTTGTATACTCAATTTATATTGCAAATCCTTCGTACGCACACAAAGCGCGGCGGTATTTGAGTAATTAAAGAGGCGGAATAAAAATTTTGCGAACTTAAATCGCGCAAATGAATCAGAGATGCATAAATATAAATTACATGTTTGGCGAAATACCGTTCGGCCGCTGGCGCGCAATATAATTTTAAATTTAATTAAAAATAATGAACCCCATTGTATTCGTAAAACCCGGGCTAAATGATATACCGCTGTAAGTGTATTATACCCGTAAACCCATAAATTTTCAAAGACAATTTTCCAAGGTTCTTCGGGGCATTATCGATCGTGTTCGAATATCGGGTTGGAAAAAGAAAGAGCAGAGACAGAGAAACGGCTAACAGAGTGAAGGGATAGGAAGGCGGGGCGGAGGGGCCGGGAGAGAAAAGGTAGGAGGCTAGGAAGGAAGGAGGGTGAGCGGAGCGAAGGGCGAAGAAAAGGTCGCTAGGGTAATACGGGTCGAATCACATTTTCGAAGGAGACGATTTAATCGGCCGCTTAAAAGGTGCTATCTCAATTCGAGGAACGTTGCGTGTCGGGATGCGCCGGTAATTATTACTAAACAAACTCATTAAACCGGGACGATCTGGTCCGGGTGAACGGCGACCACGCGTGAAACTTTGATCATCCCGCGAATCGAGCGTAGGATCAGCGATCCCGGGATCGGGTAAACGCCAGGCTGACGTTAAATTACCGCATCGGTAAGCGTGTCATACGCCAATTAAACGACCGCTATTTTCTGCACCGAAATTGATAATCGCGATTAAAAGCCGAAGGGCTGATGACACGTGTGAAAGAGCAAAACGCGTGCAAGATCGCAATTATTACACTTTTCTTTCTTTTTTTCGACGCGACAGCTCTCGAACGGTATAGGAAAAAAGTCACGATGCGACGACGTCGTTGTTTCGATGACACGACTCTTACGCGATCGTCTATCTTTGTAAATACATTTAAATGTTTACCCGGAAAGCGGTGAACTAGAGGTACAGCGAGAAAGGAGGACAGAAAACGACCTGGCGACGAACGAGAAGGAATGAAAAGCGTAATTCAGGGAGAAGGAGAAAGCGGAGGGTGAGAAGCGGTGTGGTGGCGATGGTGGGGGGTTCAGAGAAGGTACGAAACGAGATAAAGGTCAAAGTATCCTCTTTTCCTTCGACGTCGATGAAAAGAGAAAGAATAAAAGAAGCGGTGAAAAGAAAAAAAAGGTGCGAGACGAAGCCGGCCGGCGATTCGCAGGTGATTTATTCCGGTTACACCTGATTCCGTTCAGGCGCCATGAATATCATCCGGCGGGCTGCCTACCGTCGGTCGCTTCGATTAAGCGAAATTATTAACGCGGCGCTCGATAAACTAATTTTCATTTCTGATATTTTAGCCAATTATGAAATGTAATTATTTTCGCACCGGCCGTCGTTTTAATATCGCGCCACGGTATTGGTGTCACCGACAACCACCGAATCCGCGTGGTTGTGTCGCTAAATGTGGAATGACAATTTGCGCGTCGGCCCGACCCGTCTCCTATCTTCGCACCTTCCCTCCGAAAGGTTCGATCCCCCCGATTCTTTGATTCTCCTCGGGATAAAACGGTGATGCGCGTTCACTCGTCCCACGAAAAATGGTATCGCGTTCGAATCGGATCGAAAGAAAGAGGAGAACGAAAAACGGGAGGATGAAATCGTCGACGCGACTAACCGGAGATTCATGAATATAATAGGGCCCCCCGTCCGATTGACCTCTCTATCTTTTTCTCCCTTTCGGTAGCCCGGAATGTATTTTTTCCTTTTTTCTTTTCTTCTTTTTTTTTTTTTTTTTTTATTTCGGAAATCATATCGAAACCCCATACGTTTCGGGACTTTCACAAGCACCGGACGTTTGCAATGGTAATTCGCAGCACCGTGGAAAAAAAACTACGAACGGCGATGGTGACTGAAACGACGGGGGCAAAGGGGAAGCGGGGAGGGGCGGATGACCATCGATCAGGAGTCTGTTTACCGATTTTTCCACAGGCGCCATGTGGATATTTGTAATTACAGAACCGAAGCTGCCACGGTCAGTTTTTATTCCCGATTCGAACGACGATTTTTAATTTCGGGTAATGAAGCGCCACTGGCCCCGCCGCTGTTGATATTCGTTATTAATTTTTAATCGCCGTTCCGTTCGGTCCAGATGTTGAATATTGTCTCGCGGTGAAAATTCCCCGAAAAAAGAGTCGCTATTTTTTCTGCGGCCGGCATCCTCTCTTCTCTCTTCTTCCTCACCATTCCTTCCTTTTCTATCCATCGTTGTTGGTTAGCGACTTCTCTACAATTTTCTCCGTAGTATCCGTTCATCGTCGGTGATGCCCTTCTTTTTCGAAACGAAAGAGGGTCGTTTCGCGCGTTTTTCCAGACACTAGATTACACCGAGTAGACACACGAACGGACTCGAGCAATTTGTCGGCGTATCAAAACGAAATCAAGCCGGCAAGATAAACGTTTCGCTGTCGACTCCATGCATATTAATGTTAAGCCACGAAAAAGCCAGCTTTTGCACCCTCCCATCCACTCTCTCTCTCTCTCACTCTCTCTCTCTCTCGCTCTCCTCCCTCGCCCTTCTGTACCTATTTGTCCCTCCGTGTGCACGTGTTCCGCCTCGCGTTTCCTTTTCCAACGCCCGCCCTTGTTTCTCTTTTCCTCCGACCGGCTGGCAGCTCCATCTAAAACGCAAAACAAGGCAATCCGCGCGATCGGCAAACTCGAAACAATTATTTTTCGATCGGCGGACTTGGCGCGTAAAAACGGCGCGCAATTACGAATTAATGCACCTGGCCGGCGGAAAAAAAATAGAGACAGCCGGTGATCATCGACGAACAGCACGCTCGTTTCCGATTGGAATTTAAAAACAACATTATTCTTTGGAATTAGCAGCGAACCGTGGCGGATGTTGTTCGGTGTGTGTACGCGCGTGTGTGCGTGGGTATGGTATCGCGGGAACGGATTCGAGCCTCGATACAAGCGTCAGGCTGCTGCTTTTAAAAGCGCGTTCGGTGAAATTAAAAGTTTATTAATCGAAACAACCGCGGACCGAAGGAACGCGAGCGCGCCGGCGAGCGACCGCTTGAAAAGAATCGAGCTCGAACCACGGGGCGTAATAATAAAAATTGCCCGAGCGAAGTTCCAGCATCGTATAAGCCGGAATAATACCGGTCGTTACGGCGGTTCGCGTAACGCGATATAATATAATAAACAAACCGTGGTCTCTTTATTATTGCGCTGGAAAACTGCTCTCGAACGCTACCAGGAGGTCCGCTCCCCCCTGCCCAACCCCCTGCCCCTTCGCGTCGTTCCATGTTTTCCCGTCTCCAAAGCGTCCTCGAAACGAGGCACGCCAACTTATTCGACTACTCGAACGTTTATAAAAATGAACGAGTCCAGCTAGAACGGGTTTACGGTGGTACCCCTCAGCGAAACGCGAGGTCGTTCCTTCGAACTCCACGTTAGGAAAACAGTGCTTTTCTGATAACAGTTTAACGCGACAGGAGTAGCAGCGGTAGGCAGTGGGAGATCCGACACGGCCTTTCGTGGCAAAGAGGTTTCGCGGAGCTGCTTTAAAGCGGCAAGCTCCCTTATTGCCTCCTCGGCTGTACGACTCGCGGTAGCAGCGGTGACTTTTTCCGATGCATGCAAAAAATACGAGAGCGGACAATAGAACGGAGGTCATCGGTGAGAAACGCAGAGAGGATGATACCTTCGTACGGGGAGGTTGCACGCGGCCGACGACGGGGAAGACAGAGTGAACCGGCGCAGGGAAAAAGGTGGCTGCCACCAAGCGGGGGGTCACGGAATGGAGGGAACGACCAAGTCGACGGAGCGGGCAGGATAGAGAGAGAGAGAGAGAGAGTGAGAGACGCGAGAAGGGGGAGTGAAAGGGGGGAACGAGAATCTCGGCTTCAAGTATTTCGCTCTTTGATGTGCGACCTGCCCCAAACTCGGCAGTCCGTGCCACCCTTTCCAAGTGGCTCGGCTGGCTTCAAAGAAAGTGCCTTGGGACCACCCGCCACACCCCCCGTTCTCCTTAGCCTTCCTACAAAACCCTACCGGTATTCCGTATTATACCGCCACAGCCAGCTAACTTTCTTTCCGGAGAGACTCTCCTTTCGGCTTTCCGACGTTTGCCCGAAAAGAAGGAACGCGCCAAGGGAGAAAAACCCGGAGAAACTTCTCGACCAAGGAGAATCCAGAAATTTGCTCAAATTATTTTTCGATCAACCTTTGATTCACCGCACAAATATCTTTTCCTTGCATCTTGCATTTCCCGTTTCAGCGTTTACGATAACCGCGGCGTTAGCAGCGAGTCGCGGATAATTTTGAGATCGCGTTGAAATTCGCGAACGGGACGTTGCTGGGATTTCTTGCGCGCGTCGACATTGGCTTGCGTCGTTGCTCGCAGAATTTATTATCCGAGCAAGAAAGTTGAAGCGCAAAGCAGAAACGTTTTTCGGAACAGCAAGGGCAAAGTTTCCGTGGAAAAGTGTATCTCTGCTGCGAACGAGGCGGTAATGTCGTTTATCCGAGGTGTTTCTTCCAGAAAAACAGCGACGAGTCATCAAGGATCCGTTTTACGAACTAAACTTCGTTCCTTCGCCGTTCACGGCTGTGCTTTTCCTCGCGTAATAAGCGCTCGAGATGAGCTCAACGAAAGAGGCGATGTCGCGGCAGAAAAGATCGAAGAACAAAAGAGAGGGAAGAAGAAGAAGAAGAAGAAGTAGTAGTAGTAATAGTAGTAGTAGTAGTATTAGTAGCAAAAGCAAATAGTAAGTTGGAGCGAAAAACACGCGCAATTCGTCGTCGTAATCAGCAGGTGCATTTTCAGGGAACGAGGTCGCTCGATACTATTCGAGGCTCGACCTCTTCGTCCAGGGACAACTGATTTCGGTCCAATAACATTATATCTATTAACAGGCACTCGATACTATTAATAATTAATCACTAGCTAATATTCCGCATTTGGCTACGCGCATTTCGCTCGGCGCGGCGCGACGCGACGTCCCTCTGCCCTCTGTACTTCCGACCTTCGCCCCCTCTCCGCGATCCCCCTCGCCTTCTCTTTCTCCTTCTCTCGCTCTCCGCGTTTCGAGCACTCTCGCAGCCGTTCTCCGTTTTCCACGCTATCCACCTCACCCCAGCTTCTGGATGATCTAGGATCACCGGATGCATGGAATGCCTCGAAAATATCTATCTTTCGGATAAAGCGTACCAATACGACTGCACACCCTGCATGCAGCTAATACGCGTCCAGCGCGCGATGATTCCCTGCGCTCTGATGTCGCGTGCTGGTCGGGATATTATCGGCGCTCGAAATTTCCGATCAAAGGTATTCGATAACGCGATTGTTTTATCTTACGCTGAACGGCATTAAACGTGAGAACCCGAAAGCGAGTCGTCGACGAATGTTTGGTATCGTCGAAATCGAGTGATCGCCGCTTTCGCTGGCGCCCAGCCAACTAGACGACATTTCCTGCATAATTCATCGCGATGTCCTGCGACAAGCCTTCTGCGAAACGCGATCACCTCCATAACGATATTAGGTAGAAGAAGTTATGGAAATGATCGACGTGATCGATCTATCGCCTGGCAAATTATTGAGCAAAGTAGATAGGCTATTTTACGCATCCAGAGAAGTCAGTGTGCGAGTTGGTGGTCATTCGCTCCACGACGAGAAATACGATTCAACTCGAAGAACTTTCTACTCCATTGTCCAAGAAAAAGAAAAGCGGAGTCGACCGGGGTCGGTTGGGGTTGTCGTCGCGTCGACTCGCGGACGATACCTAGAATCGAAAATTGCGCACGCTGGAGGATAGATAGTCGAGAAGAGCGGAGGAACAAGCGAGCGGCGGGATAGAGAGGAGCGCAAGCTCCATATATATTCACGGGGAAAACACCTGTGGCTCCGCTCGTTAGATTCGCGCGACTTTTCCAAAGATAGTAAGAGCTATCCTCTTCTCTCTCTTTCTCCCTCTCGCCCTCGGTTCCTCTTCTCTTCTCGTTCGACCTTCCCCAACCTCCGGCCTCCGTTCAACCGTCGTCCGTCTCCAACAAGCTACCTGTTCGACCCGTCGCGTCGCGCCGTCGTCTCCACTCCCGTCAGCCTCGTAAATTCCTTCACCCTCCAAAATAGTTCGCTGGATTTCTATAACGGACTCCCGTCCCGCAAGAATAGAGATCCCTCTTCCTCCGACGCGCGATATCGCGCCTCCCTCGGCCGCGATTTCTATTTTAGGACGAACTCTTGCTCCCCGTGCAAGTCTCGAGACCGAGCTAACGCCTCGGAATAAGTGGCAGCATATTTTACACCCTTATTGCGTTCCACCTTCGTTGAATTATTCGGTCAAATTTGCATATTACGCTGCTACGAATAACACGCCAGCGAGACGGAATAATAAAGGTAGAGAGCACCGAGTGTAAGAAGAAAAGTGTAATTAAACGCCGAGAACGATCGATGGCGTACAAAAGCGGCATCGATGAAACATTTATCGTTAATTCTTAACCGCGTATAACGAGAACGAAGAAAGGTAGCTCGGCGAACCTCGGAGGCGTCCACTGGGGGGGACATAACCGTGTTGCGAAATCGAGAAGAATCGTGGATTCCGTAACGTTCATCGATCGGTGATCGATCGCAACAGAGAAAATTGTCACGTTGTCGCGCGAAAATTCAGACGAGTCCTCCGATTAGTTGTCTGAAAAGCAAGCTCGATCGATCGGATTGAGGGGACAAATTTCCGATACGAAAGAATTACGGGAGCAGAGCCTGCTCGAAAAAATTGCGCGAGCATTTGTGCGCGAAGTAGCAGCCGAAAAAGAAAAGGAGAAAGCCAAAAGCGGGGGCGTAAGCAACTCGATCGATCTAAAGAAACAGTAAACGAAGTCTCGATCAGGGGTAGAAAGCAGCGGGAAAAGATGCGGCGAGATTAGGCGGGCGAAGGAAGGGGTTGGCGGTTAGTTTAGGCGGTGTTTAACGCGGGTTAACGTGGCGAGCGGTCGATGGCAGAAACATAGCCGGTGGCTAGTCCAGGATAGTATTTAGGCGCGGTCCTACCTAGGCCGGTTCGCGGAGATACGGGCCGCTAATGCGCCGGAATAGATTAATACCGACCAATAGGAACGTCGATCGAACGGCCTGGAGCACATTACTCAATTATTTACGCTTCATTACGTATATATCCAATAGCGGCGAGTGTAGGGCGCGCGCGAGCTTCACCGTCACGCCGGGGACGAGGTGGGAAGAGGGAGGGAGGAGTCGCAGAGGGTGGACGTACGAAGCCCCGGTACACCGTTTCTCCGGTGGCGTAGTGTGCGCGAACATCATCATCCCGTCGCAGCGTACGCGCTTACCTACGCTTACGCGTTTCCCAGACCGCGCTGCCCAGGCCCAGGAACACGAGAGCACGAGTACCGCGCGCGTTCGCGTTCAACTCCGTTTCCACGCGTCGACGGATACACGCACGCTCGCCTTCTCTTTCCCTCCGAGCCCTCGTTCTTCCTCGCCTCCTCCTCTCGCGCCCCGGCCACCAACTCCAACCCCCTTCCTTCCCGCACTCTGCCATTCCAACATAAGCGTGTACGCGCGCGCCATGTACCACCACTTCTACATAATGTATGAGACTGTGTGTTGGTAGGTAAGCGACCACCCCTACCTCACCGAGGTCTAACTTAATTATTCGAGAAATTCACCGATCCATTCCTGCACCCTCCGCGCTGCCACTCTCTGCCCCTCGTCCCCAGCGCCCCCCGATCGTCCACCTCCTCGGACCCTCCTGCGTTCACTACGAGATCCTACCAACCCAGCGGCGACGAGTCCATCAAAATCGATCTCGTTCGCTTTCGATTCCGTCGTCCCGTCGCGACGCCGTTCGCTACGGAACCGCTCGACTGTCTACGCCCTACTCGAGCGGATTCTCGACGACGATAGCTCGAGGTCGCGCTCGCATTGTTCGCCGTCTCGCACGCACCACCGCTGATATTTAAATGAACTGTAGTAACACGAGGGCAGGACGGTCCGCGTAGAACGGTCGGAAGAGAAGAGGAGGGCCGCGCGTATCGGTACACCGGAACAGATAGATCGTCGGTCCCGATACCGTCCCGGGAGACTTTAATTATCATCGCGTACGGACTATTTATATGGCAGGAAGCGCTTAAATAATATTTCTTCGAGTAACGGCGGCGAGGGACCGCGAGACCGGGGGAAGGACAGAGCGGGGCGAAGGAGAGCGGAGGGATGCGCGTTGTATAGCAGACGGGAAGGAACGCCGCGGCACGGCCGGCGTTTCGAGATGGGAACGGGATATTGCGAGCGCTCCGGCTCGCTACCGAAGCTACTGATCCGACCGACCGATAGGAACGCACCGTGCACGAGTTGCCGGGTGGGCGGAATCGGCTTTTATCGGCCGGAAGTCAAAAACAATACGCGCGAAAAACGGTTCGAAGTGTCCCGGGATACGGAACGAAAGAGGGACGAGCAAAAAAGCGAGACGCGCGATTTATTACCCGTTCCATGCGTATACACGGCTTCGATCTCGCGATCAAAGGCGTGTCGACGCAGAATGCCACGATGGCGCGCCGTTCTAACGCTCGCTTTCCAACTCTTTCGCGCATCCTCCTGTCGCTTTCCTTCCTCCCTTAGCGATCCAGTGGGACGCAGCGAAGAGAGGTACGGAGGGACAAAGTTTTAGTCGTCCTCGCAATTGTCCGCGGGGACGAGGCATCCCTGGGCGTCCTTGTCCGAGCATCGGATCCCTGCTTCGATCCCGGAACCGATCGATCGTCGAGTAATTAGCGCGCACGGTCGAAGGTGCCCGCGGACATTATCGTGGCTCAGAAACGAGCCTCGACACCTATTAAAGGCGGAGCACGTCACGGTAATAGCCACAACACCATTAGCACTAGAGTAGACCGGTTGGGAAGAGAGTGGAGCAGAACGGAGAGCAGAGAACAGATGAGAGAGCGAGAGGAGAGGAAAGCGAAGATCGAGCGAGGAAATCAGAAGCGAATCGGCGGTAGAGATAGAGAGAGAGTGAGATCGGACGAAGGAAAAGGAGAAGCGGATCGCGCGCGCACAGGTTGCAGAAGAATACCGCGTATAATCTCGCGCGGAAAACGATTCGGTAGTCGAATTAAGCCGATAAATTGATTCGACCCCTCGGGTCGTGTTCTCGCATCGTAATTACGCGGATTAAGCTCGGCCGTGCGCGCGCGCGCGCTTGCGCGACCGGCCTCCGCTGGCTACCCCTGCGATTTCTATGGAAAAAATTCCAACGCGTTAAACTTTCCGAAATAATTAGGACTCTCGGTCCCTCGTTGATCGTTTTTTTTATTCGCCCAACGCGTTCGTCGGGAGGGAAAAAGAAGAAACACGTTTTTCTCGCACAACGCACATAATAATACTTATTCGTTTCGAGAAAATAGAATCGGCGCGGCGTAGATTCGCGAGCGATCGAAGATTTTACCGTGGTTTCACAGGCGGAATCGTATAATCGAGGAAGTGGCTCATTAACGGATGATCAACATCCGCGAATAAAGTAATTGCGCGAGATAAAGCTATCGGTTAGCGATCGCTGCAATGCGGTTACGCTAATCGCGATACGGCCGTTAAAAACGCTCTCGTCGTATTTTGCCCGCCTAGTTTTTACGGCGTGTAACAGCGACACGCTCGTCGAGCCCTTATCGGCGTGCGAGGGAAAAAAAAAAAATAGAAACGCGACACGCTAAGCGTTCAGACACGCTCCCGATTTCGCGATTAACGCGCGATCGCGGCACGCGTCTCCGACCAGGTGACAAAAGGGGCGCTGATTTTTACGATCCCTATCGGCGCTTGTTCGACGCGAACAAAACATCGATCTTTGTTCTGCTCCGTGCATCGAACCGCATAGCAAATGACAAAGCGCGTATTATAGCCGCGCTAAGGTCAAAGCTCTGGTTCTACGATCGGTTTAGTTGCGAACGCGCTGTTTGTGAAGACTCGGACGATCTTCGGAGGATCGGAACACGTTTCTTCTTAGTAAATTGTCGTCAACCGTATGCGGCTGCAAACCACGTTTCGGGCTGCAGGCACGAAAACGCCTTTGAAATGAAGCCGAGAGAAGAAGAAGTCGCGACAGGGCTTAAGAATGTTGTCGAGAGGAAACTAAAGAACGCGAGAATGAAGAGATTAGGGCTATACAGTCTCGCTCGAGGGCACCTGCTAACGATCGAATTCGTGCGCCCGCGGAGAAACGAGAGGCCGCGGCAGTGTGTTAAATTTATACCTGACGGCCTCTCGGCAGGAACGGGAGTCCCCCGACTCTTTGACGGTGCTCGAACCGCGCTTCTTCTCGACTATACGTGGCGGTGAAGCCACGAAACAGGTGCAAGGCACGGTGAAACGACGTAAGGGGCTATCGTTAACCGATAGGCATTGGACGGTGGGTAGCATGGTAGAAGGGCCGAGTAGAGGCTCGTACGCGATCGTAGAAACGAAAGTATGCATATGCGCGTGTACGACGCGCGCGGCCCGTCAGCTAGGTAGCTGCTAGCTGCTGGTATACGCGTCGCTTATGATTCAGGCGCGCTATACATAGAAGTCTACTCTACCCCTCGACTGTTCGCTATATTCGATCATAAAGTGCATTGCCTTCCCTCCTCTGCCCGCCAGCCTCTACCCCACCTATACTTGCTGCCAACCAACCTTTCCGCTGGACAATCTCGCCACGGTACGCTTTGTAAACCGCCGCCGTGACTCGACTATCTCGGCACCGGTTCACCACCTCCATTGTTCTTCAAATTTTCTCCTGTTTCTTTCCTTCTCATTTTTCGTGCCGCCTCCTTCGCCGTGGCTACCGGTATTCGCATAAACATCGTAGGCGATAACAGCCGCGTCGATATCGGGGCAAATGTAATTAGCGAAGATTAGCGTAGGATCCTGTGGAACGAACCGGCTGCTCGGATCCCTGCTTCTCGTGTTCCGTGCTCGTCCAGGGAACCCTCCGAGAGGCGTTTCCTTTTAAGCGGGTCAATGTCAAGGCGAGATATATACGTGTATATTTAAGTACCGGTGAGCACGGTGTGAGAACCTTTTAAAGATTTCGTGCAATCGATAACTCGGGTTTAAAAAGACACGGCAACCGCACGGAAACATATTGAAATTTTCTGAATATCAGCTTCCGTTTTTCTTCCTTCCCATCCATTGAATTTGATGAATTTTAAAATGTTGAGAACTTCAATCGTGCAACGTTATATCAAAAGACGAAGTATTTCAACGAGAACCATCTTTCGCTCGGGTTTCCGTGCAAGCGATTGTGCTACGGTAATTTAGTTACACTCGTTATACATTCAGACGTTGATGTAACTTGTACCGTTGCTCGAAACGCTTTAGCGTTTCATCATTTTTGTAGGCGTTTAAAATTTATCGAAACGAACGAACGGAAGGAACTTTTATAAAGTTTCAAGCGTTCCTAGTTTTGCCTAATATCCACTGGATCCTTGGATGGATCCTCCCTTTCGCGGCGATATTTTCGGTAGAGAAACGAGGACGGCTCGGACGTCGGTCGTTCGTTCTTTTCACCTTATTTCTCCCATGCTTCTTCCATTCTTCTACCGAGGGCTATGTTTTGGGATCGCGCAGACGCATCTGCGAATACAAGTAAATAGCGTTTTTCTCGAAACGACAAAAATTATAAACGCACGCAGAATCTCACGTACGTGCGCGTAGGAAGAACACGTTTGTATTTTCCTTGTAGCCGCGGCAGGGAGATCGCGGACTATATTTCATTCGATATTGCAGCCACGGCATTATTTCTCTACTTCAGTAGCCGGGGCGCGTTCCCCGTTCCCCTCCGTTCCGGCACGCTTACCCGTCGTCGCCGCCGCCGTCGCGCCCCCGCGCCCCAACCTTCTCCGCTGCCTCCGGAAAATAAATTGTTTAATTTATATTAAAAATAAATAGAACCACGGAGAACGAGAGCGCGACTCCAGCGGCGCTGCGCCGCGGACGGCCCGAGAAATATTACTTTTAATATTAGCATTCGCCCTCGCGCTACTCCTGCTGCACCCATCCCGTTCACCCTCTACCTCCCCCTCACCCTTACCCTCGACCACGTTCTCGCACACCCTTCTCTCCTGCCCGTGGCGCTTCGAGCTCCACCACCCACCCCCGTTCCGTTGCCGACAGTCTCCGTCATCCCCCTCTCGACAACCCTTACCGTCGCTCTTTTCCCTCCTCCTTTCGCCCCTCGACTGTCCGGTCGCGCGCTCGCGTCGCTCTCTTTCCGTTCCTTTCGAATCGGTTGGCTACAACGTCGCACCGCGATCTCTCCTCGGGCGCGAACTTCTGTCAGACGGCCACGCGGTTGAGTTACGCGGCACGGTACTCGCCGACGGGAACGACGACCAGGGAGAACGCGATGAAAAATTTATCGCGGTTGAACGGCCGGCACGAATCAACGAAGCTTTCGAGGATCGATCTGTCGTTGTTCCCAGCCTGGGACCATTTGCCGCGACCAGGTGCGCCGGAGGTGATCCTTCATACGCTTCGAGACAAAGGCAGCTCGGAGATCGCGCAATCCCTCCGTGGATGTTCGATACACGGAAACGACGAGAGAAGAGGTTCGTGCGGAAAACGCATTCGCCCGAAGATAGAAGGATCGGCTGATGATTTTCGATCGGAGGGTAGCGCGCGGTGCGGGCACGCGCGATCCCGTCTTCGAACGCGTTGTCGTCCTAGCCTTCGAGCAAGCGCTCGGTCGAGCGAGATCTCGGCTTTGAACTCGGTTCGGGTCGGTTCGACTCGCACAGCCTGCCGAGAGCCAACGATCTCGCGCTTTTTTCGCTACCGGTTAATAAGTTACGAAAGACGTTCGAAGCGCGGCGTAAAATGTAGGTTAGCCAGCGAAATCCCCCACGGTGTCGAGCAGTCGGCTCGCGAAACTCCGAGCCGCGCAGCGAAATAGTCGTCGGCGGCGGAGGCGGCGGAGGCCGAGGAGGACGATGCTCCCCTCGCTCGGCCTCGGCTCGCTTTCCTCGCTCTTCCCGCTCGCCGGCTCGCTGCTCTCCCCTCGGGCCCTCCCTCGGTCTCCGCTCTCCGAAGCCTGCTCCAGCTGCCTCCGCGCTCTCCTACCCGGCCACCCCCGCGCCGCGCCCGCACCCGCGCCCTCTATATAATGTACGGAGCGCGAGCGAGATGAATGGCAAGACGGCGACGAATATTTCATGAGACGCATTAATATTGCAACGTCTCATCTCACGGATGTATCGAGGTAACATAATGCTCCGCTATAGATAGCTCCTTATTAAACCACGACGCCGCCGCGTTGAGCAACCTTCCGACTATATACCGTTCGCTGCAAAATCCCGCTTTTCCGCTGCCCCCGTCCTATCGCGATGTCTCCGTTCACCTCGCGACTGCTACGGCCACCGTCCGATTTTACCGCGAATCCCCTCCGAAACACGAGTTTGGTGGCCGCCGCGTGGTCGCGTCGTCGCGTCGTCGCGTCGGTATATGTCGCCGAAAAAACAACAACGAATCACGGGTGGAACTGTTGGACGAACGATCGCACGGTTCCACGACGCGTCCGTCGAGTCGTCCGGTCATCCTGACGGATTATTTGGCGTCCCTGTAAGCAACGCTCGCGCACCGACGTCCGTCCAAACTATTATTTCGCGTTCCTATCGGTGAACGGGGCGACCGAACTTTGCCATTAGCGCGTGTACCATGGTCCGGGCTAAAATCCGCCGGCGTAATGTATTACCCGAGGAAATAGATTATTGGGAACGTTATCGTAGTTATAAACATTCCTTGTCGTTAATATCGCGATCCACCGACGCGGAGCCATCGACGCGCCTCCTCTCGCTATTAATAGTTCGCTTTCTTTCTCTCGCCTCGTTGCTCCCTTTTTCACCCTCCCCCCTACAACTGTTCTTCTCGCAGATGCTCACCGCGAACCAACGATATAGACTCGCTCGTGATAGATACAGGGCCTGTCTTACCTTTCTTGCGGGGTGCAAAATATATGGAGGATCATCCATCAGCTGTCTCGGTGAAACTGCAAAAAAGAACGATTTCGCCGCTGCTGCTGCTGCAGCCGCCGCCGTAACCGTCGACGCCGACGCTGATACTCACCACCGACGCCGCGTGCTCGGCCTGCATCTTGTGCCATCAAATTAATTACCGATTTGGCGCGTTCTCGGCGCCAAAACAAAATCAAACACGATCGGCCGTTGAACGCTGCTAGCGTTCGACTTTTGTTCGCTTTCCGCAACTACCCTTCCTTTGTTCGATGCCTTTATCGCTTTCAGAGCCACGTCGCTCGCACACGAATAACATTTTTACCGAACCGCTTATCGTGGCGCGGAAAATATAATAAAAATAATAATAATAATAATAATCTTTATTTAAATATGCATGTAAAATATGTAGTTTAGTAAAATATTTACTTTAAAATACTTTGTACCGTTCGCGGATTACATTCTGAAATTGCCTAACACCAACACCGTTAACATCGTTGGACACTGGGCGTGTCTTCGTCGGACGTCAACGCATTCTTCGCGAACGGTTCGCAGCACCGTGTCGCGAATCAAAATCGTAGGAAAAGAACGGTTACCGAAGAAATCGAGGAAAGAGAAGGTCGGCCAGAGAGAACGAGACCGGGAACGGGTTGTGGGCGGGGAGGGAAAGGTAGCGGGAGGATAGGGTAAGAGAGGAACGCGATATAAAGTGCAATCAAACATCGATCGTGCGATGCGGGGACCTCTTTCCTCTTGGTAGGTACCTACGTGCGTATCGAATGCATACCATGGGGTTGCATCGCGCATGCATGCGAGGCCCTGTGTTTGTGTTTCGAGGGGAAACGTTACTACCCCCGGCAAGCGACCAAGGAATCGATAGCCCGCGTAACCGAGGCACAGGCACGTACGAATAATGCTCGAGCCTATCCTCTAACCGCTAAGTCGATCGAAACCGTTTCACTGTGCCGTCCGAATCCTGTTCACCTCCTGTTCCGTGAACCCGTCGGCCTAAACCGTCCGTCGAAAGAAAGAAAACGGCGCCACTTTCTGTGCACGCCTTCTCATCGAGCTACCCACGCGTTCGGTACCAGCCTCGTCGCATTATCGCACGCGTTTAATCGTTCCTTCGAGAGATATCGTCCGATCGATGCACCGATAACAATCGTTTCCCACGAATCAATTGCGCACGCACGACAGACGTTTTAAAACGTTAAAAGTGTCATGCACTCCGATGTTCGTTCCTGATCTTAGACAACTATCGAACGTTTCGCGTTGATGCGCCGGATTTCGATACGATTACGGATAAGTAAACGATCTGTCGGAAATTCCGATCGCGTGTCCACGTCAGCGTGAAACATTGGAAGCGGTAGCGTAGCGTGGCCATCGGGGCGATGTTCCTCGCTTACAAAGAGCCAATAAAGGATGTCTTTATCGGAGCGGAAAAAGCACAGCGGTGTCGATTGGCCGGCAAAGAAATTCGATTTGCGTGGTTGAAAACGGACCCGTGCGGTGCGGTGAAAGTGCGCCGCGATCGGATAGAACTGTTGGCGCGGAAGCGCGGTCCTTTTCTCGAAGGGATTGGATCGAGTGCCCTTCGAGGACGATCGGGACGTCGATGGAGCGGGATAAGCGAATCGGGCTTGAATACCGTGTCAGTGATGCGGCACCGATTAGTATCACCGAGGTACGACAACGCGGTCGGGAAAAATCCTCCTCTCCCTTTTTCGCTCCCCAAGGGCTCGAGAGTTAATCGCGTTATTTCCGATGACTTCGCGCGATCCAGAGGAAAAAGAAACGAGAGACATCGCGCCCGTGACGCGCAGTGTTGCTGCCCTTTGTGTCCCTCGTTTCTCGCTTTTCTTTCGCAATTTTTCTCGTGGCACGCGCCACGCGATTTCCAATACTTTTTCTCCCTCCTCTGTTCTTTCTTTTTATTTTCCTTTGTTTCTTTCTTCTTTTTTCTTCCCCTTCGTCCCTTTCCATCGGCAGAGAACAAAGAATCGGTGTTGGTTCGTTGGCGTTGCTCTTTGTGTCCCGGTGGTGATCCTCGTTACGGCGATAGGCTTGGTCGTCGATGGATGCGCTTCCCTTTGCGGGGCATCCAACGAAAATCGCTAGATATCGCGGGAGAGAGCGCGACGCGGATCGGTGGTAGCAGAGCGAAGAGAATTCGAGAAAAGGCGCGTAATTATGCGGGCTTATAGAATTCGAAATCGATCGTGTGCGCGGTGCGAGTAAAGCTGTGGAATATGACGGTTGAGGCTCGAGGCATGCGGTAAGAGAACCATAGAAGATTCATAAGGATGGAATTACGTTGCCTCCACGGTGACTTTTGTTCTCGACTCTTTAATCGTGGTACCCGCTCTGCTAAAAAATATATATATACCCACTAGCCGGAGGGCAACGTCCTCGTCCAGTGATGAATTTAGAAGTCCACCCCTCGCGCCCGTCACCCTTTTTCGCGACCCTCCTCCCATCGCACTCCCCGATCTCCCTAGCTCTCGCCATGGACGCATCCGTCTCGCCGAAATTAATAATTAATCGACAATTTTGCGTATCTACGCGCGAAACGATGCTCCCGATTACGAAACAGTTACGCTTTCTTCTCCTCTATGGGTCCCTTTAAACGGTGACCGTGTTCGACGTTGAAATTCACCGGGGAAACTGATGTTTCGTAGAAAACAGCGCGGCCTTATCGTTTCGAATAATAGTACAAGCCCTTGGAAAACGGAGTTCAGAGCTTGAAGAGCGTAGCTGCACGATAGGTTTATAACGCTTATCGCGATGAAATCCAATCATCGCGGCGTTGAAACTCGTCGGGGAGGAGGCAACGACGAGGGCAAGGAGAAACGACAGCGACGACAGCCGCAACTTGGCTCGAGAACGAGGTTAGAATAATTCGGACGAACTCGACGAACGAATTAGTTTTTGCCGAATTAATCGGCCGGATTAATCCAATCGAGTCGAATCGGAATCGATTTGGATTCAATCGAGTCGGCAGCCCGCATTAAATTAAATCGCTCGAACGATATTGCCGGGACGTCGTGCTTTTAATCGGCTCGAATTAGAATCGGGCACGTTAATTGCCCGCGAATACGCGAACCGGAACCCGAGTTTCCGGCCGTCGCGATCTTACATATTTCCAAACTATGCTTTTCCAACGTCATTTCGTTTAACGATATTACACGTGTACGGTGGTTGATGTTTAGTACCCGATCCCTTTTTATTCGTGTGTATCGGAGATTGTGGATGGAAAGGAAGAAGTAACGATAACTTTCTTTTTAAGATTTAACTGAACTTTATTTCTAAAGGAAGGTATATCCTTGTCGTACCCGATCTCTACGCAGCGAGAGGTAAGACTCGAACGAATAGAAGAGGCTAAAGGACACGGTTCGTTAGGGTCCTCTAATTCTTGTACGCAGCGTGGTAACGGTGAAACACTTCACTTGTGCCTAGAATCTCTTCAGCGCATAGCTCGACCTCGCGTAAATATTTCCGAGAGGAGATTAATTTTTATTTATCCGTTAGGACGTATTTTATTTTTTCTACGGTATGTGCGTCGCAACCGTTTCTCGACGTTAAAAGAAAATTTTATACGGAATTCGTTGCGAAACATGCAGCGCGTCAAAAGTGATTGTTCGGAGGTTAGCGAACCCAAACAAAAGAGGAAAACGTTCGAAAGAAAAGAAGCAGCGGAAAATTGTATGACGATCAACATGACAGAGCTATTTGAAACGATTTCAAAAAGAAACGACTAATCTACGTTGTCCGCGATACGATTACGGGAACTCGTATAGAAGGGAATTTAAAATTTTCATAAGGAACGGTCGTAATCGCTCGACCGTCCGCATCGATACTTATCAGTAGTGGTATTATTTTTCCGAGTAACGTTGCATAATTTATTGAGCAAAGGGTTACAGCTCGATAGCTTGTCTTTCCCTTCCCCTCTCAGCCACAGCAAACTAAGGGAGATGCATCCGCGTAAACGAAAGGAGGGTCATTTATAAGACAGACGTTCCCGTGATGCATTCGCGTAAATAAAAAAGCAGTTTTCGTCTGTGACCTGTTTGCGGACTAATAAAAAATCAACAGACCGCCAAGAAGAAAAAAAGTCGAACCGAATGTATTCGAGCAAACCACGTTCGCCTACCACGAAACTCGATCTTTGTCTCGACGGCGGAACTTTCGCCAGGAAAATGGAAATCGTGGGATTCGTCGTTGGAACGATAAGTAAATTTGTGCTTCTTTAAAACGTTTGAAACAACACGCGGCAGATACGCATCGGTTAACTCGATATTTGTTCGCCAGTGTTACGAGAAAAACTCCGCGTCCAACTATGGACACAGAACAAAGCGAAACGCTGGTCGAGGTTGTAAAAATGAGTGATCGTTGAAACGTCGCGTGGCATCGATTTCGTAAAAACAAAAGGAAATGGAGAAAATAACGTGGAAGTTTTCGATTCAACCCGATGCCTTTCGGAACGCTCGAACCGATTCGAACGATATGAAACGGTTATGACACGACACGGGAATCACGGCTAGACCCGAAATAGCAGCGAGCGCGTTATTGTTGAGTTTAGTGAAACCGGGGTTTAAATATCTACCGGATGTTTGGCGTGTATATCACTTCGTAAATTTAAAGTTTACGGTCGTTCGCGCCGCCGTTCTCGGTTCTCCCTCTTCTCCGTTTGCCCTTCCTTCCCCCTCCACCCTTCGTTCCCCCTGAGTCAATCGCTCGATCTTCGTCCCTCGTTCTCACTTCGGCCGCCTCTCTCTTCTTTCTTTCCTCCTCGCTTTCTCTTTCCAACCCTACCAGAGTCCCCGGTTTTCTCCTTTCACGGAATCGTCCAGCGTATTATTTTTTCTCTCCCGTCTTTGTTTCCTTTGCGTTACGAGCGTAACCTTCCATTGTCTTCGATTCTTTCTCTTATTTATCTTAATCATCGTCAGGGGTCGTGTACCGTCTACCCATTCCCGGTTCCCCCTCGGTTTCCGCTTTAAAAAGAATGTTCTGCTTTTCGAGCATCTTGGCGTTTCAGCATGATCGTCGCCGGGTCACGCCGATCGCAGCAGGTTCTCTCGCGTTAACGGAGCAACCCTCTTTACGTCGGCTCTCGCTTCCTCCCTCCGCCCCTACCCTTCGCTTTCCTTCTTTCGCCTTTCTCACCTTTGTTCGAGCTTTCTTGCCAGCGTGTTTTTATAGTACACACTTAGTTTACGAGAGCACTCTTCGCCTTCACACCGTTCATCTTTCTCGTTTATCGATGTTTGCGGAGATTCGTTCAGAGGTGTGCTCGAATCGAGTCCAACGAAATAAATTCGTTCGTTCGTCCGTTTGTTCTCTCGGTTCTCCGTGCTCCTATAACTTAGGCGCGCTTTTTGCCGAGGGCAATCAGGCGTGGACGGGGGGACACTTTGGAACGGAAGCAAGAAAATTTTTGAAATTTACGAGAATTCCCCTAGACGCGGCCGATCGGTTAATCCCCGATAGCGATGGAGAGCCGGCTGGCCGGCGTGGCTGCGACAGAGCGGCCTTCGCGGCTCGTAAAGTATCGTTTAGATGTATCGTGCGAGGTTCACGCGTGGATTTCGAGAGCACCCGTTGTGCAGGATTTCAGACCGGCTCCGCCAATGGCAAATCTTGTACTATACAAACCCTGGTATATCTATGTGGAAGGTACACGACTCTAATACATAGTTCAGTACTCTATCTACATACGTGCGAGCTAACATCGTGCTAACTCCGCTCTCTGGCCAGCTCGACCTACCTTCCTCTCGCTTTCTCCCCCGCGCTCTCTCTCTCTCTCTCTCTCTCTCTCTCTTTCTCGCGCACACCGTCCTGTCCTCCCTCCCTGGTACCTAGCTGCCTACCGCCGCGCCGTCCTCTCTCCTTTCTCTTCGCCATTCTGCTCCACTCCGCTTTGCACCGTGCTCCACGCATCCCCCTTGCCATCGTCGCCGGTACACGTTTCTATCCCTATTCCTAACGGTGCAGCATCGAACACACCCCGATCCGGCCGAAGAGACCGGTAGGTTCATCGGGACACGCGTGGCTGCGTGCCTGCACGAATGCACGCGCGTACACGGGCTCGTGAGCTGGTAGCGGGTTGAACGCGCGTGTGCGTGCTCGTTCGCCGACCACCGACGTTGCTTGCGGCTTAGCACGGCTCGGCACATTATTCAACGGATAATCCATTCCTTATATATTAAAGCTTGAGAACGATCTATCGAGAGCGATAGATCGAGCCTCGCCAGCGAAGTTATCAGGAATACCGGTCCGTACGATTCCGCCGAGTGTAACCCTTTTCCTTTCCTCTCCCCCTTTTTTCTTTTCCCTTTTCTTCGCTCTCGTCTTTTATTTCGAGAACATGGCACCCGTTCGGGATCTCCGAACGACCGAATCTACATCGCGGGAAGGCGTCGTTTCGCGAGGCCGCTCAACTTCGCTGAAATAATATACACGGAAAACGTATTTATACCGGCTGAACTCGAGCAGCCGTTATCTTTGGCTCGCGAGGAGTCGAGAACACCGGAAGGAGCGGGTCGGGAGGAAAGAAAGCTGCGCACACTCTACCGATTCGAATGCAAATATACCGCGATGCCGATCGCGTCGTTCTTCTTTTCTTTCTCGATCGCGTTCTACGGGGTGCACGATAGCGAGCGTTCCGTTCTAGCGACTACGACGCAACTGAAACCGATGACAAGGTCTGTAATCTTTTAAATGCGGCGCGATTTTTCTTCGCGCGGAAAAACCGTTTGACCTGATCGCTGTCGAACGGAGTAAGTCGAGCCGAGAACGAAACCGGATACGCGGCGAAACGCTTTAGAGAAAGTTCGCGTTAAATTCGAACAACGGCGGGGAAGGAGCGGGAAGTTCCGCTGGAAACCAACACATATTTCGCAGCGCCCGGCGTCCACGCGATCGTTCGAGAGGAGGATTTATCTGGACGGTTCGCTTCCATCGGCCGTATCCCGTACGTGACTACCTGTAGAGTCCCGCTTGAAATAAAACGAACGGACGAAAAAGCCGTGACCGGCAAAGAGCGCGAGAGACTCGTGAAAACGAGCAAAACGGTTGGGGTGACGGCGGTGCGGCGGGGCGGGAGGGAGGAACGTTTGCTCGTCGAACGGGTACAGGCCACCATAGGTCGTACACGCAAATAAAGCCACTCGCTAAAAAGCGTCGTTCCAATCGAGGCCAGGACGATTCGTTAAGTGATAATGACGAGTCGATGCGTCAACAGGGCTCTGTCCTGCTGTTCTCTGCTCCGAACTAGCCGCCCCGATTACCTCTGTAAATTGTAAACGATTTCAACCCCTCGCTCGTGCTCTGCCGTCTATGCTCGTTCTCCTCCGCGCTCGCGCACACCTGTGCTATTTTTTGATTTCTCTCCGATGCGTCGTCGTTCGAAACGAAAGACGACGAAAGAAAGCTGTACCCGTCGTATCGTTCCCTACAGGAAAAGGGCAGCGTGTTCCGCGAGTTCGAGCGGGTCCGTTTCGCTGAATTTGTCGGACAGTAGCCGATACGCGCGTTCCCTTTATTTCTTTATTTATTCGTTGTCAAACTGAACGCGACGCGATCCAGATGTTTTCGATGCATCCCGCGTTCCGATGAATAAAATACGCGTTGTTTGTGCTCGGTTGCGCGTGCGATCGCGGTGACACAGAGAGGGTAACTTAAGCGCCGCGACCGGCTGGACTATCTGGTGGAATAGTTTCAGCGCGATATCGGTGAATAAAATATGAACGCGTGCGTGCGAAAGAGGAGAGACCCGCGTGTGTCCTGAATTACACGCGGCCGGTGGCCACGCGCAGATTCATGGGCATCGCGTCGCGTGTTTTCGCGCTTCTGCTGCTGCAATTAACGCGCGTGCCCGGCTCCCTCTCGTTCTTTTCCTCTTTATCTCAACGTCTCTTTCCACCGTCCGCTCGAATCGTCCGATTGGCCGCAGGGTCGCGTGCACCGTGTCGGATTTCGACCCTCCGCTGTTTTCGCCTAGACGAAACATCACCAACTTTTCCAGGCCGTACAGCTGCGTCTTTCGCGTTGGATGCGCGCGTTGGAAAGCAAGGATCGACGAACGAGATCGGTGAAAAAAGAATAACGATCGAAAGGGAGGCGTAACGGGGACGGAGAGAGTAGGTTGAGCGAGAAACGCGGTTCTCTTCGACGTTCACCTCCAGGTTTCGTTCCCCCTGGCTCCCTCGCCACCCTTTCCTCCCGACCTCGGCGTTCCTCCTCCGGCGGCGTTCCCTCTTCCGACGTTAATTTAGACGAATTTCATTAGAACAAACGAACTTTGCTAATCCGCGCTAATCTGATTAGAAATTTGCCGTGGCGCGGTGCATTCTGCCGCGTGAAACTCCAGCCGGTCGACGGGAACCTCGACGACGTCAACGGCGTCGGTGGGGCGTCTGCGGGGCGTCTGTGGCACCGGTGAAGGAGAGAACGAGCCTGCTCTCGTCCGCTCGACTACCAGTCTTCGTCCTTGTTCTCGTCCTCGTCCTCGTCCTCGTCCTCGTCCCCGTCCCTTTGCGTTCGCTCAAATCCCCGTGCACACATCCGCTCTTCCCCTCTTCCTCTCTTTCTGTCTCTCACCCTCTCCCGTTGGATCGCTCCTTGCGTCCTTCGAGCGCCTATTCATTTCGCCCACGCCTATATTCTTGCCCGGCAAATATTTGCAGGAATTAGCAACGATAGACGACTACCTCGTAAATTCTCCTCGTTGGAAGATTCACAGGATTTTCCACGAAAGTGTCCGGGAAACCGGGAATTCGAAGCCTTTCTTAATTAGGCCGTCCGTCCCTCGTCCGCCTCGATTCTGACTTTTGTTTATCGCTGCTCTCCCTTCCGGATTTAGGCCATCCGTCTTCCGTCGCTCGAACGACGCGTACCGCGTGCAACTCGAGTTGCGCGTACACCAGAAATAAGGCGCGTCTCGCAACCGCGAGGATTACGTTGCGAAAATTCGAAATATTCGTCGCGAAACGAGGCACAACGGTTGACAAAGTTTCCCCGGGAGAGAAACTCTTTCGTCGAGCTTTTTCGCTAGCTCAGCGCTGGAAAAACGGCAAGATCCGGAAACCGCTGCTTAGTGGACGCAACGAATGTTCCACGGCACTATTCGTCACCGATGGCGAAACCATTTGCACCCTTTAAAGGATTTAAGTCTTTCGACGTACGGCAATCTCTTTCGAAATTACGTGGTAAGCGCTTACACGCATCGCGGTATCGTGTGCGATCGAACGCATCGAACGCTTATTCTCACTGGAAAAGGATCATTCGCCTTAAAAAAAATCGTAACGCGTCCGAGTGGACGTAACACGCGCGGGAAGTTGAGATTCTTTCCCCTAGAAATGGACGGGTTCGACGTTACAGTTCGAACGAGACGAGCGGGACGAAGGGAGGGAAAAAAGTTGGAAGAATGCGACGAGCAATTTTCTCGTTAATGCAGCGGTCGCTTCGCGTGCACCGCAACGTGCATTCTTCGAGGCGCACCCCGCGACAGCCACACGAGACAATGAAAAATGCACGCATGACAGGATGCACTGTATGCCCGATGAACTTGTACTCGTGACAAACTCGATTTCCCTGTCGTGTGCGTCTCGTCCCGGCGCACCGATGCGCGCCGCGCGTTTTGCGGTTTCATCGGGACGCGTGCACATCCGTACACCTGTGTTATCCATTTCTTCGTTACCACCGAGCGCACTCCTTTGGATATCGTTCTGCGATCGAATCGCCGAATTATTTGCCCGACGGCATATGTAATCGCGTTCTCAATCCATCCTCGGGGCAGCTCTTGTCGCGGCAATGCCCGACGCGCGTACTGCATCGAATAAATTAGACACCGTCATCTCGAAGGAACGTGGAACGAATCACGGGCCTTATCTTCCCGTTCAAGGTTCCGAGTCGCACGCAGCCGCCGCACCTACCGCTATTATAAGTATTATTATTATTGTCTCGAACGGTTCGCCTCGACAATGTCGCTCCGGACGTCGAATTTGGCCTCTTAATAGAATGTGCTTTATCGTTCCCATCTTTCCTTTGTCGTCTCGTTACATTATTATTCTGTTGCTATTTCCGCTCTCGTTATTATGCTGCTTCGGCAGGGTGCGCGCGAAACGTTGTTTCTGTCGAATTGATTCCGTCGAAGTTGGTCGAGAAAACGAGCAACCAGGGAGAGAAAGGTCCGCGGCTTACCGCGAGAAAAGCCTATCGTTGAGGAGAGTTTAGAGCGCGACGCGCTAACTTTCGGTAGCGTCCTCCTGGTGAGCCTCGAGTCGAGACGGGGCGGCAAAATTGTGGAGAACGCTAGCGGCGCTAGAGCGATAGCATTGGCCGGAGAGGGAAGAGCGGGAGGGGGCGAGGAAGGGGTTTCGAGTTTGATAGAGGATCGAGGCGCGTATCAAATGAGGAACGAAGCCCTTCGACCCTTAAAAATTAATTTGGAAAGTCAGCCGAGTGGCGCGGCTCCTGGAAACGATTCGGTATATGAGAAGTCCGGGCGTCGGGACGCCGCGTCCGATCTCTCGGTATTGCGGAAATCGCGAGCCGCGTCGGCCCGCGAACGAAAACTTTTCAAATGAACCAACTTTGCGTGTGTCTTGCGCTTTTGCCGCGTCTCGCAACCCCTTTACAGAGACCCGGAAAAACTCGCATATTAGTAAAGTTGTCGACAGAGACGCGAACCTCCGTCCTACGGAATCCGTTCGCTCCCTCGGCCGACCATCTTCCGACCTCGTCGGACTTTTTTCCCTTCAACGGCGTCGGACGCGTTAACCCTTTAACCTGTGACCCGTCGCGATTCCCTATGGAACGTCTAGCGCGGCGTCGTTCCTATCGTTGTTCGGAGAAACCATCAAATCCCTTTAGATCGATCCCTTTTAATCGTTACGATTTTTAACCCGATCTCTTTCTCGTTTGTTTCAGGCCAAGCTGTTGGAGTCATCCCACGCTTGGCTCGGAGCCTCCACATCGAGTATAGCAGGTAAGTTGCTCGACGCATCCTACGAGTACCTAATCTGCTCGTTATCACGGCAGTGCATTTCAGGAAACCGTAAACTTACGATGGATCGTCGTAAATCGCTTCGAAATTTTTTATCAAACGTGCATATATACAGCGCATCATAGCATTTTAGCGCGCCAGTTTGGATGTTTTCGCGATCACAGTCCCTAACCACGCCCCCATTAGCGATCGATTTCTTCGTGTTCGATTTGTTCGAGCGATCAGTTGCTCGCGAATGAAACGTTCGATTCGGGATGCCCGCGCGGGCAGAAACGGATTTTGACGATACGTCGAGAAGAAGAGGGAGGAAAGAAACGGGGTGGAAAGAAGGCGAAAAGTAACGGTGAGACGGAGCGAGTCGAAGAAATCGCAAATGTATGTTACGTAATCAGTTGAAGAGAATGCTGAAAGAAACCGACAAAGAGAAGAAAGAACGATGAAGAAGACGATGGGAGAGAGGCCGAAGAACGAGATTAGATGGAAAGAATAGAACGGTAAAGGTGGAAGTGAAAGGCTGTATCGTTGCCTCGGCGATAATAAATCAGTGGAATTCGCGTTGCGTTAACGTAGAAAGCAATTTAAATAGACAACCACAAGCGGCCAGTCGTTAATGACACCGATAACATGATCGCGATTCGAGCGGTCGACCGCCTGCAAACTCTTGCTTCCGTTCGCGCCGCATCAACCCCCCCCCCCTCCAACCGTAGTTGTTTTCATAAAATCATCTTTTCTTCGGGCGTCGAACAACTTCTCGTATCGCGTCCTCCCTCTTTCGTTTCTGTTTTACCTTATTTCGAATTTACCGGATAAAACAAACGTTTGGTTTCGCGAATTCATCGACGGTCGCCCTCGATTCGCCAGCACGCGTCTCATCGTTTCGCCGCTTTGTCACAGTCCCCCCCTTTCTTTCCGACTTTTGGACGCGATTCCTGTCCGCGCGGCGCACGCGATGTACTTTGGTTTTATTCGCCGAATCGACGGAAACGTTTGGACAAAAAAAAAAAAAAAAAAAAAAAGAAAGGAAAAGAAAAGAAATGAGAATAAAAGAAAGGACAACGTGCGCAAAAAGAACTAAGAAAGAGGACGAATGAATAGGAGTTAGGGGTGGGAGAGTAGGGGATCGAAAAAGATTGTAAGGTACATTATCCCGGGAAAGCGCTTATATCGAGTCCGTCGGCCAGCTGCCTCCAAGATCGGTCGATCTCTGGATTAGGTGCAGCCAGAGGGTATCCACGAAAAAAAAAGTCGAAATCCCTGACTATTTTCTAGCTGACTATTCAACCCTGCTGAAGCTGAAGGCGCCCACGTGGACGCGACACGATCTCCAGGAGGCGATCGAGGCTGTGGTTACTCAGAAGATGCGCTTCACCCAGGCGTCCACCAAATACGGAATACCGAAAGGCACTCTGTACGACAACATCCTGGGAAAAACGAAGAGAATGATGGTCCTCGAGGAGGCGGGCTTGAACTCGAGCGAGGAGACGGCCGTGCTCGAGTTCTGTTGCGACATCAGCGTCAGTCCGTACAACCGTCGCACGAAAAAGTCTCTGAACGCGATCCTCAATTTCGTAGAGAAGCTCAGGCGAAAGCGCGATCCTAGCTTCGTGTTCAACGGTCTCTCTGGGTTTCGTTGGTGGTGGGCTTTCTGTAAAAAACACTCGATAGTCTCGCTCTACTTCAACGACGAGAACGAGAACGATCAGTAACCGAGAAGCCGTGCGTTCCTCGAAAGCGTCCCGCGGCTTCTTCTCCTCGAGACCGCGAACGTCTTCCTCGTAAATCGTGTGCCTTCTTTCCAATGCTCGCTAAAGTCTTTCGATGTTTCACGCTCGAACGTAATCCCTCGAAACGCGAGGAGTGTATCGTTACTATCCAAACGTTGCTTTCGAGCGGGGAACAACGTCCCTGCCGCGTTTCACGATCCCCTCTTTGATCGATATTTTTCACATTCCACGCGCATTCCTGGTTCGCGAACGAAACTCTTCCGAAGCTCGCGTTCGAAGTTTGCGCGTATACTCTTCGGTAGCGGGACCATAACCGTCGTAATAAGCGGCAGCAGTAACGCTGATAGTTACAATTGTAGTGTAATAGCAATAATAATATATTGCGTTGTCGCGACTAACGGTTGTTCCAACGATAAGACAGTGCCTTCGGCTCGATGTCTTCCACTCCGCGGTAGTTTAGTAAATTCGATCGTTGTTTTTAGTTGCCGACTCGACGCTGCTCGGTCACGACCGCGAACAGATCGATGAAAGCGTCGAGTTTTCGATCTTGCGAATCGAAAATTATATTACCTACCTACGACGCGATCGTCCCGGCTAGCGAATATTTTGCTCAATTGTGATACAAACGAATCTCAACGCGAACGATCCCAATTATTCGTCGGTCTGTCCTTGCCTCGTCCAAGCGTGCTCGAGTCACGGTTGCTCGTTTTCTAGAGAATCCCGCCTTTTCAACGTTCGTTACAAGTTATTCATTTTTACGGAAGAAACGTACTAAATCGAGACCCGTTGCGTCCATTCCATTTGAAAAGGAAAGTCAGATTATCGTTAGAATTTATCGCAACGAAACGTCGAGCTGTTGTAAAGGTTTCGATCGTGAACGCTTATATTTTCCGTTAATCAAAATCTTACTTTAGTCGCGCATTTCAATCTCAAAACAGTTTCTTTCGTCGCGTAAAAAAACGCTAAAGTCCAACGCTTTTTGCCGCGATTAGTAAGTATAACATTATGTTTGCAGAAGAACACGCGCTAATAGAAACATATAATATAAAGCAAACAGGCGGACACTGGCACGGACAACGCGTAGCGGAGATTAGACTCGCGACGATCCGACGGAATTTTTATAACAACTTAATGTTTGCTTGGTACGAAGAAACGAGCAACTTTGCCCCGACACAAGCATGGACGCGGGGCTCTTGTCGCAAAAACTGTCCCAACGCGTCGCAAATCGTTCGAATTTGTTAGCGAGTCTGTTGCGCGCGTCGATAAGGTATTTCGACGCGATTAGCGGATGTTGCGTAATAAACGGTTGAACGACATCCAGCTATGCTGTTTATTTTTGTGGGCTGGAAGAAAAAGTTGCTAGAACACGAGAAATACTGTAATTCGAGAACGTTGCAACTTTATACGCGCTAACAGAAATCTGTTTTCGCGTTCCGAATTAGGCTGTCGAAACCGTTGCGCATAAGAAACTCGGAAATTTTCTGAAAACACATTTACAAGCATCCCGCGTGCATTCCCTGTATTTAGCAAATAACACACCTCCGAGCGCAGCGTCGCTCGAGACACGACGACCTTTTAACGTATTATCGCGCGACGAGTACCAAGTCCTGGCTCCGTTCATAAATTCCGCGTTGACTTGGTCGCGGCCATTTTCAAATCGGTGCTCGCGCGTCGCTGCGCTTCGATCGCATCCGAGAGATCACGTTCGATCGATCCCGACCGATTATTTTTGTAACCGTACCACGCGCTCCTCTCGTCCGAAACTCGACGAGAAATACTAGAATACTCGGAATCGAGCGCGCTCGTTTCTCTTGACGCTTAAAGCGATTCCAACGAGGGATCGTACCGTGTTGTTCGAACAGTTAGTTTAACCTTAAGTTTCGTATATTACGTGATAAAATATTAGCGCTACCTCGCCACGATGATATCGTTCGATTTTCCCCTTTTGTTTTTACGCTTTGTGTAACCGTACGCGTCTCGCGTCGCGGATAGCGTTTCGGGCATACACGCATACATACGCGGTAGTTTCGTAGCCGCGCGAACTGCACTCCGCGTCTGCGAATCTTCCGACGTAAGCGGAGAAGGCTGGTGTTAATTGATCTTTTAACCGAGTATAACGGTACAGTCGACTTCCTATTTTTTGGAGCATTCCAATGAGCGTGGCGCGTTGGCGTTTTACCGAGACTCGGCAAAATTAGAGATTCGGGGGAACTTTGAGCGATCGCTTAGGGTAAACGCGATCGGAACGCGTATCGCGTAACCGCGGAACAACGCCTCTTCGTTTTTGGAAGGACGCGACGCGACGGAACGCGATGCAACGGTTCGCTCGTCGTCGATCGGTCTCGATGGATCCTTCGAAAAACGAAGACGAACGGGTCTCGCGGCAGCGGCGTGCGCGCGCGCGAGCGCTAGTGCACGCGCACGCGCGCGCTTCTTTCCAATTAATTGTATTAATCGTCAAATTGGAGGATGCTCAATTAAACCCAATAAGTTAACTATTAAATAATCGTTGCGAATTGAGGCCAGCCGTCCGTGGCGTAGCCGGTATTCGACGCGCGCGCTCGCAAACGGCTGCGAGCCCGCGATTACCGTTTAACGTTAAGCAAAATATTTTCTATTAACAATCGAGCTTGTTCCTTTAAGAAACTCTTTCTCACTGTTTCTCTTATTCTGTAACGATTGTACACCAACGATAATACAATCGATACGTTAACCGTATACGACACGAGCATGTTTATTCCACGTTCCCCTTTTCCCCGCCGCAACTCGCCTTTCAATACTTTGTTCGCAGGTACAGTTCGTCCGAGCAGCTACAAAGGAACCTAACCACGTGATACCTCGCACCTTCGCTCGACTTACCTACCTACATCTGGTTATTTATCCTATTTATATGCCGTACGCTTGCATCGTTTCGTCGAATCCGAACCGATTCGATCCGATTCGTTCATGGCATTCGCGTTCGTTCGCGCGAACCGACGCGCGTCTTTCGTTTTACACGCTCGCACCTTACGCCCGAAATCAACTTTTCGACCGACCGATCGATCGATCGATCGACCGTTAGACCGTTAGATCGTTAGACCGGCTTAACGAAACGGGGAGGGGAAAAACGCGTAACGGAAACGAGGTCGAGGAGTTGATCGGTGTGTAAACGAGCTTCAAATCCTTGTCTCTCGCGCCTGTTCTTCTTTCCATCGAAAGTTACGACTCTTACTAACGCCGTGCTTTTTCTGTTTTCTCTTTTCCACGGGGGGCGTATACTAGCAGACAGCTACCAGTATCAGCTGCAGTCGATGTGGCAGAAATGCTGGAACACCAATCAGAGCCTGGTGCATAATCTACGCTTTCGAGAACGCGGTCCCCTCAAGTCTTGGCGGCCGGAAACGATGGCGGAGGCGATCTTCAGCGTGCTGAAGGAAGGACTGTCCTTGAGCCAAGCAGCAAGGTAACCACCGACTCGATACGCGTCCTCGGGTTCGTTCGTCTCCTACGTTCCCCGTTCCTCCTCCGGCTCGAAAATTAACGAAACCGAGTTTCGCGCGTTAATCGAATAAAGAATCTCGTCGTGTCGCGTCGCTGTTTAACCAGACGAATCGTCTTGATTATATCTGCATCAGACGTCTCCCCCGTTCGTGGAAAGTGCTGTGAAAAATTTCGTTGTTAGATGGATATTTGCGGCGCGACGAATGGTTAATTAAACTAAGAAAGTTCATCGGACCTTGTCGTAACGCTGAAACGCTAAATTTTCAATGACGTTTTCAATAGGCCGATAACGGTAATCGTTTAATCGTCCAACGCGAAAGCATTAACGGTAATCGATCGCCGCTTTTTCGCTCGCTACTTATCCGACAACTAAACGAAATTAATTCCACCGCGTTGCAGTTTAGTTGGTCGGAACCAACAATTTGCTCTGAAAGTTTCGAGCGATTCGGTCGGGAACGATTTAGTTGCGAGAATCGCGGTACGCCGCGCCGGATGTAAATGGGTCAAAACAAGGAGAAAACAATTGGCCGTTCGTTCGGTTCGGCGAGCGGTCAACTTAAGAACTTTTACAGCCCGCTCGTAAAACGCGTATCGCACAGGCGTAATAACGCGTCGTCGTTAAAGGTTATTTCCCTTTGTGCGAACGCGAGTGCTCGATCGAGCTACGTTTTGCGGAACGAACCCGATAATCTTTACGAGAATCGATCGGTCAGTCCGGCCGCGTTCGACTGTCCACGATCTCGACCGAACTCTTCTGAGACGCTTTACCGATATTTTGTTGCAGGAAATACGACATCCCGTACCCGACGTTCGTGTTATATGCCAATCGGGTACACAACATGCTGGGTCCGAGCGCCGACGGTGGAGCCGGTGAGTGTTTCATTTGCTTCGGTTCAACGCGAATCTGCCCAAAGAAGGCACAGTCTCGAAAAGGATATTCGTTAAATTATTGATTCCGATATGATCGTTAACGTTGCACCGATTCGAAAGACCGAGGCCGGGTCGCTTACGTATACCGCTACTAGGTACTGCATAACGGAATAATCGGGGAGAAACAGGAGAGTAAACTTGAAAATAATAAGTTACTGGTTCTTTGTTTGCTGCCTGTACAACTTACGCGTACGATATTATTGCAAGCCTGTAATGTTTACTCGCAACCTCTGTTACTTAAAGTTACCGTACAAGATCTATCCGGCTGTACACAGAATTTCCGAATCCTAACGTCGCGAGGAAGCTTTGACAAATCCCAGCGTACGCTTCGTCTTGCCCCCCTAACTTTCCAACGTCCTTGCGCCGCGCATCCTCTTAACCGAAACGCGTCCGAGACGAAACATGCTCGTCGCGCGGGTAGAAGGTTCTCGGCACGGTGTAACGAATCGTAAATAGAGTTAATAAAGAGGCAACGCGAGGGTGTGCACCGGTCGGAGGCATCAGCCGCGACCGTAAAATCTGCGCCATTAAGTCGCGACTCGAGAACGATCTTTCCGCGTTGAGAAACGACAGGATGCCCCGAGAAGTCGCATCCCTCGACGCGACGGATTACTCTGTTTTCAAATACTATTCGGTTGATCGTCGTTGGCTGTTCCTCAGATCTTCGGCCGAAAGGTAGAGGCAGACCGCAAAGGATTCTGTTAGGCGTTTGGCCGGACGAGCACATTCGCGGAGTGATTCGAGCAGTGGTATTCCGCGACGGCCACTCCCCGCACATCGTGAAGGAAGAGCCAACACCGATGTACCCAAGCCTGGCAAATTACGCCGCCTGCAACGGTCCCGAAGGCGCGGTCAGTCCCGGAGCAGCAGCCGCAGCCGCGGTTGCAGCGGTCGCTCAAGGTAATCTCTCGCGTCTATATCTTTTTAATCGATTTACAGCGAAACGAAACAACGCGACGCGTTTAAAGTAGACGCGCGTGTGCGCGATTGCTTTACACCGTCGAGCGTTTTTCTATTATTATAAGAGTATGCGCGTGTATACGAAAGACAAATGGAAATACGTTAAAAAGGCATACCGATGTACATACGTTATCTTGTTCATCGACACAGGACTGCGACACCAGATGTGCAGCATGGTGGCGGCGGCGCATTCGCAGCAGCACGACATGATGGCGACAAACCTCTCGACGAATTTGTCGACGAGCCTCTCGTCGAGCCTCTCATCGAACCTCCAGGCAGCGATGCAGGCTAGCCAGCATCATCACAACAGCACCAACAGCGGCGTGCCCGTTATCGGTAGCAACAACGGAAGCGGCGGTGGAATGGCCGGCGGGAACAACGGGAACTCGCCGTTAAATCTGGGACTGGCCAGTCCGGGATCCGGCGGCCCCCCGGAAAGTCCGATGGAGAGTCCTCTCGCGAGTCCGCTCGGTCCTCTGATGGATCCCGGGCACATACCTAGCAGCGTGGAGGTTGGCATAGGCGTCAGCGGCATGACCTACAAACCAGCGCGGAGCTTCGTCAGCCCGCGGCCGGAGAATCTCTTCCAGGAGGACATCGCGGATCTCGTGAAGAGTCCTCACGGGCTCAAGGACAAGGACAAGATCCCCGTGAAGCTGGAGCCGCTCACGGACTCGCGTTGCGAATAGTAAGCGAGGCAAGCTCGAGATCGAACGAGCTAATACGTTGCCCGTTGGATCGGCCGGACCGCAGCCCACTTCCACCGCGATCCTTAACAGGCTTCTGTCTCGCTGCGACCGCGAACATCGGTCGGCTGTTTGCGCAGAACCGAACGCTCTCCTACGAGACGGCACTCGCTGTATGGATTATCCGAGCGAGCAGCCCCGATCGTGTTGATTCGTTCTCCGTAGAGGCGAGACGGTAATCGTAACCATCGCGTTCTTCGGCTACTCGAACGGTCCGTATTTCGATGATTCGTCCTCGCGGCGATACCGCGATATATTTTGGGGCGATTTCGCGATAGAGGTCACCCGAGACTCACAATCAAAACGAAGGAGAAGAAGAGGAGATAGATAAATAGATAGAGAGGGAGAGAGAGAGAGAGAGAGAGAGAGAAGCAGTCGCGCGAGCCATCGGAGAAGGACGACAGAGGCGAACGCGCGTGATCGATGCACGATCCACGAATCTCGAGTAAGCTTCTCTCCGACTTCGATCATCGATCGCGATCGTTCGATCGACTCCGACGCAGCCGCGCGAACGCCGAACATTATTAAGCGTACGTTCCGCCAATAGCTAGCTTCCTCGATCGGAACTCGTGGCATTCTCGGTCGCGGAGATGTATTCGTTCCGCTGAACGATCCATCGTCGCTCGAGGTGATTTACATGTATTCGCGTATACGCGTTAATTGCGGACGTTTAATATGCCAAATGCGTAGCGATCGGCATTCGCGCGAAATCGACCCCCGCCGAGCACCGGATCGTCCCTCGACTCGAGCGAGATTGCGCGGAGTTCCTGGTCGAGCCCGAGGCTCGTCGGAACTCACGGTTCGTGGAAGCAACGCGTCCACGCAGACGGACAAAGAACGAAAGAAAATTGTACATTTTTTCTGACGCAGTCCGTCATCTGCGAATCGGAGTTCGAACGCTGCGAAAATAGTAAATTCGCGAGTTCGCGATCGTTCTGGTTGAACAGAAGAGATCGATTACGAAAATATATACGATGCGCTTCCGAAAAAGAAAAAAAAAATCGTGAGATATTCCACGAGAGCGAAGAAGATGTACAAAATTCGCTTGCGACTGTTCGTCAAACGAAAAGGCGACCGAATCTCTACGGAACGAAAGCGAGAAAGAAAAAGTGGTTCGATTCGCGCGAACGCGTTAGCGTGTGCAAGACGGAGAACAAAACCGATTGCTGTACTTTATTAAGTGTAATGATTGCCTTCCTGCCATATTTGGGGTATGCCAAGTATAAAAATTATAAGATTTAGAATTTAGGGAACGAAAAAAATTAACGGCGACACTACCGCGAAATTCATTGAATTTGGAACTGGAGAGAATGTGGATGAGTGCACGAGCATAGATAGAACGTCTGTTGGGTTTAGAAAGCGCGAGGCGTTGAAAGAAGATGTCTGTTGCGTGAAACAAAATCGAGCGAACGGGAGACAATGATAATTGTGGGCGAATGCTTTTCTTTTTTCGGAAAGATCGCGCTATTTTTCAAAATTTTACATTATACGCGTACGACTTTTCACGAAGGGACCCTCGATCCTCGACAATCGAAGAACGATACGCGCTGAGTAGTCGTCGAATCGAACTATTTCCTATTCCAACCTCTCCAAATTCTAACCAACCGATCAGAATTGATCGATACCGAGAGTTACCGCGCGCTACGCACCAGTTTTCTACTAATAATTTCTTTCGGATGATCCGCGTCTACTCCTCGATCGTTCTTGCCACGAACCGCCGTTCAAACATTTCGTGCGACGTACACGAGCGAGTTCGGTTTGAATCTAATTACCCTATACGAACGGAAAGAGGGGGAAACTGCAGAAGACAGGAGAGAATGAGAGAGTGAATGAAACGAAAGAAACAGAGGGGGGAGAGAGAGAAAGAGAGAGAGAGGAGAATGCATTTATGACAGAGAGAACGAAATTTCTTAAAAGAAAAAGAAAACTTCAAAAGAAAAATTTTTTAAAGTTGGCACACACTGGTTCGAGTGACTCTTTGTAAGTATTAAAAATTAAAGAAAAAAAATTCGAAGTGGCCTTCTGTAAAAGGAAAAGACCATCGCTTTTCGCTTTTGCTCGGAAAAAAGAAATGGGGCGTATAGGCTTGTCCGTCGTGTTATCCGTTATCTAGGCAATTTTTTGGAAAACGTTGTTCTCGCGCCACTCCCCTACGAAAGCTTTAACGGGTTTGTACGAAAGTATCGAGAGGAATCGATTAGCAGGTTAATTATCGGCGATTAGAAAAATAATTCTGGAAAAACTCTAAAACGCGTTATTCTTGATACGAAAGATTTTTGAGCGAAACGAAAAATATTCGGGCGACTCTATTCGTGCTCGGTCGAGAAGAAAAAATTCTGCTCGGGTATGTTTTATTTTTCGTGGGAATCGGAAGTACGCGCAAGGGAGAGAGCAAACGATTAAGGGGGAAAGGTGAGGGAAAGAGAGGAGAAGAGGAGAAAGACGGTGGGTTCGCGATTTTAAAAGATTTTATTACGATTTAGGCTTAATGTGTTCAACGAGAAGGTAAATTTGAACGAAACCAACGGCAGGGTGGAGCAAAAAGAAATTCGAGAGTCAAAGCGAGGGGATGGAGTTGGGAAGAAAAGTAAAGAGAAGAGAAGAGAAGAGAAAAAAGAAGGAGAAAAAATTATATTGAAAGAACCGCGAACGAAATTGCGAGAAAAAATTAGCGGAAAGACAAAGGGGTTAGGGAAGAGAGCGTGCGAGAAGATAGATCGGGGCAAGTGAACCAGGCGAGAATGTGGAAATGATTAAAATTAATATTGTATAAAAAGAAAAAGTAGTAAGTGCCTTCCAAAGAAAAAAAATAAAAAATTTAACGTGTCCCGTAGACCGTGACCACTTGTACGCGATGAAAAATCATTCGAAATTTCGCACCACCGAATGAGGATAATCGTTTATGACGAAAGTGGAGAAGAAATGCAAAAACGAAAAGGAGCGAAGGAAACCGGTAAACACACAGTATAGATGAAAAAAAGAATTATTTGTGGGGACGTTGCGTAAAATAAACATTTCTCGTTAGTACGTACGTGTTCTCTTCGTCTCGTCTCGTAGCGTTCACGACGCTGCGCGATTTCTACGAAGATTAAACATCACGGTTTATAGTCGGGGATAGGATAAGAAGGAGGAACTCGAATATTTTGCGAAAACTTTTGGCTTTCCGTTTGAAAAGTGCGACACCCGATCCCGACCGATTCGATTCGACGCGAACACGAGAATTGTGGGATCGGATCGGATCGGCTTGAATCGGTATCGGTTAGGAAGCAGGGAGAACTTTTTCCGTCGATTACGCAATGTGTCTACGAAGTAAACTTGTGTGCGTGTAGAGCGAATGTACAGAATCTACAAGTAAACCTGACAAAATTTCTGTTTTGGATCAACCCACCACCGGTAATACCCTGAATGGCATATTCTCGTAAACGTTTCTTTTCGATTCGCTTGTACGAGAGAGCAGACAGAGCGAGCGAAAGAGAGAGAGAGAGAGAGAGAGAGAAAGTGAGAACGAGAGCGAGAAAGCGGAGATGGACGGTAAACAGGAGAATTGGAGAGTACGTAACTGAATTAACAGAGGGAACGGATATTTCGAGAATCTTTCGTTTACGCATTTTAATATATCTGTGAACAGATGAAAAGAAAAACAAAGATACTTATATTACATACATAAGGTGTAAGTGAAGAAAAAAAAAAAAATGCATCTAATACGCTATTATTGATATAGGACACAAAGTAAAGTAAATATATATGAGACAAAAAAAAAATATATATATACATAAATTGATATATTGACGCTATAAGGTTGCTGCTGGATGCGTTTTACGTCGAAGGAAGATTACGCAGTTTTCCGTTCAAACGTCGTCGAGGACGAAACAAAAGTTCACGGGGAGAGAATTAAGTTAGACAAAAGTAAGGACCTTAGAGTCGAAGACAAAGTAGCTGTTAGAATTTTTATCGAGGCAACATAAGGACGGACGGGCGTGACGCTAGTATACTACTACTTTCGAGAGAACCTACCACCCGTTTCTCCTCTGTGGCTTGTGCGTTTCGCTCGCTTATCGATCGGTCTCTCGGGTTTTCCGTCTTCTCGATCCGTCTTGCGCGCGTCCATCTTTGTCGACTCGCTAAGCGGGTAAACACTCGCGAATCCGTGTGCCGAGAAACATAACGGCGACCGGCAAGACGGATCGAGAGGGTGAGAAAAGTCGCGAGAGAACCGTTGTACAAGCATTTCGAGAGGGTCTGCGCGAATTTCGAGACTAGAGGTAGAGACGCGCAAAACGCATGGTGTACGAGATACACGCGCGTGACGACAGCGTTCGGCCCCCGAGGCGAGGAACGCTCAACCGCAGTTGTAAAAAACAATTTCTAACGTTTGTTCTAGTTCAGGAATACGCGAAACAGGATCCGAAATATATCACGCACGCGCCGAATCTTTCCTTTATTTTCGCCTTAGCTTCAAGGTGTAACGTCGTATTATGATAACGATCGACCCGATATACACGCCACACTTACACACGAGAGGTGTAAAAAAGGAGAAATGAAAACACGGAAGAGAATCCAAGCAAGCTATAAGAATAAAACGATAACAAAGCGTAGTAATCCCGTATCCGCGATTTACGACTAGTTTACAGGATGTAACACATAACGGTATTTACCGGAGGGACGTTACGGCAGCGAAAAGAACACGGTCGAGAGGAGCATCAAGGTGCTGCAAGCGCCTGTTCGATTCGCGTTACCGTTTCTGTGCTGCGGTAACAGCCAAACCTTCGAAAATAAACTAGGTGGCATCCTAATTTACAGAAACTATTAGTCTTGAACAATAGAACCGCACATTTTTCAGAATCCGATTATTTAATCGTATACAACCGCTCGTGGGCCAATATCCCACAACACAACACGCGCACCCGACCATTTCACTTATCGCGTACACACGCATCAACGTACAGACACGTATGGACTCGACACTGACACGACATTATGTACACGTACACGCCGGGACAGGAGTGAACACGGGGAGGAAAGGGTATAAAAAACCGTCAAGGAAGGTAAAGAAAAAGTAACCGACAAGGAATGCGAACAAAGGATACAGAAAATACGAGAAAGGTGGAAAAGGGAAAAGTCTATAAAAAGTATGCAAATTAACGGTAGAAAGAGAAAAAGCGAGATAAGGAGAGAGAGAGAGAGACAGTGCAATAGATAGCGAAAGAACGCATTCTTGGAACAAGTATACACTAAAGGAGAACACACAGTATGCCACGTGACAAACAAGCACAACCGCGCGTTCACTGTAAATAGAAAGGATGCAACATTATTATACGACACAGTTCATCTTTATTATCGTAACCTGTAATATATTTATTTGTCCGGTCGCGTAAAGATATTTTATGTAGTTTAAGATCCGAACCACTCGTTTCAGTTGAATTTGCCGCCGTAACGCGTGAACGAGGTATTTGGTCGATGCACTGAGAGATAGGAAGGCGTTCTTTTTTGGTACGATAAATATTTTTGAAAGCGCTTTCAAATAAAGCTCTAAAGCGCGCTGACCTCCGACCAGTGCCTCGCGATAATTAGGAGCGAAATCGAAAAGAATGACTTGACGCGTCGTACTCGCGATCGATGTTGATTAGAACAACTTCTGACCAGTTCTTACCTCGAAATTTAGAATGTCTCGTAATTGTTATTGTGGCTCTTATACGCATTTCTATCGCCTTTCAGCCTCGATCGCGTGATTCTGCGAACCGGAGCGTTTAACCTGTCTTCGTTTCAGTTGTTTTTCTTTTCTTTTTTTTATATCCTTTGATTCGTACGAAATCGTTGCGACCTACAGTAGAAGTCACTCGCTTGGTGAGAACGATGTCAAGCGCTACTTTCTTTGCAGATAGCGATCATTTTGCGTAGTTACTATTGTTTCTATTTACGTTAAAACAAAGTATTTCTTTTAAGTAGATAGTCGAATTGATTAAACCGATAGATCATACAAATAATTACGCGCGTGTCCTTAAGGATACGCCCGAAACATGTGTATGTACCCGTGACAAATCACGAAGCGACATTTATTTCCGTTTTCTTCCGAACACCTCGGACACGAGGCTTTGGAAATAGTTTACTTTAGTCACGGATGCAAGCAAAATCTGTCACCCATTACGAATTCCTCTTTTATTTATTATCGATTAGCATGTAAGATGACGTTCTACCGACATATGCTATAATTATAAATACACCTTATATATAGTGGAGTAAGCGTTACATTACCTACCTACCTACCTACCTACCTACCTACCTACCTATCTAACCACCTACCTACCTAACCTACCTACCCACCTACCTACCTACGTACCTACCAACCTACCTACCTACCTAAATACTTAACCACCTACCTACCTACCTAACCACCTACTTACCTAACCTACCTACCCACCTACCTACCTAACTACCTACATACCTACCTATCCGTGCTTCACGGGTGAAACAAACAGATGAATCACGCAATCATACATTTAAGTTGCTATTTGGCACGTATACCTAAGTAATATACTAACATAAACAGTATGCAATAATAAATATGAGAAATTAAAAACAATCTTGTTCACTGAATCGATCATATTCCCCTCCTACATGCTTTATCTTTCAAAGCACGCAACGTTTCAACCATTATTCTTGTTAAAAACATAAACTCCACGATGAATTCCTACTCGATAACGGACTAAGGCATCAAATAAACAATTTTTCTAACTTGTTTACTTTTCTTGGAAACAGTTTATTTACATTTCATGATAAATAAAATGACCAGCTTTCCATGATAAATGTGACAATAATGCTCTACAGACGATTGTATCGATGAGAAATTAAAAAGAAAGACATGAAAACGTATCAAGGCGACGAAGTTGAATATCTTTTTGAAAATCGAAGAAATATTCACGTCAAACGCTTCGTTAAAAATACAATGATATTTTTCCGTTAGTTGGGATTTCACTCTTATTAATTTCATGTTACATAAATCGGGTGCCCGATTAATTTAGTTTATTTTGTTGTGGTATAGCATTATTTTCAATATTCTGCGGTACTTGATTATTTACAGCGTTTTGTTGTTGAAAATTTGAGAGTTGAGGTTGACCCGATTGAACTGGAATTTGTCCTTGCTGTTGAATTGGAATTTGTCCTTGTTGCTGAACTGGAATTTGTCCTTGTTGTTGAATTGGAATTTGACCTTGCTGCTGAACCGGAACTTGACCTTGCTGGTGAATTGGAACTTGTCCTTGTTGGTGAATTGGAACTTGTCCTTGTTGGTGAATTGGAACTTGCCCTTGTTGGATAACTGACATTTGCCCCTGTTGTTGAATTGGAACTTGGCCTTGAGGTTGCTGAATTGATACAGGACCAGGCTGTAACTGGTGAACAGGAATTCGCTCCTGTCCAACCTGATATTGATGGTATTGTGAATTAGCCTGGCCCTGGAATTGCTGCTGATGTACAACATTTTGATTTGGATCTACTTGAGGAACAACTCCAGGAACAACCGGTGCATGTCCATATTGCGGCGGGAACTAGAAAACAGTTTTGCGAAATTGCTGCTATAACTTAATAAACTGATCGAGCTTAGATTTCTAGTAACTAAATAAGCTGATTATACAAAGACTATTCTACGCTTCTTTTTATATGTTCTCACTTATTATTTTAAAACGATTACAAACCATGTTTCTTTACTTTCAGATAAGGTATATTCTCAGAAATTAGGATTACTTACCAGTTGGGGTTGTGCAGGTATATTATCTGGGTGCGGTGGTGGCTAATGACAGCAACAAAAAGTGCACAAGCTAATTATTATCAATTACACAAACACTACAAACAACAAGTCTCTAAAAAAAAAAGAATGGTAGACAAACGAAATGTATAAGAACCAATCATTAGTAAATGTAATATACGAAACTTCGTTTTATCTTTAAGTTTAGTTAATATCAACTAGCGATATGCGTTATCGCAAGTAACATTTTATGCAAATATCTTTCAACAACTATTATACAACACATGATAGAAAATGTTATGTTACTAATTCTTAGATCATGATTTTAAATCGTTTACTTTGGGATAACAAAATCTATACAAATTCAATATCTCCTTTTAAATAAGTCTTATTATGTGAAATATATTCCTGCAAATAAAACACTAAAATATTTATTCTACGTACACAGAAATTTGCGTAAGTTGCTATTGAATGATTCAAATAAATTTCTGTGAGCTTTAAACGACCCCAAGTTCCGGTAACACAACACTAATGACCTCTCTCAACTTCCTACACCACGATATCTATGACCTATTTCATTTATAACAAAAACTAAATTATCAAATTATCTTCTAATAGCTTTACTGTTCCAGTAATCTTCCCGTTTAGCTCTTAGAATAAATACCATTATATCGCGCTTGCAAAAATATATATAATATATATATATTAACTATTTTTAAGGTAGCAAATCCTAACAATGTTATGTACTTTTGTAATAAACGATTTGAAACTATGGAAATCTTTGAAATGACGTAATATTGCACGTAAATACATTCAAGTTCTGTAACTCGGTAATATAAACATGCCACTAACTAAACATATACATTAAAGCGCTAAAAGGACAAAACGAAAACATGTATTGACAATGTAATACTATGCACTACAAATATAAAAAATGTATGTACTTATAAAAATTAAGCATAACTGTAACTAAATATATAATTATGTTTACATATTTACCATTCCTTTAGCTATCATTTTTTGTATTTCTTCCTGTTTATGCCTTTCAAATGCTTCAAATTCCTCTGGCGTATAAATTTGCTGCTCATCTAACCCTTGCCAATCGTCATCTTCTTGAAAGTCCGGTTTTTTTGTTTGCTCTAAAAATTCTTCATAACTAATGAGACCATCTTTATTAAGATCAGCCTCATTAAATACGTGCTCTCTCATCCTCTCCATCTCCTCAGCCCGTTTTAATAAATCATCTGGGGATGTCTTTTTAGCATAAAGTTTATCTAGTTCTTTTAAAAATAGGGCTTTAACTTCATCTTGATCCCATACTCCATTACCATCAACATCTAAAGTAACAAGTTTTATAAATTTATAGTTTACAATAGAAAAAGAAACGTAAGAAAGAAATATACAATACCATGTAAGAAAAAAAATATTTTTGGATTAAATTCTACAGTGCCCATATCATCCTGTGCCTCCCATACATCTTCTAATTGTCGTCTACTTCCTGGATGATTCACCTGTAAGATATATGTAATAAGCAACGAAAAAATACAAGAACCTGTTTACTATATAACTTACATGTTCATGTTCTTTACGTTTTTGTTTCATTGCTTCCAATTCTTGCTCATATTTTTTTCTATCCATATCATTCATATCTGTGAGGAAGAATAACAGAAAAAAATGTTGTTATTATAAGTAGATAGTCAATACATATTTAATTTATAACATTACGTTTTAATTTTTCCTGTTCTTCATAGTGTTTCTCCATTTCATACTGTTTAAATTTCTCTTGTCGTTTTCTATCGGCTTTTGCCAAATCCTTACTAGTCTGTATAAAAACATATATTTATACTGAATATAAGTTTGCTTCATTTGATAATAAAATTTCATTACCTTAGCAATTAATTTCTTTAAATCTTGGATTTCAAATGAATGTTGATTAGTATGATCCAAATGTTCAGGTACATTATAATGGTCAACATTTAAACCATTTCTTAACTCATTTTCTTTTGTAGCTAAGTGTCTTAATCTTTCTAATTCTTCTCTTTTAATCTCATCCAATCTTGATCGAACATTGTGATTCACAAATTGTAATTCATCAGCTATTTTTCCAGTCTAATTAAAAAGGGTTTGTAATAGTAATATCAAGTTCCATTTTTATATTTTACCATGATGTAATATTTTTTCAGTTAACTTACATGTATATCTGCTTCATCTGCTTTCACCAACTTCTCTCGAAATTCAGGATCACTTTCTAATACTTGAACAACTTCCATCAGATATCTGTGGTACTCCATATCTGCCTACATAAATAAATTTTTTGTAAGTCTTATTAACAGAATTATTAATTAATTACTTGACAAGCCGTACTGTAGCTTCAACCTCTTCAACTTCATTTTCATTATCATGTTCTCCATTCTTATTCTTCTGATTAACAGGTGGTGCAACTGATAACTGGACAACTACACTCAGTAGTAAAAATAATAAAAACGACCGCATATTTCTACAACAGAAAGTTCCAGAATTATATGAGCGAATGAATAATTAATAGTTTACTGAAAGCAATAGAGATGAAAGTAATTATGTGCATATTTTGATTATATTTCGTCGTAATCGTTTCTTTACAATGTATAAATAACTTGTACATAATTTTCTAAAACTGTTAATTTACGCATATTTTTTCAATTTACTGTTTTCGTTAAAAAAACATTAATCACCCATGCAGTGAACGCGTAAAAGATGTTTAAATGAGAAAGTGTCGTAATAGAACATATGTACATATAAGTGGAGAACGCGCTGATTTGATCCCATACTTTGATTATCCTTATGAAAAAACCTATCAGTGATTGTAACAGCTGACGAAACGAATAAAAACGTAAAATTAATTGATGACAGCGAAAGACTGATCAACACAAAAATTCAATGTATAAAAATGAAAATTCCAGAAACATAAATATGAGAAATGTTCATAAATTTGAGAATACACTAACTAAATGAGGTCATGTACAAAAAAATACATATACAAAGAATTTTTAATACGTAGTTTACCGTTATTTCGATTGCCTTGGTGAAAGTGCAGATGTATAAATTTTCACTTGACACCACAGAAGATTCTATATTCTCACTTGAAAACTAACCAATGAAAAATCGTGGATCTTCGTGCACGAGTAAGTAACCACAATAGTTTACAATTGTACGTGATCGATGCTCAGGTGCAAGATAAAAGTGAGAACATATTGTGTATATACATATATACATATATACACCTAGAGAAAAAAGTAGATACTTTGGAAAGTCCAACAGTGTAATCGCGGCAAATTAGAAAACTACGATAAAACGTGGTTGCAACGTCGGTTCCAAAATGACGTGTGTAGCTCGGTAGAGCAGATACTGTCACTGATACGTGAAAGATACACACAATAATTCACAAATCGACGCAATTCTGTACGTTCATTAAACTTGTAATAATATCAAATGATGTCGTCAGTCACAATATAAATTTAAAAAATAATACCCGCTGACATATAAATGAAAGAAAAAAGTATATAAAACTATTGGTATCGATCAATGGGGATAAACAGTACAGTGATTGGCCGCTTAAGGAAGATCGTCATATAAATAATGAGTTATTAATTCTAATTTATCAAATTTGACATTAGGATTAATACAAATAGTTCTATAAAGGCATATTAATAAGAAAATAAATGAAATTTGTAAAAAAGAGTTACACATTTATATAAAAAGATACAACAATGAAAAAATTAGGATGAAGTACAGATGTTGAACACGTCAACACACTGATTGCTATTTATTCGATTGTGATTGGTCGTTGTTGTCCAGAGCAAGTGTCCTAGTTTTCATTTACTACAGTTTTGTTAAATGCATAATTGGAAAAAAAAACAAATTAATTTGGCCCAATCATAGAAAAAATTAAAATTATTGAATGAAAATGGGTATTTTTATTGTTTCCTTTTTGTTGTTGTTATAAAACATCTCTTATACATTATAAATAACATATTCTAAATTATAATTATATTATAACTACTATGTATGAAAACAGGAAAATAAAATTTAGAAAACAATTAATTGCTTATAAAATAGTTTTTTAATGTTTTTGATTCGTAACATAGCTTATAGTATAATTTAATTCATATTTAACAATTACTTTGGCATACTAGCAATCTTAATTGCCTTCTCAAATTTTTCAATCCTTAAAACTATTGGTTTTTTTCTCGTATCATTTCCAAAATTATTGTTTACATAATTAGCGACTTGTTCTAGCGGTTGCACCTGAGCTAGATTTTTTCCAGACATTTTTATTCTCTCATTATTCTTTCCATTATTGGATTCTATTTTTTTCATATTTCTCTTGTTCTTTTTCTCCTGCTGCTTTTCCCATCTTTTCATTTCTTTTATCTTTCCCACATTTTGTCCCTTTAAATTTTATGTTTTTTTATCTCTTTCCATTTTTTATTCAAGGAGCTTTTCTTCTTCATTTACTTTCCATATAGCCCAAAAAATTGCATAAGATTTTTTTTGTGAGTCTTTCAAAATATTAAAATAATTTTCTTTTAATAGAAATTGTTCAATTTGTTTAAACCAATTACAAATGTCTTTTTCACTTACACATGAGTTGGCACTTGTAACACCTTCTGCAAATGTTTCACTGAGAATTAGATTTCTCCTTAAAAAATTCTTGTACCATTTATCTCCAGCTGTATTGTTAGGAAATGGGTTGCTTAAGCTAGAATTATCTAAAAACTGTTTAATATTAACTGAAGATTTTCTTTTCTTATGAGAAATCTTCTTTTACTGCATCGAATTAACCAATTTACTAATTCATTTTCTCTATTATATCTTAAGATCGGAGGTGGGTCAGGTGATGTTTTAGTAAATTTATTACTCATTCTAAATGGGATGGTAAACTTCAGGATTATTCTGTATTTATTGATATTCCATTTTATACCTTATAAAGTACCTTCTTTAATTTGTTTTTTTAGCATACTTCTTATACTTATTACCTGTTTTTATCTTAACCATTTTCTAGATTAAAAACGTAATTATCATCTGAAAATGATGAATTTCTAAATTGTATTAAATATAAGAAATTTAAAACGTACCTAATACTTCTTGGTTATATTTTAAACGCAATATTAAAATTGAATTTCTTTTAATAACAACAACGATAAATGTAAACAAACTTCGCTACAATAATAAAGTTATGTCTGGAAAACAACAAAAGCAAATACATCAAACACAATTCCAATTATAGTTTTAATATTAACTTAACCTGAAAACAGTCATTGGTCAATAATGGTTCTTCATGTTATTTATTTTGACAGTTGTTGGACATTTATATTTTAATTTATTTAAATAAATAAATATCTTTTTAATACAGTTTTAATCATTATTTATCTATATAGAATTTAATTTAAGAATTAAAGTACATAAATAATACTACTAAATACATTAAAATATTTGTGAATCACAAGCTTCATGCTTACGCTTATTCGTTCCAATCTATTGTAAATTGAAGAGGACATAGCGAATCATTTTATCTATTTGCAATATTAATCGCGATTAACAAACTATTAACTGCATTTAAAGTAGAAAAGTACCTAGAATTTGAATATCAGAATAGAAAATGATGTAAGATAAGTTATTTCTTAATATTTCTATTCTTTTTAAAACATGGCCAATCACTGATAGATAGCCAACAATTGTACCGTTTATCCCTACTGGTCGATACTAGTTACTATTTATTCACATTATTTCTCGAAGTTACCTGTCCTACAGCATTTCAGTGCATATGCGATACATCTCGCGCCAACAGATGGCGACATGAATTCATTTACTTCAATGAATTTTTTGTATCCATAGAGTTTATTTTTGAAAAAGTAACTCGTTTTAAATTGTGACGATAATTATCTGATTTTCGATTACTGTTAAAATTTCAGTTAATATTGTGGTGTTTTAACGTAAATTAATCTATTCGTTATATATCAATTAATAAAGCAATTTTTTAGTAGAATAATGAAATTATACAATTGAAAGAAAATGAGAATAGATGAAAAATAATCTATTAAATTAAATTGCTTTACACAGTGTTACCTATGTAAAAAAAAGCATTTCTGTAAAAATTTTGTAAACAAACAACATAATTATTTCATATGTATAAAATTTACTTAAATTTTCGAACATTACGTTTTTACACCAAACAGGGAATAAATTGAATAAACTAGAAAGTGGTGTGCACTATCGATGTCAAATTTGTCATTGAACAGATGTTTCTATAATTTTACCTTGACAAGCGGAGCAATCGGTATAGGCGGTGAAAGGATTGAATGCGCGCATTGAAATAAAATATACTACAGATTATGGCCACGCCCTTGCATCAACTGAAATCTATCGCTATTTAACAAAATTACTTTACAACCGAGGGATCCACGGAAGAGTAATTGTTTTATTATGTCAAGATAATTTCTTTATTATGTTGACCGCAATAACAACCGCGGTAAATATTTTTCCTTGACTTAATTGCAATTATTGCAGATTAATATAAACTTATTTACTCCTATACACCGTAAATGTCTACTTGTAGGAGAAATACGAAAATAACAGAGAATAGGAGAAAAAGAAAAAGAAAATAGGTAAATTGATAATTTGCAAAAATCAAGTTAAACTGGCACGTGCTATTAGGAAAAGAAACGTACGTACAATCGGTGAAAATCTCGTAATGTGGCACCTGAAACGGTTAAGAGCATGTTTATCGTATCAAGAGGCGGAGATAATAATTTATTGTACAACGTCGAGCAAGATTTACGCTGACTCGAAATCGGGGTAGGCGAGGGGAGCAGAAGATAAAGTCGAGGAAGCATCGAAGAAAGCCGGTGCTCCGGAAATACCGTAACACGTAATCGTGGTCTCGCGCGCAGCTTTCAAGAGGAAAATGGTAGTAAGAGAACGCCGGTAAACGATCACGGCCACCCCGGCGAACACTCAAACACCCATGCTCCTTTGAATTCCTCGAACGGTCATTAGGACGAAAGTATACCTGTGTCTACGATCCTTCGTACCTGTTACCTTGGGACAATGCCCGGCACGACAAGTGTTTTCGTATCTGATTGACCCATCTTCGAACGGAACTCCGACAAACGGCTAATTTTTCTTCCAGCTAACGACATTCGTATACCTGGTGTATCCTTCTCTACCCCGCTGTGCTCTCTGTTTTGCCCTTTTGTCTTTTCAGTTTCCCATCTCGAAGAACGTCCCGAAGGAGCGCAGAGTCACACGTGCACACCGTGAACGAGAGTCCCTGTACTCTTGTTCAGCCCCTTTTTCCACGCTCCTCCGTTTCGACTTCCTCGCTTTTATTTACGACGCACAGCCAATTATTTTGCGCTGGCACTCGAACGAGACAGAGAGAGCGTCGATTTCAACGTTGACTGACTTTTCTTCCCGTTTCTTCCCTCCCATGCTTCTGTCCTACGTGGGCGTTGATGTCTCTTCTTGTCAAACCATGCAGCTTTAAAGCCGTGACTAGTTTTTCATTTTTTCCCTCGGAGATCTACTCTTTCTCGTCTCCAAAACACAGCGTTCCTTCGTACGGTTACCGGTTCGAACGAACCGTACTGTTTATTTCGATAACACGAGGTTCGTTTTGGACTCGATACGTAATTTTGCAAGCGTGTCCGTTCATCGAGGGGCAGGTTGCAAGGAGCCGTCGTCCAGTGATACAAAAAAATTCGTAATATACGTCGGGATGCGACGGAAGCAGCTAAATACTTAAACGCGGGCTTAAATGCCGTTGATTACAGTAGGAGGGAAATGAGAGGTTGCACGACGGACGCGCGTATCTCTTACAGCAGCGAGTGTTCTGAAAAAAGCGATACCGCGTATACCGGAAAAGATCCTTTCTTAAATTACTATTCTCTCCTTTCATTTGAAACAAATTTCGGAGCGATCTTCGAATCGGAAGCTTCCTTCCAGCCGCTGTTTAGGTTTTCATAAGTGTTTACATTTCGTTCCGTAGCTGTTTAAGCGATGAAAATTCCGCTTTCGAACAGGGATGTAACATCTAAAAGCGGCGAAGCGAGAACCGATGGAAAACAGAGAACGACGAACTTAAATAAACGATCCCGAACTTCGTTCGTTCCCAGTGTTGACTTTGATCTAAGCATTTCCGAAAACATGGGAATCCAGCAGACGACCAGCATAAATTGAATTCTGCATTTAGTGTATCTACGATGGATCCCGAAAAGGGGACGAGTGATCGAAGTATTTTCGCTTTTTATGAGGGATCGCTAACGTTAAACACCCTTGGTTCTCCACCCCGAAACACTCTGGTTTACTAATGATATCGACTACGACAGATAACGACTGTAATTTCGACCTATCGACCTCACCGGCACGAGTTTCGCGGTAAGGGATGACCGGGTGGAGAAGGAGCGAGGCCAAAAGAAGGAAGTAGTTGGCGCCGGGGAAGAAGAGTCGGGAGAAAGGTAGGGTTGGAAGGTAGAACGAAAAGGGGAGAGCAACGGTTGGGCGGTGATGAAATGAGGAAGAAGAGAGGGGAGGGGAACGTGGAGACGTGGTAGAACAGGTAAAACAAAAAGTGAGGAAAAAATTGAAAACCAGTCTCGGTCGGTTGGTAGCTTGGAGTCTAGCAGACTGCGAGTGCGGACCCGCTCTCTTCTCCTTTTCCACCACCATCGGTATCACCAACTACCACCACCAGTGTCTTTGGCAACCAGTGTCTTACGGTAACAACGGCAGCGGCTGCAGCGACCACCACCACCACCATCGCCAACACCTCCTTTTCCTCCTTCTCCTGCTTCTCCTCCTCCTTCTCCACCTCCTTCTCCTCCATCTATTACCCTTCCCGCTTCTCCGTTTCTCTCGGTCCACGTCCTTCCTTGATTCAGTCCAATGAGAGTCGCTCTTCGATTCGTCGCACCCGTTACAGATCCGTTCGCCTCGATCTTCAGGACACCTTTCCTTCTTCACCTTCGTTCGCCTCGATCGAGTCGTGTTATTTGCGAGCAAGTGCATGCCCCGGCGCGGCGGCGCTCCAACTCTCGCGACGCATCCGTCGGTCATCGAGATCGGAATTTTACAAGCCGGTCGAACCACGCAATACCGAGCAACAACCGTGGTCCGTGACGAACATCGTGCTCGGAGAAAGTGTCAGCCAGTGCGAGCAACAGCGGATCCCTCGAACGGCCGATCTGTGCTCTCCTCTGGAAGCATCGGGTATCCTGCGCAAAAGTTAGGGCCCCTTTTTCGCAGTGGCCAAGGAAAGCTTTGTTTCTACGACAAGGATACGCTTGACAGAGAGAACATGTTTCGTAGCAATCGCAACGTGAACCGGTTGCGCGTGCTTAAAATAGTTACCCGTGCATAGGTTACACGCTCTACCCACTGCTCGCTCGTTGGAATACGTCGCAGAACTGTCAGGTAAATAATATCGATGAATTCCCGCTGTCGTTGGCCTTTTTTCAACGAGAATGGGATAACGTTTGGCCAAAATCGCCGCTCTATTTGCTACCAATCGTAACCATAGGCTAGGCGCCATCGATCCGATCGCGGTAACCGCGCTTCGAATCGTTTCTCCGATTGATCGACATCTCGCAACGTTATCCAGTTAATTCCGTTTCATTTGCCGCGTCCTGTAAAATTTGCGAGACAACCGAAATCAGCGTGCATCGCAACGAAGAGGACGTTATTTCAATTCCGATGTCCTCCGTTGCCTCGCGTTATCGGATTCTCGCGAAACGTTAATCTTGGCCGCGTGCGCGCACTTATAGTCGGCCATTTCACGACCGATCAAATCCCCCTTTTCTATCGGTTCTCGGAACGAGGAAGATGCGACAGGTTAGCATCGTGGACACGAACAGACCATCCTTTGGACGAGTTTCTGAACGAGCACCGTTGCATGCTTCCGAACGATCTTTTTTTAGCCGAACCGACTGCGCTTTATCGTAGATTCGATAATGTCGGAAGAGTCAAGGATAAAATCATCTGAAAAGTCGAAGAACGCCAAACCATTTAACGACAAGGGATCCCGCCGAGAGTAACGAAAACGTTGGACCGACTAAGTTCTGAACGAAAGCAGCTCTAACATGCGTACCGCATTTGGACAACACGAACAAGTGCATTCCTTTTTACAAATACTACAAGCGGTTTGAATCGATCGTAGACGCATCCGTATGCCATTTTTTCGCCTCTTATTGGACACGCATTTTCGCGCCAGCGGTAGCAACACCGGACGAGTCAAAGAATTCAGAAGGAAAGAGACGAAGTACCGGGTGAAGGTAAAAAAAGAAGAAGAGGAGGAAGAAGAGGAAAGGAACATTTTTGCCGCAAGACGTGCAGCGGTCGCGGAATGACTTTTTTCGAAAGTAAAAAAGGAACGAGAAAAGCAAAAAAACAGTCATAGGCGACGCGAACGTAGGTAGTGGATACCACGGTGTCTTCCACGAACGCGAATGCCATTTGTTATTGAAGTTATCCCATCGCCTCGGGCCAGAACAAGGCGAGGCTGTAAGCAAGACTGTCCCTGGATGACGAACGTTTACATTTCAATACAGCTGGAATTTTTCTAAAACCATTCAGCCTCTCTCTAGCCACGATGCGCGCGATGCTTCCATCGCGATTCCTTCGTTGCATAGTACATCTGCAGCATTTCAATTAGCCACTTCGACGAATAAAAATTGCAGCCGTCCCTCCGCGATTCGTCGATGTATTCGCAACGGAGCAAAAGTATCGTTGCGCGAACGCGTCGCTTTCTTTTTCAGAATTTAGTTTCGAAAATATTCAATGTCCGCGAAAACGTTGTCATAGTCGGTCGAAGGTCGTCGTGTCGCATTCTTTGCAAACGTGTTAGCCGGTCGAATCTTTACCAAAAAGAAATAACACGAGAAAATCTGTTCGTAAATCAAAGTCAGCTCGTTCAGCTTTATCGAGGCTTCAGTCGCAACGAGCTTTCCCAAGTTCCGAGAATGCAAAATATTCGCGCAACAATTATCATGCCTACTATTGTGTAAGCCGATTAGCATCTCGGACAAATATTTGCGTAAAGTCGATACGCGTGTACTTTAGACCCTCTGGTTAAATTTCTGGAAAAATCGGCTTACGTCCACTTTTATTGCGAGTTCTTGAAACCTTCCGCCGTTTCCAGGTTCGTTGGTGAGGTCAAGCGAGAAGTAGAAATTTAATAAAGTGGCGCTTGTCAGAGGTGGCACGGAGTTACACGAACGTGAAAGGAAACGGGCAACAACTTACCTGAAGGAAGTCGTCGTAAAACACCGATCCGCTCGGTACTCGTTTACACAGCTGCTATCCTTTGAACATAAAAAGACGGCTCTGGTTCTGATCCTATTAATCGGTTAAAATTGAAAACAGAATCGCGTTAAGATACGCGGTGAATTCTGGCATTTGTTGCGAAAAACTACTTAGTCGTATTGTTTATGTTTTGCTTTTACAACGTTGAGATATTTACGCGAAAGGAAAAGTAGCAAAGCGAAATTTCGAGCTGGGAACGTGTAGCGTGATACAAGCAGAGTAGTTGGTTGCGCGGTGATGCTACTTCGAATTAAACGCATTTTTGTTCCCCCGGATCGGCACGCGTAACGGTTCGTTGAAATGGAATTCCTTTCCAATAGTAATTCATTTGAAACATCGTAGGACGCGATTATGCGGAGTATAAATAGCCAGTTAATTGGTATGTTCGGAAGCTGTAATTATAACGCGCGCAATCACTTTGCATCAAGTTATCAGGCATTGCGTCTTCGCAGCTCATCTCTTCGTCCCCTCTATCTCGTACGGTTGCGCATTCGACGCATCATCGGTTGTTTAATCTCGCGTTATACTTTTTTTTAGTATTTCGTTGCAACGTAAATCGCATAACACCACTGAACATCCTTTCGCGCTGTTATCTAACAACAAACACGGAAGTGGTATCGATCAAGTTTTGAAAGCAAAAATTTTTCAAGCAACTAATAAGCGCAAAGTATACGATACAGCTTCATCGTAGGACCGCGCCAAACGACGGATATTCGTAGATCATGATAACCGTTTTGCAAGATCTTACAGATTTGAGGAAAAGACGTAAGATTAAAGATTCGTTGTTTTGGCAGCCGCGACCCCCTTTTTAACGACACCCTCTGACTCACGTTCATGAATATTCTTAATAACCTTAATCGAGCTTCATGGTCGTAATCAACGTGCACGATCCACGGTCTACCGTAAAACCCGATAGCGGACACGCGTGTTCTTGGTTCCTTTGCGATGTTACATCGTGAAAAGGAAGTGGCGCACCGATTTATCGTTGTTTTAATTGCTCTACTCGATAACCTTCTCCTGATACACGTAAACTCGATGAGACCCCTGTCCCTATCACTGCGTGCAATTATCTTAGATGTCTGGCCTCGGAACGCGTTTTATTTTGCGCGATCGACGCAAAGATCTATCGAGCGTGATGAAAGAGAGAGTTTCTGTTGTCGCTAAAAGCGCTCCGATCCGGTACAGTATTAATGTTCGTTTTATACGCGTTTTCTCAGGACACGATGATGACGAGCTGGAGCAGGACGTTGGTCGTGGGTATCATTGGAATCTTATTTCTGGCGACAATCACCAAATACTCCGAGGCCTGCAACGAAGTGATCTGCGCCAGCGTAGTGAGCAAGTGTATGCTTACGCAGAGTTGTAAATGCGATCTCGTTACCTGTACCTGTTGCAAGGAATGCTTCTCTTGTCTTAGCTACCTTTACGACGAATGCTGTTCGTGTGTAGGTAAGTCGTACATAGCTCCCGCTTTTTACGGAGGCTGATCTTAGGAAACAAACAACTGTCTACATTTCTACTCTTACGTAGATCTGTGTCCAAAACCAAACATCACGGACAATCCATTAAGCAAAAAGTCTCACGTTGAAGACTTCAGCGAGCCGATGCCAGGACTGTTCCAAGCGCTGACCGCAGAACCGGATCCGCTCAAACGTTGGCTCACATTTACGTTTCCGGTAGACTTTGACATGTCTCTGTTCACTCCGAAACACGAAAAGGAGTTAAAGTACCATATGCGTATGTATCGCATTTCGTTTTCATTTCCTTCTCTTTGTAAACATTCATAATGTTCTTTGCGTTTATACGATTCCTTTTTTGACGAGAACGAACTCCCTTTTCAGAGACCGCAGACGAAGAAGTGCACCCGCTGAAACCAAACGTAATGACGGTCAACTGCACCGTTGCGTTTATGGCACAGTGTAACTCCTGGAACAAGTGTCGGGCGTCTTGCCAAAGTATGGGTGCTACCAGTTACAGATGGTTCCACGACGGTTGCTGCGAATGCATAGGGGCTACCTGTATCAATTATGGAATCAACGAATCGAGGTGCATGCATTGTCCACTCGACAAAGAAGAGGACGACTTGAAAGTTCAATACGATGACTATGGTCAGGACGAAGATGACTTGACCGAAGACGAGATCGATTAACGTCATCGATTTCGTTTGCAATAGTTTTTCAAGATGGATTGTATACAATTTGTGTCGAAGACAGTGTTTTTCCGGTGATGAATTTTTCACAAACTAAACTGCAAATGGTTAAGATAGTTTTTAGTCGTTGTCGCGAGGTACATCGATTCAACGACGCATCATGTATAAACAGCATGTAGTTTATGATCGACGACCGTTTTGCCTTCTTGGAACGTCGCGTGTCGTTTTTAAAGATATACGATAATCAATGGACTTAGTTCCCTTCAAAAGGGATCGGTCCGGTAGGAAGTGTAATTTAAATGATTGAGGTTGATAAGGCTGAAAGCCATCGACTGTTGACAGACATCCAATAATATAAGAATTAGAGTTTAAAGATAAACGTAGGTGTGATCACATTTGGTTGCGCTTCAAGCTGACTGGTTTATAACGTGAATTCAGTGGAGTAGCACGTAAAGGTCATCGTTTGTTTTTAAATGTTAAATATTATGTATGTAAGTAGCCCTGTAGTGTCAAATATTTTATTTTTCTGTGCCATATGAATCACGTTGTACATGTATCAAGTCATTCGTTATCAATTACTACCGATGCGTATTTTATACGCCAATTATTATGCCGTTCAGACAAAACCAGTTGTCTGTGTTTCTCTGACGTTTATTTTCCCATCAGCTAATGGAATCAATTGGCTTGCGATACGATGAATATTTCAGAGGAGCACGAACAATCTATACATTACCAATGATGTGCACATATGAAAAAATTAAATCACAGGGAATGTAATTTGTACGATATAATTTAATACTGCATTAGGTTATACCAATGCACACTGTGTTAAGACAATAGCACACGAGGAATCCGATAGAGAAAAGATCACATTTTTTTAGTTTCAAATTCATGTAACTGTATGTATGTAATATAAATAACAATATAAGTGTCATGTCGATACTTAAGATTGCAAATTCTATTAAATTATAATATTGAACGAAGAGGGAACTCGAGTACGAGATTCTGCTCCAAAAATAACGATGAGTAAATCTCCCCTGAAAATTATTGATAGACTAGAGAGGGGAAACGGGACTAATATTAAATAGTGATCTATAAAATTAGCGCAAACAATCAAAAAGTCTTAAAATCGATTTTTATAAATAATTCTATTTTGAAGTATGTTCCATTCTTCGAATGATTATGTACCGACGTATCGCACGATATGCTGTATAAACACATTCATTCAACTCTACTTAGTTATACTGAACATCAAATGCCGCGTTTCACGCGTTTTCAACGATCACGTACATTAATTCATATACGCACTATTAACGCACGCTACTGCGTCACTTCTTATAAATATAATTAAACGAACAATTTTAATCGTTCGTTTTAATAAACGATGACAGCATAAAACTTGTATATCGTTACCAAGTATTTATACAGGCGGATGTTCATCTTGCGTTTCATTACTTTCTGGCAATTTAATGAAAGGTAAATCGCTACCACTCCACATTGAATACAATTGAGATCTTGCGCATTCCTGAAATTGTTAATGTTAATAATGTAAAATATTAAAATTGATGTTTAACGTTGAAACTAATATATAAAAATTATGATTAATAACAACAATAATTGTGCATTACCCCACCACCAGCGCTCTCGGAACCTGAACGACTATGGGCTGATATGCAAGAATCTGTCGAAGAGCTACTTTTACGCGACGGTAATATATCTACGGTACCTAACGGGGAAGTCGGACATTACATTTGGTTAACTTCATTCGTTATGTTCTTAATATGTGTATACTCACCAACTTCGACTTCTCTATGATCACTGTGCGAATGAATGCTATCTTTGCTATCCCCGTGACCACCGCTAGTTCCACTTTGTTCTACACAATGTACAATAAATAACTTATTATAAATAAATAATAAATTAATATATTTTAATATACATCAAACTGTACCACCTGAGTCTCTGTGCTCTCCACTGTGAGCACTTTGATCACTTTCGCGTCGGCCTGATTGTTCAGAGTGATCGCTCGAGTGAGAGTCATGCGGCCAACATCTTGAAGAACCTACTTTGCGAGATCCTGGCCAAATAGTTGCATCATAATTTGACTCGAAATTGCACGTTGTTAAAGTAACACCCGGAATATGATGATTAGTATAGGCGGATAACTGATTTAGAGGTCTAACTCCTACGCAAATATGAAGGCAGTTTGGTATGTAATAAGTTAGATACGTAAAAATTGTTATCCCAATAAATAATTACAATATAATAATATTCACTTTTTCTTTTATACATACCTGGTTTACAAGATAACAGTTGAATTGCCTCTTGTAAACCATCTTGACTAGCCATAGCAGATGTTTTCCAGATTGTGTCCGGTGTAGTTGATCTACTTCTGTCTTGATGAGGAACCCTTAATCGCAATCTAACATCTTGTCGCGGCCAATCTGTAATGTTTCTACAATCCCATGGCATAGACCATCTTCTCATTGTATTCTCTGATACTTCACCCGACATTTCCGCGGCTGCAGTTTCAGACCATCTCCTCTGAACCTTTTGCGCAACAAAAATTTATAAAGAAGCTGTATTATTAAACAGAGATAATTTATAAAAATTGTAAAATTACCTGCAGAGGAAATAAAGGATACGGTAAAGGGGATCTGTGACAATTTTGCATAGATTGCTGTGTTGAAGATGAAGATACTGGTGGAGGAGAACTATATAATCTTTCAAAACATTGTTGAAGAGAGGCAATATCGCATTCGGCTGTACCACTTTGAGAACAAGAACATTCTGCCATTCCACCTAAGAAGATTTATTTCATAAATTAGAATAATGAAGTAAAAACACATTAAACAGATATAGTTGCAATTCTCACCTAGGCATTCGCAACACGCAACACAGAACTGATATTGTAGATTTATGAATGTTAACAGATTATCTCTAAGTATGTCCTGAAAACAATACTACTTAGTACAAAAACATAATTGTTATGTAAACATGATTCTTCTATGATACTAGTTAATTTAAAATCATTGCGTACATGTTTATCCCCTTCATTTTCTCGGGTCTCATGATCTCTTAATGCAGAGATAATGTGATTTTTTACAGTGTTACTAGCTATATACGTCGCTCTTGTAAGTTCTTCCCAACCAGCAAGACATTGTCCAGTTAATCGACACTGGGTCAACGTATCACGAGCAGACAAAAGTGTTTGCAGAGACTGAGCCAGTTTTGTACCAGCTGTGCATAGGCCATTTAGTGTCTGGATTAATAAAAATAGGTTGATTTTGCATCCTTTTACATACCAGTCATTGGAAGTACACAAACCTGTAAGTACACTAGCCAATTACCAAGACACTCGTTCACCTCTAATTGAAGTTTAGATACTTGATTATCGCTGGATTTTGGCTCTGTTCCACCTTCTGCCATATTTACATTCTTTTAGGTCTTAGATTTTATAGCAAGTTTAGTCACCTGTTTAATACAATAAAACATAAAACTTACTAATTTTGGCTTCATACCTAAGAACTGAAACTCGTTAAAACTATAAACAAAAAGAATAAAAGGAATTTAAAAAAGAGAGATTAAGTAACAGGAAACAAGTTAAAATAACAATAAGTAGAATGATGGTGAAGTTTTAGAATAGTAATTTTATTGTAATAAATAAAACTACAAGGATTTAAAATAACAAATTTTGTGGCAAAAAGCTACGTAAATCGGTCACTTACATTTTTTCTTAGTATACGTTGTATTTTCAATACTAGATTAATGCAATGAATAGATATCACCGATTTCACGTTGTTGGCGAAGCACAGTTACCGGCACCATTGCACTCGCCTCGTGCATACTTCAGCACTCGAATTCAACGATGCAAAAACCGAAATGAATCCTGTGTACGCGGTTACGTTCATCTGTAGTTGTATCTTTGAACAAGACATTTAATACGAAATGTCTTGACCAGATGCCGCCATTTGTACTCGTTTTGTACGAAGAGTCGAACAACCTCTTAAATCTAGTGAGCTCAGTGACGCACAACTTTAAGTTTTGTAATAGGGGGCTCATTCGATCTTCTTCGTTATCAATTTACATTGTACTTTGATAATACATTTTTATTAAAAAATGTTAATTTATATTTGTAATATCTCCTTAAGTGTACAAAATACTGTAAATGTATAGAAATGTATTTATACTAGTATGTACATAATAAATTATTACGAAACACACGTATACGAAAATAATGTTAATTGGCAGTAATTAATTATTACAAATATAACACATATTTTTACATGCTAATCCCGTAGTAGAGCTCTATTATAATAAATTAGAATGTTAAATCAAGAAATCATTGGGCACCACTGATCTAAATCAAACTTGGTCCAAGTTTATTCAGGTAAGCAGCATCGAGTCTTTAGCACACTTTCTACGAATTAATTTTTTATACTGTTGTTATTAACGTAGAAATTGAAAATAGACATTACGGAAAAGATGTTACATGTGAAAAACTGACTTTACATAAATGAGAAAAAATCGTTTCCAACATTTTTACATTATCATTAGAAGAACAATGAAAGAATTATGGTACAACGTTTAGGGTATACGCATTATACACACGATCCTGCCAATTTAAAATATGCATATGCGCGTTAAATACTTATGGAATCAGCGTAAAATGTATTCAAAGGTTAATACATTTGCAATCATTATTTCACAGCATTTGATCGCACTAACTAGGCACACGTTCTATAGTAGAAATTTTAGTAGAAATCTGATTGCTCATCTTCCTACTGGCCAGCCGAATTACCGAGTCTCGTTTCTCTAAGAATTAAAAGAAGACACACGAGACTTGGCAAGGTGAAAGGGGCCTGAGCGCGTGGTGACGTACAGCGTTGATAAAAAACGAGAAGGATAGAGCCGCAGGTCGGAAGGAGCGCGAAAGAAGAAAAAGGAGAGGTGAGAAAGATTGAAAGGAGAAGCCGAGCAGAGTGGAAACGAGATCGCGCGCGAGGGACATCGGTGACTCAGGTGGGGAGAGTGATGTGGTAAGAGAGATAGAAGGGAGGGGCTTAACGGTAAAGTCGGTGTAACCTTATAGCAGTGTTTTTCAATCCTTTTTTTCTTCACTACTACCCCGATGCCTGAATACCCTTTTGCGGTGTCCCTATCTGTACAATGTAATGTTTCTTAATGCCTGAGAACGACTATCGTAATTCGAAAATTCATTGTTCAGAATTCCCAAAGTTTTTACCAACAACCCTTCAATAGCTGACTGTTTACTTGCTTTTAAAGCCATTCATTATGCACAAATGGCCATACTTAAGATGGATACAATTTGATATAGATACGAATTATACCACTGTTACTTCATTTTTACTTTCCGATCCTCTGATAACTTGTGATGCATATTTTATTATACGAGAGAAAATGAGTGAATGAAAGGACGAGAGGAAGAGAACAGGAAAAAAGAGCGCATTATTATAATGCACGTATATGTGTCAATGTAAACAGGAGAATAATTTAATCCACAGTGTTAACGATGAGGAAATGATGTTTTTATCTTTCACCTCCTTTTCATTTTTATGTTACAATTAACAAAAACGGAGTATTTATAATGGGTATATTCTAAAAAATTCGACACCAGAAAGCACCGACTTGTGGAAGCTTCAGGACCCACTTCACCGTCACTGACCACGGCCGGTAGAGTTCTTCGAAAGGAACGAATCACCAGAACGTGGACACCTGACGTAGAGCTCAACCGTTTTCGCTTATAACCAAGTCCAGCGTGTGTAAACAGTTACACGGTTTCAGTTACACGATTTTACCGAAACTGTATCGAAGAATGCCACTTTGCAATCTGGTATCGATTCCAAAGTCTCCGCGGTATAATTCCAACGTGTCGGTCGTACACTCGCCGGCTACGCACAAGGAAGCAATTACTTCTAAATCAAGTGTTATCCCTGCGGAACTATCCCACTAATGCACTGCTCCTGTAACCGTGCACAAGTAAAAGTTGTAGCTGCTTTACCTTGGGAATGCTAGGGATATGAATACGGACAAGCTGGTAATCTTCTCGATCTCGGAGCGCGGATAGTGTTGGACAGCAGATTCACCGTAATTTTCACTCGAACAAGCGTAATATAATCGTTTGTCGAATAATTCACATTTAAATTGTAGCCGGGGAACGCAGCATGGAAATACAAATTGTCTTCATAGCTCGAAAGACAAAATTTTACGATAGCAGTTAGTTGATCGGTAAAAGATCAATACACGCAGCTAAATTTAACGATTTGCTATATCAGATGTATAAGATAAATAAATATACCTACACGTATAGAGATAGAAAGGTTAGAAGGGGTTTTTATTTAAAACACAACGTACGTTTATTCGAAGTGCAAAAAAGAGCGGCAAAGAAAATGCAATGGTGCAAGTTATCTTTGTTGCAGACTATAAGGCGAAACGTCTGGAGGACCATAGTCAAGCATAGGTTCCCCCATAGTAGCCGGCTGGATGCACGGTACATGCAGCACACGGTACACCGTACTTTCATAATGTCGAAGGAGTACAAGAGACCCGAGGCCTCTGGCACTCGACGAGCGGCTAGTGAAGGGAACGGATCGTCATACTCGGTCGATACTCGACCAAACGGTCAACGAAAATGCCGTCCAAAGATCGTGTTTAATTGCCGTTAGTAAAAAGTGAACTATCTTCACCTCGGTATCGGGTTGAAATCGCTGTGATTTCTGAGCAACGGCTCCCCTAACGCGAACGCCGAAGGGACGCTTTCCTGCCCCGTATAGGCAACGGAAGAAGCAACGTTGAACGTCAGAAGAAAAGCATGAAGAATCGGAAGCAAACTGAAAATCGAACATGGAACACCAGGAATTTCGCACAGTGAGAGTAACGATCAAATGGACTTAACGAAACCATGAAAGGACGATCATTTTGTTGTTCGATCGCATACGGTGATTGAGAAATTGTTCGCTGAACGGTGACGCTAAACAAGAGGACGCTATTCGATCACCTTTGAACTATACGTTTGCGCGAACCGAGTCCCGAGGCTTCTTTTTTTCAGTTTCTGCATTTGATTTACGGGCAAGGATAATTTGTTGTCGAAACAAAGGTTTTCGTCGGTGCCACGCATCGAACAAAGAAACTTCTTGTGAAAGTTTCCGTGGTGCGCGATAAAGTGTTGTTCGGTAGCGGATACGCGCTCTTGTGGATGATCGCGAGCAAAGTTAGTGCGCTTTCGATGTGATCCCGCCTTTCGTCGAGACCAGAGAACGATACATCGAGGATGGCGCGAGAGATTCTCCTGTCCGTTTTGGGGATTCTCGTCGTGGGCGCAGAAGGCATGAATCTGTCATCAAGTCAGTACTTCTTCAACGCGTAAACAGCTTTACGATATAAGCGCCGGTCTAATATGGTTGCTCGGTCTGCTTAACGTTTGCTACACATTTTTGGTTACACCGAGTAAGGCATGCCGTGTACTTATTTCGAACGTTTCGTTTCATTTTGTTTTGACTACCGTGAGAGAGCACAACCCGTGTAGTACCACATGAGACTCGAGACATCTTAAAGTCCGTTGAACCTTGTCGTCGATATCACGACTGAAAGGAGAGAAAGGTGGACTAACTGTTTCAAAATTCGAAATCCAATGGCCGTCTGCTGTTTTCCATCTGTTCCTAAGTTTTGTCCCTGGAATCGAGCTGTCGAGGAATACAAGCGCACAAAACAGGTACCGCCCACTCGGTTCTCGTCCACGCGGATTTTCTGGTGTCTCGAGGTCATCCGGTGTATCCGCTTCAAATAAAACGTACAGGTTCCTCTCGTTTTGCGTTTTGTTTTCTCGAAACCTTGCGAATTCCATCCAGGTTTTTCATTTTCTCTTTTTCTCTTCAAAGAAAGACACTTTAAACGTTACCGTGGTTCCTTTTTTTCGAGAATGGTTAGTAATAAAAATAATGCGTCACCGATCCCACCTCGAAACGATTCGTCCCGATAGCAGCTGCGATTCGTGCAACCAACGGACCATTTAAAAATATTCATCGGACCAGCCAGCCGGAAACAGAGTGAATTTGCATTCACCTTCTCTGTGCGACGTGTCCCGTGCCAATTCAACCGATTTTCGTGTTTTTCTCAACCGATACTTCTTTCTTTTCTTCCGTTAACTTTAATTTGAATAAAACTGGTCGCTCGTCGTATAATACAGGACTGGCTGCGAGGGGGGTAGTCAAACGAAGCGAGTTTTGCCTTTTGTAACTCTTATTCTCCTAGTTGACCTACATGAAATACCTCGATAGACGTTATATTTCTGGTCTGCGTATATTAACGACCTTATATTACCTCGTTTGGTAATTTTCGAAAGACGGTTTCTAATATACCATTACCTTTACGAGGAACACGTGCATCGACAGACGGTCTTTTCTTTTTCTCAACATATTGTTTGCTTTTTGCCGTTCCAATTCCTCGCTGTGTATCAAGCCGTTCGAGTCACTTTCGTTTCGGATTTGTACTTGAACGAATTAAACGTTACGCGTTTAGCAGAGCTTTACTAAACGCAGAACCGTACGTTTTACGTCATCGACATGTAAACCGCAGATCATTTCGTGGCAGGTAAATGCTCGCCTGAACTTTCATTTCTGCTAGCAAAAACGCGTAGGAAGGACACGTCTCTGATAGAAGGTTAATTACAACGTTGCGTTAGTTTTCACGTACACGGAGGGTGTTTACCGCTTCGTATTTAGGTATCAAACATACTTCTTAATGGAGTATGTACCTATATTGTTCGCGCGTTTCATGCCCTTAAGTATCGTAGCGTGAAGCAATCTATAGAGACTATTTTAAGTCAGCTAGCGCAGTCATTCCCATGATTACCTCATAAATAGAGAGGTTTGCAAACCGATCGGTGTAAGTTATGGTAAACATAAGTGGGAGGGTCCAGTTCGCACGCCTCTGACCGATCTAATTCCAAGTATTTCTCGGAGATTGTCGGCGATAGAAAGATAGGGTAATAGGTTGATTCGGAAAGGAGCAAGCCGGTGGCGAACGCAGCGCATTCAAGCTCGCGTTAAGGTGGGGAAGTAAAAGCGTCCTCGAGATTCTAGGTGAACGCTTTTCTTTCGTTCTCGCGAAAGAGGAAGCGTGTCTAACGGCATGGATTTGCACGATTCACGTTTCCATCCACTCGAGCTGAGACCGCCGTAACATTTACCTCTCGACGGTTCGGCTAGACAGAGGGGCACGCGAAACTCGCGATACCTCGCGTTGTGATAAACGCACCTCGCTTGGGTGGGGCACCATGCTTCGATGGCTGATACAGGTGAAATTTCAGGCGACAGCATACCGCTTCCTTTGTCTGATCGATCAACATGCACGACGAATCGCGCATATTTTGGTTGTAGCTGCGTGCGCGGAACGCGATCCCCGCTTTGTACACCAATTACGCAATCGCCGGAATCGATGAAACGTTCTCGCGGATTTCGCGTCGGCTGTTTAGAAATTTTGAAGTATCTCAGGAAGGCAGATCAGCGAGCGTACAAACGTTCGCGAAACAAGCACAGGAAAGTACTGCGTTACATCGTTCACGGCGAGATTTCCATTTCCTGACGCGGTGCAAGGTGTCGCAAGTCATCGTCGATCGCGATGACATATGCGCCACGTGCTCTCGCACCTCGTACAATAGATTAGGAAATTCACCAACGAAACTCTGTACCGTTCTCCGTCGATAGAACACGCTTTCTTACGATAAAACCGGTCGATTTCAAATTAGTGGTTTCGAGTGGCACGAATTCTGAAGCGGCCAACTCACCGTCTGTTACTTCCTGCGGATCCTTCTTCGTAGAATCGAACAACGACGTTAACCGGTTCCCCGATGCCCTACTGCTTCTCGCCAGGCGGTTGTAAAATTCCCTCTCAATATGTCCCGTTTACGTAAACGCGATAACACGTAATATCCATCGTTACGATCACGTATTTTTACCTTTCTTTTCGATCGTGTCACGATGGCTTGTGTTAAACATTGGATCACGCTTTTCTTTCTTTCAAAAGAAGCGGAATACAGCGCAGAATGGAATTCCAAGCAAAAATTTGAACTAAATCGAATACTATCGACTATATCCTTGAGGATCGATCTCTCTTTTTTTTTCACGAGATAGATCGCGAACAGGCACGCCTACTTTCCAACTTCCTGACAATCGCTTTTGTACGTGCAATATTACACGGGCATATTCAACGCGTACAGTTAAAATCTGTACATATTCGCGTTCCCCTGCGGTGTATACGCAATTGTTGCAAAAGATTCGCGTGGTACGAGTCATTTTATTTTTGAGGTTCCATGTTTTTAATACCAACGGAAAACCGATCGAGAGTAAAGCAATAGATACGTTTTTACGCGAAAGTAATGCGCGCTCAAGTAAAGTGGACGGTCTCTGTACCGAGAAAACTGACGGCAATAATACCACTTTTATTGCATTGTAAAAAAAGAAATGGAACGACGAAGTAGAAGAGCGATGCACGACGAGAGAAAGTAGCCACAGAATTTAAAATTGATACTAGGTTATAGGTGCAAAACATAACCGTCTGCGCTTAGCTGAATGCTTCGAAGCAGCAAGAAAAAACGATTGGAACGTTACGAGATAGAAATTGTATAAAAAGTAACTTTAGCTTCAGCACGCGTGAGGAGCAGCATAGCAAATGCCCCGATATAATGATCGTTTGCGAAGGAAGGAAAATGTGACCTTGCTAGAAACATTGCAACGAGATATTTATTTTTTTATGAAATCAGCGATCCGCGATCGAATAAAGATAAAGGAAAATGGCGATAAACCAAGAACCGAACTGTGACACGCTTCACCGGTAGTAGTAGTCTCGATCCGAAGTAGCTCCATGTCGTACCGTTATTTCGGCTTCAAAGTTTTGTAACCGCGTGACCCAGACCCATGAGGCGATCAGCGAATGCCAAAGACCAGGCTAAAGCTAGCAACGCGCTTACACGTGCGCACGCAAACAATTAACCGGAGATTCTCGACCTTTTCGTCTCTTTCGGATCCAGATTCAACGTGGCTTCTTTCTCGGAATTTATCTGGTCGACGGTTAAAAAAATAGGAAAACCCGTTAATGAAGTAGATTTCAATGCGTAGAAAAGTTGGACGGTTCGTTGATCTTTAGTAGTTGTAATTGACACGTTTCTCTTTTAAACGCGTACAAATTCAACGGTTCTTTTAAATGTTTAAATTTAACGACCTTCACTTTTTTAAATATTTAAATTTAACGGATTTCTATATATCTAACGAATATACTTTTCACCTTTTCAAGTTTCATGACTATTTACACCTACTTTTTCCTCAACTTTACCAATCTTGAATTAACAATTTTGTTTATATTTACTAAGATTACAAAGGTCAATCAAAGAGACAGAGCACACCATCGAGTTGAAAATCCGGTGACCTTTATTCTTAAATAGCGTTCCTCTCGGACTAATTACAAGATTTAGGATCGAGTCATGGTGAAATGATTTTAATTGCATAGAAAGTGAGCACCGGAAGACGCGGTTCAACATATGTACGGTACTTATGTTGCGCCGAGGAGACGCACGTTTCAAATCAAAATAATCGCGAACCGTTGCACGCGCGAACGCGTCTGTACCCGCTTTAATTAACTCGTTCGCACGAAACGGTAACTCGGGGTCTCATGAGAAACACACAGGCTTCCCGTGTGTTCGAACCGAATAAAGGAGAGACAACGCTGGCTTTCACCCAGCGATCGAGTGCGCTTGGATTCAAAATCGAGTCGACCGATTCTCATAGGCATCCGAATGAAAAGAATGAGCGGCACGAACGCGAGAGGCTCGTAAGCGAGGATCGCTAAGATCCTCCCCGATCGAAGATCTAAGGCCATCTCCGCTGATCGGCCTTGAAACATCGCCGGAAACAAAATCCACGAGTCGCACGACTGCGCTCCTCTAATCGCTTCTACGATTTTATCGACCGTACAGCCGACGAGTTTCACGAGGTTCACCTTATCGTTGTTGCCTACTTCCATCTCGATGTTCCCGCATTTCCACGCCGGTGTTGCAATAACCGGACAACTTACCGGTCAAGAATACGCATCCGCTTATGCACGGCAACGTGCATCCGCGATTCGATCGTCAACTTTCTTGCCCGAAATCTTGTTTCCACGCTGAACCGGCCAGGTTTTGTTTCACACATTTTTCACCAACCTGTTGGATCAACGCGAAATACAGACAGAGACACGCAAGCGGAATCACAGCTCGCGACGAATGTTTGCAAAGTGTTTTCTAAACAAGTCGTCTGTGAGCGAAAACAAAAGAATTATCGATATTTCGTAGGGAAGATGGAAGAAAAAAAAAGGGGGACAAGTATCTACTTTTCGCGGTTGCAACGAGGTTGCATACTCTCTCGCGAGAGTATTCTGTGGCAAATTATAACGCGCACGTGCTCTTATATACGCGTCGATTTCCACTGCCTTCCAACCACCAGGCTTTTCACTGCAAGAAATAAGTTTCTCAAGAAACGTTCCGTCTCGTCGATACTTGTTCCTCGCGTTCCGAACCGCCTATAATACTACACGCCGCATACAACGTTGCGGTTTTACTATTCTATACTCGACCTACTAATTTCAAACCTTTCGCGGACGCTGGAGAACCTTTTATACAATTTCCGACTCGTGGAATTTGAATAATGGTGTACGCGTGGGATTCCGACCAAGGCTTCTCTTCAACCCCGTGTCACAGCCATTGTCCGATTTACTTTCAGAACGAAGTATAGACAAATACCTTATAAACTTGAACATCGCGTGAAATGACATCTGCGTCCTTGACACCTCTTCTCGACATCTTCGCGATAGACATCCACTTGCGTAACGAAAATCACGACGAATTGAATGGAAAAGAAAATTACGTTGCCTGCCTCTTAATGAGAAATACTTTTCTCCCACCCTTATCGTGCAGCATCTAAATTGAAGATATTCAAGACTTCCATTTGAATTTAAGTTGCCTCTTAAATTTTGCTATCGCGCGTACTTAATTGTTACACTATAATTGCGCTTCGTGCTTTTGCAAATTCTATCGTGCATAAAGTTTACCAGAGGAGTTTCTCGAATGTTTCGTTCTTTAATTCGGAGAGTGCCGCTACGCTATCAGAAAAATTGCAAATTTGCTTTAAAAGTAACCGTTAAGCTGATCCGTCGTCTCTGGAAAGCAACCGTTCTACCGTAAATAATAACCATAGAAATTGAAACTCCAGCTTTATTTACTTAAAACGGTAAACTTTCCAACAAGTGTTTAATATGCCATTGAAGCATCATTAAATCGAGTAATCTAGCGGTCGACGTGTACATTCGTTGTCGAAGGAACGTTGTTGCGAAGGTGTTGCGATTGAACCACGTAATTTTCTTGAACGCAGGATTGAATTGCGGCCATCCGGCTGTACCGATGAACACCAAGGTGTCATTGTCCGACGAATCCTTAGCAACCGGCACTTTGGCGACTTACACTTGCGACGCCGGATACGAATTGTTCGGGTAAGTCTTTAAACATACCTACCTATACTCCGTGGAACGTTAACAGGTATGCTCGAGTAACTGTTGGAGAGGAGAATTTACTAGAGGAAAGTAAACGGCGCATGATAAACGAATCAAAAACGGATGAGATTAAATAAAGAATAGATACGCATCCGAGTAAGTTTTGCGCATTTTTTACTTTGTTCTCAACACATACGAACGAATGTTCGAGTCGCAACCATGCGAAACGATCGTTTGCATAGCACGATACAGTCGCCCATGGCACCACTTATTACGAACTTTCTCCGCTCCTTATAATTTGTATGGTTGACGATATTTGTTCGCGTGTCTATCGTGCGTCGAGTTCAGATTATTTCATCCGTCTATTGCTTGTTCAGCAGTGGCAGCCTAACGTGCAACGCCCGAGGAAAATGGCAAGGGGACCTCCCATTTTGTGGTAAGCATTCGTTTTCACGATCAAATCGTTTCCTGCCCGAAATCTTTCTTCGTATCGTAATTCTTTCACCACACCGGCACGTCCGATTACGCGTCTCTCTTGACAACGAGATCCTACGCAGCTTTCTCCTCGATGCGCATCGAGACGTTCTCGTGAAGGAATCGGTTGCATTTTGAGATCGAGGAAATTCAACTCTTTCCTCTTAAAATGCAACACCAAGTTAGAATAGAAAGCGATTTTTCGTATGCTACGAGGCAGCAGCCCCGTGAAGAACACGTCGGCCTTTGGTTAGTTTAGTTCGGAATATTGGTTTCGTTTTTTCCGTTCGTCAAGACGTTTCACTTTTACCGGCAAAATCGGCACGAAACGCCGGTGAAAAGAAAGTTCGGGAGGGACTTCAAAACGCGAGTATTGGTGACACGTTACGCAATCTGGGATTTATTTGGCGACAGTCACCTGAAACTGCAACACTCCGTGGAAATTATTTTAAACGACCAGCCGAGTAGAATGCGGAAAAGCGATAAAACCGGAAGATTCTGAAACAGCGACTAACTACTTCGGGGACTCGGTGAAACTAGCTACAACGCCAACTAATCGTTTCTCTTTATTGCTAAACGCATCCTGCCGGTAATGATCGTTTTGTTACTCGGTCGTAGTCGGCGACACCTTTCTTCGACATTGTTCGGTTCCGAGCAGTTTACTTTGCTCCAGTCTGCATCGAGCTGTACAACACTCCGTACATTTTTTTCTTTATCGCTCGTATTCGATAAAGTACCTCCTGTCACAGGCACGAACGTCGCCTTCCGCAAACCAACAAATCAATCGACGACCGTGCGAGGCGGAGACGCTAGCCATGGAAACGACGGAGACTCGAGCTCGGAACACGACGGAAAGAGATGCACGGAGACTCAGAGCGAGCCTAGCCCTTGGTGGAAGGTCGACCTTCTGAAATCGTATTCGGTAAAAGTCGTCAGAGTAACGACCAGAGGTTGCTGTGGTAAATTTTTCTTCTTATTTCTCGCATGTTTACCTTCGCTTCCCATACCTGCACAGTATATACACGTATATGTGTAGCGTTTCGTGTAATTTTAAAACTCGCGTACGAACTTATACTTTCTGTTCGAAGTAAATTATGCATTTGAAGCTTTTTCCGTTCGCTTAACGTTTGTGTCGGCCGATGGAACGATGTCTGATCAAATTCGGAAGTGATTTCTCGTTCTCGACAGGTCACCAACCCCTTCAGGACATTGAAATACGCGTTGGCAATAGTAGCGTAGAATTGCAACGCAATCCTTTGTGCGCATGGTTTCCTGGCACGATCGGTAAGCAGCTGGAAACTTATTAAAATGTATGATCGTAATTCTTATACTTGGTCGATCGATCGATGATTGCAGAGGAAGGAATCACGAAGACGTTCGTGTGCGCCAGAGCTTTGGTCGGTCAATACGTGTTCCTGCAACTGGTCGGGGTCGAGGGAAGCTTGAGCCTGTGCGAGGTCGAAGTGTTCGCCGTGGACGGTAAGTCGCAAGTTGAAAGGTGCAACATTATCTCTGTTCAGTTTGTCGAGTAAAATTTCTGTAGAAAAGTTCTACCTAATCTTTCGTAGAGTTCTCAACGGACAGATGCGCTTACAGCGGGACACCGGCTGACGCCGATCTGGCAGCTTTCAATTCCACCTGTTACGAGTTCGTTGTGAGAAAAGGTGGTTCCTTCCAAGAAGCCCGAAATTATTGCCGAACGAGAGGCGGCGATCTCGTCCATGGCTTCAAGGTCTCTGGGACAAGCCCCCTTCCATCTTCTTTCTTTTCTTGAACGCGTTTCAACTGCTTCCTTTACGGCGATCTTTGCGTATCTTGTTCTGCAGGGTGCAGCCTCGGTGTACATATTGAACAACCTCGAAAGACGAAAGGACAAGCTGAAAACGCAACTTGTATGGATAGGTGCTCAGAAAGAACCGCTGATAACGGCGCGAACATGGCGATGGGTTGACGGTAAATATTCTATTTTTCGAGCTCGTTGATTTTTCCTGAATTTTCCTCTCTTCGTTGACCACGATCGAACAGTTTTTCTCGCTTCTCACGATTTATCAGCAACAGTTCATGGGAACCGGGTCGGTGAGGCACGGTTAGGCAACACCGGTTTTGGATTCATCGACCCGGAGTCGATCAATTTGCGTCGTAATTACGCAATAATTGTAGTTCCGCCTGCCGTTTGAATTCGTTAGTCTGAAGCGTCGTTTGGAAATTCGTCCCTCGATCGGTCATCGAAGGCTGCGAAATCGAAGATCGGCCCGGTGCACGACCGGCTGTCGGCGCAATAGCACGCGCTAATAAATAGAACGTGAAAGTTACGTATATGAGGAAATCAACAGGAAGTTACACCCGCGAGCGTCTGCTCAGAACCTATAATTTCCGTTAACTGTTTGTTGCGTCTGGATCGAGCAGACGATCGGGATTTGCGTCGTTTTCAAGTCGCGCAAGGGGAAACGTACGACGTTTTATCATTTCCAGGCGAGATCGTGCAAAAGCCTTCCTGGGGAAAGGAACAACCGAATAATTATAACGGCGAGCAAAATTGCGTGGTGTTGGACGGTGGTCGCAGCTGGCTATGGAATGACGTCGGTTGCAACCTTGACTATTTGCATTGGATATGTCAAAGCAGTGAGTATCGACCGATACGCATTCGCATTAAATGCAAAGAAAAATTTCGTTCAAGCGTCGAAACGATCGAATTAACGAATGCAAAACGTTTTTATATTTCGTGTGCGATAAATGCGCATAAATGGGTTTACTTGTTTAGGACCACCTACTTGCGGCAGTCCAGAGAAGTCCGAGAACACAACGATACTGGGAAACAAGCGAACCATAGCTTCTACCATAGATTACGTTTGTCCCGATGGATACATGCTGATCGGCTCGAAGAGCAGGACATGCGAGCCAACTGGATTTTGGAGCGGCGAGGCGCCCACGTGCAAATGTAAGCTTAATTTGCGCGCACGCTGCTACGCGAGTTGCATATTCGGACAGCGATGATGCAGCTGGTAATTAGTAATCGTCCTGCGTATCCCCTCGGCGTCACTTTTTAAATGGTTATTGCAGTCGTCGATTGCGGCCCTCTGCCCGAACTGGAGAATGGCGCGATCACGTTGGTCGATAAAAGGACGACTCACGGAGCGCTCGCCGATTACGCTTGCAAAGAAAATTACACGCTGCTCGGCGACACCAGACGTAGATGCGGAGACGAGGGTATCTGGAGTGGACATCAACCTCAGTGTTTATGTACGAGATCGAATTCGTGTTGGCGTTATTCCAGGCTGTGGCGATACTTATAATTTGAAATATCGTCTGTTACTTTTCCAGTTGACTGGTGTCCAGAACCACCGCAAATTAACGGCGGAGTTGTGACGATCACTGGTAGAAGAGCAGGCTCGACCGCCACCTATTCCTGCCAAAATGGTTTCATTTTATTCGGAGATAATGTAAATAAGTTAGGAAATTATTTAACTTGTTGCCTCCCCTCTACGCGATTTACCCGAGCAGCCTTTTCTCTTATCGGTTATGCTCGATGCGTAAATCGTATTACCTGTGTCTATCTTTCACTGCGATTGCAGCTATATTATTTGTCAAAGTTTCAAAATATTTGCGCAAGCTATTCACTTAAACTGTTCGAATACGAACGGAATATTAAACATCGTTAACGCGAATAATCAATTTCGAAAGGTTCTTACGTGCGACGTTGGTGGAGAGTGGTCCGGCAAAGCGCCCCAATGTCGTTTCGTCGATTGTGGAGCACCGGCTCAAATTGAATTCGGTTCCGTGACTCTAATTAATGGCACCACCACGGTTAAAAGTTTGGCTGTGTACACCTGCTTGGAGGATTACTGGCTGGTTGGCGAAGGGAAACAGGAGTGCACCAAAGAAGGGAAATGGAGTCACGATACGCCATCGTGCGAATGTAAATAAACTTCAAGCTTTAAGCCTTTCGTAAAACGTTTGTAATGATAGAAAATATAAAAGAGTAACCAATAAACATGAGAATCTCGATTATTTTATCGGCGCAGTGATCACTTGCGAGGAACCCGAAGTACCAGCGGGAAGCTACGTTGTCGGATACGACTTGAATATTCACAGTGTCATTGAATACCACTGCGAGGCAGGATATCTGCTTCAAGGGGAAGCCAGACACACTTGTGGCAGAGACGGTGAATGGTCCGGTGAAGTGCCAACCTGTGAATGTAAGTTTCTGCTGTGTCGCCAACTCTATCGAGAACTTATTTCAAAGGGTTTATTTGACGAAACTAATCGTCCAACGATAACACTTTCCAACGACAACTTTCTTGCTTTTCTGTTTTGTTGAGGAGTTATGTAGAAAAAATAAAAAGCTCGTGTTAAAAATGACCGTATATTTATTGGAAAGGTACTGTCGGTGGTGTCTATACGACGCACACATAATAGGAATTGACAAAAACTAGAGACGCGGTGACAGTATGTACATTTATACCTGGCTATATTAGTCGCGTTCCCAAACCCTAAGAAGACGACGTAAAACAGTCGGGGAGAGGGAATCCATTATTCCCGAATGATTTTAATACTTTTCCAGGTGCAAATAAATATATTTTACCTCAACATGCTTTACAGACGTGGACTGCGGCAAAGTTTTGCCTGTCTTGAACGGAGCTGCGGAATACGTGAATGGAACGACGCATCTCGGAAGTGAAATCACCTATGGTTGCACGAGAAACTACAGGCTAAACGGAGTGTCGAGAAGATACTGCTTAGACAATGGCCAATGGAGCGACGCGACTCCAAAGTGCGAAGGTGTGTACTTGCTAGCTTTAACGCGTCTACGATTCGTTTCACAGTCGTCCGTAAGCAACGCTTTTTTCTCAGAGATTCGTTGCCCGGAACCCGTTTACGCGGAACACGGAATTCTTTCGGTGACTGGGAACGATCGAATGTACGGCAGAACTTTGATTCGCACTGGAACTCCGGAGAATTCTAATACCGGCGCGACTTCCTACAAGATAGGCGCCCTTGCAAAGTACCGATGCGAGAGGGGATACAAGGTGGTCGGTGAACCTCTGTCCACTTGCGAGGATAATGGAAAATGGAGCGGAGAGGTGCCGCGATGTGTTTGTAAGGAACTAAAAAAAATTAAACCGTTTAAACGGTCGCGAGAAGTGGTACCAAGCAAATTGAGATACACTTTTTAGACGTCGACTGTGGTAAACCGGAACACATTCAACATGGAAGATACACTTTAACATCGAACGCGACTTACTACGGAGCAGCTGCGTTATACGAGTGCGACGGTAATTTCGAATTGGATGGATTTGCCAGAAGGCTGTGTCTCGAGAATGGCACCTGGAGCAGCGACACTCCAATTTGTAAAGGTGATCGTGATGACTAAAATTTCATTTTGGTTTATACAAGTAATTTTTTATACAAAAAAGTATGAAAAGCGTAGTAGGTAGCTATGAAAATGAAGGAAATAAATTGTACTGAGAAACTTCATACACTTCGTTTGAAATTCATTTTAAATGTGTTTCGTTTGCTTTACGTAACGCCGTTTGTATACACTTCGTGCATGCAGAAATTAGGTGCAGAGACCCCGAGAAAGAAGGAGTGCTATCTACTCAAGTTTCAACTCATAGCGTGGGTGGTGTGGCTCACTATAGCTGTCCACGTGGGTTCTATATGGAAGGGAACGAAACCAGAGTATGCTTACAGAATGGATCCTGGAGTGGAAGTACACCCGCCTGTTTCTGTAAATATATCGATTCGATCTTTTCTAAGTACTTACATGAACTAACATGAAATTGAAAATAGAATTTATACAATTGAAACTTATATTTCACAGCGGTTGACTGCAAACATCCGGGACCTATAGAAAATGGGAGAGTGATAGTGGTAAATGGAACCACCACTTATGGTGGAACCGCAGAGTATCACTGTTTACCGCAATACGAAAGAGCGGGGCCATTCCTAAGAAAGTGCTTAGACATCGGTTTGTGGAGTGGGGAGGAACCTAAATGCGAATGTAAATGAAATAATATATCGTAAACGTATTTAAGTTTAGAGAGGGTAGAAACATCTTTATTTATTAACGTTCGTTGTTTAACAGTAATGCAAAATGAAGTAGCAGAAGCTCAAGGAGTGGGTACCAGTGTTGGCATTGGAGCAGGAGTTATTATATTCATATTAATTATTCTTGGACTCGTTTACCTAAGACTGTATGTAGATATCATGACAATACGGATGAACAAATATTTTCAAACGGAGAGATCTTTTTGAAAATGAAATACTTTTTTTTAGGAGGAAAGCTACACCAGTAAAGAACACTGAAAATGTTCAAGCAGCTGAAAGAAAAGAGGATCAGAATGCAGCTGTCATGTCGTATGCCACTCTCAATGACGGGACACCTAATACTATGTACGAAAATGTTCCAGAGGATGGCCTTTATGATAATCCTTACAGCTTAAACGGCAGTACCTACGGGTAGGTTAAAATAAACGTTTACTTTCGCAATTCATTTCTTAGGAAAGAGTAATAACAAATTATGTTTACGAAATTAAAGGTACGGCACCAATATGAGAAGACATTACGGTAGGTCGGGACACTATGAGGCGGAACCAGTTTCAAATAGAAACGGCATTACAATTAACGGAGTGTCTGTGCGATAGTTTGAAATATAATGATTAGACGCGAATGTATGTCTTAAAATCAGGTATTATTTATGTACAGGTAGGAGGATAGAAATACGTGAAAGTTTGTTATCTTTATTTATCGTATTATATTTGGCGTATCGCCGATGTATGTAAATAAGTAAAGAGGAGTAACGTGACGACGAAAAGTATATAAAAATTCGACGCAATGTTTTCTATACCAATCATGATAGCAAGCGTGTTATACATATTAACGAACGTTTACTTACTATTACTTCAATTTAATTGTATTTAAAATTCCTCGACGATTCAATCCATGTATTATTCTGTATATAAAGTAATTCCCTAATTTAGAATTATTATTATTATTATTATGTAAATTTGAATTGACGAATTTGTAACATAAATTCGTGCATTCATTGGTTATGCAAATAAAGAAACCAATGCTCTTGTTTTATTTTATATTTCGTTGTGTTTATATTATTGGAACCATCTTTTCAATTGTCCTGGTTTAAATCAATAATGTGTTTTAACGTATTTGTACTTGTTAAATTTACTATAAGCATGATTACGAAACAGATGACAGCTATATCGAGTTCTTTTGCCTTACAAGGCAATGATTTCTCGGTTAACAGCTTGTTCCAACTACGGTATACACAATGACGTATCCGTTCGAGGGTAAATCAGGCATACCTTGATAATATAAAACACGATGCATTTAATACACATTATCAATTAACATACCTATCACTATGACATATGTATACTTTCAAATAACTTTAAAATGATATGGGGCAAAAATCAATGATAATTTGTTTTTAGTCTTGTCATCTGAATATTAAATTTTTACGAATTAATTTAGATTCAATTATTATTACCGTAACAAGCATGTCTTATACACGTGTAACATTTGATATTTTAAATTATAATAATCATTATTTAAAAATTAATATTATTATTTGTTGAATAATTGCATATGACCTACCATGAATGTAAAAAAAAAGATCGATCGCTGTAGGTACTGTGTCGTTTGCTTTTTTTTTCTCAGTACAATGTGGCCTAATTTTTGGGGTACGTATGTCTAGAAAAGGCTCGAGTAATGGATAAACCATCCTTCGCCAGATGTCGCTACTTATCCGGGTGTGGTGAATAACCATAGAGTGACGCGTAACGTGAGTCACAGTGGTGCACGGGTGTCGGTGCCGTTCTGTATCTTATAGTTTTTCTTGTTTCGAAAGTACTGTTACTCAGGTTGGTGAGAATTCTTCTGTTTATTTTAACGTTCAGATAACTCGCTTATCGATTAATTTACGCATATAAGAATAGTTTAAAAAATGTAAAATATTTGACAGCAGTCCTTTAACTTTATAAAGGCAGCCATTGTTATTGTGTCTCACTTTATGTGATACGTATAGTTTTTTTCATAGATTTTTGTAATTTGACAAATTTATTTTCGTGTTTTTGTTATTCAGGGACAGTGATAATTGTTATACAGTAATTTTATTCAGGTTCTAACCGTTTTCAATAAATGTTTATTAAAAGTCAAATATAGCCTGTATAAATATAGCTAAGCGAAAATTTGGAAACAAAGAACAATAAAGTAAAAGTTTCAATTCGATTTTAAAGGAATAAATTAGAAATTGCAAAAAAAATTATGCAGGAAGAAGGAGATATTGTATACAGTTTAAAAATGGTACTCGTATTAAAAGATATACTATAAATTTTACTGTCATGTCAGTTCTACCTTTTAATTGTTATAAATTCAAATTCAGTTGTACGATTGATTAGTAAGTATTTTTACGAAGTTATCTATAGACGTAGAGTTTAATGTCCTCTTTATTGTACCACCAGGCAAACGATCTTATTTTTATCCTGATTTTGGTTACGTCGTGATTTCTTAAATTAATTGTCCAAAAATAAATAGTAGCTCAATAGTGATTATCTATCTTTGTATATAGGCACACTTAGTGTTTATTTTTTTTCCATCCCCATTCTAGTCCAACATTACCAAATTTACATAACCTCTGCTCTATTTCTAATACTATCTATGAATAAAAACTTTTAGCTTCTTTTCAGATGTTTAAAAAAATCAAAAAAATATAAAATATAATTCATGCGGAACGATAAATGATAAAAATTAAATAAAAACTCAAATGTTTCTTACTTGCAATTTTTAGGAATACAAACATGTCTTCGCGCAAAACGGCTGGACGTCGTGCAACAACCAAAAAGCGAGCACAACGCGCAACATCAAATGTCTTTGCGATGTTTGATCAAGCACAGATCGCTGAATTTAAGGAAGCTTTCAACATGATCGACCAGAACCACGATGGTTTCATCGATAAAGAAGATCTTCATGATATGCTTGCCTCGTTAGGTAACTAACTGCAAGAGTGTTTGTCACGTTGTATAGATTTCTCTATAATTTGTTTTTCTTTTTATTTCAAGTACACAAAATAATATTCATACATGTTTCAGGTAAAAATCCGACCGATGATTATCTAGAGGCAATGATGAACGAAGCTCCGGGACCAATTAATTTTACAATGTTTTTAACTTTATTCGGCGAACGCCTGCAAGGCACAGACCCCGAAGATGTTATCAAAAATGCTTTCGGTTGTTTCGATGAAGAAAACACTGGACATATAAACGAAGAACGTCTTCGGGAGTTACTCACAACAATGGGAGACAGGTAATGTTTACAGTCTATGGAATACTCTTTATACTTTAATTAAAACAAACAAGAGATTCGTTGTTAATTTTTTCTACATTTACAGATTTACAGATGATGATGTTGACGAAATGTATCGTGAAGCACCTATCAAGGGATCGATGTTTGACTACATAGAGTTCACGCGAATTTTAAAGCATGGTGCTAAAGACAAAGACGAACAGTAAAAATTAAAAATCACACGTTCTTTGTATTTGTGTGATTGAGCGTGTAACGCGTTTCAATATGGTTGCAATTGTAAAATTTGAAATATTACTTGTATTTTGTACATCCTCTATTAATGAGAATAATTGAAAACAGAATTTATATTATTTTTCGAACAACTGCCTTATCTCTAGGTCCTAAACGTATAAGCCCTAAAACCGTGTACCCGGTACATTTGAAAATATAAATACTCGCGTAAAAGTTATGTCGAAGAAAACAAAAGAAATGGAAAGATTAACTTATATCTTGATATAAACTAAAATTATTGTAAAATTAATGAGAAACTATTATGTACTACATTAACGTGTAGTTGTTAACGAGTTGGCATTTATATTTTAATATAATAATGTATTATACACCCATAACATGTTTATCTTTACATCCATTCTATTTGATTTTCATATTCAACGAAAATGAAGATAATTACAATAGAAATACTAAAAAAGTTACTATTTATTTCTACTAGTGAGTAAAATAAAAAAAGAATATCAACAAAGTGTTTACTATTTGTTTAAATTAACATACAAAAACAGGCGTACAAAAGATATAGCTTTGTGCAACAAGTTAACAGTATACTGATTTTTTCAACAATAAAAATAAAAAAGAAGTTGTACAATTGATTAAAAATTTTTGTAAAGAATGCGTACAAGGTAAAATTGAAGAGAAAGATTTCGGTGGCTAACAGCACGATCGTTCCGCGTCTGCGCGTTAGCGTTTATGTACAGTATATACAGAATAAAGTCTCACGAAGCCGCAGTATCATTTCTACTGGTGCGAGTGTGGGGTTCGTTTCGTTTCTTCGTTTCGACACTCCTGCCACTTCGCGGTGGTTTTTCCAGTCGCGTCCTTTGACTCGGTGGTTGTTCCATCAAAGTAAATAGCAAAAAAAAATAAACTGGAATACGTGTGATCGACAGTGTGGTCAGAGGTATCGGCTTATGCCGATCACCTCGCGAAAAGGACGGAAATTATTAAATCGTCCGATCGGCAAAGTCGTTCGATCATTCGCTGACTGCTTAACGCGGTGTGTTTACCCTTTGGTGAATGTTATACAGTGAGGTCGCGGTGTCTCGTGTTGCATTGTTCGTCTTCTCTGTGAGTGGAGTTTCTAAAATCGAAACAATTAAAAGAGAGATGAGACGAGAGGCAGAAGCAGAAGCAGAAGCTGCCAGCCGCGAATTGGGTTACGTCCCGTTCGCCTGGCAACGATATATGACGCAACGGCCACCCTTCGTTAGTACCAGCGGCCCTCGTGATCTTTACGTACCGCTTTAACTGCGATAGGACTTTAAATCTCGCTGCCGAGACACGCGAAAAAGGAAACGCGAGGTGCGTTCCATGCGATCGACTATCCCCGCCCCGCCGACTCGATTGCGCAGCTAGTTTTGGAGGTTAGCCGATCACGATTAAGAAACTTCAACGAAAGCGACACCCACAGAGCCAGCCGGATCAGCTGTTCCCCAGGACGACCTTTCGACTACCGTTGGTGAGCGTGCTATCTTCTGGATCATTATTATCGTGTCCCTATCCAACCCGTTCACAGATAGTCGTTTTTTTTTTCATTCTTTTCGAATGCTACGAATCAGAATTTCTTTACAACACCACCACCATCTCTGATCGATCGTAAATTAAATCGACCGTGTAATCGCTTCAGTATTTTCTATAATGACAGTGTTCGAGCGATGTATGATGGAATGGTGCAATTTTCGTTCGTATATTCTTTTTATCGTCGACTACTATTTACTACATTTTAGGTAAAGCGAAATTTGTTTCGCGCATACATTTAAAGTAGGATAATGATGCCGGAAATTGAACGTCATTAACTTTGAAACATAATAACCTCGATTGTAATTTCTCGGACAACTTGTATTTTATCCTCGATGCAAGAGAGAATAAACGGTGTTGCAACGAACATACAGAAGCACGTGACCGTGGACGAGAGCGCTGTCAAAAGAAATACATAACGCAGTGTCTTCGCGCGTCTCGCGATAAAAGGCTCCTTTATTTTCTAGACAGTAATTACTAAAGGACGATTTTCAATGGCACTCGTTCACAACTCGAAGCATCCGTAACCGGATTTTTTAAAGTTAAAACACTGTGTAGCTCGAGAGAGGATTCAGGATCGCGAACGGTGAGCGATTGCAATGGGTTTTCTTGAATCGCGTATAAAAAGATAACTTCGTGCACGTTGCATGTACTCGGTGTAATACGATCCAACGCTCGAACTGGTCATATCACTTTGATATTACATAACATGCTCGTGCGACTGCATAAGAACATTTAATACAAAAGCGTAACGAGTCTTGAAACTGAACGAATTTAATTTGCCTCGAGTTCGACGAGGACGAGAACGACGATGGCGAAGCGACGACCAACTTTCACGAGTTTACTTTATCGGTCCGTCTATTTTCAACAATGATGAAGTTAAACTTTTAGATTCTGAACTTTGAAATGTTTGTTCCTTTAACGATCGACGATAATTGAGTGTATCGTTAGAAGAAAAAAGTTAGGCTGGAAAGAAAGAGAAAGGAAGCCTTGAACGATTATATCCTGTCGTAACGAAAAGTAAAAATACGAAATTGAAAGGTGATGAACGACGACGAGGTTCGCGAGTGAAATGCGGAGCGGAACTAGGGGCGTGTATATTAAAAATATGACGGACTGAAACGAAGCTACAAAATGGAGTCGTGGAAATCGTTTTTGCACAGGCGAACCAGCTTTGCGTTGAAACGCATACGGATGATGGAAGCGGTATTATCTGGCTAATTACATCCGAGTCAGGGACGTCTCTAATACCCAACCGTGTTTCCAAACAGGTTGTTCCAGATACTAGTAGGTAATACGTTAAATCTGTTACGCGATTTCGCACTCCGTGTCCCGAATCCCCGTTTCTTTTCCCATTGTGTGCGCACATATATTACTCTTTCCCACATTCTGTACACGTGGCGCGAACGTCGCGTTTGACACGGCTGATAGTTTTATAAAATGAATCATCGGGTTGCGTAACATTGTCTCAAGTTCATTCGACCAGAAAGTAACCTAATTAACAACACCGGATGATAAATCGTATAATACGCGTTACTTTTGCTGTTCAAAAGTCGTGCACGATACGTTTGTACAGTTTGCAGGAATTATGCAAACTTCGGTAAAATACATAGAGGGAATGGCGATGAGACGTGCAAACAGAGAGACACTAATCAGCAACGTTGGATAGCAAAAGTGCAAACTTTCAAAATCCTCTTTCGTCGTTTGCCACGTCGCTCTGCGAAACCTTACGCGATTACAATGTCGCGTTTTCAGCAGCACGGATGCAATCCTCGACACGGACCCGGATTGTCCTAAAGCTGTTCATTCGAGTAGCTGAAGAGGTATCTCGAGATACGCGCGTCAGAGTACAAATTTTCGAGCGATGCTCGGAAGCATAGGTTTTAGGGTCTAGAGTGGGCGTAAATGTATGGAGGTCAAACATTAGAAGTCTAATTTGCACGTACAGTAGCTGACAAAAGTTTAGGACAATAGAATAATGTAAAACATAGTTTTATGGTTTACAAATGTCTATATATTCATTTTTGTTATTATTATGATAGAACACTATTTATTGATCAGAATAAAATACGAATTTCGTTTATCGTATCGTTAATCTACTTTCTTTGACTGTTTGGTCTTAAACATTTGTCCTCTACTGTAAGTGCTCGTGTACGGGAGCGAAGAGAAAAGAAACGCGCCGATCGCGCGAATAAAATCATCGAACAGGAACGGATGTTCGCGAACAAACAAACAGAGGTACTCGTTGCAACGAGGCAGATCCAACGTGCTCGAACGCGAACGATAAATAAGCGTTGAATCGAGCGATGTTATCCGGTATCCTGTATCGCATCCGTATCAATCGCCGGGACGCGACGTGTAATTATGTTATCCGCAAAAGTATGATCTACGAGTGGCGTACGATAACTCGTTCCACGGAACGTCTTGGTTTCGGCCCAGTGAAACCGCCGCGGAGACGAGGCTGCGCGCACCTCAACCCTTTACGCTCAGAATTATTTTTCAACTTTGTTGCCAATAACGGCCTAGTATTTTATGTACTTTATTTGAAACTTACTTGAAAGGACGATTCCTTGAGTGATACTTATTTTTTTTATTATTTATATTAAGCACAGCTCTCAAGCGTTGTTGCAACTCATATATGTTTAATTTCATTGACTCTTTGATCTTAAACTTTTGTCCGTTACTGTATTTAAAATGGCACTTTAAAAGTGTCGGGCGTAACTCGACATAGGAGTCACTGTGATAAAAACTGATGTCGAGTCACACTCGGCAAAAGAGTGCAAAGGGTTAATAATCGTTCACCGCGTTTAGGTCACCTTGTTCGCTCGTCCAGAGTGCTCGCAAAGTTGCAATTTCGAGTTACGCCACCTCGAGATGGTCGTTCGGACGATCGCGCGCTATTTTCCGCGATGCTACAACGCCACAATCGCCTCGACTGTTCGTCGCTGGACTTTGTTACCAGTTCGTTACCGTTTTCTAATTACGCGGCTTCCTTTGAAAGCGAATCGACATTTTTTCAAGAACGACCGACATTCCGAACGCTTACGATATCTTTGACATTTCTCTGGCTGCTCGAAGCGGAGAAATGTCGCGATTATTGTCCCATCGTGTTAAGTCACGCGTCCGCGTTCCTCTCGAAGGGATCGATCGCGGCTGATTTGGTTAAGCATGCACGGTACGATACGGTAAATCTTAGCAGAAGGACGTTCTCCAAAGCATCTTGGACGGACGTCTAACCGTGATTCGGTCTCGAGCCAAAATATCCGGGTCAGCTGCTCTAGAGAGCGAGTAGGTTAAAGTTTGGTGTGTCACGGGGCCGTCTAGACGATATTAGGCGAACGCGAGAGATCCCAACCTCGTTCGTGTCGATGGAGGAGCCGTTGGCCACCCTCGAACGGACTGTATTTCCCCGGTGCCACTGGCTACCCCACGAAACGTCAGCCGTCGCTCGATCGCAATAAAATGTCGCGAGTTATCGGGCAAAGGGGGTGCTCCTCTCTCTCCGTTTCGATAACGAAAGCAGCTCGAGCGCGAGGGGAGAGCGAACGGGGAGAAACCTAGTCCCGCGCGTGTACGACGAGGATGAAACGACGCCGATTACCAGCAGGGGTTAGGTGGCGCGATGCGCAGGCGTCGTATCGATTTCTTCCTTTGCCTTTGCTTTTGCCTGTGCCTCTGCCTCTGCCTTTGCCTCAGCCTTCGCTGTGCGTGTGTGCACGTGAAACGATCGCCCTACGAGCATTTCCTCCTCCGCCTAGGGGCGATGATGCACCGCGCTGATCTCGACGGAGCACCGAGATTAAGCCGATTTCGCGATCCGTCGAGGTACCACGGTATACCGGCTTTAAACGGTCTAGTCGAATAGATAACGATGCGCAAACAGTTGGCCACAGACGAATCTAGCGTACCGAGCAACGATTTCTATTTGGATCCCTGTCCAATGGACCGTACGGCCGATTCTCTTCCTTTCGGTTGCCCGTCACTCGGACCACGCGTGGGCGGGGTTTGCGTTGTTAGTTAGTCGATGAAAACGCGGCTGTTGCGATTCATCGAGATCGGTGTTGAGATATTCTTCCGTTCGTCTCATCGAATCTTCGTGCTGGAGGACGAAAGAAAACGGTTTCCGGATCGCATGCGCAGTCAGCCGAACCTTCCCTCGATTGTTCACGCGGCGAATTAGAAACTCTGTCTGTCGCTGGCGTGTAAAATCTCGGTAAAGGTGTTTTCGCTGGACGATGTCCCCTTCCGGTTCGTTAACCGGATGACTCGGGTTGGATCGTCCACAAATCGTGCCGCACCTGTCCGATCGAACGCCGTTTTTCGAGGGTGCAGTGACAATGAAATTCGATAGTCTCGGGTAACCTACCCGTTGCGCGTTCACGGGTCAGCGGCGCCACGACAATGCCGAAAGCCGGACAGGGATGGTCGAGGAACGAGAGAGCGGTGGGAGGTGGAAAAAGAAGGGTCGTACCCAGGGGAAAGCGTGGCGATCTTTGTGTTAAGTGGTTGAAATTCGATGCATCCTGCCCATCCTGTCTCTGGTCTCGCCTCGTCTCGGAGACGCGGATGCGTGCCGTTGCCCCCTAACGCCGCTGCCGGCGAGTCGCGACCGCCCGCTGCATACCTATGCGATGCAACTCGATCGGCCGACTTATTCCGCTCGCTGCTCTCTTCGTTAACTTTCGTTAAGCGGTAATCGTCGTGGTTCGATATCGGAATCATCGGCTGTTTCGAGTTCGCACGGAGCTTTCTCCGTGCGCGCATCCGACTCGCGGCGCGTCGGTGCCTTTCAAGTTTACCGATAAGCGCGCCCCATCGTTCGAACGACGTTCCTCGTTCGACCGGCGTATCGATGCTTATGCATAACTATGTGGCATGCACGCGTCGATGCGTGCGAGCGTCGATAGTTTTTCAGTCGTTTCGATACGCTTGCCGGTTTCATCGTTCGTTCCGAGTAACCTTGCTCCGGAATATTCAACGGATTATCTCGATCGTTTATGCAAAAGGTATTCGCGTGTAAGCGATCGGTGGTGATTCGTCATAATTCTTGCTCGCCAGAGCAAGCCCGCGGAATTAACGAAGAGAACGTAGGCCGCGGTCAAAATTAGATCGAAAAGCGAGTAGAGCGACGTGCACGCGGATGACGCGCGTTACATAAGCCACGTAGACGGAAGCGAGCGCAGACGAGTAATCGCACGAAACGATTTCGATGGCTCGATAATAAAAGAGAACAAAGGAACGAGGGGGAAAGGCACTTGAGGCGCACAGTAGCGTCGTTAAAACGAGAGGCCGAGAGAACGGTGGAAGGTAGGTATCTCGTTAATAACCCGAGCGAAAATGAGAGAGGAAGAGAGGGAGGGGAGGGGGGGATGCTGTTAAACGCGAGAAGAAATAATTGAAAGATAAAAAAGAAGAAAATGGTAGCGCCATCGGGGAGCGTGTGCGCGCGCGCAGTTTCGAAAGGAGCGCGCGGGCAAATTTAAAACGCGGACGTCCGTCATTCGCCGGGACGTTCTAATTCTAGCGAATGACTTAACTCCGCCGCGATGTATGTTACATTATTCGTGTACCTACGTGGGTGCGCGTCGTGTACCCGTTTTGCGTCGTAGCTCGACGTTCAACGTTTTCCTCGACCCACGGCGTCTGTATCGATCAAAACGTTTGCCCTTGACGAGAAAGATCCTCGGCGCGTACGCGTTAGGTCCAAGCCCCGGTTCCACGCGACCCGCTCGAAACAACGTCGTGAGCGACGCGCCTGGCGTCGTTCGACGGATGGATCGCGACCAAACGCGAATCACCGCCAAACTTTCCCCTATCTCTTCGATCGTTTCGCAATTTCGCGTTCGCCGAGCCGAAATTATCCCAACCGATGTACCAACCGCTAGCGCGAGCGGTGCAACTTTTCCGTCCGATCGTCGTCGAGTTTGACCGATTTCCAGAAAGCTTCGTTTAAAGGAACCTAACGCTTTCTGGAGCTCGTCCGCGCTCTTCTACGATCGAACGACCTTGTCTTAAGAGTCGCGAAACGGAAAGGATCGTCCGTCGTTCGACTCTAACGATTATTACCCTCCGTTTACTCGCAAATGTATTTACGGTTAGGAATTCAAAAGGAAGAACGTCGACGCGTCGCCGTCGCGCGAAACAATCCCGGAGAGATTTCGCGGCCCTTTTCACCGCTACCGGAGCTGCATCCAGGAGATATAGATAGAACGGTAGCTATGGGAAGCACGCGGTACCGTACGCTTCCGCAACCGTAAATTAGGCGTCGCGAGTGGTGAATTAAATCGTTGAAGTAACCACGCGAAATACGCTCTCCCCTAGACACGTAATACCGATAAGATCGTGCGACGCAAGCTTCCGGCGCCTGTGAAAACGACAAAAACAGACAAAAAGGAGAAGACCGACGAACGTTAACGCGATCGTTCGAGGAGAAACGAAAAGATTCTCTTTATCTCTCGTATTTTTCGCGCAGTTTTTATTAGCGCGCGATACAAAGGCGACGACGCGACGGTGATCGTCGATGCGTCACGTATTTTTTCTTCGAGGAAAAGAAAACGCAGCGAGAAAGCGTTCCAAGTTTTTTTCCGTCGATCGAGCTGCACGCAAATTTCTTCTACCCGACGACCTTGCCTTGGATCGGACGTTCTTGGCCTTGAACAAGTTTTATTCTTTCCCGGTTACGGTTCGTGCCGCCGCGTTATCGAAAGAGTCTTCCGCGATAAAGACACGGTTAAAGCGAGCGCGCTTTAACTCGGATATAGCATAGCGTAGGATGGTCGGAAAGGCGTTCAGGAAATTGTCTCGGTGCGCTGACCCACGCTCGCAGCTAGCTGGATCGAAATAACTTCGCCTCGTGCAGCTCTCTTCCTGGAAACGTCGAAACTCTCCTCTTACACTAATTTTCCGAACGATTTCACGGATCCGTTGCGCTTGTTTCCTCGCCTGTCAACTTTCCGGTCTAAAATTACCGCGCGTTGTCCTTTAACCCTTTCAGCGCTGAATACTCTCTCTCGAAGTGCTCCGCGTGGACGGCGCACTGTTAACGGTTGTGATCGCTGGAGATGGAGTGTTGTTACTTGCGCGCTGCCAATCGCGTTGCGGTAAACGGAAGATAGAGAAAAATTGACAAACACGTATATGCGTCCATGGCATAGAAAGAGTTAATCGAGCAACGCTGTTCCACGGGTCGCGCGTTGTTCGACGCTTTGTTTGCGACACCCACGATCGTCTTGATCGTAATTCATAGCTTTTTCTCTTGGTCGGTCGACATCTCGCCCAGGCGAATATCGCTCGCGATATCGCTCGCTTTCCTCCCCTCGAGCGCAACCTACAATTTGTACGAGTCCATCATCGATGCACAGTGATTACGTCTCTCCTCTCCCACCGCCCCCGTTCGTTTTCGCGAGCGTCGCTCGAGCTTTCGTTTCGCGAACCTTCTCGACGAGTTACGCGAGCGAGCTTGTACGTATTCTTTTGGACGCGATGCCGCGCGTTCTTTCCGCGATTATTCCGTTACGCGTTGCTATCTCGACAACGCGCGGTGACTCACGCCGCTGGTCTACGCACCACCTTTCGTGCGCACCTACACGCGAATCTGAGCGCACGTACTTGGTGGCTTACTCACGAGCATCGCTAATAAACACGATTCACGTACGGCGACTGTTGCGAGACACGGGGGGACACGGTAGGTAGGACGAGTGCCGCCTCGGTTTACCGGTCTGAATGATCGAACAACGCCACGCGCCTCCTTCAAAACAGTACACCGTAACTTTGCGCTCTCTATATTCCGCGCACGTTTTTCTCTAATCGATCAATCGTTTCGGCGACTGCCGTCGTTCCGGGACGTTGTAAACGCTAAGCTAAGTCTCGCGACAACTCGCATTAATGATATCCGAGAAACTGGAATTTCCAATGTATTCGGATCGCATAAAGTAGCTAGATTAACAGCGTGTCCAGATGTAGTAGTACGCAAGCACGGCGTTAATGTAAGCAAATTTGATGTTAGTGTCCGGAGATTGCAGATATAATTGAATTTCAGCGAATTCGATTCGTAAGGTGACGCGCTCGATGACGGGTTTTCCTCCGTTTAACCGGTTTCCCTCCTCGTTCGCGTGTTCTAGACTCAGGGGGAAAAGGTGTCGTAAAGTACAGTTTAGATTAAACCAAGACGGGACTCCCTCGAAGGAATTCTCTTTTCCTCTCTCTCTCTCTCTGGCCGCGTAGATATCGTTATATATGATTAATAATAATAAGTTCAAATTTCCTGGTCGTGTCCGTTTGTAAGTACGCGACGCATGCTCGCACACGCACGCAAACGTATACGCTCGGCATGGGGAAAGAGGCGTTTAATCGAATAAGAAAGGAGTTTCGCCAGCTCGAGTCGAAGCAAGGTTCGCGGCAGCTGGTAATGAGTTTATTGGATTACTTCACCGCGTGGTGCATCGTTGCAACTTGACCCGTCCAATTCCGACGGTTGACTTTACGCGCCTACGCTCCGACGGAGCCGAGGATATTCGACGAGCCACGGCTGTGTAACACAGTTTGTCCGCATTCCAAATTATCCGGCTGCTCGGGACGCTCTCGTCCACCGTTTGAAACTCGCGCTGCTATCGGGAGCAGCGTGAAATCGGTTCGCGGCGCTCGAGAATTTCGATCGCGTTCCCAATGCGTTTCCGTTTACTCTAAAGTCCAACCGCTGAACGCCGGGGAAAGGTACGTACGGTCGAGGAAAAACGGACGCGTTCAACGAATAAAGCGTAAACCACGCGCAACTATGCGGTCGTTCGCTGTATTCGGTCGCGGAGGCGAGTCCTCGAACGACCAAACTATTCCACGGAGGCGCGCGTCCTCGATCGTTTATGTAGCTGCGTGGACGAAGCTCGACGAGCTTAGGGCGCGACGAAATCGAGTTCGTGGAAGAGATTCTTTTACTCGTTCTAAAAATTGATTTGTCTCGAATTCATCGGATAGTGTGAGAATGCGAAAATATGGATTAAAAAGAAAGAGAGAGAGAGAGAGAGAGAGAGGTGGTGCTAATGAAGAGCGTTTGGATCAGAGCGACAGACGCGCAAACGAAGAGCGGGGCCAAGGCAGCGGAGGAATGCAAGAATAGCAAGCGGATTTGCCGAGGTATAACCGAGGAATTCACGGTTTTAGCTGCAGGCGACCGAATGCACCGTATCGGTGAAGATTGAGATACATTAAATTTGAAATACATTGCATTTCATATTTCGATTTCCGCGTCTCTCTACGATAGGACTCTCGTACTTCGTCTCTTAATTCCATCGCTTGTTTATATTAATTGACAGAGTGTGCGGGAGATGTAAGTGAGAGTAAAAGGAACAAAACGTGCCCGCTTTTATCCCGAATAAATCTCCAGAATATAACGGAATGCACCGTGCAGAGAGACGAAATGCCGCGTACTCGGACTTCCGTGGGTAAAAAGAAAAGGAGAGGCCAAAGAGGCTTGATTGCGCGAGCGAGGGTCGCGTGCACGCGTCGTTACGGTGTCCCGGTGCGGTGGTACGATCGCCTCGAACGTAATCGCGATTTGCATGCCCTCTCTTCGCACCTGGCCCGCGTGTCGCGTTCTTTCGTTTCTTGCGGCACCTATGGAAAAACCGCCGCGTATGCGAGGCACGCGCGAAACATTTCTGCGCGCCCCCTTATCCGGTAAAGGGGAGATTAGAGCGTCGCGTTAATGCGCGATTGTTTTCACTTCCTATCCGACAGAAAAAAAAGCGAGATGGGAAACGAAGTTCGATGTATCCGGGTCGTAAGTGGCGTAGAAGAATGTCGAAAAAAGTCGAGACAAATCTGCGGAATACATGTTATCGAGCCGTTAAGGCTTTATCGATCGGTTAATTTATGTCGTTGAATGTCCTTCGTCGTTAAGGAATCGTTAAGCAAGTCCTTGAAATGCTGCTGACGCGAAATTTCGCAACGTAAATTGGCTGTAAAAAACCCGCGGCGTTGGTTCTTAACGAGTTAAAAAAAAAATTACAGTATTTGCTTGGTACACCCTATCGGTTTCTACGTTTATCCAGGATACGGCGTACCGCGATCGTCGATTCGAATAGAAAGTTTGCGCGTGGAATCCAAATGAACCGGAAGGGGTGACAAGGGCTGAGGTAACGAGGCTCGAGTCGATTCGCGCGATAAGATAAGAGAGATAGAGAGAGAGTGGAAAGAGTAGACGGCGACGCGACGTCCCCGGTCGGGCGCGCGCATCTTCCTGGTTATAATGCCAGCGGACAACGTCGGAAAGCATAGACGTTCGCTGGCACCCTACCAGCTGCCAGAACCCGTACGGGTTCATTCGTACAGGTCGACCTCGCGACACGGAACGGTGCCCAGGGTGGACGGTTTGCACGGATATTTCGCAATTACCCGGCAACTTTGCTCGGCAAGATTAATACCGAGCTTCTCTCTTCTCCTCGCCGAGACTCACAGCCGCGCGACAAACCAGCGACCAGCTTAGGACGTTGACCAGGATGTTGACGTTACGAAATCGCTGCCGGTCGGGGTGTACGTACGAGCGATATCGCGAAATCCCCGGCATTATTAGTAACGCGATGAGACCGTGATTAGTTCGGATAAGCCGAATCGTCGAAGACCCAGGAGACGGCTCGTGTTTCGACGCAAGGTTTATCTTAACGTCACTCGTTTTGCTTTAACTTCGTTCGCCATGTTAACGAAAAGAGTAACGTTCGTTAAACAGATCGTTGCAATTTTTTATCTCTGTAAATCAATGGATTTATAACCCGTAAATAAATAGATAAATAAATTTGAAACTTAGGATATGGTGAATTTTTCTTGTCGGCGGTCGTGACCGATCGCAAATTTTCCAAGCGAAACTTGTTGTTCCTCGTTAACCGTCTGTTCGGCGAATCTGTGCTCCCGGGATCGTTGAAAACTCGCGCGCGAAACAACCCTCCCTTGTTTCTTTCGTGACGTAAATGTAAACGACAACGTCGAAGACTGTGCTCTCTTTCTCGGCGGGAGGGTACGAAATTAAGTGAAAATCGCAGTCGCGTTGCGCCGCGTCTCGTCTCGTCTCGTCTCGTCGCGCTCAGTTTCGCGGCGCCCATTGTGTCCCTTAACGAATCGCTCTCTGTGTACATTAGCGATCGTTTTCCCTCTTACTCGCTACAAGAGAGAACGAAGGGTCTGCAGCTCCCTCGGCGGCGCGAGGGTCGCGTTTCTGTACGCGTTCCGCGACAAAAGCGTGCTTAAAAGCTGCGTTTACGGGGAGCTTTCCGGATTCCTAACGGCTAATCCTGCCGGTTAAAAAAACATCGCCGAGAATTTCGACCGATTTCGATAGGAATTCGGTGGATAGAAGCGCCGAGGTTCCGCTCGCTCCGAAACCAACCATGATTTAGATTTGTTTTGATGGGGCGAATCGTCTGGCTACGCTCCGAGTACTTGCCTCGTTTCGTATTATCTAAATAGGGTGTGCGTTCGCAAAACATACAACGGGGAAGTGAAAAAATATACGCGAGAAAACGCGTGCGTATTTTTAGACCGAGGAACGTTGCGCGAAACGAACGATATCCACACAATTTGAGTACGCGAGTACCTTGACGGCGAACTCGTATATCGAAATAATTGATAAGCGCTTTCAACGGGTACGACGATCGATAATTACCCGTGTACCTATTGCGGCGGGCAAAATGATAAAAACTTGCACGTTAGCAGGGCACAAACGCAATTTGCCACATTACAACTCGAGAACCTCGGCCACTTTGGAAGCGGTTTTCTGTAGATAACGAACGCAACACGATAAATACTAATTGTAAACTAAGTCAACCTCGTTACGCGTTGCTTCGCGTGCGCGTTAACTGCGAAAGATTATTGTTTTGCAAAAGAACGGAAAGAAAACGATGAAAACGTAGCAAGCATCTTATCCGTTTGCGTTTGTACTCCGAAGACGGAGCAAAGGAGATGAAAACGCGGACGCGAGCGATCTGTTCGTGCGCTTAGGGCGAGAAGAAAAAATCGAGCGAGTCGACCACGGAGAGCGATATCGGGTATCTAATTATCCGGGGACTCGTTTCTCCGACCTGCGTCCAAGAGAGCGAACCGTCGTCGTGCAGGCAGCGGCTAGCGCGAACGTGTACCTGTGCGTAGAATATAAGTAAATACAAGCTGGTGTGCTCTCTCCGGCATTTCAGAGCGTAGACGTGCGCAGGGTTCGCGAAGAGATACAAACGGTACGGCATCCGTAATCCTGGCTACTTAGCGTGTGTACCCGAGGATTCTTAGGCGTACGAGAAGCGTGCTCGTATTACGGTTCGCTCGGTACTACAGTTACGTTAATACCCGTGACGGAGGGACACGCGTCGAGCATGAGAAAAAGGAAAGAGCGGAAGAAACACGGACTCGGAAATTGGTCAGCCGAGCGAGCAGAGCTAGAAAGAACAGAGGAAGAGATAAGGGAGGAGAAGAAAGAGAGCGACGCGACGGACGGAAATTCTAACCGATTATTAGTTGCCGTCCATCGAAGAACAAACTTTCCGCGCTCGGTCAGCCTGTTCCGGCTTATTAGCCAGCCTGGCAATCCTCTTCTTCTATTCCTAGCCCGCGATCACCGCGTGCACCATTAAAACCAACACGCGTGGACGGATGTTACCGGTCGAGTTCCGTTACCTTTCCCTCTTTCCACGACCACCGATCTGGATCGTCGTGACAAGCCTAGGCGCTCGAGCCTGTTTCCTTCTTCTTCTTCTTCTACAGCCATCCTCCTCTCACCGAGATGCGCGCACCTTGATATTCCGAGCAAGTTGACCCGCAGAAAAGATTCTCGGCTTCTCTTAAATCCTTCGAAGCACGATCTCGAAACGCATCGGTGGTCAACGACGACGACGACAGCGAATCGTATCAAAAGTAATCGCGGTGATAATAGCAATAAGTGGGCTGGAATAACAATAGCGGGAAGAGAAAGGAGGAAGATCCGGGCAGAGAGACGGAGAGAAACGAAAGGGGGCGTAATTTCGTGAAGGAACAAAAGAGAAGAGAAGAGAATGCTTGAAAATTTATCGTCTACTCAAGGAGGAGCGGGGAAGATCTTTGGAGGCGCGGTTTTGAATTTACGACGAGCGAATCGCGTTGGATGTACTTACAGAGTTCCCACAACTCGTGAGAATCGTTTATTTCGCGTCCGTGTCGTCGACGTGTCCGTAGTTTCACGCACCGGACACCCGTACACGTTCAAAGACGCGATCGCAACTCCTGTGCGATCTATCTCTAACGTTAAACGATTCGAAACATTATACTTAACGACAAAGATTTACTCGGGGATCAATATTTTTATAGCTCGTTGTTGGCATAAAACATCGGGTTTCGCCTCTGTGTTCGAAAGACGCTATTAAAGCAACGCCTATCGAGAGTTTACTTTTTCAAGCTTGTTTCATCCTCGTAAACTTCGCTATGCAATAAATAAGCGCGGCCGCTATATTTAATAGCGTATCGAGTTTTACTTTCCCGCTCGCTGCCTCGCGAGCGTCTTTCAAAGTTGTAAAGGTGCGCGGGGCTGTTTGTCGGTGGCAGGAAGTCACGGTACCGGAAATCTCGTCCGATGTAACGTTAGAAGTTCGTGGCCGGAAATAAACATTTTTCAACCGCTTTTATCATCGGGGCATGCTCGCTGAGCGGAGCAAAGGGAGAGGCGTCGAAGAGTAGCAAACGATGCGCGAGCTTTCACGCTCGATGGCTTCGTTGCGCGTGTAATGTACAATTAAAATGGACATCAAACGCGCGTTTAATTTTACAAACTTTCACCCGGAATCGTAGCCGTGTTGTTTTTTCCTACGACGTATTCACATTTATTTTTATAGCTTTTTTTGGTAGTAATTTAGTAGTAATTTAACCTTAACTATCAGCGATCATCGTTTTTAAATGTTAAATGAGGTACAAATATTATTATATGTAAATTCTATCGAGCTATTCCCGCGTAGTTACTCTACGTTTAAACGTCTTATCTCGAATCAAGTTTAATCGATTTCTTTATTGTACTCAATCTTCTCGTTTCAGTTAAACTATTATAATTACTTTTTATTCTATTATATACACACTGTTAGGTTTATACCCGTAAAATTAATAAAAACATAAAAAGAAGATATTTGTACGGAATATTTACGACAGAAATGTTATCGATCGACTCGCGTTAACTCGGTTGACCGGTTCGAGGACTGTCGCGAATTTCTCGCATGACCGGTCACCCTAATTACGAGCCAGCGTCGTGAATGGAACTTCAGATTCGACTACTATTCACGGTTGACGAGGCTTGTACACGTACACTTCGACGAGCTTATAAATAACACGAATACCCAAACGTAAGAGGTGTTTAAAATGTCCCGGTAACTACGACAGGGATGGAGCGACCCCCGTTTACGACACAATTTCATTGGCATCTCCTGGTTACGTAAGCATCGCGTGTTCATCCCGACCGCCGAGCAAATATTATGCTAATTCAATTCATAATCGATGGTTTGGACTGCGCTGGAAAATCTGACGCGCGAATTCTCCGACACGGGAAAGGATCGTGTGTAGGAAAAAAAGGGCTTGTTATAATTGTTAGTTACCACGCTCTAGTAATAAGCAACAGCAGAATAACAAGGTTGTTGGATAGACGAACGTAAGTTTATTGAAATGCACGAAACAAAATATATATGTAAAGAGATTATGTAAAAAATCTAGAGAAGCCGGAGCACACGCAATCGCTCTCGCAAAAGGCTCTCTATCGACTGATTGACGTACAGCGTCGGAAAAACATTTTGGCAACAGTCGCTATTCAATTTAACGGGTTTCAAACTTCGTTAGCAAAATCTGCGAAAAAAATTTCTATTATTCCTAATAATTTTTGTCGACTTTTATTGGTGGATCCGTACGAGTATACCTTAATCTATTTTCCTCTCAGCTTTAGAGTTTTAAATTCCATATGATGTATACTTATTTCTTAGGATATGTATATTAGAAATAGATGTACAAGAAATGTCCGTAAATCTAATGTTAAGCTAGAGACGCAGCGCCGCACAAGAGAGCGCACATACAAGACTGTTCCAAAAAATATAAAGACTAAGACGCTCTTTATTTAACAGGGTTGTTTGAATTTTTCGTAATTTCGTAGAACTTCGATTAGGCCCGGTTCGAATCGCGAACGCGGAGAATTTCAGAACAAACTATAATTCGTAAACAATTTACCAAAAGCTCAGAAACGATGGTAAGATGTCGGAAAAACCGCTTTCAGCCTGAAACGTTTGAAAAAGCACGCGATTCAACGATTACCACGGTGACGTCGGTGCAACGCGGAAGCGGAGGGATGGATGACACGTAAGACGGTTTCTGTAAAAACGAAGATAAGAAGCGGCGATAAGACGGACAATGATAATTATTTGTTGCCGCAAACGCTTACACCGAACAAAAGCAAATTCTCTTTCGCTTTGACAACACCGGTTACCCAGTTTACGACAATTACATCGTTTGACGGTGCAACGAAAGCGGACGTGCGTTGCGACGAGACGAATCGCGTACGATCATCCTCTCGTAACTCGAAAGGAGATTGTGATCGTGGTTGATGCGTCGTAAAATGACCGGTGTCCGTGAATAGCGGGTCATGCAAATTTATCAATTTAGTGCCTCGATGCACCGAACTGCATACGTCGAGTCGTCATGCACAGTGATCGCGACGCGCGATCCAGCTCTACGATCGCCGTTCCCGTAATTGCGTTTGCGTTTTGTTGGTTGGTGCAAACGGTTCGCGGAGTTTCGTCAACGTCGAAGCAGCCACCCTGTACATTTTAGACAAGACAAACGTTTCTGTCTCTGTGTGTGCGCCTGTTTGCGAGTGTCTGAAGGGAGTGGCCGTGAGAAAGACGCGGAAAAAAGGGTGACGCGAGCGAGTCGCGAAAACGCATCGCGAAACAGTGGGCTTTCTCCAGAGGGTTTGTTGTGTCGTCGAGTAGACCGACAGGTCCGTGGCGGTGGAAATCTCGAGCGGGAGAGCTTAGAGAGACGGTGCACGGTCGAAGGTACTTTTTTCAAGAAGTCGGCCCCGAGGAAGGTTCTATTCGATGCCAGCATTCGTCTGTCGGCGCACCCGCGCTGTTCTACGAGTCATTGCCCTCGCGGACTATCCCGAGGTTCTCACGCGTTTGCATACAGCCCGCGATGTGCATACGTGTTCGTGTCACCTGTCTGCGAAAACAGGTGCCTATTCAACCGGCGAGATCGCTTCCTCTCCTGTTCGTCCCGTGCCACGCCTGTTCACGCGTTGCGTCGCCTATTGAAAAAAGAGCGCCGTTGAACGACTAGGTTTGCGAACCCAATTCACAACATAGAAGGGGGAGGGGAGTATCTCTTCGTGCCACGAGTAATAGTTCTCGTAAGAATCGCGATACCACTGCTTCCGCGCTCCAACTGCGACTTCCATACCTTCCCGCGATGCCGGTTCTTTCTTGCGATTCGGATTCCAAGCGCGGGCGACATGGAGGAGATGCGCTAGAACGCACGTCGTTCGCGCTGAAATACCGCTGGCTCGAATAATCGGAGCAGGCCCCGCGACGAAACTCTAGCCGATACTCTGACACGGAATATCGCGTTTGTGTTGCAGGTAGCCCAAATGCCGGTCCAACACGCGAGCCTTCTGAAAAGCACCGTCTCGAGAGCTCCTTGGTACCAGCGTAAGTATTTGAACAATCGAACGGTACTAGGTCCTTTTTCCTCCCTCCCCTCTTTGAATCTTAGCGACTGGTCTATGCGAATTTACCACCGACAGACCTGTACGTTTCTCCGTCGAGAGATTGTGCCCCAATTTGCCCCGAATTGATTGCGCCGGACAATACCTGGGATATCGATTTTAGCGGTACGAGTCATTTTTCGTCGGTTACAAGACTACAAGCTTCGATAGGTAAAGGAAAGCAGGAAATTCGCGCGAACGGTTGCATATACGAGCTATCGCAAATCAAAATTCTCTGAAGCACAGAGATATTTGTGTATGTCAGAGCGTATGAATTGCATCGGTTGAAAAGTATCGTATGGCTCTGAGACGCGCATCGCAAAGCAGCGGGCAAAGATGAAACGGAACACGGCTTGCAAGCTGCGCATGGTTCAGAAGCCGACGGAGTAACGAGCGAGTCGATATGGAGAAAAAAAGCGCCGGCGCCCGGTCCGATATAGACTCGAGAAAGTCCCTTGCACGCTGTCGTAATCGAACGAAGGGGCAACGTGTGGAGGTTGAACGGAAGTTTGAAATACGCTGGAATAGGTATAAACGTCCCAGGCCACCGCGTTTCTCCTCTAACCTTTGACACGTCGAAAGTTTTGCATAGCGAGCTCGTCGCGACGCGTCGCGTCGGTTATTCTTCAGACGAGCGCGCCTTCGTCTTTTGCTCGCGGGTCGATCCTTTCTTCTTCGATTTTCATTCCTTTCACGCGTCCGCCTTATTTTTCCCGTCCAGTTACACAGCACGCGAGCACGAAATTGCGTGCAGTGACGTAATTTTTTACGTTTCGCCTGTAATACTTTCCCGAAAGAGAAAATAAAACGCGACGATAGCCGGCGGGAAGAGGGCAAAAATAATGAACTCGCATTCGTTGCGCCGAATCGATTGATTCTCGAACCGGTGAGAGATGATCGGTGAGATACCCGGTACGGAAACCTCGAAGTGGCAGGAGACAATCGATGAGTCACGATATCCTCTCCTACCGCATCCTTTCGAACGCGAACGGGATCCAACGTGGTCGAACATGATCCAACGTCGTGGATTCTCCGTCACGGTTCTCGGGAATCATTTCCCTTCTGCCTGTTTCTTCCTTTCCATTCGCACCTTTTTTCCATCGTGCAAAAGTTCGTTGCCAGAAAGTCAAATGCTAAAGAACCGCTTGAACCGGCTCCAAAACGTTCTTGCCATGGAATGCGATCGGCGAAAGATGGCTCGGACGATTCATCGATAGATTTGAAAGAACCGTTCGTTCGACCTTTTTCCACGGTGTTCGCGAGGAAATTTTGATTTACGATTCGACAACAATACGGGAGCGATGATCGTGTTTCTATATCGCATCGCGCCGTCTGTACAGTTATACCAGCGATGTCGATCCGTTAGGAAAAAGAAAGCGTTTCATAGAGACCGCTGAAGCGTTAACGGATACTAAGTCACGGCCGGTGGTGTAATTAGTTACAATTGGTAATTCAAGCGCGACCTCTTTCCTGCTGCACAGCTCGAGCAGACCGGACGGACGCGCGAACATAACGATACGCGAGCAATTTGAAGCGCATCGATTTCTCCGTGTCGGTGTTGCGCCGTTACCCCAGCAATCCGCCCCAACAATCGCCCCTGTTACCCTTTTCCGCTATCAGAGTATCGTTTCATACTTTTCTTTTCCCCTTTTTAGACGAACGGAGGAAGGACGATGTTGTCGTACATGCTGCCGACCGAGGACAAACCACCACCGGGTGACTCGAATCAGAGCAGCTACCGTGCTAGTAAGTTGCAGAAGAGTCCGAGAGAACGTCCACCTATCGGTTTCAAGCCGGTCGGCAAAGTGATCACCGTCTGCCCGATAAAGTACGCGGACCCAGCTAAAACCATGATCGTCTCGACGAAGATCGAGGAGCATGGCGGCGACCAACAGCACGAGCAGCAGCAGCAGCAACAGCAGCAACAGCATCACGGGATGCAGCCGAACGAAAGCCCCAAGCACAATGGCACGGTGGTGAAAAAGTCGACTTTGCACACGTCAAAGGTCAGCAAAGACGACAGCCTGTACAGCATAAACAGCGACGCCAGCACGGTCGGAAGCGATCGGAAGACCAAGATCTTCAACGGGGCAAAGCACACTAGTCTAAAAAGGTAAGATGAAACCCGGCGAATAACCGACTATCTCTGTTAAAGAGATAGAGATAGAAGCAGAGTGAGAGTTCAAAGGTCGCACGAGATCACCTTTCTAATTTGGTTCGCTCGGTCTTTAACCTTCTCCTCGAGGCGTATTAAACTCGCGTGACCGATTAGTTCTTCGTAATTCTTCGCAGTTTCTCGGCGATTTTTTTCAACGTGTTTATTACGCGTGTAACGAAACAAAGCGACGCGTGTCACCGATACGTGAAGACAGGATACGATCGTGAGTTAAGCGACTTAAATTACTGAAGAAAAATAAACAATGTCAAGAACAAAACGTACGTAATAAAGTATAGATGATTAGCGATAGAATTAAAAAAGTATACATGTAACTGTAGTTGAAGAGATGATACCACGGGTTATCGTTTACCTCTTATCGAAACTATTATTCGATACAATAAACATGCTCGCAGGACATCCCCGTATTGTTCGATATCTTTGTTCGATCGCGATAACCAGTTTTTTGCACCTCGACGAAAGTATCGTTTCCTGATATCATTTGAGAGCTCGAAGCAGAAAGATTATTCCATCTGGCAGCGATGCAAACCGTCCTCGGAATGATTGGAACGTTTACGCGCGCGTTGCTTTAACGGTGCTCGACATAGAACGGGAAAAGAAAATCGGAGCGGAGTTGGTCACTGTCAAGGTAGAACGTTTGGGAAGCGTTCCTCGAGTTAAAATTATCTATCGGTTCAAAGAATACCGGAAAACGAGTGTATCTCTTTTTCCTTCGCTTTGCTACGTAACGCGAATTGTAGTTCAGTTTGACTACAACGATACGTATGTTAATGTATTTCATTGAATAACGTTCGAAGAAGCGAACACAATCGATGTTCCGATCTAGAGAAGGATACATTGCCATACCGGTTTAGAACTCGTCTTTTACGACGCATCTCGTTGAAACCCCCGTGACATTTACACGTTGGGTAGGTCATGGTCATTCGGTGTCTCGTGGGCTGAGCCTCGACTAAAGCCTAATCTATACGCTGCATACCCTATATCTGACATTCCAAATTCAAAAATATTACCATACAGTATATCTGCATCGTGCGCATCAATCTGTTGTTTAATTTTTTCGATAACAAAGTATTATTCTAAATCTTGTCTAAACGTTTCTCGTCAGTTTTTTTAATCGAAATAAATTACCGTTAGCGTTCTTCTTAATTTTAATTTTTAATTTTAGATTTGAAGGATTTAAATTTGAAAAGGTATAGCTTTAATTATGACTAAATAATATGACCTTCGAATGAATTTCGCGATGACGGAACGTTACAAGAGGGAAGGCTTCTCCCACCGAACGAACATACTCATCTCGATTGAGTGTTAGGTGAAACTATCCAGTACTTTTGACGCATACCTAATTGTCTGTCAGTGGAATCGTAAAATCGTTAAATTTATCCGAAGATTACTTAGAGAATGAATTTTTATTCAACCACGCGAACAATTTTATCGTAAAATATAAACATTAATACTATTCAGAAACAAACAGGTCGTTGAAAAACAACCGTTTCAAGGTTAACAAATTTTAAATAAGAATAATGCATTGTATAATTTTTATCGTTTTTCCGCAATTCATGAGAAGAACCATTGTTACCGTATTACACTAGGCAACATAAGCAAATTTCAATGTTATGTAAGCTTCTTTTTCTTTTTTTTTTTTTGGAAAGAATAATAAAAAAGCGATGCGTGGGCAGACATTCGCGAGTCATAGTTACGTCATCGGAAACAGTTACAGATGATGACACACATCGAGCATAAATAGAGAACGTATACGCGTATACGCTGCTAGACAAAGTGGCGATAGTATTTGTATTAAGGTAGGATATTGCTCCAGAACTGTGTGACTACGCATCTTTAACGCGTTTTCTCTGCGTTACCCTTCCGAGTGAAGCTTCGTTGAATAACATCGACACGGTGTGGCAGCACCATGCTGGCAACCACTCGAGTTTGGATCAGAACCCCTGTTTCGTAAGGAGAAATGCAGCACGTCCAAACTTGATCCCACGCGTGAACATTGAATTGAACCAAGTTGAACGCTGAATAATACTTTTAAGCGAAAATTTTAACAATAGCTTGTATTACATTTTTGAAGTCTGACGCTACCGTGCTTCGTACATCGTATGAGATAGACGGTCATAGTTTTAATCTCAACCGCGCTTGATCGCTGTAATTCGATACCGTGATCGCGGGATTTCGATTTTGATATCGGACCGCCCGCTGCTGCGGTTACCGAGTGTCCGATTCACTTGCTTCGAGCACTGTCACGCGATAGGAAATTGAGGTTTACGGCAACTATTTTTTTTCGGCTTTCCACACGACTAACGATACTTTTTACGCCAATGGTCGCTCCACTGCTATTTTATCCCATTCATATTTGGCTTCTTCTTCCGTTGCTCGTGCTACCCGAACAAGACTAGAGTGACATTTTAATAAAACCGACGTAAGTGTTCTTTTAATAATTTCATTTTTTATTTGAAACAAATGTTCTTCGTCTTTTAGAGTTTCCTTTGGTTCGAGCAAAGGATCAATGGTAGAAACTTTGGTATACGAGACACCCGTTCAAGAAGAGCCGGAGATCAATCGTTTCATGGACCACAACGGACGCATACCCCCTATGATCACACCTGTACCTGATACCGAGTAAGCGAACACTTTTTCTAACTCTCTAACGCTTAGCTGCTTATGCGCGCCTATCGGTATTCGTCACGTCATCTGGCATGCTAAGTATAACGGTATGAAGTTCTCGAACGATTCATTTTTTGTCATATCGAATCTGTTATGAACGTCCGAGTCTTATGGACTCAACCATTCCCATCGCTATATAGTATGCTTATAAAAACTATTTTATTCCTGCTTTATGGAGCCACAACAGCTATTGTAATCACATACGCGTAATTCGGTTTTCGAGTCGCGTATGTCTTTCCCCAAGACGGTATTCCATCCGTGAAGTCAGAGTCAGATACTATCCCGACTGTGGTTCGGCAATTTAGACACCTCCGCCCACGCGCGGTCTTCCTAATAGACTTCTACTTATCACCCGCTTCTACGATCATTATCGCGTTTGATCCGGTTAAACGACGAGGCGCACGCACAGAATATTTAATGCGAGTTTTCGACAACATTACCGCCATATTTAGGTTCAAGTTTCACGGGCCATGTTACTTGTAAGTAATGTATAGGAATCGATTTAAAAGTTAACGGTTAAGCACAAGATTTTTTAGAACAAAAATACGATGGAGAATCGTTGAAGCAAACAGTAGTACACCTTGACGTGAAAGGTAACGATATTGACATCATTCTGTCGAGATTTTAAAATACGTTCCAATTGCCTCGGGATAAGGCATGATGTCATCCGAAGAATTTGCACATGGTCAAATACAAACTTATGTGCGGTACATCGCGTCACGTATTTTTGCCCTACCGTGCTGCATACATTTGTTCAACTAATTGTGCGAATAAAGACAGCTTTGTATTTAACGTTGCTTTACTTGATATTCAGTCAATTTGAACTTGACTCGATAAAAAAGAACGCGACGTTTAACAATTGATATGTATAGAAATCAGCGTTGAAAACAAACCAGTATTTTTGTTATATCGAAAACCGAGATAATGAGAAAAGAAGATTAAATTCGATCAGAGTTTTCTTTCGCCTATTAAACTAATAATATAGCGATCGTTGGTGCGCATCGCAAATAATGGTATGTTTCGCAAAAGTTCCGAAAGAGCGCAGCATCGTCGCAGTTCGTTTGGCACGATGTTGGGTTGGGTTGTGCCGCTCAGTATAGAGTGTAGAGCGTGACCAGGTGGAGCAAAGAGAGCTCGTAAACGCAGGCGTGGTGCCGAGGATTTACGATCGATTTCGCGACAAGCACGAGCTTCGTATACCGGAGAGCCGAAGTTTAGTTCGTGTCGTGCCCGGGCATCGGTCAACAGCCTCGTGCGTTTTCGCGAGTGTCTAGCATTACCGAGTGATACCGGTTTAGCTTGATCGAAGTTTAGAAAAAAGAACTTGCATGCCAGGAGGAGTATTTACAGGAGCTTCTCGTCATTGTTCCCGAGCCGTGGCCGCGGGAAGCTGACGGATTCTCATCTGTCAGGTATGTTTCTGGTTTTTCTATGTTACTCGTTGGTAAACAGCGACACTGGCAGGCGACACTCGTTCGTTTGCTCGTAGTCGGTAATAAAAAGTATGGCGATTCGGAGCAGCGACTGCAAGGGGGAGAATCGCTGTCCGAGTTGCTCGATTGCTCGAACGCGATCGTGCTGAAAGAAGCCGGCTCGGCGGCTGTCTTCCCATCGTCCCTTCGATTCTAACTATTTTAAGCGTTACGATGGGAGATTAGTCGCCGTGCATCATCGTACGTCTCAGGCGCGCGCTTCGAGTGTAACGCGTTGACCACGATCGGTGCGTATCGTGTGCACCGCGATCGATTTTCCCTGAAAAGCCCATAAACCGAACGAACTAATGTAATAAAAGGGGAAAATGGTGATGAGAGGAACATGGTAGTTGCGGGGAGGAGAAAATGTAAAAGAGACCAGAGTACTCTGGCCAGTTACCATGGCGACGAGCCATCTTGACACACTACGGACCCTTTCTTCGAAACCTTTGGATTTTCCTTTTGTTAAACAGGTATCTCCACTCGAGCAGGTAACATTTTCGCGTTAACCTACTACTCTGCTCTTAACCGCCCATCGCGAACAAGATCTAACCCTCTTTTTTGACACGCTGCTGCTTTCTAAAGCCAACGACGGTGAAACGCGATTTTTATTATAGCCTTAAATATGTCGAATATAAAGTATTTGTACGTAATTATATATTCTTCCGAATTTTCCGTACGGTTGTTGACAAATGAATTTCGGAGCATTTGAAGAACAGCTTTCTAAAAGATAATAAATTCTGGTTTCACCGATAAAATTTTGCTTAGTTATTAAAAAGGTAATCCAATGTTCGTTGTTGAAATCGAACATCACAAAATATAACATTCGCAAGCCGTTATCGTCTATCGAATTAAAGTTGAATCTTTCACTAGCAAAGATAGTAGCGTTATCTTTCTTCGCGTGACTGGTATTACTTCTTCTAACAGCTGGTTGCAAGCTTTACCTATAAAGCGAAAATTATCGCGTACATTCTTCGTTAATTCGACAAAATAATTCACCGTTGAAAGTGTAATATCCTAGCGATAAAATCGTAATTTACTTGTTTGATTTCACTAGAAAAGATAGATTCGATAATATAGGAAGCGCAACGGCGACCGATGTAAAAGCGAGGTTTCGTAACACAGCGTTAGAGTAATATAAAAATTATTCGTCTCGAAGTTGTGTAATCACCGAACGTTTGTTCGCCGGTTCGGCGGCCCATGTTTGTTCCCCGTACTTTCGCAACAATATAAATTTAAGCGCTGTATCGAAGCTCGACGCTCCTCGGTCATGCGTGACCGGCGTGTCCAATACGTATTACCGGGTACACATCGAGGAATCGCGATCTCAGGCTCGTTTTTCGTTCCTTTTACGGCTCAGGCAGTTTCACGCGGGATCCGTAAAATTTATCGTGGTATATATTCGTGATGCTCGGAAAAAACAAATTGGGCGGAAAGTACGAGGGAGTAGAAACGAACGCAGCCGGTTTCCAGCAATAAATTCCTTCCAGTTATGAATACAAATTGACGAGACGCGAGTGGGAGTATGTGTCGCGTCACGTAAACTCATCCGACGATCCCGTTTAACTTTTCACACCACGCTAGTCGGTCGCGCGCAGCCGATCCTATACCATATACTATAGAGTGATGTGCAAAAATATTATATCACCTGTCTCTTTGCAATAGCAATTAAACTTTGGGAAGCATTGTGTAATATCTAGATATTACAACATCGAAATAAATTCTTGGATATTATCTATACCGTATTGATCATCATTCATGGTTATATTTGAAACGCTTTTTTTTCTGGAATTTCTAGAACAAACAAAGCTTTGATTTAAACTTTATAAACCACGTAGATATAAGTTCAATTAGAATAGAGATCGTAATAATTTCTATTTATTTGTAACAGTCGTCGTGGAGAAAGCAGAAACAGAGTATACGCGAAATATTCTAAATTAGTCGCTATTTATTCGATGGGATTGATACTTTTTAAACGTTGATAAAACATTTTTTTTAGTAAGCGGTTCAAGACTTTTGCACGGTGCTGTATATCGTTACATAAATTCCGATGAGCGTAAGGAGTTAAAAATACGCGACCAAGCAGAAACGGCATGGGCGTGCAGCTCCAAAATGGAAAACATGGAGCAATCTCTCGATGGAAATGAGAGCCGATAATCCACGCCGCGTGACGAATCGAGAATGTTTACCGAGCTAATCATCCTTGTTAAATCCTGTCCTGATCGACTTTCCGACTATCGACTGCGTTCTCAGCTTCTTTCCTCTTTTTCTATCAGGAAATTATTGATCGCGATTTTTCCCATAAATCTTCCGGGCTTCTTTTCCGAAGGATTACGTTCCCATTTCCGATTGTATTTCCTGGAAATGTAGATGTTTCCCGTTACCGCTGACCGTTCTCGTTTGAAATGAGTATAAAGAGAGGTCGACCTCGTAGGGTTATAGACGCAACGGCGCCCACGTTTCCACCGACTATCCGCCCCTTAGTCGTCGAATGATCGATGCCATTACTTTCGAGTATCTTTTCGACTCGGAAGACGCGAGTTCGCGACGAACTGGGTTAAAAAATTTCATGAAACCTCTTCTACCCCGTTTCCTACTACCTGCCGCGTAATTAATTCGTTCTTCGTTAGTCTACATTTCCTCACTGAAATGGGGGACACAAGCGTGCGGTTATCGAATCGTGCAAACTCGACCGATTCACGCTGACTTCGTTGATTTCGCCTTAATAAGAAGAAAACAGAAAATATCTGTCTCGTTTTCCTCGCGGTCGAAACGTCGCCTAATGTGGAATCACGAACTAATCAGAGACTCCGATTAAACGCGTCTGAAATAGTCTTGTGACAATCGACTGACAAAACACAGAACGTTTGCTGGCGTGCACAGTTTGCTGGTAAATAGAATGAGTCTTTCGGCATACGGAGAATCATCGGCGCGGGATGATATCACGAGCTCTCAAGGTCTAAACTTTAAATCGTGCAGTAGGTGTTTAACTGCTCGATGACGTCAGACCGCACGCTGCCGTAATACACACGACGAACGTGGGCGTCGAGAAAAGCGAGGGCCCAGAGTGTGCAGCAGTTCGAGATGTTCCACTGAAATAATCGTAAACATACGTATTCTGCATATTTTCTCTCTCTCTCTCTCTCTCCCCCGCTTTGTCGTCCTCGCTCTCCTCGCTTCGTCGTATTGTGCATTACCCCGCGTGCAGCACGATACGACGGTGCATATATTATACGTAGGTCTATTTCTCTCGCTGAACGCGCGTAACGCTCGTGCATTATCGTCGGGAGATCGATTTCTTCGTAACCGGCTGCGTCGGGATGAAAAGTCGCGTGACCGTGGCACGGTGAAACCGGTTCCGAACCAGACATCGGCTTTGCCTCCTCATCCTTTCGGTTTCTTTCGTACTCCTTGCGCGAAACTCTCTTCCTTCCTTCTTCTTTTTTTTCTTCTTTCCTGTTCCTTCTTCTCTCTTTTCGTTCTCTTTTTCTTGAATTTCTCTGGAACGAAACCCGACGTGGCAGGACACGTGAAATCGTGTCCACGACGCACCATAACAGGATCGCTTCTCCAGCCGTGTTGCGTCTCCGATTAACAGCGTAACGCTAAAGGGTGTGCGATTGGTCGGTAACCACGATAACGATAAACGTTTTGATATTCACCGCATTATCGTGGTTATTTCTTCGATAATAAAGTCGTGCCTTCCTTCCCCCCTTCCCATGCAACCCACCTACGCTCGCTCGCGAGTTCTGTTTTCCATAGCTTTATCTTCTCGATTAAAACGAACCGATTCGTTCATCGACATTTATGCCAATGATACGTGTACGACGAGTGTAACTGCTCGCTCGATTAAGCGCTCGTCGGTACGAAACGTATTAGCGCAGCATTTCACCAGCACCCCACGTACGATCCGGTAAAATCTACATCCGCGCTAATTGTCCGGAAAAAAGAAACGGTTACAACGGTTAAAGCAACCGACCAACGCGTAGAGCATTTTTAATGCAGCTCCACTCGTTAAATCGTTTATCGCTAAGTTGTTGCGCGAGTAATATAATTTTATCTAATCCCAATCTTCTCCTATTATCAGAAAGCACTTGCTACGAGCGACAGCCGATCGATATTTAATTCCGTTAGCTGCTCTTCGCAACCACCATAAAAGAAGATTAGAATTTCTGTAACAGAATCGGATACGTTTCTGTGCAAAGTATTAGCATGTGTAACACTAGATTTACGGGCATTTCTTGTATATCTATTTCCAATATACATATATCAAGGAATAAGGTATACATCAAGCAAAATTTGAAATTGCAGAACTGGGAGACAAATAGATTTGGGTATATTTGTAATGCTTCATCGATAAAAGTTATCAAAAATTGCTAGGAATAATAGTAATTGTTTTTGAAACTGTTACTCATGAAATTCGAAACCCGTCGAATCGACGGATCCCGTAAACCTAGTGTTAAACGAAACATGGGAAACGAGCGCGTCGTCAGTTTCACGTTTCATTGTCGACGTACACGGTCCTTCGAATTTTCTGTTGCGCCAAGTTCCGACGTCGACAAAATATCGATTAAACACTTTCTCCGCAATCCGTGGGGGTTCCCCTTGAAAAGTGAGAGGGTCACCGTTTACGCCACAGGGTGGTGGCAAACAGCCATTGAACGAATAGGGTGACGATCTATCTCCCTCGGCAGATTCTTTGTTTTACCTCCTTTGCAAGGTTACCCCGCGCTATTTTACGCCCGCGTTTCCCCGTGGCAAACGAAACAACGTTTGAGCAGGTTCGTCCATGACAAAATGAAGTATACATTATCGCGTTTAAAGGGCGCGTTGCTCCGATCCAGCTCGCAATATGCCGCGCGTTAACGAGGGAAGCAACAACTTTCCGTCGAAGTTAACGACATTTTGATATCTCCGGTTATCGAGCAATCTGACAAATTGGCAACGTCCTTTGGCACGGTGCCATTCGTGCAACACGTGAGCCCAACGAAGTAGTCAACGGCTTTAAGAGCGTTACCAAAGAAGAAAGTTACCTACCGGTGATGATGCATCACCGTTAGCTAAATCGTAAATAGCAAAAAATAAATCCAAGTCGATTCGCTTCGCTACATTTTTCTGCTTTTTGCTTTCTTCCTACGCGAAAACACGGGTTCCACGCCACTGGCGAATCGCGTTGATTTTTAAATCAAGTATCGATAAGTAACTTGTTGCGATTACTCATTGACGCAACGATTCTCATGGTCTGCGTAATTGTTCTTGTTTACAGCGAAGGTAGGGAAATGGTACGCGTGTCGTTGCTAGGTCCACAACCTTCACCGACAACGCCTGGCGTATTTCAGGTGCAGCCTATCGCGATATCGAGGACTCAACCGATCGACATGGACACCGTTCCGGCCGAACTCCTGACCACGCATACCGAGCACACGGCTCCCGCGTATCACACGCAAATCAGGTGAGTCTCGCCCTTCCTTTTCTCGCCTTTCGTCTTGCTTCGTTTCATTCGGTTTTACAGCTCGATCGCATCAACACTTTTAAACGAAGCGTTCATCAACCGATAGCCTCTTACGGCTAGTCATTGTATTTTTTTTTTTTTTTTTTTTCATTTAGAAGCCAAAGAGTTTATTTTGACCCGTATACATAATATAATAATAATAATAACAATCAGCCAGCTCGACGCGTTACTTTTATTCGGCTACCTCGGTCGGTCATCTTCTGGGACAGCAAACGCGATTCTATTCTACGATTAAATGCGCAGAACACGGAGACTGGACGGTGAGATGGTGATGAAAGAGGGAGAGAGGCTTGCAATGGCCCTAACGATACCATCTAGAATTCTTAACGCGCAAGCTGAACTCGATCGGGATGGGATATAGTTTCGAAAGCGCATCGAAGTTGTCGCAAAACGCTAAACATGGCCAAAAATCGCAACTAAATAGAAAGAGAGCAAGACTTGTGCAAAGTTTTGCACACAGTTTATCCGGAGAGATAATCGGTGTACTTGGAATTTGTGCATCGTAACCTTGCCTGACCTCGTAACAATGCTCCGATCGAAGCACATGGAGCAATTATCGAAAAAGCTGGCTGCACACGATCGAATGAGAGCCACTATCTTTCTTATAATTAGCTCCCTGCACACAACACCAGTGACGACCCCCCTGTCGCTCTTAATGGACCGGAAGTGACGTACTGCCCCTCGGTCTCTCCGCTTTTCTCCGTCTTTCTCCTATTATCTTCCTCTATCCAACGATGTATGTACCACGCAACCAATTCACGATTCTTTGCTACCCATTATGCAGGCGCAGAATGAACCTAGGTATAGACATCGTTAACCGAGTAACCGTTACGCATTCGCGCGTGCCTCCTCTACTGCGACGCGATCGTTTTATGAATCATTTACTACCCGATCATTTTCCCTCCTCTCTTTCTCTCTCTCTCTCCCTCGGTTTCGTTTCACTTCAAATCGTAATCCGTCTCGGACGTATCGTTTTACTCGTTCGGTGTACATTTTCACGTCTGCAACTGGTCGTTGCGTATTTGTCTGCGCCACGAAAAAGATTCCTCGCGTGGTTGACCACCTGGGTGAAGAAATGAAAACGGGGGTAAAAAGCGTGGTAGAATCTCGAGATCGATGTCTTAGGGTGCAACGTCCCGATTGTCACAATGCTATACCATCTTATGTATATCCTGTTTAGATGATACAACGTCCCGTCTTTAAATAACGCGACCCTCTTACGCAAGTTGCACGCAGGTTTAATAAGGTGTACTCTAAACGTTACGAAATAGCAGGCACTGCCTTGACTTCGATCTATATTCGGTGAGTGATTTCTTCGTTCCAAAGACACGCGTTCGATCACCGTCAACGCAGCGGATTCGATCGCGTGGACTGGTTTAGCCGAACAGTGCAGGTGAATCGAACTATCGAAGAAATGAAATTGAGCCCCAAAGGCCTAAGGGTGACCTGACGACTTCGAGAACTCGAAGAATTCAAGCTTGATTCAAAATTCTAGGGAACACGAAAAGCCGAAGGGCTTTTGGAAAAAGGTTTACGGAGTCCCAAGGGTTTAAGGACAGCCCGAAAACTCCAGGAATTCTAAGAGCCTAAGGACAACCGAAGGATCTAGAGGATCTCGGAAAGCCTAAAGGTGATCCAAATGCCCTAGAGGAATCAGAGAAGCTTAGAGGAACCTCCAATACCGGAAGCAGCAGACCTAGTTAGCTATTTGTATTCATAAAGCATTCCAAAACTGTGACGCTATTAATTAGTCTACTACGCGCGGTAACCAACGATGTCACTTTTAGTCGAGGTTTTGCTTTTTGCTCGCTTTTTCAGTTCCATCGAATTAGCTGCGTTGTTAAATCAAAATCATCTGTTTCAATTCGTTGTCGGACGAATCAGGCAACAAGTGTTTCAGCGTGCAATAGCACGTTACCGAAAACTGGTTTAGAAACTTTGACAGAAAATTGAATAGTCCTTCGAGACCAAAATCAAACTATCTTTTTTTATATTTATTAAAAGTTTAGTTTCTTAGACCGTAGAAGTCTTGAAGCTATCGAATAAAGACGGGAAGAGATTCTTATTTTCTAGTTTACGCGTACTTAATTCTCTGTGTGGGGTTTTACGTAACCCAACATTCTACGCATTAACAAAACGTTGATTGCGTACTGAAAGGTAAGGCGCGCAACCAACGAGGAAACGTTTCGAAGCAACGTTTGCAACAGTCACCACGCTTCGTCCCGCTGTTTCCTATCCTATTGTCCGCTCTGCTCTGCCAGCTATATGGCTATCTGCTACTCCGCTGGTTACATAACCTCCGAGTCTTGACTTCTCTTCGAGATAAAGCCGTTCTTTTTACGGTTTAATGAAATCTTGCCCTCTCCCTTTCTCCGGTAATCGAGTAAACGTGTTCAGATACAAGCTTCCGACCGCATCGGATCGGAACAACTACACGGACCTTACGGTACGCGAGAAGAGCGCTTCGCTTTTATCGACGGCTGATTGTAATTCGATTCCAGCGAAATTTTCTGTCCGAGATAATGCTGAAACGTCAAAATTCGAACGGTAACAACCATTATCGTCTTCGGCGCGGTACGCTTTACCGCGTGCGCTATGAATGAAACAGTTGTTGGCTAAATTAGTTCTCCGAGCGAACGGAGAAAAACAGTTTGCAGTCAAAGTCCATCGTCGACGGAGTTCCGTTGCCAACCTTTTTAACCACGATGCGTTCGTTAACGCGAACGAACTATCTCGTGCGACAAGTAGACAGTCGGATGTATCGGTAGTACGAAAAAGGATAGTAGGTGTCTAGCGGTACCAGTGGCAGACTAGTGTCAGGAGTGTCGCTCGCGCTCGATGGTAGTCGAATAAGCCAATGTACAAATAGCATCGGCGGTGGTACCATTAACAGTACCGCCACCACGAGGAACACTAGGTACTACTATCCATAGTAGCGGAAGAGAGCGAGAGGGAGAGAGGAACAGTGGGAAGAGGGAATAGAGGAGGAAGAGGAGGAAGAGAGGAGGGACGATCGATATAGCGTGGGTGGATGTGCAGAGGTGCGGTAGGACAGCCGCCAGTTGTGCTGTCGGCTGCATCAGCGAAGAACCGTGCTCCCGATAGGATCCCGGTGCACCGTGTTCTCGTTTATCCGTGAGCGCAGTGTGCGGTGTTTATTAGCTAGCGGTGCACACGAATGCAACAACGCCGCTCCTTCGATGGGGATACCTGGTGATCGCTGTCAGCCGGATCCGCGCCTGCTTCTTCCTCGTTGCTCCGACCTCGCTGAATTTTCGGACGATGACGGTGCGGTACCTATAGAACAGCCGGAACGTGCCGGCGTTCGTCCCCAATTACGTCCTTTGCTCAACGTCCCGGAACTAGCGGAATCAGTGGCTGTTCTTTGCACCTTCGAAACACGGTCCCTCGATTCAAACGTACACACGGGGTGTCACAGCTTCTCCTTTTCGATGATTCTCGGTGCAGCAGGTTTCCGCGACTTCGCGAACGTAGGAAATCATGCGAATCGTGGAGAGATCAAGATGAATCTCCGGCTACATCCTGGAGATTTATATTCGTCATCGAGCGGGTTAGATCTACGATCATCGGAAGATCGTACACCTCGCGCGCAGGATCGATTTCTATTCCATGATTTTATTTATCTCCGCTCGTCAAGATGTACGCGTGAAAGTGGAAAACTGTGATCCGATATTATTTTCTCGCCTTCGAGGAGGATATAGGTTTTTTGATAGATGCCGAAACAGAGTTTTCGAGGTCAACGAACCTGTCTTTGCTATTTACACAACGCGAAGGCAATGATCGAGGTGGCTTCTTTCGAGACGTACGAGCGCATGATTTTCGGGCAGCCGCGAGCTCCAGAAGCGAGAACGGGGAGCCTCTGGCTTCTTGAGAATAGAAACGAACCGGCATTCTGCGAGCTTGCACGGCGACGCGCGTCTCAGCGGACACCAAAGATAGAAGCCAAAAAGAAAGATGGTTCTCGGAGAACCATGACCTATCGCGGTCCACAGCTAGCGTAAAAAGAGCGCGACGGTAATAAGACGATGTTGCCAAATGCGTTTCGAGCATTCTCCAGGTCGCGAATACGGGCCGCAGCCGGAAGTGTTGCGACGGGAAGGTCCATTCGCCCGAACAGTTCCGTTATCCGACCTAATTTCCATCCGAAAGGATCGTCCAGATTTCGAGCATCCGTTCGTGTTCTAATTTTGAAAACGCAGAGGAAACTTCGCGTTTCGTCGATCGATGGAGTTAATTTAAATGAATTGCCGTTGCTCGTCGCGCAGCGGGTCGTCGCGCTGTTTTATAAAATAGGCGGTGCAAATTGAGCGAAGCAACGAGCCAGCCGGTACTCCATCGTCGAGTCAGCGGGGGTCGCCGCGGTGAAGAAAATGAATCGGTACATCGCGTCGCTGTCGCGGCGAAACACACTGGCCTACATGCCTGTTTATCGGCGGCTCGTTCACGCTTGTATTCGACGTCCACGCTCCACGCGTGTTTCCCCTCGCATTCTCCGGCTGAGTTTTCTTGGTCACAGCGGGTGTACGCGAGCGACGACGCAGTCGCGGAAAAGGCAACCGCAGCCTTACGCGATGCCGCAATCGTACGCATCCGTTCCACCCCTCGGTTCCTCGCATCTTTTACTCGCACACACGCGGACGGTTCGTCCGTTTTCTTGGATTCTCGATTTCTGCAAACGATTCGCGCATCGTAGCATTTTTCGATCCTGGTCCGCCTTTCACGCGAAACCGAAAGCTTCGCGTTGGCTTCTTTTAAACGCGAGTCTTTGCTGTTTAACTCTATCGCTCCTGATTTTTTAAATTTTTATTTTAGAAAAAATATTTTATTTTTGAAATTTTTTGCAACTCCTACGGGATTATTTTTCCCGTTAGTATTATTTCGCGGGATATATAATCCGAACAGTACACAAATACCTGATACTTATATTTGATAAGATGTGAAACAATCAGAACATAATGGCACATCACACACTTTTCCCTCAAACTTTGGTACATTTTTTCGAACAATACTTGAAATAAATATATCTCGACAAGAGTGAAAGGGTTAACGCTAACCGTACCGACGGTCTGGAAATAGAGATTATCAATTTGATATAAGAAACAATGCATAAAATAATCTACGCCATGATAAAAAATTATATATTCTCGTTTCTTCTTTGAAACGTAGAAGTTTAAGTGAAACTTCAAGACCGGTCGTTTGACCGGACTCGGTACGGTTAGCGTTAACGTAACATCGTGTATCATTCGCGACCGATTTCTACGCTTCGAGTAGCTCCGACCTTTGCAGCCGTTACACCTGCTGCCGTGATATCAACCGAAGGGAGGGGCCAGAAAATGGATTAAACGAGAGCTCGTTAAAGAAGAGGCAGTAACGAACGACGAACGTGACCCAAGCGATCGAGAGCGATTCAATTTTCTCGGAAGAATGTCACGCTAAGCGCGTTTCGTTCGATCGTTGGTCGAAAGAGTGTGGAGCGGCTTATCAGGGAGGATAATGGATCTCACCTTGGTGAATTTTGCGAATCTCACGGTTGGGGCATATTTTTAGTAGCTTGAGACCAATCGTTGCGAAGTCTGCGAGGTTTTATGCGGGATAAAACCCATTAACCATCGCGTAACAGTTTCCAATATCGAGAGGTAATCGTAAAACTGTCATCGAATTCAAACAGTCCGATAACTTTACTTTCCAACCAGAATTGTTAAAAGCGGAAATTGAACGTCGATAACTTGAAAGGAACGATTTCTTTAATTTCTGAGCTTGGGCGATACAGGAAAGCTTAATACGAAAATAAACGAATGGAGGTCGCGCATCTGGTGGGAAGCAAGGTCGCAAGAAGTTAGCTTTCCCGCTTCGAAGCTTTCGTTCTACCGGCTGTTGGTGTGACTAATGTTTAGACTAAGCTCTTAGCTAGCCAAAATATTAAATACTAGAATATCGTAGAGATTTGAAGGTTATTTTCGTTCGAGGACATCCTTGAATCTTCGCTCGTTTCCGGCTGTGGTTCTTTCTTACGGTAGCGTGTTCCTTCCAGCTCTCCCTCCTTCGTCTCCTCGTTTCGGTTTTCATCGTTGGTATCGTTCCTCCGTCGAATCAAAACCGCGATTTCAGACAACACCGTTGGCGTGCAAAAACGCGGCGGTCAGGTATGGTGTAGCTGGCCACAGCGTGGTGGACGACGAGCGAAGAGAGAGTGCGCGAGCAAGTTCTAGCCGTGACCCATATACTCACCCTCGTCGCATCACCCTCGGCCAACCCCATCGCTAGAATCACCAGCGACCGGGCAGACGAATACGAGGCGAGCATCGCGCGTGTATAGAAGCCGCGAGGAGACGCGTGGTTGCCCCGCTGACGATAGGCGGTCGCAAACGTACCGCGAGGTCGTACCGCTCGTTAATCGCGGGATCTCGAAAATGTCACCGCTCGAAATAACGGATTCTCCCGAACAAATTGCTTCCAGGGAGACGTTTAGCATTTACGAGCGTAATCGCGTTGGTGCTCCTCGAGGACGGCGAAGTAGGTGCATGTCCTATCGGTCGACGGAAGTTCAATCTGTTAACGAGAGAAAACGAGTTCGAGTATGGAAGGGGTGTTTCGAAAGCGATACTTAAAATCTTCCTTCTATATCGAACATAGAACGTATCGTTAAGTCTTAATTCTACACTAAAAGCAAATCGAAACGTGACCCGGTTAACAGGTGGAAGCGCCAGCTTCTCTAAGATCAGTTTTCTAGCGGCGGATATCGACGATTTTAAGGATGCGAAACGATTGCTTGATAATCGGAAATTATCGTTAAAAAGTTAGACGTCGAGTTCCGAGCAACTTTACGTTCGTAGAGAACCGTGGGTAGGTATATATTTAACTTGGAGCATCGAACCTATCGTTATTTATATAACGACAGGAAGCAAAGATATCGAGGCGATTATTTCAGGCCGCGAGGAGCCAATCGGGAGGGTAAAAGGATATTTTTATGGGGTCCGGCGGAACGTCCGTTTTTCCGTGGTCCCGTTATTTCCGCGATGCCGTAGAATAGCTCGAGCGGATCGAGCGGGGATAGCTTTGTTATCGGTGAGAATTGACTTCTTTGGAAGCCGTATGTCGAGCGTACTGGTTATAAACAGAATCGGATCGATGCAGGCCAGCCGCGTCTGCCTGCACACACGCCGGTTGCACAACTAATTGCGCGACGAATAATAAAAAACTGTTGCTATTGTCCGATCTCTGTTCACGAGCCGTTTTCGTGGTCGCGTTCAATCGACTCGCAGAAACTCGATTTAATCCTCTGTCACGAATGTCTGACTCGTTTCAGAGGAAATGGCACCGGGCGAATCCCGTATTATAAATTAATTAGCCGTTGAAGAGAGCGCGTTTTCGCTCGGCGATACACGCGCAACGGGCCGAACCCGTTGTCGATGGCACGAGGGATGGACAGACAACGCGGGAATCAGAGTAAATAGGTCGAGGACTTGGAGGAAATAGGTCAGCTTCGACTGGGCCGGATCGATGATGAGCAGCTTACGCGTTTCATTATGATCGTCGACGAAACAAACCGCGCTCTGGCTTCGTCCGTTTATTATCGCTGTCCGAATGAAAAATAATGTCGGCGTTTGATGCACGCGTTTCGATCGCGCGAATCGTTCGCTCTTCCTTTCGGGCTCTCTGCTCGGGAGGGGGCAACCTCCGACAGTTTATTCTAAGCTCAGGTTCCCTGGTCTAAAAAAGATCCGAGGATGATGATGATGATGATGCGGTTTCGTTAGAAAAGTCGCCGCGTCGGCTTTCGTCCGAAGGATGTTGTTTTCTTGATCGTGAACGCGGCCTGAAATAACGGGTTGCGTCGACGTTCCGTGACAAACAGAGAAAGGGGAAGGTGGAGGAGAGGGATGGACGCGAGATCGGTCGAAGGGAGGGAGAGAGGAAGAGAGAGAGAGAGAGAGAGAGAGGAAAGGGACGGACGGCGAGGAGAAGAAGAAAGACAGCCGGCGGTAGTTGCAAAGATCTCCCGCCACGATTCCGCTTAAAAATAAAGTCTTACGCCGCTGTGCTCGCGAGTTGGTTCGCGCGAAATCACACAGGAGAGTTCTCTCGGTGACAGGGTCGAGGAAATATTTCGATCGATAGGACGAATATCAAGAAGTGACGAGGGGCGAGAGAAAGAGGGAAAATAACGAGGATGGACTTTTTCGTGAGTCGGTGTCGCGATCGTTGATAGACGTCCAGGTGTAAAGTGCCTGCTTCGGGAATCGCCGCCGCTACAACCGAAGGAAACTCGTCAAATCTCTGGACGCGTCCGATGTTGGTATCGAGAGGCGTGGATTCGCGATCGCGAGCAAAATGACGACCACCCACGGAGGCCACGTGTATTACGTGATCAAGGTGCCCAAGGAGACGGACGGCAATGAAAGGTAAATTGTGTTACGGAACGAGGGAACGCGAACTAGACCCGATTCGCGCAAGTTCGCGCGACGTAGAAGCGGTCGGCCGACGCACGCAGTACCGACGATACTTCGACGCGAGAGAAGATGCGCTCACGTAAAAAGACGACGCGGTATTCTTGAACTTGCACGCGCTGAGCTCATCGCATCGAAACGCACGCGGCAAGAACTCGAGCGAGCGAACGATCGAGAGTTAGGGAAGATAGCGCGGCAGAATACGGTTACGTACAAACGAAGCCGCTTTCCGCTGCCTACGTATATGCATACCGTGCCACGACGTAATGCGTTGCACACGGAGCACGTCGATGACGGTTGATGCTTTCTTCGCGACTCGAACAGGCTTTTGCTATTATGGCTATCAAATTTCTCACGACATTTGAAAGTTGCTTAGTAAGTTAATTAAAGCAGTTTTTTCCGGTGCGCATAGTATATAATTGATGCTACAAATATAGGGTAGAAATCGATGAATACGCGTTTGAAACGTTTAAGGTTGTTAACGTTAACCTACCGATCGTTTTACCTTGAATTTAGAATATTTACTCGGGTAGGTGAAGACCCATAAAAGCTGCGCGAACCTCTGTTGAATAACCTAGCGAAACTTAGACATCGTTTACGCGCAACGATGTATCGAAGTTAGAACTATCTTCCCATATAGTTAAAATTCATCGAGTACCGACTTACTCTGCTTACGATTCGAAGCCACCCTCTCGCATGCAGATGAACCCGAGGAAACGTTACACGCGTCCTTGGAAAACGTGAAAAAGTTATCACCGTCGTACAGTCGGTTCGTGACGAGTAACCAGCCTCTCGATAGGTACATAAATAACGCGACTGCTTCCTTGTACGGACGTGAAAGGCTCCGTTTGCCGTCGCGTAAATCGACTTCTCCATTGTCAGCGTACGATGGCGGAACTGCGGACAAACGCGATGGAACGCGATCTGCGAAGATTAATCGCAGCGGGGAAAGCGAAGGAATCGGTACACGGTTTCGCAATATCGGACATTATTAGTCTGGTTGGCCGTGGTCCAACGGTTCCGCTGGGCCTACTAACCATTTCACCTCGGTTTTCTTGCCGAACGCAAACCCGCCTCCCTTTCCTGGTTTCTTCCTTCCTGTCGTACAACCTATCCTCCCGTTTACGCTTTTTCTTATCATCCGCACACCCGTTCAACCACCATTTTACGCAAAGTATACGAATCGATTTCCTCTTACGAAATATTTCGAGGAAACGTTGGAAGGATCGCGGATCGATGGAGCGTAGGATCGCGAATGCTCTGTGAAACGATTGCGTGTGCATTCGTTACACGTGCAGCGCCAAGGAGGGGAAGGAAGATAGGCTGCAATTAGGTGCAATCCGATATCGTGGTCAATGTCATGGTTAACCAGGAGTGGCGATTATAATTGAACCCAATTCATGGTAAAGTTTCAAGCTCGGAAAATGTGAGATTACGGAAACAAATAATTACTCGATCGTTGTTATCGCGGAACTCGAAGCTTTTAATTTTACTTTTCAAAAGTACGACTGACTCGGCTGTAATCGTGAAAAAAATTTCATATTTCACATTATACGTTTGCGCGCATGTAGTAAATGGTTCGGATCACGTGAAAAACAGTTTACAAGAGCATGCTTAAATGCGAAATAATCGCGGTGCGCGACAAACGTTTAATAAAATTAATTTTTAGCACGGACAGTGGTTGGGATAATCCGTTCAGACCAGACGGCGACCTTTCGAGGGAGGCCGACGAAATAGTGGAATTGATAAAAGGCGGAAAACCTATCACTCCGACCCCCGGACAGACCACCCCCCCGTTGCCAGGATGCGACACCGTCACCAGCAACGCGCAGACCGTAGTCGACCACGACTCCAGCTCAAGTCCCTTGCTGAAGTCCACCGCGAACTCAACGAATCGACACGCGAACTCGTCGCCGAAACCTGGACAAGAGAACGGAAACGCCCATGGCACTCCGATGAAAACTGCAACCGCGATCAGTCAGCAGCCTGTCAACGAGAAGGTAAACATCTATATCTCTTTCTTTCTCTTTGATAATCAATTCGAACCGATTCGCTAGTCCGTTTGCCAGTTCATCCTCTTGTAAAAATTGCAAGTCATTTAAAAAGTTAACGGGGATTCGGATCGCGTTGAGATTCGATTCGGTGCACGATGAACGGCACACCGTTACCCGTGCAAACTCGGTATATCTTCTTTTCGCAAGCTTTCCATAAGATCATCCTTCGTTCGGGAAAGCGTGCGATTTGTAAAACTTGGTCGGAAACTCGTGCAAAGTTAATCGCTCGCCCGGTATCCCGCCGCTGCGACGAGCTGCTATCGTTGAACGCGGAAATTGGACCGAGCATAAATGAGATCCTAACGTAGTTTCCCGGACGACGGTTAATCGATTTAGAAGCACCCGTTGGAAATAGAAGGAGTAAGAAAACGTGTTGTTAAACGTGTACAGGTTGCCGCGTCGTCGAGAGCAGCTACCGTAGAAGTGGTGAGGATGACGGCGCAGGGACCAGGCGACGCTTCGCAGGTCGAACACGTCACCTTGAAGAAGAAGCCTAAATGTAAATGTTGTCTTCTGCAGTAATGGAAGAGGAGAGCAAGCTGTCGCATGGATTGTTCGTCGTCGAGGATGTATCGCGATATCTGGTCGCCGATGACTTTTCGATTCGCGTATCTCGAAACGATCGCTGCACGAGTGCTGTGAAAAACGTGTAATTCCTTTTACTGTATCTTACTCTGGGAGCGAGTTTCCAGCAAGGACAGAAGAAGAACAGATTTACGAAAAGGAAACGCGCCGTGCGATCGCGTGAACGTGTCGTCTATCCTCTTTCCTCGTAAGCGGATTCGCTAGTTTTCCTACGACGAGGATGCGAATCGGTGGCGTTGATAGTCGAGAACAAGCTGCTGGAAACGCTGGATATGTTCGCAAAGGATTCGAACTACGATTATCGGCACGAACGGGAGGTGAATCCCGATATCGGTCGAAGAGACGATGATATCGAACAAATCGACGCGACGCTGGAAGATACCTGAATGCGCGTAAAAGCACCGAACCTCTTGATAGCCTTTCAGAGAGACAGTGGAGTGTCTATAAAGTAACAGACTATATAATATAGGCGATCGTCGTCTGTTTATGTTTGGGTTGCGTAGACAAGGAGAGAAAGAGTTGCCGGTCGGGTTCGGATAGCTTAGCGGTCGAAGCAGTCGTCCGGAAAGCGGAAGATTCGACTTCGATTCTCGGTCGAAGCAATCCGATCGGCCGATTCTTTTTCTCCTCCCGGTTCTCAGAAGCGAGATTGTAAGATCTCGTATCTTTGCGTTTACGTTTATGCGTAGGATATGCGAATAGCGATATTCATTCTATCCGTGTCATCTCGCTTTTCTCGCGTACAAACCGTTTCCCATGCGTACCGATGCTTTTTTCGTTTCGCGAAATGCAGGTTCTTTATGCCCTTTTAAAACACGGCCAAAACAGTCAGAAGTCGTTTCTTAGATGGGCCCTCTTAATTAGCACGGCCTTGGCTAGAAAATTCGGCATTCCTGGAAAACATCGGGCATGCCTCGCAGGGGATCCTCATCCGCATGACCCGAGCGTAAAGAACCGCTACCCGATGCGCTCACACACGCATTCATTTTCTACGCATGTGGAGTTTTGGAATTCGTAGTCGAAGATGGCCATTGTAGGCGATCGGCGTCTGTTTGTGTTTAAGTTGACGCACAGATCATCGCTACAACATCAGTTTTAACCAAATTGTTCGTAGCTCTCTTAAGCTCCTTAGGAAGATCAATCCATCCTCCTCCTTGTTGAACGACGAGGATCTACGTATACTTCAGAACCGATACGAACTACATTGTTCCCAACAGCTGCTTGATGTGCTTCATGTAACTCGTTCAATTTCTCGATTCTGTGGAAAGCTTGGCGAGCATGGTTTCCACGCATCAGTCGCGAACCGAATCGAAGTGTACCCTCAGCTTGTACGCGCATCGGCATACATACCTTCTACGTTTCCTCTACATTCAGAAAATTCTTCGTCACCAATTAGTTTCTTATTAATGTAAACTACACCCACGTAGTTTCTTGCACCACTATAGTACGCTCCGCTACTGTAGAGTACGGATGACACGGGAATTAAGGAGCCAATTCCATGATCATACTAAACTAGCTTTCGGGTACACCTCTGCGTGCAAGCTTGTGCCAATCTGTTCCGATAAGACCGGGCAATCGAACTTGAATCTTTCGCTTGCCGAACGACTGTTTTGTCCATTAAGCTATCCAGACTGGAGCAGCAACCCTTTTCCTCCTCGTCTGCATAACCCAAACGTGAACAGACGCCGATCGCCAATGATAAAAGGAGAGAATAACAAAAATATATATATATATGTGTATATATATATACACACACACACACACACATGAAACTATATTGTAGATACAGAAATGGTAGTTGTATAGCTTATATGCTTTTACTATTGTGGTTAATTACTGTCAAAATTATCGTGATTTGAAAAATGTGTTCGCGCATCGTTGCGCGAAAATGACAAAACGCGAGCGTGAAAGAGAAAAAGTCGCGGTTGCACAGAATGTTTAAAACTTACCGAGTCTACAGAACGCTATTGCATACTTCGTTGGACATCGATATAATATTATAGATTCATAGACTCTCGTTTTTACTAAATCTCAAGAAACCTCTATAGGCAGAACTTCTACGAAATTTTTTAACGTCGCATAGAACGTGCGCTATTAAAAGTTAAACGGTAATCGATACGAGAAACGCAACTGGATGAAAAGAGAAACTTCAAGCCGGCCAATGTATTGTATTTTGTTTCTTTGTCCATGACTAAGCACGAGAACGCACGAAAATTGTCTGTTTCCGCGGAGAGAAGACGATATGATCGATCGAACCGCTTTACTTCGACGTATAGATCTCTTCTATTCCATTGCCGTTTTTCTTTTCCCACACCTCGCATAGAAGGAACGCGAACGTATCGAAGGAGAAAATTGTAATTAGACGAGCTGGCGCTCGACGGTCCAACCGCGTGAGTAACTATTCAGGATCGTCAAGCATGAAATGTGTAAATATCGCGATATTTTTTGAAACAAAGCGTGCGATTGTCGGCGATCCGAAAAGCGCGGATAATCGAGTCGAAGCGAACTCGACGACGACGACTCCGTTCTCTTCGCTATTCGAATTCTAGCTTCTCGATTGCTGTAGCGGCACAAACAATAAATTACGCGTCGAGAACGCTACCGATAACTCGTAATCGTCGAGGCACACGAACGATCGTTTAGCGATTTCTTTTTCGAAAACAATTTCAATCCGATAATCGTGCACGCGTTACGAACTATTTATTCCGTTTTATCGTCCACGTTCTCTTATTTTAACGTATTCCTTCGTAGCTTCATTCGTTTTATTCTATTCAACATTGTATACGTGTGCGTACAAGACGAATCTTTTCGAACGTGTATAGATATAAAAAGACACGCGATTAAAGGGAGACGAGTTATAGAAACACGTTTTGTGCTGTTCGCCAAGAAAGAAAACCGTTGATCGGTTGTACGATGCGTACTAATTGTGTAAGAGAAAAAGAAAGAAACAAACAGACAAACACACGGTTGGATCGCGTTTTTTCGCTACACCGGAAAAGCTTGCTCGATCCTCGTCACGTCGCGTGTGTATTGAACGAGGGAACACAAGGATCCGCCCTTTATCGAGCGATTCTTGGTGTTGCGTGTTGCGTGTTACGGTTGTAGGTTGTGAGTGGTTGCGTGTCTGCGCGAGTGCCTGTATTTTTTAATACACATATCCGCATATTTTTCCTAGATCGCCGGGGCAAAAGATATATGTATTTATAAAAGTGCTGCGATATCATCGTATTCGGTGAAGAATGCTGGATTACAGAGAAACAGAAGAATCAACATCGACATCGGAAGAGCAAGGTTTCCTTTATTTTCATTCGCTGTACGCGGTTGCAATGTATGTATGTACGGTACAGAGTGTAATATAAAAATTGTAAGTAATAGAAGATCCTGAATAATTTACTCGCGTCCTCGCGAATCGTGATCAGAAGGGTGGTATACTAATAGCGGGGCAACAGCTGAACGAAAATAATACACGTTATGATGTACATATCTCTCTCTCTCTCTCTCTCTCTCTCTCTCTCTCTCTCTCTCTCTCGAAAATATACATATTTACACGTTTTCAAGTTGAAGTGTAAACATGCACGCAAAAACACGCGGAGACTTTGAAGAATTCCGAAGACCTTTCCGCAAGTTCCGCTGACATTAAATCTGTAACGGTGTTCAGACTTTATATCGTGAATTTTTCCAAATGTTAACCAAATGGGGTTCTCTCGGACGCGCGAGCAGCCGAGTTTGTTTCGTAAAACCTGTATTTTTCTGAAAAGTGGAGGAACAAAAACCAGAAGTAGCAGACTCGCTAAGGCTTTCCTGCGCATTTAACACTAGGTTTACAGGACCCGTTAATTTAACGGGACTTCAAGAGTAAAATTTGCAAAAATAATTAACATTATGACCAACAACTTTTCCTGAATTTTATCGATGGAGCGATACAAATATACCTAAATCTATTTCCCTCTCAGTTCTGCAATTTCAAATTCTGTTTGATGTATTCAGCTATTCCTTAATATATGTATATTAAAAATAGATGTACAGGAAATGTCCGTAAATCTAGTGTTAATTCTTTCAGGCTACTTATCCGTAATCAACGATGACGTGATCGCGTCGAAGCTACTTACAACATTTTTTACGTGTTCCCCCACCCCACATAAACACCTATCGCTCCATAAATTCTATGTAAACGTTAGAGACTAATTTGTTAGACGTTTCGGTGTTAAAAGCGGCAATAGTTTTAGCGGTCTGTACACGAGCGAAACGGCAACAGGTTACATACGTTATAGCATGAAAGAACGCAGGCTGCGTTCGAAGCGCTCGAAACGATCTTTTACCGTGTTCCAACGAGTACCCAAGTATATTTTGTAGCGAGAGAAATCAAGCGTTCGATCGCACGAATCGCGCGTAATACGGAGAAAAGAGAAGTACGAAAGGTTGCCGCATAACGAAGTAATCGAAGGTATATTATTCTGCTAAGTGAAAACACACGGCTACACGGAAAGAGAAGGAGAGCGGGAGATACAACCGAGCAAACGCTAATTACACGGTCGCGCGTGTTGTTGCGTCTCCATGCGGAGGAAAGGTGTGAAGCGTCGTCGTCGAAGTTTCCCCAGTCGGTGTCTCTACGCGGTTCGTTTCTTAACCCTTTGACTACGGCAGACTTTGAGACGCACCGGTCGTACGATACGATAGAAATTCAATTACAAGGTACGCCGAGAACTTTGGGTGAAATTTTGGGTAGGGATGCATTTTTGTGAAAACATACTTCAGTAATCAAAAAAACTAAATTTCACTAAATTAAAACGATATTATTTATTTCTTTGTATTCTGAACCGAATTGCTGTTGTAAATATCAGGGCGTCTATAGGAGCCTTCCGTGTGAGAAAGTCAAACTGCGTCAAGCGCCTTTAGGCATCTTCGGTATCGCAAACGCAAAATTTATAAACGCCTACAGGCGACCACACCAGCCTAGGAATTAACTCTTTGAGGCACACGATTTTAAAGAAAATAAAATCCAAAGTTGCGCAGAATTTTTTTTTTTAAATATACAAAGATGAAAAAGAACATTCGTTTCAATTATTAAAATATTAAACTGTTTGACCGAGTAACTTCAATTTTTCAAGGTGGGTTAACATATATCCCATGATGCGTAAAAAGCTAAGTAAAAGCTGGGACCCATCTATCCCCAAAGAGTTAATACGTAAAATGTACCATAAGGGTAGACTCGGAGTCCGAAGCGGCGCGAAAATTCGCGCGTTCGCATTGTTTCAAAAGGAGCAAATCAAAACGACCACCCACGGTTCGAACGTAAGTCTAAGCGTTGGAACACTGCCTGTGATATACGAGAACAATCTCGTTCGACCGCGTCGGCGAATCACTCGAAGCGGTGGATGCTACACGACGAAAAGTCGAATCGATAGAAGTTTGCGTTGCGTTTACGGGGATCTTAAAACAGTTGAGACGCAACCGCAATCGTGCGAGGCGACAGATTCAGCGTGATTTTCTTTGCCGCTTTCAGGCTCTGTGGACCTATCACTCGCGACACTTTGTAGACGCTAAACAGGAAGACAGCTTGGACATCGACGAGTGCCCGCGCTCCTAGATGATCTCTCCTCTCCGCGGAATGTTTTCGATCGATCGAGACGAGTCGGAGTGTCGAGAAAACGCGACCTTACCAACCAGCAGAGAGTCCACCGTAACCTCTTAACGTCTGTTCCCACGCAAAATGTTAATTTTGCCGAGCTTACAGATACCGAGCGAATATTAAATGTCTTGTTAAGAAAAAACAAAGCAAACAGAGTAAAAACACGAATCGAGAGAAATCGAATCCCATCGAACCGTCCCTCTTCCGCTCGTTCCTTTCTGCTCCTCCGTTTTCTTCGATCAGAACAAAAAAATACCATCGAAATCTCGACGAGAGGCGGCTACTTTCTAATAGCCGTACGCTAATTTCTTTCTCGAATAAAAAGTTTTGCCTTTCGTGTTGTTGCGCAACGCAAATTTGAAAACGTTGCGAGAGGAAGCAGAAGAGCAGCTCTCTTGAGCCTCGGAAAGATTTTACCGAGAGTGGAAGGTGTAAATTCGCGTTCATCCGTTTCAGTCCCAGAGGTCTTTAAAAAAATCCAATCGAAAAGACTCAGCGCAGCGATAGCGTTTCTTTTGTTTCATGTCTAAAAAAGTCGAGTAACACGAATGTCGATTGACTTATGTTTGCTGGTACTAAACAACGGGACCGTCAGTTGTCAGTATCGTTCGAATGCGCTGGATTTTTTCTACATGAAATCAGAAGAGCGCGAAAGCGACGCGTGGGACTCAAACGGTTAAATCTAGATTGCTCGAAATTGTTGTCGTTGACCACGTGCAATCGTTCTCTCGTTACGTCTTCTCCGTCGTTTCAATCGAATCATCGCGAGACTGCGAACACAGTAAAGACCAGCTGTGCACAAACGAAGTAAATACACCGTATGTATTTGCTTGCTCGCGTAGAAGACGAAGGAAGACGAAGGGAGCGCGTTTCGAAAAGTCAGATGCAAATCACGGGAGATAAATCTGTCGTGTCGTGGAAAGCGCGCCCGCGTGAGTATCGACTGTCGTACGATAACGTACGCGGATTACGCGATACACACGGCGTGGATGCTCGAGCGTGTATCGCCTTTTCTTGCCAGACGATGAAGTCCTTTCTCTCTCTCCCGAGGAACGATGACGCTGGGCTGGCGCATCGTTCGGATTGCGAAATCGCAAAATCGTTGCGTCTCGTCGAACGTGCGTTCGAGCTCTCGAAGATGCGTCAACCGAAATTCGAGAGATACGCAAGCGGGGATAGGGTAGCGTAGAGAAGAGCGGGTATTGTACTCGATCGAGCCCTGCTGGCTGTTCTCCAACGATCCGCTACGAAAGGACGACGACCCTTCTCCCTCTAGTTCGTCGTGTGGGCCTCGAGGAGCAACGAGACGACGAAACTCGGCTGAAAAAGAAAGGTACAGTAGCGGACAAAAGTTTAAGACGAGAGAGGACAATGTAAAACATAATTTCATGGTGTGCAAATATTGTTTATATATTCATTCTTGTTATTATTATAGTAGAACACTATTTATTAATTACAATAGAATACGAATTTTGTTTATCGTGCCATTTTTTTATAAATTATTTTGTTTATTTTCGTTGGCTGCTGGGCGTTGAACTTTTGTCCGGTACTGTAGATTCGTGCGATCTCTTCTGAACCCGGTTCATCGAATCGGTCGTAAGCGGAACGAAAAGGATCTGTTGGTTGATCGGATCACCGACTACCGGGGACACGGAATGCGATGGGTTCGGTGCTAAAGGACGTAATAAAAGGGTAAAATGTCAAAGCTCGAGTGCGACTCCGTTGCTACCTACAGAAAGAGCAAACGCATCCTATTAGCGGTTCAGAGATCGCATTGTTTGCCCGATGTGCCCTTAAAAGAGCGAAATCTCATCCATCGTAACGACGACGTTGGCCTTTGAAATCGCATGCCAAACGATTGGCGATAAATTCAACCGTCCCCACGGCCAGCAGAAAATAATCACGAACGCGCTCGCGCGCGTGTCTCTAGCGAGCAATTCATCGAGCACGCCGCGCGTATCCTGTACACGATGCGCAACGATACGATCGTCTCGTTTTCGTTGTTCGATGACAAATTTCTTTCGTCGCTGTTCGTTATGGAACGACAAACGCTTTCGATTAAATTCATAAGTGGTTCGTTACGGGAGAAGATATCAACCCTTTGACTGCTATGGGCGCGTATGCGTCTAAGGCAAATGTTACTCGCGTGGATTATAGACGAGTATACGCGTTTGTCAATTTTGTCGAGCTCCCATTTAGAGCAACGTAATCGCTGATAGAACCCCGTCCACGTGGATTTAACAGTCAAAGGGTTGTTCAAATTATAGAATGCTGTGTAAGCAGAGCAAATTTCAAAATCATTTGTAAGGACGCGAAAATCACGAGCAATACGCGCGAGATTGATCGGTAAAACGAATTTTTTGATTGAAAGAATCGAATACAGTTTGTAGGAACACGGGAACAATGGAAAACAGTAGAATTAAGAGCAACGTTTATCGAGATTGGCAGAGCAACGCGGTTAAGGAAAAAGAGGGACGGTATTCGCGACAGGGGCGGCAAAAGGCGATGCACAGGGGGCACACGACACAATGGAAAGCATCGAGAAGAAGAAAAAGAACGAGAGGTAAACAGGGCAGTGGAAGAGCCTGCATCGGGTTAACGCGATCCCCCGCGAGAATCGGCGGCATCAGAGGGGGGAAAAAAGCATCGCGTCCTTGCTCGGAGCCAGTGTCGGGTATATAAAAGGTGGCAGAGCGAACGAGCGCTGGTGTTTTAGCGGCTTCGGAAATCCAACGATATCGTCGCGAGTGCCTCGTGGGGGATGCCATTTAAAGTGTGATCGGTGTGACCGATCTCTCTGGCGACAGACGACGATGACCTCTCGGAAAATTGTGCCTCGATCGTTGGTATGTTTTCAATTCGATTCAAAGTAATTGCGGCGTAATCTCGCGTTCTCTTCGTGGATTATTCGCGTCTCCAAGTCCTCCGGAGTAACCCCGCCGGTTATTTACGACTTTCGTTTTACCACTCGAGTCGGACGCGAACGAACGGGGGTGCATAATAAAAGAACCTCGCGATCGAGGAAGAAAGAACCAAAGTAGAAAGTGTGTCCTTTCGATCGATACCACGTGTATCACTTTTACCATACACGTTTCCGTCGGTCAACAGGTCACCCGCGAACCAACACGAAATCACCTCCGGCAAACGGCTATGCTTGTTATTATGCGTCGAGGAATAGAGGGGCGCTGCCTTATTATTCTCGTTAGGTGTATACGTATATACTCGACTGGAAATAAATAAAGCGGCTCGTATCGCGTGTGTAGAAAGTTTTACGGCCGAACGTTTCGCCGATGATCGCCTTTTACCCTATATTCCTCCTCAGATCTTTTGGCTAGTGATACTCGTTACGTGGCGTTGCACCGGTGAAAAGTTGTCACCGGATCAAAAGGCGCCTCTGTTTGCCCGCGGTTCCGGTGGACTAATCCTGAATACACCGTTCGAGGACAACAAAGCCAGAAATCGTCCGATCTCGAGCGCAAACGCACCACCGGTGGACGACAATGTGCAGAAAGAGGAAACAGAAATGCTGAAAATGGTTGACGGCCAGCTGGTGCGAACTGTAAAAGGAAGCTTCTCTTATAAAAGTCCCGAAGGTCTTCCCGTATCTGTCAAGTAAGCGGTAACGTTTTGTCCATCTCGTCTGTCACGTTGTTCTTCTTCGACGATTACTTTCTGCTCACTTTCGTGTTCGTTTGAAGGTACGAGGCCGATGAAAACGGAAACAGAGCCAGCTTTAAATTCGGTGCGGCTGATACGAGTGGCGGTGGTGGCGGCTCATCTACTTCGGGTCGATCTCCTGGACCAAGAACAGATCAAAGTGGCCGCAGTGGCGGTGGTAAAACCGGTCAAGGATCAAAGGGATCGAACGGTAGCTCGTATCTACCACCGAAGGATGTTGATAGAAGTTACTTGCCACCCTAATAAACCCGTCGCTACTTCTAATCAAAATCACCTACGTTTTTAACGCCTCGGATGTTGCGCAAATAATTTCCTCACCGACCTGAACAGTTTGAAAAAATATTTTTCCATCTTTCCTGCAAAATTCTCGACATCGCGAGTCCCGTGTCATCTACACAAATTTTTGTTCTTTAAATTGCCTTTACATAATTTACAACGCGACAACGTAGAGGATAACATATTTCAAACAACTTGATGATCCTAAAATTAATTTCAGATCGGTTAGCTTTTAGAAATATAATAACCATTAACGCGTTACCAAAATACTGTCCTTTCTAAAAGAACTCATTATACATTCGAGTATTCTGAAAGTAGTTGAGAGCTGGAAAACCTAGTTGACTTATCGTTGAATGCACCAACTTTTATAAAATAAGAAATAAAATATATTTTTTCACAAATACTTGTATTACAATTTAACAATCCTACTAATAACGATAATGTCTGCTCATTTTTTCACAACAACCACTAAGTATACACAATAGAGGGGTGTGTAATTACCCATCTTGGATTCCAGTCGGATCGAGCATTTCTTTTTCGCATTCGGGTTAAGACGCGAAACTTTGTAATACTCGGGTACCCGAGATCAAAACTGATTCAGATCGGGGACCCGAAAATTTCTAACGTTACGATACCTGAATCAAATGTCGCCACTACTTTATTAACTATTTTATAAACTGCTTTATTTTAATTTAACGAAGAAAAAACTACATCAATTTAAAATAAAATAGTTTTCATACAATATATTATGAAGTATTTTGCTTTCTTGTACATATTTATAATCCGATCTCACTTACATTTACGAACCCGAAAGAATAAATGTAAAACCTAATTGAAAAATTATCTGACCGACATTACAAATTCTCGAATTCCAGACCGAATTCTCCAGATTGGAGGCAAGCTGCTCAATCTGACTCGATACTCTGGGTATTGCCCATCCCTAATATACACACACACAGGCGTTCGCAAACATATATACACACTCACGCGCACACACGTGCATTACCCTTTCTTCTATCGTCTTATCGAATACGTAAATGAAAACGCTTTTTTCTCACACGCTAAATGTTTTAATAAAAATCTGTCAATTTTACGTGTTCGTTTCTGCACTTTGGATCGTAAAAAATATCTATTTTCACAAAAAAACAAAATACTAGTAGATAAAACTTTATTAGCGTTCATCTTTCGGAACCACGGTAAGTAGTATAGCCAAATGGGCTCAGAAGCACAGGTATATGATAGTGACCGGCAGGATTTTTTACATCAAAAACAATCTCGATAAACGGATACATTGTTTCTATCCTTCTCAGCGTAAAATACTTGTCAACATCGAAATGAATCTTATAACGCCCGGCCGTGAAATTAACTTTCATATTATCCACCAAATCAACGCATCGACCGTTTGGACTTGTGTTACTAAAAAGAAACACCAATTTTGAACGCTTTATCGTAAATGTGAATACAAAAAAGATGTCTGACTTAAATGTAGTACCTTTCGTTTAAGAAGGTCCATCTGCCGTCCATTAACTTATAAAGACTAACTTGCAAACCTCCAATTGGTAGACCTTTACTCGTGTCCACTACATGGGTAGAAATGCGAGGTTTTTTCATCATGAGATTTTTAACGGTTTTTAAAAGCACGTGCTAGAATGAATATAATGCTTAAAAATTGCTATAAATTCTTATCGATTTATTATTTACAAATAGCAACATACTTTTTTCGGGCACTGATAACTAGTACTTGCTACAGGCAATTGGTCTTTGTTTATCTGAACACCTTTCGTGGTGTCTTCTGCTTGATTAACTGCAATTGCACTTTTTTTATCAGCCATTACCAATGTAGGAAATTTACCCTTTAATTTACTCAGAACATACTGAGTACCAGGCTGGAATGTACCACCTGTTAACGTCAAAGTTTTACCACCTGACGTTAAAGTAATCGTTTTACTTTGAGCTGGAGCAATTGGAATCGTATTCACAGGCTGAAGTACTCCAATGGTGTTAGAAGTAGGTGCGACCGATGAATTAATTTGATAAGTTGTGCCTAAGATCGGTAATGGACACGCCATCACTATTCCTGAATCTCCTTGTTTGCATTCATCTTGCTAAAAATTATTATTATTATTATTATTATTATTATTATATATTTTCATATTGTTATATAACATCTACCAATAATTTTGAAGCTTTCCTCTCTAATTTACTATCAACACGTCGAATTGCTCTTCCATTCTCACGTAATTCCTTTAGAGATTCTTTATTAGCATCTTCTATGTCAGGAAGAATCGATACAACTTGCACTCCTGAATTACTTTGTTCTTCTGATTCTACCACCATTTCCATCTGTACAGTTTCCTGATTATCTGTTTCTTCTAAATATTCACTCTGCATATGATCCATAGCTTCGGTCAAAGAATCTTCACAATTTTCCTACAAATTAAATTTTTCATATTATATGCATATACATATGTATGTTTTAATTATAGTTACAGATAATTAGTTGTATTAAAATAAAGAAACTGCTTACCACCCTTTCTATCTTAATCTTCTTTATAGAATGCTTAACATCTTCTTCATCGGAAGGCATTTGCATATGTGTTACATCTTCCTCTTCTTCCTCTTCTTCTTCCTCATCTTCAACTTCAACACCAACATCTTCTATCGAATCTTTAATTTCAGTTTCATCCAATTCGTCGTCCGTTTCTAATCTCTCAACAACATACTCTACATCGTCTTCATTTTCTTCTATTTCAGTTTGAGCATGTTCAATAGGCTAATGATAAAATTCTTTGATTAATTTCTATTAAATATTACTTATCATAATAACTGTTTATAGTGCAAATGTAAACATAATCTGATTTTGAAGATTATCAGTATAAAAGTATGAACTAAGTATACATAAGAGTATAAACCTCGATTTCATCAACTTCTTCTACTTCAATCTTCTCTATTACATTTGCTTTTCGAGTAGCAGCCTTCTTTTTTTCTTCTGCTTCATGTAACAAGGCTGCACGTTGATGCTTCATCGTACACGTATGTTTTAATAAAGAAAGCCGATGTGCGTGAAGATTTTTCTTGCAATACATGCAATAAGCACGTGTTGGTTGAAACGGAACGGATGTCAACCATCCTGCGGAAAAATATCACGTCAAGTATTTCTTTATTTATACTCTCGAACAGTCGCGGCACAATCTTCCAACTGCGTCGTTCCACTAAACACATTTTAACCGTATGGTGACATCCATTCGAAACTTAAATTAACCAGTATTATTTCTGCTGGTAACTTATCAACGCTAGTAATATGGTTACACATATAACAATATTCACTAATGTCATGCTTATTATCGGAAACGGTAGTCCAAATCTGTTCGTTTTTATGAAAAATATATAATGTAACATGTGAAATAAGAAATATTGAAGTGCAAATAAGTTCGACCAATCGATCTTAAATATTTAAATGTGTACTACGCTTCCTACATTTCACTTTTATAAATTTTGGTGTATTCAAAATAATATTGAACGACAGTAACATTCAGTTCCAAGTGTATGCTAAAGAAAGAGATAGTAATAAGAATACCGTGCTTAATTGAAAGCATCTAAAACAATTAAACGCAGCTGTCAATTGTTAAACTAATGAGGAAGAAAAGTCAGGTTTGTATGATAATAGTTTCCTCTAAAAATAATTTATTTTTCATCATTGAAGGTATCACTGCTTAAGGCAGTAACAAAGCGAAGCAGTCACAATTATTGTATACATATGCACATATCCAGCGTGGCATAATACATCATATTAGAGTACTATACAGAAACATAATGTTTTTTTCTACTTCACAACGAGTTAATTTAGAGGTAGCAATGAATAATGACAGGAAGTACCTTTAAAGTCGGGCATTTGTTCCCATTCTTTGCGGTATCGTTGCGTGTATACGCGCGTTTTAGCATGGCTGATTTTCCCCGTTGGGGTAAGACGCTGGCCTGTCGGCGTTAGAAGATTGGCGTGCAACACCGTCTCATTGGTGGTTATCATCGTCGGCTGATACTTCTTCTCCATTCTTTTTGAACGAAGCCAAATTCGAAATCACCCGGATCTCAAAATACCCAAAATCGTAACACGAAATAACTAAATAGTTTTTTCCACGATGAAAGGGGGAGGGGGGCGCACAACGAACACCGAGATCCTTGCCTAGCCTAGTACCGAAGTTAACTCCCTAGCAATGGCGGACAACTGCAAAGCTGCAACGATGCAACCTCCAACCCCCTCTGCTCTTCGGAACTAAGCTGCCAACGACGCAACTCACATTACCGTATCAAACGTCACATGTACCTCACACCCTCCTCTCTTCCGTCTTTTATAAAATTAGATTTTGATGAATTCTTCAAATCTTTTAAACAGCTCGCTCTAACTTGTGTTCAAATTGTGTTCCCTTTATTATCCTCATCATATACGCATTTTTAATATGAAAATAACTTTGTTTATACGGAAATCAAAAATTACTTTATGCAATTATACAATCATTGCTTTTTTTCTACAAAATTAATATTTAACTTTTAAGCTTTGCTCGTACTATATTTAAATAATTAATATAGCAACTTGTATTATTTATAAAACAAAAAGAATTTTTATACATTAACACGTGTCAATTAATATAATATTTAACTTTAAAATAATTTACTAGAATTATTTTTTTCCACCTATCCTGTCTCAATTATACGTAAAACATTTACAATCGCGATATTAGTTTTACTATAGATTATTTTATTCCTGCATGCAACATATTACTCCTAGTTATTTATCTCCTATCTACGATACTGTTTTCAGTAAGACCTACATGGCATAACAATGCTATTGGTTGAATCGATATGCGTGCGCATATCAACACATACGCCATATTAGGGGGGAAAGACAGAAGTCATTTATGTATAGAAAATGTATAGAACATTTTACCTGAAAGGTAAAACTAAAATATTTTTTACACATTTATGACGCAACTTGCATATTTCAAAATTAAACAGTATAAAATTTCATAAAAAAATATTTTTGTATAACATTTAACGCTTGAAACGCCACCTAGATAGCCTTGAATTAATGAATCAATAAAAACGCTCCCTTTGCGAGAGGAACAGAAATTAGAAGCATTTAATTTAGAGGAACAATTGAAATACCTCAAATTATGAAATTTATAAAACTTGCTAATTATTAATAGGCATATGTCAAAGAAAATACATATTATAAAATACAGTTTATTCTCCAATGTGCATATTAGTTCATTAAAATAAGTAGAAAACATCTGTTTGAATATAATCTTGTACATGTGATTAATGATATTTAATGTTTAATAACAACAAAAAGAACCTAACAATAGATATAGTAAAATAGTATAATATATAAAATAAAAATTCAATTACCCTAAACCATTGTAAATATTACCTATGAAAGCATAAAACATTTCATAACACCTACTTAATAAATATTTGTGCTTAAATGAATTATAATGTACCTAACCTTCATTGAGTTTTTAAATAATGATTATTCTAAACTGAACGGCGTGTGAATTCATACTTTTAAATCAGTAATGTAAATAATAATGCAGCTAAAACGTATCACATAATTATATATATTCTATTCAACACTATGTTACTCTATTACATTATAAATAATAAATTTATGTAATCAAAATATATACTACATTGTCACTCATTTAATAAGTTTATTACATTTAATAATTTTTGTAATTTTTACAGAATTACATGCTACAATAAGAAGTATCTTATGTATTTAGTAAACAGGCCAAGACGGAGGTTCTCCAGGTTTCAGTTCTCTTCCAAATAAAGCTGATTTGTCTCGATAATTGCTCATATATGTTTCAGAATAAAAACGATATAATTTTCTGACACATACAACTGAAACTGCAAGTGAACCTAAACTCATAACATAACCAATTACAACACGGTAGTTTTTTATTGAATTCTGAAACATTGTCATTTTAACGTCTTTATTTCAATTCTTGCTGTTTTGTTAACTGTTTCTTCCACAATCGAGTATGATTCCAATCCAAAAAAATACAAGAAGCTGTGAACGTAGGGAAGGTAACCACTACCCAATACCTCTTAATTGATCGTATAAATTTGGATATACCCATCAAACTAAAAAACAAATACGAAAAATATCATATTAATATTTTAGTGAACAATGTGATCATGCTAGAACAAATGCTGACACGCAACACAATATAAAAAGATATTTACTAAAAATTAAAAGCAGAACTATTGTGACAGATTTAATAAATATGACTATGCTGAATTTGCAATTCGACACAAATTAATGTCAAACAAGTAAGTATATCCTACTAAATTCCACGCTGTGCTATAAAACTATTAATTACAAATTTTTACACTGAAACAAATTAATAAACCCATTTTACAATCATACATCTTATGATGTGACGTAAACTATAAATGTCTACTTACATTTGATATACTTTTTTTACAACAATTACACTGCAGTAATTAAATAATCAAACACTTCTCACGAATACCTGTAGGTATAATTAGAACAACTGAACCATCTAAACCTCGCGTAAAGCACAACCGCGGGTAAGGTATAGAACAGACCTAATATCTCATAGAACAGTGTCCAACAATCTGAATTACCGATCAAACCGTACAAAAAAAAGATCAGAAGTTCAGAATGCCCTCTATGATTTACCAACATTAACATTATGTATAATACATATACTTCGTAATCTATGTCTGTCGATACCAGTTACTAGATGCATATCGGTAAGACAAACAAATGTAACGTCTGTAGGAAATATTAACTTTATTTTCGATTTTCTGTGGACGAAAATTTCACTGACTTATTGTTTAGATCTTTCCGATTAACATGAGACTAAACACGATATAATTTGAATTACATTTACTGGTTTAATGAATATTAACATATTTTTCCTTATCGCTTCTCATAGCTTATGAATAATCCAAATTATATCATGTTTGGTTTCATTTTAGTCAATAAGATCTGAACAAACGTAAAATTTTCGTTCGCAAAGAACCAAAAACAAAAATGTTCTCAAAGATATGAGGGTATTTAAGATTAGTATCAGTCCCTCTCTCTTTTCCAGCCACTATCCTTTTTACTGCAAAGCATAGCTGTCAAGCGATAAAATTCGTATCTCCTACACTTCAAGTGACCAAATCCAGTCCTTAATTGCGGTCGTTAACAAAAAAATAACAGTACTAAATTTTTGTATCGTTAGTACTTCAGATTGTTTGACACGAAATCCCATTACAATATGTCATACCACTTTTGTGATAGGATATCTTGTTTTACCATTTATTAGTAATTTTATACTTACATTTAGTTTCAAATTACTTCATACTACGAAGGTTTAATCTCACTTCAATTTGAAAGTGACAATGAAGTAATAAAGAGTATTTGAACTCTCAAATTCCAAATCACCTATAATCACTTTGAGTTTAAACTTCTTCTATAACAGTTTGTTTATATATTTATTTATGGTATTAACTTGTTATATGGATAATAAATACAACAATTTAGAAATATTATGTTTTAAAAAAGATGGTATATCCAACAAAAAAATGAATCGTATCAAGTTGTTTATTTGTTAAATTGCAAATTCGATTTATGGGGTAGGAGAAACCAAGATTCATGATACATATGTCAAAGTGGATAGAGCAATTTAATTAATCGAAAAAATGTTTTTGGGGCATATAAGTTAATTTATTCTAGTAGCTGGTGAATTCTATTCGTGATAGTATGATAACCGTGATCCAGATATTTCATTTTTTGATCCGATTTATAACTAATGCTATTATTTCCATAATTTTTCATTTCGATAAATATTACACTGGTAATGTTGAATGACGTCAAATAAGGATATTAAACCCAATAATAGTACTATTCTTTTTTCAATCGTGAACACTGCTTACATTTATTACTTATGTACAATATTTCATGTACGATACTATAAACACATTATCATATCAAAAACTGAAGACAAAGAAATTTCTTAAACAAAAACTGTAAGTCACAAAATTTTGTTTAAAACTATTATACACGCAGTAACCAAAGCATACATTGTTTCAAATGTGAAAATTTATAATTTAATGCTATATTTTTGGAAGATCATTTTGAAAAACCATTACAATTACTAAGTTTTACAGAATTTTCTTACTGGAATGTAAATAAAAGTAAATTCATTATTGAAATACTTCATTACATTACATGTGTATACATTGGATGAATATTACCATCAACGTAATAAAAATACATAATTTTCTTTCTTGATTACATCGCATCGTCGTACGAGCAAACGTTTAATGAAACAATAGGCACTGCACGTAAGTACCTTTGCCTTATCGAACGAAGAAGCAAAAGCACCAGTTCTTTATGAAATATTATTATTTACGGCAATTTTCTGAGGAGCCTCATATCAGTATCATTTAAAATATTACATTATATATATGTATGTATATATGTATGTACATATACATATATACACACACACATCTGTATATAATACTTCCGTAAAACCAGGTATGCAGCAATCAAGCGAAAATTCAATTCAGCTTGACGATTATCAATTTTATACAAATTATAACTTATCCACATCATGCAATATGCTAAATTCGCAACACAAACATGATGTGACTCTTTAATTTACATTCTTAATTAAATTTTCATGCTAGTTACATACGAGTAACAATCTAACGAAATTTTGCAATAACAATGTCCATTGAGAATATTTGAAAAATTGTATTTCACGTAGATGTATAATTTATAATGAAACTTTGGCGATCCGAGAACATGTACATATACATCAAATAATATACTATTCATAGTTGAGCGTCGGGATTAATCTTTTACTTTTCATTCCATATTTATACCCTGCTATGAGTTGTAACTCAGGTGCCAACGCAATAATACTCAATGTGATCTAATGAAAATATAGGGACGTATATATATATATTCTGATCGTTCGTACAAATTTATACTTGATATGATTTTTTTTGTTCTATTGCAATGCCATACTCAACAAGTAATTTTTCACTTGGCATCTGTTGACGGTAATACAGCTTCCGATGATGCATTTTTTACACTACATGAAACTTTATAGTCGCTCGAAGACTTTTCATTTTGTGCCGCAGTTGTTGGGGTTTCCGTATTCTTTGTGTTTCCGTCACACTTTATTTCTCTAAAATTTATATCATATGCGTATATAAATATTTTTAAATACATAATAACATATATGCATTTTTATCTACCTGCTATCTACAATTTCACTTGGATTAGCATTCTTATCGGCGGTGCAACCGGTATATAAATTACTCTCAGTACTTTGGTGATTTACATTTGTTTCTACGTGCAAAGCAGTACTATCAACTGAATCTTCAATTTTCATATCGCCCGCTCCAATGGTTTCTACTGTTACTTTGCTTCCTAATGCAGTTTCTGTTTTATTTTCAGCTGTTATATTCAACGTTTCTTTTTCACTTTCATCGCATGGTTTATTATCTATTATCACAGCATTCTCCATATTAAGAGTGTTTTCAAAATTATCAAAATTTGCCCAACCAGTAGATTCAACTGGTTCTGATGGTACAACATCCCATGGATTTACCTCAGGAAGTGTAGTGCCAGTTGATATGGGTTCTGGCTCCCAAGCTAAAATAATAAATATTAATGTAATAATGCAATAAATTAAAAAAAAATTAGAATTAGATTTTTATAAAATTCAAATTTATAAAAAATTAAAAGTTTATTTTGTATAAAATAACTTTTTTAATACAAATATATTATAAAAATTAAACCATACTCTCCGGAGGATCAATTTCCATATGCATATCTCGTGGATCTTCATCATCTTCATCAGATGAATTAGAATCATTATGCTGTTGCTTTGTTGGCCAATCACGTTTATCTACCACTGTTTGAAAAGTAAGTTCACCTTCATCACCCCATTCTACTCCTGCATTACAATCCTCCAGATCAGCTTTCTGTTTTTGCTCACAAATCTATATAAGATCATTAAGAATGTTCAGATCAAAAGTATTAAACAGAAATAATTGTTTTTAATATTATTTATACCTTATTAAACATATCTTCTCTCTTATCGAGATCTTCTTCGCTAAGAGTAAAGGCCAATGTTGTTAATTGGTCAACCGAGTTGCTATTGTAATGCATGCAAAGAAAAAGGAATTATAAAAACATTATTTTATATAACACTGTTTCATTACCATTTTCTTTTTCTATTATAAGATATTAAGTGTCTTTTTACTTCATAATCACAAATATATGCACATGTAAATGCAAAGAAATTACATAATTATTTACAATAAAATATGTATATAATAATGTATATTAAATTACTTACTGAAGAGCATCATCACCATCATTAAACTGATCATCATAAAATCCAAAAGTTTTGGTAAACTGTGGTGTCATATGCTGCCCCAAATAGTTGGAGTAAAACTGTTGTACATTATACAAAGCAAAATTTAAAAAACAATTTTTTTATATTTATAATAATCTATTACTCTTTTTATGTCAAAAGTTTTCTATTTTTCAAAGTCTCTCTTTTCAATGAATGTAATATTTATTTTACATACTATACATAAAGTACTAACTTGTTCAATTCGCTGAACCTGAAGAAATTCTTCTTGTGGGTAAGACCTGTATTCATCAGGATTATCACTAGAACTTGTTACTTGAGGTTCACCGCCCTAAAAATTTAGATTATTATTTTAACAGAGAAACACAAGTAGATAAAATTTATGTAATAATTTATACATACTAAAATAATTTGATGAGTGCTATTAATTTTTGCTAAGTCTGTATTCACAAAATTTTCCCATTTATTAAGACACTCTGGTGATAAATTATTCTTCAAAAATTTATCTAAATTTTCACTTTTTTCACATTGTTTAACAATATTATTTGCAATGTTTATTAAATGGCCCATATATCCCTGCTTATTTTCGTTTTCTTTACTGCTAAAGAACATAAAAGTTATTATTTTTATGAAACCATTATTATATTAATATAAAGTAGAAACTTGTACAAGATTTCTCTACATTATTATTATTATTATTATTTCTCTACATTAATTATTATTTAACATACTGTTTACTGTCATTTTTATCCCATGCTTCCAAAATTCGATCTATTAATCTGCATGTGTTAAATACCTAATAATTAAATTAAACGTTCAATTAAATTAAATATTTCTCCTTACATAAAGATAGACTTGTTTATCTTGAAATGATAATACTCACATCAACATAAATAATGTCGTTTGTATCCTTAAAATCACAGTTAATAGCTAAAGCCAGACAATGTTGTACTTGAGTGTGTAGAAAATTGTTCCACATGTATTTAAAAAATAAATCCTTAAAATGTACAAGATTTAGAGTCATAAATTAAATTCTTAATTATTGTAAAATTCACTTACCAGCAACGTTTGAAATGTGCCTAATTCTACTAAAGTTTCATAAACCTTCACATTTTCAGTGGTCATAAGGGTCGTGAATAACTTTGCAACATGTAAACGTGTAATACCAACTGGACATTCTAATACACCAGTAGTTGTTTTAACAGGAGGTTTCTGTAACATAAGCATATTTTTTAAAAATTGTATTAAATAAAAATTTGCAGAAATGGTTTTTAAAAATGCAATTACATTAATAATAATACTAATAAGAAAATTAAGATATATAATATTTACATAAGGTGGATCTAATAGAAGTTTGTGAAGCTGTTCTAAATAAGGCAAAGTTGCATTTGATAGCTTTATATGCTCTTCGCTATCTGTAACTTCATCTTCAATACCATTTCCATGAACACTGCCTTCATTTTTTCCACTGAAAATTCAAATACAATTGCTTCAGAGAAAATTCTCTTATAAAACGTTAAAAATACTTTTAAATAATTTACATCCTTACTTGTTAGCTTTTGGTAAAAGTGTAAGAAGTACCTGAATTCCACCAATAATACTACTTTCTAGTTTCTCTCCAGTTAAAATAGTCTCTAGCAGCAGGCTTACTGTGTCTGCTCTGTAATTAAAAATATTTTACAAACACCAATTTAGTGTTTATGCACTTAATTTTTTTCACTCTTCGTACTTACGATTCAAGAGTATTTAAAATAGGATCTGGACCAGTACGTATTGTAGACGTACGTTGATATTCTCTTGCAGTAATTATCATATCACAAAGTAATTGTGCAGCATTTGCATGTTTATTTGGTTCAGAATTAGGAGATAATAATTTTACCACTCTTTGCACTAACTGTTGGCTATCCAACCACTGATAAAATAAATATGCATGTATGTATATAAAATTTGATACATAGCAGTACAATGAAATACAAAAAAATATCTAAATTTCATATAAAAATTAAATTTTTATCACTTCTTACATTTAATATATTTTGCCGCATATTTCCTTCAACCTGACTAACAAGTTTTAGTACTAAGTCCATAATTGCAGATGTCTCTAAGTGTTGTAAAAGTAGATCGACACATGTTTGACGGCTTTTCAGAAATTCTAAAAGCTGCAAACAAGTGAACTGATACGAATACCAGTTCTGGCGGAAAAGAAGGAAATGTAGGATTTATAGGTTCAGGTTGTGTCCAAGGAACATAATATAATTTAACATTTAATACTTGTAATACAATTATGCATTAAATAAATGAAACTATCTTCTACATTATTCTTCGCATTCAATTTTAATAAATTTAGTTCAATAACCTGTAATTACCTGGACAGTTTTACGACCAATAAGTACTCCAATAGTTTTACTAAAAAATGATGCTAAAAGTGGATTCAATGGTTGGTCTGTATCAATAAAAGAATACAGTTTTGCTAAAAGTGTATCATTGCCTAAAATACAATAAAATGTTAATAATATATTTTTTGTAGGTTAAAATTATAACTAATTAAATAATGTTTTTCATTGATATTATGTTTCTAATACCTGCTAATTTTTCATTTAAAAGTGGTACATCACAAGTCAATAGCTCACAAGCCACATTTGGATATTTATAACGCCAACGTTCCTCTATATCTGTTGATGGTTCTTTAGTTGTAAGTGTTATTAATTCCTCCATTACATCAAACCTTGTGAGACTATAAACATTGTTATATTAAAACTATTTAGTATTTATAAAAATGTGTACTAATTTTACTTACTAGTCTATAAGCTTCCTATTTTGACTTTTACATTCTTGCAAAATATCCTCTTCATCCATTAGCTCATGCAATGTAACATCCTAAAATTATGAACAAAATTAAATTTACTTTGCATTCTGTTAGTAAAAGTATAAAAATTTAATTTATTAAACTACATTTAATAAACTGCTTAGAAAATAGGTTATCAAAGGAATTGTACTTTAATGTGTTAAAATCTTTTTTAAAGGCTATAAAAATATCTAAGGGTTAAGATTTGTAACAGTTTAAATGTAATACCAAAAAATTTAATAAATTTATAATACAATGAATAAGAATAAAACAAGATATTACAACACAAATAACATAATCTAAAATATTTGAATCCTACAACTAGTCTGAATTTAGCTTTTAAAAGAAGCACCTTTTTTAATGAAGATCACATTTTTATGCCAAAAAGGTCATAATTTAAAAATATTTCTTAAAAGTTATTGATATATTTTTTAAATGTTCATCAATGAAAGCTACTGAAAGCATACAAAAAGAATAATGCCATATAAAACATAGTACCGATAACTTTAAATCTGGTCAAATATAAATACAAAATCAAAATGTTTACCAATATTTTTAATTAATTCATAATTAATTTTTTTAATTTATAAGATTTCGATTAGTAAAAACAAAACAATTTTAGATAAAAAGGCTTTATTACCTCTTTGTTAAGAAGTGCCTCGATATTAGGAGATGACACATAATTATTTGTCCAAAACATGATGCGACCGTGTACCTCGTCTTACTCGACCACGATACGATTAATCGGATGTGAAAATAATCACAACATTGAAGTAGTGGCCACTAAAAAAATAACGTAATACTTTGCGGGACAGAGAGCCAACTAACATTGCATGAACGTATTAGAACAGTGACGACGCTGTGAATAATTACAGCGACAACTCCACAGTATCACTGTGAGAAACAAAGCAAGAGATTTTTTTTCTTTCCTAAAATAAAATGTAGTTTAAACTGACACTTTTTCCCCGAAAAGCAGAAACACTTATTAAGGATTGTTTCAACTTTGACGTTTCCCACAAACGTAATATTTTATAATCGACTTTCGACTAAGTGAATGCACCTTATTTCAGAACATTCAGTTTCGTAACTGAGATTTAAGTAGCATTTCCATGGTGAACAAATAAAACTAAATTTCTTTCAAATATCAAAAATTAGAATTTAATATAATCGATTGATTTTAAATAATATGTGTTAATAATAAATTTAAATAAATAAATCAGTATCTCTATATAACATTTCTAAATTTATGATTATTTATAAAAAATCAATTAAATATGTTTAAAAAAAAATCAAAATAGTTTAATTTCATGATACTCTGTAATAAAAAGAATATAACTGCATACATATATGTATCTGCAAGATATAAAATATATAAGAAAATATAATAATATATAAAAATATATTTTAGCTTATTCAAGCGCATTGTTTTAACATACATTGTTTTTAAAAAAATTTTTAATATCTTTTTACCTAATAAAAAATTACTAAATAACATACTAAATTCAAAATTTTATTTTATTTTATTATATATATTAGTTACAGTAAATAAATTTCTATACCATTTCGAACAGATTATTAAAACTTTAGCCTCAAAAGTAATTTATATTTTTATAAAAATTTGTTAGACGGTATGGGTAAAAAAGACAAAAATAAAAAGAAAATAAGTGGTAGTGTAAAAACTGCACTCAAAACTGAAAAGAAACTGAATGCTAAGCAGAAAAAGGAATTAGCTGCACTTGGCGAGGTTAGGCAAAATATAATATTATAAACTTACATTAAAAATTTCTAAGATACTCAATTTTTTATCAATACATATTTTAATATGTAACTACAACTAAAATGTAAAATTTATCGTACGAAAGTGATATTGATTTATTTTTTTTAAATCTAGGATAATATAGAAGATATAGTTGCTCAAATTGAAAAAGAGGAAGCAAAAAGGCAACATGTTATTGAAAAGACAGTAACACCACCATCTCGACGTGTAAATTTTACTTTAACATTAAATCCTTTCAAAGATGAACTTATTATGTTTGGAGGAGAATTTCATGATGGACGCATGGTAAACTACAAACATACTTTTATTTTATTAATATGAGATTTTATAGGCAAAAGTAATACTTACTTCAGTTAAATATTTATGTTTAGACATTTGTTTATGGAGATATGTTTATATATAATTTAAGTAAAAATGATTGGACGATTATAAAAGCACCTAGTGCTCCACCACCACGTTGTGGTCATCAAGCAGTAGCAACAACTACAAATAAAGGAGAATTATGGATATTTGGTGGTGAATTTTCAAGTCCTTCAGAATCACAATTTTATCACTATAAAGATTTATGGGTCTATCGATTTGCAGAGAAAAAATGGGAAAAGATTTTGTACGTGATCATATCTTTTAAATATATGTTCCAGATCAAACTTTTTTGTTATAAATTTTTATTAATTCTTTTTTAAGATCTCCTGGTGGACCATCTGCAAGAAGTGGCCACAGAATGATACATATAAAAAAGCAATTAATAGTTTTTGGTGGATTTCATGATAATTTAAGAGATTATAAATATTATAATGATGTACACATATTTAATCTTGAAACATATACATGGCACAAAATTGAGTTATCTGGTTGAATTTTAATAAATAAAAGTCTTATTTTCAGGGTAAATCATTATATTAAAGGTATATTGTATGAATTACAGGTATTGCACCACTTCCAAGATCTGGATGCATAATATTACCAACACCTGAAAATAAAGTTCTTATATATGGTGGTTATAGTAAGGAAAGAATAAAAAAAGATATTGATAGAGGTTGTATTCATAATGATATGTTCTTAATGACTCCTGAAAGTAAGTATTCTTTCTTTACACTAGAATATTCTATGTAATAATCTTAAATAATGTTAAACATTTTATTATAGAAAATGATCAAACTGGCTTAAAATGGAAATGGGTATCTGTAAAACAATCAGGAATTAAAATATCACCCCGTTGCAGTGCATCAGCCATTTTGGTTCAACCCAATTTGGCTTATCTATTTGGTGGAGTTTTTGATGAAGAAGATAATGAAGAAGAACTTCGTGGAACGTTTTATAATGATTTAATAGCTTTAGATTTAGAAAAACTCCAATGGCACATAGGTAAATACATTGATTACAATAAAACTTTTAACATCATAGGAGACTAAAAAGATATGTTATTACTTAATTAATATTAGTAACGCTACATGGAAAGAAGGATGTAACTACGCGGCGTCGAAGGAGAAAATTGAAGGAAGATGAACAAGAAAACAATACTGAAAATGCAGATGACAATGATAATGAAAGACAAGAATCTCCTTCCACTTTAATTGAATCTGTAATTACTAATAATGATGAAGAAATATTCACAGTTACAATAGCACCAGCACCAGCACCAATTTCTGTTACTGATGAAAGGGAAAATACGTATAAAAATATATTTGTTCCATGTCCAAGGATAAATCCTGGACTTGCTGTGAAGCATAATGTTTTATATTTGTATGGTGGTATGTTTGAAGATGGAGACCGACAATATACACTCAGTGATTTCTATAGTTTGGGTACATATATTAATAAACAATTTAATAAATGTTACATATATGAATAGTAGTAGATCATAAAATAAAATCTGTTGTAAAATTTTACACCCTTTACAGATTGTCGTAAATTAGACGAATGGAAAACAATACTAAGAGATGATTTATCTTCACAAAGTTGGTATGATTCCAGCGACTCTAGTTCCAGTAGCGAGTACACAGATGATTCTGAAGATGAAAAGATAAATGTTGATAAAAATGAATGATTTCATTGTATTATAAAACATAATTTTTTTTATCAAATATATTAAGTTCTTAATTATTTTAAATGTTTAATTTGACTTATACCTTATACATTATCTGTTTCAATTATTTATTTTTACAAAAATAAATCATTAAATTGTTTAATTTTGATTCTTGTGTACAATTGTTTTATCTGCAATTTTATTCCCAAGTTGCTCCATAATGGAAAAATTCTAGAAATGAAGTAAGTGATAATTATGAATCTTTATAGAAGTATATAAAAACAGGAAAATTGTAATTTACCTCTGTGATAATATATAGTGTACAATCAGAAGTATAAGGATAAGAGACACTATTTTTATTTTTTGTATAATTATTTTTTGAAAATATAAATATATTAAAAATTTTACTTCCACCTTTAATCAAGCTAACAACATCATTATAAAACGTAAAATCATCAGGCTTACTAGTTACAATGTGAACTGTAAACAAAAATTGTTTATAAGTCTTTAATAAATTAAGATATATCTCATATCATAAATAATTACCTTCTGGATTTAACTTTTTGTTAACATTAGCCATAATACTTCTAATGTCCAAAATAATTGTCAAGACCTCATCTATTCTTTTATCAAGAGAGACATTTTTCCATTCATTAAACTGTAATGAATATACACATGAACTTAGGATTTTGAAATATATTAAGTGCCAAAATATAATTTCACCTGTAATGGTAATGGATATGGTACTTCCATTAATGATGACACTGATGCAAATTCTGGAAAAGTATTTGATAATCTTTTGTACAAATCGTCAGAGATAAATGGTATTATGGGTGCAGATACACGCAAAAATACTTCTAAACATTTTCTTAAACTGTATGTGTGACTTGTATGTATATCTGTGCTTTCACTTCTAAATCCCCATTTAGTTGCTTCCTAAATAAGATCAGATTGAACTTTAAATATTAAAAGTACTTACTAGTATTATACTTTAGTTATAATTTTTAATATCATTAAATTAGATGACCACAATCTTACCAAATAATAATCACAAAATTCATAATAGAAGAATTGTTTCATTGATGCAACAGCTTTGTGAAAATCTCGATCTACAAATGCATCATTAACTGTATTGATCATCAGAGATAGTCTACTTAAAATCCACTGATCAATAATTGCTATATCTGTAGGTTTCTTATACACATTTTCACTTGTCATAAGTAACACATACTTGCTTGCTTGCCAAATCTTATTTAAAAATAATTTATTTGTTCGACATTCCATAATATCGAAATTAATACGTTGATCTATATAGGTAAAAATATATATAATAATTATAACATTAAAAGATGAAAAGAAAAATATTATACATTAATACATACTAACTTTTAATATTATGACTGCATAACGTCATACGTAATGCATCTGCACCACATTCTGGTATACCATTAGGAAACATTTTCTTATTTGCAGTTAACATCCGTTTCAGAATAGTTTCATCAATAATACCTGCATTATAATTTGCTTTCATTTGAACAGTAAGTTCCTACTTATAATAAAATATTTAAATAAAATATTTTGTTTACAAAACACATTTTGAAATAAAATGGTTCTTCATGCTTACATTTAAAGTAATACCATTGATGATATTTTCTGGAGAAACAATATTTCCAAGTGTTTTAGACATTTTTTTCCCATAAGCATCACATAAAAGACCATGGAGTAAAACTTCCTGAATTAATGAATCTTAAATGATTACAAAGGAATAAGACAAAAGAAATGTATATATTATAAGGCAATACATCTTACATTGAAAGGTAGACGATTAGTTAATTCTAATCCTAACATTACCATTCTTCCAACCCAAAAGAAAAGAATATCGCTTCCTGTTTCCATTAATGTTAAGGGATAATACTTCTTAAAAATTTCCATCTAAAAGTATATCTAGTAATATAATATAATGATAATCAGCTGTATATTATGAAATTATTATGTCTTTATACCTTCTCTGGCCATCCCATTACTGCAAAAGGAAGTATTGCAGAAGAAAACCAAGTATCTAATACATCTTGATCTTTATATACTTTTATATCTGATCCATATTTATTTTGTGCAATAATTTTTGCATCATCTTCAGTTCGAGCGATTATCCATTCAGTTTTACCATCTGCTGTAACATAATATGCAGGTATAGAATGCCCCCACCATATTTGTCTTGATATACACCAATCTCTAAGAAAAATGTTATCATTAAAATATAAATATTATTAATCTTTTTTATATATGTTACATACTTTTGTCTTACCTGATATTATCAAGATAATTGTACCATAATTGTTCATGTGTATTAGGTATTATTTTTAAATGTTCCTGCTTTACAGCTTGTACTGCCTTTTGAGCCATATCTTTACACCTGATAAACCATTGTTCTTTAAGCATATATTCAATTACATCGTGAGAACGTGAACATAGAGGTATGCACATTTCATGATCCCTAATACTTCTCAAAAGACCTTTATTTGACAACTCGTGTAAAACTTTTTCACGGGCAATAAATCTTGGCAAACCCTAAAATTATTTGCAATAGAAAAAGACTATAATGCAAACGCTTTTTATATTAACACAAAATTTATACAAAACACATTATACAAATTAAGTAACTAAAAAGTTACTGTACCTTAAATTGTTTCCCTACATCTGTTATATTTCCATATTCATCAATAACTTCAATAATACCTAAGTGATGACTCGTTGCAATTGTGTAATCCAAAGAATCATGTGCTGGTGTTACTTTAATTGCACCTGGAAAATTTCTATTAGTATGATATCAAATTTATTACATAATATATAAAATTATATAATATGTATAAATAATTGTAATGTAAACATTTGTAACAAATAAAATATATTTACCTGTTCCAAATTGTTTATCAACTGAAATGTCAGAAATAATAGGTATATATGTCTCTCGTAAAGTATGCCAGACTCGCTGCCCAATGAATTGTGCATACCTTTCATCTTCTGGATGAACTGCAATTGCTACATCTCCAAAAAGAGTTTCTGGCCTAGTAGTTGCCACCACTATCTCATATTCTAAGAAATATAAATCAAACAAATTTTCTTATATAAATGAATTATTACATATAACATAAAAAATATATAACAAGAAACATTACCTGAATCTTTCACTGGATAAGCTATATGTGCTATTTCACCGAAAGCAATCGCTTTCTCATATCCTGGAACTTGGAGTTCTGTTTTTTTAGTAATATATAAATGTTCTACTTCAATATCAGATATTGTGCTATGTAAAGTAGGAGACCAATTAATCATATCTTTCTTTCTATATAATAAGTTTCGATTGTTTAATATTATAAGTGCTTCTAAAACAGCTTTATTATGTTCCTAAAATTACAAATACAGAAATATAATTTCTTTGTTCAAAAGAATTAGATGTTTTCACAAAAAGAAAATATTGAATACCTTACTCATTGTAAAATATTCTTTAGACCAATCTAAACTAGCACCTAAAGCTTTTAATTGAGTTTTTATTGCATTTTGTTTTTCATTTTTCCATTGCCAAACATATGAAAAGAACTCCTCTTCTCCTATATTAGATTTACCAATACCTTTTGTTTTAGAAAGATATTTCTCTACTATCATTTCTGTTGCAATTCCAGCATGATCGAAACCTGGAACCCATGCCACAGAATGCCCCTTCATCCTGTACCTACATACAAATTATATTTTTTGCATACTATAGTTCCATATTAAAAAAATTAATAATTATTAGTAATAATACCATCTTGCTAATATATCTTGAATTGTAACAGTTAATGCATGCCCTAAATGTAAAGTTCCAGTTATATTTGGAGGAGGTAAAAGCATTTTTATCATTGGTTTCTCATTACTTTTAACATTAAAATAATCGTTTTTTTCCCAAATATGATACCATTCATGTTCACTTTCTTTAAAATTAAAAGTTTTTGGAAAATCTAGAATAAAACATAATGGCAATAATTTTTAAAAAGATATTATTTTTAAAGATTATTATATAAAATGTATAAGTACTTGATAACGATTGGGTAGAATATTTATCGTAGTGGAATTTATAATAAGAACTGAAGCGTAGTAAATTATTGAATTGTAAAAGTTTCATTATAAATCAAAAATACTGTTTTCCTTATCGGTACATTTTATGTTGAAGAAAACATAACCAACGATATGAATAACATTAAATTACTTATTTGTCATAATATTACAAATTAATAATTGTTATTAGATGCAATTGCGTTCATGCTCATTAATTAAAGTTTTATATATCATGAACATTATAAATTTTTTATTTAATATTCAGACATTTTTATGTTATTTTCAACTATGAATTCATGTTCTTCCATAAACTAGTACGGTTTACATGCATATATCTATTGCCGATGATACCTATTAATTAAATATATTTTATTATCATTGTTATTCAAATGAATATATACATACATTTATTTTCAAAGTAATAAATTGCAAACTATTAGATGTTTACGTATATTTTTTGTTTTATTACTTATTTAACCATTATAAATTTTTTTTGTGAAAATTATTAATTATTATTTATACACGTAATAATATTTAGATATTATACATAGAGAAATAAATTAATGATTAAAACAGTAAATTATAAAATATAGAGAAAATCATTTTTATTTATTAATATTTTAACAATGAAGTGTAATTAATATTTTTCATTATTTACTACAAAATATTACATTAAATACATAAGATTTCTTAATTTTTGAATTAAACATTAAAAGTTCTTGAATTTCTGCAGTAATTGTCGTTGCTTTAAATAAAGAAAAAAAACATTAAACACTAGACGTTCTTTATCTTATTCCTTTTAATACGATCAAATATTATCCTTGTCTGACTTAACCGTAAGAATTTATTAAAGAGAAAGGAAACGCCCACAAGGTTCAAAGTTCCATGCTGATAAGTTGGCTTCGGCGTTTATGTTGATCCGAAAATCCTGTTTGCTTTCATTCTAGAGTTACGTAGCGTTCCATAATTATCAGCAGTTAGATTCTATAGCATAATTTTTGTATTTTTGTTAAATTTGGAATATTTCTCAATCATGAACGTAAGTTTCAGTGACTTTTTCTTTGTATTAGGTACTAATGTTATTAATACAAATATATACTTGAACAGTATAACTTTTCGTGATGTTTATTTTATATTACTAGGATTTGTATGTGATTACGTACTTATCTTATACTAATATTACATATTTGAAAAATATATATGTTCAAAAACAGCATAATTGTTTATGGATAATTACTAAAAACTGGTTTATGTGTATATATAAGTATGCATGTGGTTTCTTATTTGTCTATAAAATTTACCTTTTTGTTTTGTTATAGCGATAACTATCTTGAGAAATGTAATAAATATCCATTGTGTTTTGTAAGATATACTGAAAATAATTAGTGTAAAAATTAGTAATGACTTTGCAGGAATATATTCATTAAACTATTATAATTATTATAAATTATGTGGTGAAGGTAAATATTTAAATAAATGACATTTATTTATATTGAAGGGAATAGTTGCTCTTGTAACTGGTGGTGCTTCTGGATTAGGACTTGGTGTTGTGCGAAGATTTATAAAAGAAGGTGCCAAAGTAGCTATTGCAGACTTACCAAGATCTAAAGGAAATGAAATTGCTGAAGAGATTGGTGATTCTGCTATCTTTACACCAATGGATGTAAGTATTAAACAGTTAGCATTAATACCACTACTATTATTAACAGTAATAATTTTAACTATTGAAGAAATACTAATGAAATTTTAGCTTATATTAATGTAATATATATTTCTTTACATTATAATTTATTTATCTTATAATTATCAATTTTTTAAGACTTTATTGTTTTATTTGTATCAATATAATTCCTATTGTTTTAATTGACATTGAAAATGTTATTGATTTTCTTTTTTATTTAAAATTACTTTATATATGATCTATCATTTTATATTGAACTTTATAAAAAGAATATCTACAATAATTAAATACTTTGCACTTCTTTATAGGTGACATCACCAAATGATATCAATAGTGCTATAAATACTATAGAAAAGAAATTTGAAAGACTAAATGTCATAGTAAATGCAGCAGGAATAGCCTGTGCACACAAAATATATAATTTTTATTCAAATGAACCACATAAAGTAGAAGATTTTCAAAAAGTGATGAATGTAAATGTCACTGGGACATTTAATGTTATTAGATTAAGTGCACCACTTATAAATAAGAACAATCCAGATCAAGATGGAGAACGTGGAGTAATAATTAATACAGCAAGTGTTGCTGCTTTTGAAGGACAAATGGGTCAGGTAGCATATTCTGCTAGTAAAGGTGCAATTGTTGGAATGACTTTACCTTTGGCTCGTGATCTTGCTAAAGTTGGTATTCGTGTTGTTACAATCGCGCCTGGAATATTTGATACACCTATGTTAGGAAGTTTACCAGAAAAGGTGCGCGCATATTTAAAGAAAACGGTACCATTTCCACCAAGATTGGGACGTCCAGAAGAATATGCTCAACTAGCACAACAAATTGTTGAAAATCATCTTCTGAATGGAGAAGTGATAAGATTGGATGGCGCTCTTAGGATGCAACCCTAAATTTATGTAATTCTACATTGTTTATGTGGAATTGGATAGAGGATGTTTAGAACATGGATTTTTTAAATAAAAATTATATAAAAGTGGATAAAATGTATGAAAGATGAATAAAACGGTTAATTTTTTACATGCAACACCATTATAATTCTCTTAGAATGTACACAAACAACTAAAAGTTTCCATCTATTATAGGTATCGACAATTTTCTTTATTACCTTATGACTGTACATTAATGTCTTGTAAATACGTTGCAAAAGTCGCAACATTCTTCTTTAAATAGTTCACTAGAGTATCATCTAGCAAAAAAGTTGTGTACATAGTATTAACATAAAAATCGTTTAGTTGTCCCATTACTCGTTAGTCTTTCTTTCCAATAACCTCTGGAGATTTCCAAAATTCCAGTAAATGTTGGAATTTATTTTGATGATTTTTCGGAAGAGCCAGTTTATTTGTTAAGGCAGGATAATCAGGATCTCCGAGGTCTAGTCAATCCTAGGCATTTGATTCCTTCAGATTTTGTAGTTTTTCTAATTGATCAGGTTGTAATTCATCTGGAATACTTGCCCTTCCCCCTACGACCATTTTTTCTGGCACTATTTCAATATCTTCTGTTTCTTGTACTTCGATCACTGTACCACGAGACGGTATAGATTGAGAATTATCCGCTGTACTTGGCCCAGATGTTGAATCAGCTTCACTACCGGAACTGCTACTAATTGGAAATGGTGCTGAATCTGTTGGTAAGTCATCAACTGTTGATTTCTCTTCAACATCTTCAATTATTTCTGTAGTTTCTTGCTCTTTCTCATCCATTATTACGGTCGCCTCTTTACAGTCACTTTCATTCATATCGGTAATGGTGCTTGATGGTAAATCACCTTCCGAACTTTCTGTTGATTTCATCGCGTCATCAATGGTTTCTTCTAATCCTGGAAATGGATGCTCGATTTCTTCCATTGGTGTGGCGGCAGTAATCACAATCTGTGCAACACCAAGTCCGAAATCTTCTTTGGATTGATCAGCGTTCAAAGATTGCGGGTGTTTTGCTTTCTCGTCATCTATCTAAAAATAAAAAAAAGGAAATGCATAGAACTTTGAAACTGCCAATTGTTTAACAAATTTGTTTCGGCTATCATTTAAGAAAACGTCATTTACCTTTGTTCCCGATTCATCCGATACTTCTACAACTAAGCAGCAATTTCATGTACATTGTAACACGGATTAAATGTAAACGCGATAAGTAACAGTAATGATTTAAAACTTACCTACTATACCAGGCCCTGCTGAGTTATCACCTTCAAACTGCGAACCGTATTGACTTTTTTGGTCCTTTGAGAGATTTATGATAAAACCCTCTTGTTGCTGTTGTTCAATGTCTGCATTACTAGATGTTACATCTTGTGATTCTACGTATTAAATATAACAGTGAGAATATTTTTTTTATTATAATTTAATTTTCAAGATTCCATTATTACCTTTCATTATATTTTGCATTTCATCTTCTAATAAGAATTCTGGAACTTCGGGTGGAGTAAAGACAGGTGGTGCAGAGCTTGGTGGAGTTATGTTTTCCTGATAATGTTAAAAAGAGTACAATCATAAAAATAAAGAAAATCGAATTAAAAAAATATTTATCAAACATAACATTACGAGATTTAAGAATGCAAAGTCATAGTTGTTTAAAAACATCCATGATTACTTATCAATTGAAATGTAACCTGTGGAGTCAAAGGTGAACCGTCTATGGCACAAGGTTCTACGATTAAAGATGGAAATATTCCTTGTTCTCCGCGTAATTCTCCCTCCCACCATCCGTCATCAACATCATGCGGTTCTTTTCTTAAGACTTTCAAGATATCGCCCTCGAGGAAACTAAGTTCTTCATCGCATGTGGCATCATAGTCATAAAGAGCAATACAATACTGTTCCGCTTCTAGAAAAAGATTAATAACATATTTTAATAATGTTAACTATTATCAGAATATATTTTATTCTATGATTTTTCTTTTACATAAATCATTATAAATGAATTAACCCTTTGATTGCTACGGGCGCATATATGCACCCAGCGAAAACTGTCGCTGTGGCCTATGGGCGCAAATGTGCGCCCAGCACAAGCCGTCGATATAGACTATGGGCGCACATGTGCGCTCGGCGACGGCTTTGATCATTTACAGCTGTCTTACTGAATTTGTCAAGAAATTATTTGATCATATCCGTGTAACACTCAGAAACAACATACCTTGTTGCTTATCAACAAGAAAAATCTCGTTTATTTCGTCAGTTTTCCCTATATCTTAAATTCGTTTCATCTGTTCATCTGCCATTTGACAAAAGTTATGTATGGTTTGGAGTTCGTTTTGTACATTTCATTTTATATATTTTATAATACATTATAATTATCAAATTATGGCGTTTTAAAACTTTACCCTTGACGAATAAATAATATATATTGAAGATAAAAAATATTTAAAAAATTGAAAAATATTAATTTTGGAGTGGATAAAGTAACAGTAATTTGATTCTGTACAATATTACAATTGAATACACCGCCGAACAGATTCAGATTGTGTGAAAAAGTATTCAGTCCCCAGCGATAGTTAGTGCCGGTTGCACGCCGTCGACGCGAAGCGTTTCGGCTCAGAGTCTTCAGCAGTCAAAGGGTTAAATTACATGATTATGTTGTACAAAATAAGACATAGATTTACCTCCTATATGATTTTCTACAATAGCTTCCGACGCTGTAGTTTGTAAATTAGCGTCTGGATCCACTGCATCATGATCGTCAATAGTATAATCTACAGAGGAGAAAGATATTTGCTGTACTAGTCCTGGTCCCTGAGAAGTGAGACCAGATGTTGTGTCTCTTTCAACGTCGAGGTAGTTTTGAGGAACAAAGCCCTCTTCCCCACGATAATTTCGTGCACGAAGCCAACCATCGCCATCACCCTCGCCAACAACTTCGAGTTGTTCACTTTCAACAATTGACAATTCGTCAGGATTTTGCGCCTATAATGAAATGCATTTTTAGCATATATAAATATTTTTCTAGCAAAAATGCTTTTGTTTAATTTAATATTTCTACGACAATAAGTAACGTAAGTTACAAGATGATGATATCCATACCGTATACGAATACAGTGCAGTGCATTTATATATTTGCTGCGTAGACTGCATTTCGGATGATTCACGAATTTCAGTTTGTTCATCCTTTTCCTCGTTATCCCAGTCTACAGCTGTTGGATCATCCCAACCAACTGTAAGCTGTTCTATTCGTTGTTTCTCTTCCTCCAGTAAAGCTATCGATCAATTATAATTAAAATTCCTGTATTTTTAATGACAACTGTTACGATTTCTGACATACAACATCCATGCCTACATACCATCAACTTCTTCGCTATCATGTCTTTGTCTTTCTTCCGTTGTTTCTTCTTCTTGCTGAGGAACGTTTCGTGCACTGCCTGGTCGTTCAACAGTTGTCAAATCACTTCCACCATCTCCATCGCTATCATAGAATGAATCCGAGGACGGATGTTCCTACGTAATGTAAATATACATTTTTAACGATGCTCGATGAAATTTTGTTTTGCGAGAAAAAAGAATGAATTTGAAAGTAGATTAAGATAAACACCGCTGTTCCTGATGCATCGGTTCTGACAGAAAGGGAGCTAGCTGAACGCGGCATATCTTGGACGCTTAAAGTTTCTGCCTCCTGTAGCCACTCGTCAACATTTACTATAAAAATAATAAATGTAAATTAACAGAATTGGTGTTGTAGTTGGTGATACGATTTGCAACGCTAATGTCATCGGAATCGAGGAAAAGACTTGTAACAAACCTCCACCGTTTCGAAGGCATTCTATTCTTGCTTCTGCCTTCAGTTTTGCTGTCTAATGGAACAAGTAAACAGGTAAGGAAGAGAATTGATGCGAGTCACGTTTCACCACATATCTTACCTCTGCACGTCGTATCATATGTTTCAGTTCATCAATTTTCGTATCTAAATCTGGACCTTGTGGATCATTTGGATCAGTCTACAATCATTGTTAAATGTAGCTATCAGTAAATCGTTTTTCAACATAGGATAGAAAATAATGCAAAAGATTGATGCAATGGTTGGTTGTATATTAACCTTTTGTCCAGACTCTTTCAGTTGTAGAAGAACTTGTAATTTTCTATTATTTTCTCTAATAGTGCTTACTTCACGTGCTATTCTTGTCGACCAGCGACGAGCTTCTTTTCCAAGTGTAGCTGCAGCAGAATGATCAGCTGTTATCCTGTAACAAATTTATTTTCCAGGGGTTTGTAAAAAATTAATGTTTCAAGTCTTATATCAATTGGTGTATCATATACAAACCTTTCTACCGGATCATTGTCACAGGCCTCGAAATCATATTGTATATGTTGCTTTAAGACAGGATAATACAAACAGCAGCATTGTATATTGTACTCTCTAGTAAGCTGTAAGAATTAGAAAATGAACGAGATAAACAAATTTCTCTCTTGATCATTTTATCGTACTTACTTGTTGCGCTTGATCACGAATTTTTCCAAAGCTGTTTTGAGTAGCTAAGCAGGTCAAGAGTTCTGTACGACCCATTAACGTTAAATATTCTGCAACTTTATCATAAACACCTTGTTCCAAATACTGTTAAACGAGAAAAAACGAATTTTTACGTTTTCTAAACACTTCAAAGGAGAAAACTGTAAAGTAACAAAAGTAGCTTCTTACTTGCATGGTGGTTTGTAAATCGACTACAAAATATCTATTCTGATGTGCATTGGCAGCGGCAAGGCTAAGTAAATAATCATTTCGAGCTCCGGTTGACTTTTCTTCTAAAGCATCGCGTTTTGAGCTTACCTAAAAGTCGTAATCCAAAGAATTCAATATTTATTTAGATTACTAAAAATAATTTAATTATATAATATTTCTCATAGCATTTCACTACCTTTGCACTATTTTTTTGTAACGATGTTATCGATTGAAAAAAGGATCCCTTCTTTTTCTTTAACCTGAAAATAATCAATGTCTTAAATTGAATACCTGAAATCTTTAAATCTGTAGTTAATCGCAAAAGTACGAGTATTTATTGTTCTTAATAATGCAAACACAAGTATGTACTTTTCTTCGATGTCTTTTGCCTTATCACGCACATCATGAGCGCTATGCTCCTCATCGAAATACAATTTCTTTGTTTTGTCTACATCTTGCACACACATTTGTAGTTCTTTTTGTACTATCATTAATTGGTCGATTGCCTGAATGAAAAACAATGTTATGCATTTCCTATCTACGGGCGTATAACGTATTCATTTAAGGAATTATACCTTCTTAGAAATTTGAAGTTTGTGCATTTTTAAACTTTTTGCATCGTCAGCAATTTGTTGCTGAAAAACTTCTACTGCTGCTAATCGTGCTCTAGCCAGCTTTTCGTTTTCTTCCAAGACGGTTCGCCAAACATTCCACATATTCCTGAAATCGACAATTATCTGAACTCAGATCTTAGAATGATATTACACTTTTCAAGACTTTTGCTGAAAATAATATCAATTTAAGCTAAAATAACTTTTATATAATATTCAAGGAATAAAATATACCATTTCTCCTCTCCACCTTCGACTTTCAGATCTGGAATGTTTGGTATCTTTTTATTCAAATATGCGGATGATATTTTAAGGAGCGCCTGAAATGAATTGCTCAGCGATAAACATTCTATAAATTCAATGGACACAATCTTAAACATAATTCCAATATCTCTTTATTACAAATTCTTCCTCTTACCTCGGAATAAGATTTTTCGATTGCAGACTTCTTTATCGTAAAGTTGCTGGAAGATAAATTAACAATATCAATTATTTACATATCAAATATTCGAGTAAATTTTAGTATGGATAATTTAAAGGCTAAAGATGATTGATTTAACAAAATTCTTATTGAAACTTAAGAAATATAAGGATCATAAAATAAAGAGAAATATCGATATTGTATTTTAGTTTTCGTTTTCACGGACAAAACATTATCGAGAAATTCATCGAAAGTAAAAGTGCAATATCGATGAGATAAAAATCGCTGATATAAAATGACCCGAGTTAAGAATGTTTGAAGAGCTTTTATCTAATCCGCTTTTACATAAGTTTAAGGCTTACCGAATATCCTCCAGAAGGTCGCATTCGTGTTGGTTTTTCGCTTGTAGCTTCGCCGCTTGCTCCGCGTGCACATTTTTAAGAAATTTCGTGTAATTTCCCTACGAACAAACAATTATATCGTTAATGTTTTATTTTTTTACAACATATATCTTCGTACCTTACACTTTTCGTGCGTACAATAAAAGGTATGATAATTAAGAAGTAAAATTACATCAGCGTTTCGAGACACGGAATCATATTTTCCGGCTTACTGGCAGGCAGGGTGTAGCACAGAAAAACTAACTTGGCAACGATTACGTTAACGGATACTGTATATATGGTGGATGAACATTTCACGAAACACATACTTTGTATATTGTATTATACTTTTATACAGCTATTCGGAATAACGCGAAGATCAGGAACCCAATTCGATCAGAATTTGAAATTGCAGAACTGAGAAGGAAATAGATTTCGGTATGTTTGTATCGCTCCATTGATAAAACTCAGCAAAAATTGCTAGGAATAATAGTGACTATTTTTGCAAATTTTACTCATGAAATTCGAAAACCGTGAAATTGACAGGTCCTGTAAACCTAGGGTTAAACAAAACACTGTAGCCGTTGGTGAACTTCAAATATAAAGATGTTTTTCCTTTCGCTTCGGTTATTGGTCTTCTATAGTACATAATATGGTAATAATATCGGCTGGGGAAGCTAATAAGGATAGCGCTTTAATCAGCGGGGTAACATTGTTCGAAGTCAAGTTCAATTTTGTACTACAAGCAACTGCATCGATGTTTCCCTTACGCATCGGGATTCGCATTGACCTCGTGAACCCCGGTGAACATTTACGCGTGATGATACTGTAAGGACGACCCATTTCATCTGATCATTGATATTACCAGCTGGTTCTTTCATTGATTCTGTTTGAAAGCAGCATATCTAATATCTTTGAATATATCGCGCAGATATACACTCCCCCTTCACACGCGCGCGCACACATCTCTTCCTGTGTACGTACTTGTAACTTCATGCATTGTTACGCGGATTGTTAAATAGGAGAACCTGCTTCATCATTTTCAAGTACAATGCAAATTTTCAACCTCTTTTTTCTTTTTTTTTAACTATTCCGATGCTTTAACAAGTACGTTAATCGAGATACCGTGTAACGATACGAACGAAATATTCGATTCATTTTAATTTGTTTTAATTCGTTTGTGCAATCGGTAAACGTTGTATATAAAGTAAAATCTTTAGTAATTCTATTAATCTGGGTATTTTTTACTCGGCGGGATACCAATGGCAACTAAACTAAAAATTGTATGTAGGTAATATTATCGGAGAACAGCAGTTCCTTCTAATTTTGCTAGCATTCTGCGAGTACGAAAAGGTCAAGCTTTCAACCCGTGCAAAGCGTATACGCATAACTTGACGAGGTACCATGATGTGGCTGCAAAGAATTTCAGACTACGGATAAAAGGCCATGCTAAAAGAGATTTATAGTCACTACCGTAATAAAGACGTTCGCTGTTCTGAAAAATATTTTATCGATCAAAGAACTCGGTGAACATCTTTGAAGCCGAGGAAAGGAGGCAGCGACAGAGCTTCCCAATGTCGCGTAAAACTATTTTCTTTCAACGAACGAATAATTACTGGCGACGAAATTTCAAAGAGAAAAGCTTTTCCCTCTGAGTATGCTCTGTCAACGAAGAATTGTCTGTAGTGTAAAGAAGTGGGTAAACATGAAATTGGCTAGAAGACACGGAGAAAAAAAAGTTTCCAGTACGAAGAGGAAACAGAAAAGAGCGAGCTCGTAACAGCGAGCTGGACCAAATTTCACCAGAAGAAAGTGTGTTCTCCAAACAGTGTTCGACGTATACACGGAACACGCATTTCCGTCTCGCGAACCACTCTGGATTCTTATCACTTAACAGGCATTCGGTAAACAGAAGTGGGTCAGGAATCTCCCGATCTTTAACTGCAAAACTTCATTGTCATGGAGCTAGACGAAGGGCCAGTTCGCGTACCTCGGCAAATAGGTCAGGAAATCCTGTTATCTTATCTAAAGGAGTACGGATAACTAAATAACAGAGTCCTCCGACAACACCCCCTTCGACGTGTCTGCTACACATATAATTGTTAACCAGGGAAAAACAAAGCTGCACAATTTCTGCTTCAGTCAACAGAATCTATTATTCTGTGCATAATACATTATTCGTGTTTCAGGGCGTGGGAAGATTGAAAGTCGATAATAAATCGTTATTCTTATGCGGAATAAAAGAACAGTTTGTCGTGTTTATCGATTTTTTAAATGATTCTGAAATGCGAAGCTAACTGTTTTACAAATTACTCGCGCAAAAGAAACAAAGAATTTTGTCTACGAATTTTTATACACAAAACATTCTTGCAACTATATTTTGAATTGTTCCTTCTATTGCTGTCGTTCAATTTCAGTTTAAAGCTTTTTAACTTCGAAAGCAAATCTGCTACCCATCTGTGAAAGAAGTTTCCGTTCTTGCAAATTTACTTGCAAATTTATACGTGATATACATTACGAAGTACGGCCTCTTGAAAATTGTTCTACATTCAAAATTAAGGATCGATTTCAGTAGGAACAAGGTACCGTTATATAATAAAGAAGATAAAGAGAAATTTCAATGACAAGGTGGCTCAAATTTGCGGAAGGAAGTCGAAAATTCATTTTGATTTTACATGATATTAACCCGGGTCTTTGGCCTGTTCTATACATTTTGAGGTCAGCTTTTGGTATAGATTTGTAAAGCGAGGACCGAAGTGCGCATCGATTTTCCCATCGTGGCAACGTTCGAGCCTCGTTCGTTTACGTCAATTTTACCGTAAGACGTCGCTAAAAGATCGATACGCAGTCAAATTCGTATATATCGATCATACTAAAAAGTGTTGACCTCTCTTGGTTAGAATTAATTAAGATCCATTCTTCATCGTTTCGACTTTGATCATTTTAGATTCGTGGATTATAAGATTTTCAACGAAAGAAGTTCGCTGATTTTCGGGGGGTGCACGTTGATATGTAACGAGTATATGAATTCTGATGTAAAGGGAGCGCAAAGGAAGGAAGTAACGAAAACGAGTTAGAACGTGCAAATGCGATAAAAGTACGTGAATTTGAAAGGGAAGTGAAAGAAATGGAATATATCAGTGGACGTAGACGTCGATCTCGTAGGCTTACTTTTCTCGGTGGTGGTTGCATGCTGGACGAGCGGCCTGCTCTGCAGCCTCACCGCTGGCAGCCCGTTTTACACCGTCCGCCGGGGAGGGGTGCTCTGTTGTTTTCGTACGCCTCACCCGACACAATATTACACGCGCTGCCACCCTCGCTGCTTGCGTGTTCGTACGCTACTGATCTCCTGTCCTCGGCTGAGCTAGCCTATTTATTGATCGCAGACGCGCTTGCGTTCTCTCGACCTAGGTCTTCGGGACCTCTTATTCTCCTTTTTCCGACCATCCCTGTCGTTTCCGATCTCTCGTGATACATAGAATTTTCAGTTCCCTTTATGCGACTTACTTAGTATTTTATCGACTGACATCAACCGAAATTTCTCCCTTCCCGATACAAGCGTTCTATTATCTCACCTTCATACCGAATCTTTTAACTATTCTATCTGTAAAGGTACAAATAAGATCCTATGCTTGATATTAACGATAATCTAAATTGAACAAGAAATATTCTTTGTTCAAGTTTTCACTTTCATTATCACGTGATTCAAGATGATTCTTGCTTCGTATCTATAACTAAACGTGTTTTCCATATTTCAATTGTTTTCCAATAACTTCAAAGCTACTAAAAAATTCTTAACAAAATAAATGATAAACCAATACAAATACATATATATATATATATATGTATATTGGAACAGTAGCGAGGAAGCAAAAAGACACAATCTCCGAAACAGTATTCAACTTTATTAATCGTATAAAACGGGAAAGTGCTTTTCGCAAATATAGACCAAATGAACCATTGTTTTATATTAGACGTATAATTATAAGAAACGTTTAACGTTACATACAAAATTGAAAAAGTCACGGCGGACATTTTTAAACTAGTTGAACATCCACAAGATGCGATAACTTCACTATACATTATTTTGACTGTGTCAAAATCAGACTTGCCTAACCCACAAGAAATCTTTCCAAGCTCAAATATCGAATAAATCGATTGCTTTATAAAAATATGGAAAGCATGGCGAAGCTTCCATTTTCAAAAACTAATGATTTTAAGCTTAATTTTTTGGTTAAATGATACTGTGAGACAAGCGAGTCCGACCAAGTTTAGAAATTGACGCAAGAAGAAAACAGTCCATAAATACTTGGTAATCGAATTTCGTGCCTGTTCACTGGAACTTCTATGATCGATGTTCATGATAGCTCGTCGGGCGGTATCGATCCAAGATCTTGATCAGCCGGTAAACCTATGGCACCCTCAACGTCGGCGTCGGAACCGACTGGTAGCACAACTTCGGGTTGAGGCACCGGCTCTGCTGCTTGCAAAAGAATTGCTATTGGATTTCCACCAGCATCTAATACTGGATCGGCTGTAGCTTCCGCAAGATTTGTTACGGACTTCGATTTAACGCATTGAAAATCTACGTGTCGACTTTTCGCTTCTTCTTTCTCCCAGGACATATGAATAAATGGCCTTTGTACGTAATTATAAATTACTTCGGCGCGCCCTCCTGCTCTTTTCTTGATTTTTTCCTTATAGGTTGGATAGCCTTCGATACCTAAGCGAATTTTTTTTAAACCTCTTTCCTTCATTACTTGTTTAGCTACATCTCTATTTTCGATGTATTTGAAGAACCGATACATCGCAGTACTGTTGACAGCTGTTGAAGAAGAATAGAATGGGTTAATATGATTAGCAAAGTGTTCAAGAGAGTACGACCGATATAATTATCGATTTTCTATATTTTACATATTCAGTATACCGTAGCAAGGCCATATATTTTGAATCTTGGTATTGTAAAACGAAAGCGGAAGTAAAAAGATCTATCTTTCGCACACTCACTTTGTGAATATTCTTCTCCCATTTGTGGAGGATATTCTTCATCCCAATCGACGATATCATCTTCTAATAAAACTACGATATGGCATTCCCTATCGCCTCTGCGCGCACTATTTACCATCAGTGGTAATATTAAATCTTCGAGGAATACTTCAAACTGACACCGTGCGCCTTCGTTAGATAACTCGTGTAGTAATCCTCCTGCAATGAATTATCTTATTTCTAAAATGACTGCCATTTATTACAAGTACTAGTTTCTTTAACTCAGTTTGTATAATTTGTTGCAAGTCGAGACAATTTATTTTATCAATCATTGCTATTAAAAAGTTTAGGAAAATTATTAAACGATAATGTTTCCATTTATAATAATGTTATGATTATTTTAAATTGTGTAGCTAGATTACTATTTTTACTTACTTAAATTTTGACATTTTACTGTATCTGCGTCAAACGGAACTAGAAGATAATCACAAGCTTCTCGTAACTCTTGAACTGCGACTGATGGTGGACATCGAATCACTCCGCCTTTGTAATAATCAAGAATAGCTCTAAACACCATAGCAGATATGCCATCTGCAACTTCATATTCACCACGTTCATTTGGTTGAGCATATTCGACTCCGGAACTGAACATTCTACCTAACATTGTATTAGGATGTGCAGTGAATAGTGCCGGATCAACAATGAATCTGAAAGAAAAATTTGTTTTTTAAAATTGGACGTGATTTAATTAGTAATTAAAACTATGTTGAATAATGTTTACCTAGTATTGTCGACAATAAGAGTAATGCGTTCATCACTAGCTTGCGGATTGCTTATACCAGTAATAGATCCAGATGATGGTAAATTGTCTCTATTTTGACTTTGTTGACTTTTTCCAACACCAACTCCAGAGCAAAGTCTGAAGAAAAATATGTTCTAAGTGACTACCGAAGATCACTTAATATTAATACCTACATAAAACAAAGAAATTACAACTAATAAACATATAAAGCAATACAAAGTGTTGAATAAATAAGTAAATAAGACCTACCTCTTGCATAATGATGTCTGGACTCTTGTATTAATAATATACAAAATAAAATAGAATTCATAAGGTATAAAATAATTATGATATACTACCAGATGCTAACTTAAAATTATTAAATATGTTGAAAATGAAACAATACTGTGTTTGCAATCTTGCATTCATTGGTGAATATTACCTGTTTTGTTGATTAATATTAGTGTTTTGTCTGCCAGAATTGAAGGAATGACAGTGCCTTTCATTGCTTCCATCCCTTAGTACCAAACAAGATTTTGGTTTGGAAGAGCCACCACAACTACATGCAAAACAACGACATTACCTTTCTAATGTCTGCATTCAACAACAAGCATAGTGTACCATCTACTAAATCTATTATAATAGCTGATTTAAATTAATGAATAAGTGTATGTACATGAAGTTTTATTATAAAGGTATTTTAATTATAATACGAGTTTCTAGTTATATACCTTCACTTTTTTTTATTATTTCAGTACTGTTATTGTTGATAAAAAATAAAAAATGAACACATAATATTAAATAATACTTTAAAAAGTATATATGTAACATAATTTAAGAAGAAATATAATTGTACAAATTCAAATTACACTTTGTAAAATGGATAATGATATTTAACAATGTGAAACCAGATGAATTGTCATTTTTAAAATTTGTAACTTTTATTTATAAAATAAACTGACATGCATAACATTCTGCATAACATTTTTAGATACATGCTACACTTGAAATATATAACTATAAAAATCAAATTTTTTAAAGATATAATAAATCATAGATTCTAAAAATACTTATTTTAACAAACTAAGAAATTTGGCTAGGAATATAAAATATCTAAGATATCTAAAATATCTAAAATGTTTTCCTTTGTACTTTATAATAAGCAATATACTCATTTGTGTATTTAATGTACTGAACAATTATACCTCATTCTATTCTTATAAATATGATGCCGTCCTATGCCACCTGACTCTTTGTCTGTTTCTGTATCGCTGCTACTATCCTGAACATAATTTAAACGCTCAGCAGAATTTGACATCTTGGACCAACTATAAAAATACAGTAAAACTTAAAAGTAAAATATGAAAGTTCATAATCTATTTAGTAAATTACTTAGTATTAAAAATGTTAATGCTATTTTATACCTGTTTTTATATTATTACTTTATAGTTAATTAACTTAGTAAGTGAATGCAAAAGGTTTTGAAAAAATATAAAGATTATGCAGTAAAACTTAAATCTGATGCATAAAAGTTTAGAGTAATTGAAAAATTACTACTGTGATTTTTGTTTATAAGTTTACAAACTATTTTTTTTTAAGTTTACAAACTATATAGTAAATTACTTAGTATTAACAATGTTAATGTTACTTTATACTTGTTTATACATTATTACTTTATGGTTAATTAACTTAGAAGATAAATAGGAAACACTTATGTTAACAAAATTTTATTTCTTTTATAAATGATAATAACTGCAAAAGATTTTGAAAAAATATAAAGATTATACAATAAAAGTTTAATTAGATGCATGGGAGTTTAAAGCAATTGAAAAATTACTACTGCTATTTTTGTTTATTGTTTCTGTGATTATAAGTAATAAATGGCCAATATAATTTCTTTCTTATTTCAAATGATAATAAAAACAAAAAATTTTGTAAAAATGTATGAAGGTTATACAATAAAATTTTAATTCGAGTTATAGAAGTTTAGAACATTTGAAAAATTACTATTATGATTTTTGTTTACCGTTTTTATGGTTATAAATAATATACGGATAATATTTAAAAGAATAAATTTACAGCATTTTTTTAATTATTTATTTATAATGAATATAATGATGTTACATAAAAATTTGAGTATACTTATTATAGTAATGATTAAAGGCGAATTAATATTGTAAAATTATAAAACATTTTTAAACATGTATTTAGATTCTTTTTGAAACGTTTATACACAATATAAATTGTATTTTAACTACTTACGAATTAGATACTGACAAGAACCATCCAAGTTTCTTAACAAGCCAGCTGACTGATGTACAAATTTCCAAACCACACGACTGAAAGTTAACCTGACCTTTTCTTTTGACGGAAAGTTGCATTCCAAACTGATGAAACAGATAATACGAAACACCACAGTCATAGATGACAATTTGTGGCGACAGGCGTTGCCCCAACTTTATATGATATTAAGTTATAACAAGGTTTGCGATATTAGAGTTAATCAATTGAATAATTATTATATTGAAACTTTAATAGCGCATATTGTAAAAAGAATAAGAATGTTTTACTTATTTATTATGCTCTGTATATATATTATAACATGTTCCATATAAAAAATATTTTGAAATAATATGATTTCGCGCCAAAATGATCTAGGTGTCTCTTTTGGTAATTTGAACAAAGATTCGTATCTAGTTCTTACAGATTTCATATTTTTAAGTTTTGAAAACAATAATTCGTAAACAAGTGTGCAATTTACTTAAAATAGTATCCATAGGTTACATTTGTATACATTTGTCATCTTTATACTGATTACAATGCAAAGTAATTGTATATTGATCATTTAAATAATCCTTAATTCCGTATAAAAATGTTTGTAAAGTGTATTAGTGTAGTAACTTGCACAGTTTGCTTTCTGTATACTTTTTATGTTTTGTGTAATTTGACATATTTTTTATCAAATCACAATGAAAATAAAGAATCAATTATTTCATTACGAGAAGGTAAATAATAAAAATTGATATTCATAACAATAAGCTAATAATAGCTTTGTAGCCTTTTAAATTATGTTACAAACTTATGTTCCAGATGAAAGCATTGATTCATTGCTATGGCTGTTAATAATGGACATGTCCTTATTAAGTATTTTCATGTTACAACACTCACTTATGGCTAGTGATTTTATAAAACATTTATTTTGTAAGCTGCGCATAGATTATATGGAAAGAAGTATTTACAATGCTGTCAGTGCTATGAGTCTTCATTTATTGGTTAATAAATGGCAAATTGTTTCATTTTTCACTTTATGGAAAGTTGACACCTCTTCTAACAATACTTTATGGTTCACATTTACTTTTCTCCATGTGTTAGCTTGGTCAATAATTTACAGTGGATGTTTAATGATGGATATATCTGAACTGATCGGAATAAAACAGGTATATTACAAATTTTCATCTAGACCAAGCCCTATGGTAATGAAATCTAAAGAATTATTACGTTATTACTCACATATGAGACATCCAAGTTTAACAGGATTTCTTATCATTTTATGGATATATCCTTATATGACGTAAGATATTTATAATGTTAGTGTTATGACAGTTGAAATGTTCATAACAAGTAATTAATTTTTTATATTTTGTAGGTTAGACAGATTATTATTGGCTTCGATACTTACAGTTTATATGGCCTTAATGTGGACTATTGATATGGAAGATTACAATTATCATGCTAATCTTGTGAAAAGAAAACAAAGAGAATTGTTTTGACTTTCATTTACATGTTTCATTATTTTTTAATCTTTGTGTTGATTACAATCGAGTATTCAATGTGCTAACATTTATTTAAAAGCTTTATATTGTAAGATATGTATATAACAGAAATATATGTAATTATAAGCTTATGTAGTTATTTTAATTTATAACTTCGACCAACAGAGCTGTTCCTTTTAAAATCCAATATGATTGTTGTCGTCCGGATGGAAGTAAAACTGCAACAACAAAATTTGTACTATGTCCAGTTGTGGATAATACACCTGCTCGAACTGCTGTTTTATACAGTGGGCAAATATATCTTGGATCATCTCCTGGTAATTCTAATACAGGATTTATATGTAGAACTGGAAGGGGTGGATGCATTTCACCTAGAACGAGTAACTTAATTACTTATTTTCAATGGTATACTTACAAATAATATCCCATAAAATTAACAGTTTACCTATATTAGCATCTACTAAAAGCATGGAATAAAAATCCCATCTACCAGCATCAATGAATAATCCATGTATTAGAACTCCATCTTGTGGTATTTGTAAGTTTTTGTATGCTTCTATTACCTAAGGTATTACATTCGTTATACAAAGAAAACTACTGTACTTTCTGCAGTTTTTAATTATATTATAATATTTCTAATAATCAGACCTCCTTTTCAACTTTTTTGTGCTCTGCTTCAATTTCTTCTTGATTAAGTACAATTTTGGTAGGAATAAAGTCTAATTTTAGATGATCGATAGGAGTATTATACTTTCTTGCACACGTTTGTAGCATACCGGTTAAAAATCCTTGTGGAAAGGATAAGCCAGAAATCCAAAAGGAAATAGGTTTTGTATCGATCAACCATATCTATAATAAAAAGTAGTTATTAAAATTACTTATTTATTTTTTATTGTTTATTTTTCAATACTTGAATAAAGTCGATCCTTAGCTCTAAGTTTTTTATCCAACTTCCTAAAGTCTTCAAGGATGGGTAGACATTTATATTATGCCACATTTGTGGTACCTAATTGAAGTGAATATAGTATTGAGAAAATAAATTTAATAAATTTATGAAAATAATCTAAAAATATTAGTATAAATTTTATGGAAAAGATTTTCTCCCGTATAGTTAATCGATTAAAATTTTATAACAAAACCTGATTATTGATAAAAGCCACAAAAACGCTTTCTAATTCTTCAGACATGACGACGAAACCTTTGATAGCTCGCTGTAAATTTTCTATAGACTCATGTATTTTCTTGAGGAGTACATTGTATCTTTCAACTTCGTGAACGAGAACAGTAGTTAGGGATGGAAGTCTTCCCATAGAATCCCTCTGTAAAGCTTCTATGATAAAACTTGTTTCATAAGCAATAACTGTATAATATTAAATTAGTTGCTTACTATTAAGTGTTTTCGATTACATTTTATGATATCTATTTTTAATTGAATTCTTTCTTTGACCATATCGGCAATTTCATATGCTATATCCGAACCGGATTTTCCGTGATCGGTGACAGATTCTTGAGGTTGTACCTCCAAAATAGTGTTCAGGACGAATTGTGCTTCTTTCAACTGGCGTAGTTACAATTACATACACGTTATAGATTACCATTAAAAATAAAAAATTTCTTCTAATTGTGTTTAATTAGCTTTAATTACCTGGTAAATAATATTCGCGTTTTCGTGCATTCCAAAAATTTCGGGATCTTCAATTATAGGAAATGTTTCTACAAAATCTTTATATTCTTGTAAGGTGTTGTAAACGGGACAGTAATACTTTCCAGACGGTGAATAAACATAATCTGTAACATTTCACGTTCGTAAATATTATAAATCACACGTAAATACCATTTATCTGTATAACTTACTTACCGAAACTCAAAGTTTTGGGAGAGAAGAATATATTTAAAATCGTTTTCATACATCTCAAGTCCCAACTATCTGTCACTCTACCTCCATAAGTAATTTCACCTAAAAACAATAAGTGTATCGAACGCGCTTCACTTTTTGGAAAATAAAAAAGAACGATTTAAGCTATACAAACCCGTAGTGTATATTAGGGCATTCCAAGGTATATAATTATGTATGCAAAATATTTTTAGATTTAGTAGGCAACATTCCCGGTCGCTATCATTAAATTCATATAAAATATTCCATCCTAAAGGTCCGAACTTCTTTCGTTCCTGGATAATTGCATGGAAGAAACAAACTCCAAATATAATTCGGCGCCAACTTTCATCTAAATCTGCATATTGGGAAAAAAGGAGGTTGTCAATCTATCGATAAGGTTCGATAACGTATTTCAAGGATCAATGTTTATAATTCTATCTTACGGTGTTGTTCAAAAAAGTCATCGCTTAATTCGAACAACGCTCTCTTAATGTTAGCTTTGAGCCCTTTCGGCGGCTCGTTCGTGACTTTCACAGAATTCTGAAGAACGGAAACTGGGAAAGCAGCGCTGGGCATCGAACTTAGAAACAATCGAAAGTCACTGTGTATCACTTCTTGTGATTCCTCGGCAATTTCTATTACAAGCTGTTCCATTCTGATCATCCACGAAGTGGCCAGGTGACAGTTTTGCAGGAACACCCATCTACCTTCTATGGTACCTGTGCGCATGTGACCTTCCGCAACAGGGCCTTGACCTTGGCCTAAAGAAATTGAATCGTATCTGTCGGAGAAGCCCATATCGTGCGCAAATTTTTGAAAGGCGCTAAATGGATCCGATCCGGTCGTAAGTATGAACACTAACGGTATTTTATTCGAAGTATCTGCAAACCTGAATTGAAGTTAATAGTAAAACTTAATTCATTAAGTTTACTTAAATAGCAAAGGTTAATAATAGGAAACTTAGTACGTGTAGTTTGGAATGAGCTCGATTTCGAATATACATACAGTGGCGGACGGAAGTTTAAGACGACATGACAATGTAATACATAATTTTATGATTCGCAAATATTGTTTAATTGGTCATTTTTATCGTCATTATGATAGAACACTATTTATCGATTAGCGTAAAATACAAATATTATTTATACTGTTATTTCTTATTAATTAATTAATTTATTTTCTTCGATCCTTTGGTCTTAAACTTTTGTCCGTTACTGTATAATTTGTTTATACGTACAGAAGTTGTAATGCTGCCATCGGTGACTCCACGAATTTTTGTCCCAAGTTTTTGGATACATAGGCGGTAATCGCAAATATTAATTGTTCTTCTTTTAAAGCTTTCAGTAGCATTAATTTTTCAATGTCGGTCAATGACCTATCCCAATTCTCCATAGCAATTTGTTCATTTGTAGGAATTATATTAATTTTCTAAAGAGTGGTTGCAACGATATAATTATAATGAAAATGAAAATGACAATGAAAGAGTAATATGTTACTTCTTTGAAGTATCCAAGAGTTAATGAAATTTTGTTAAACGTGTCGCTTAAAATGTTTTTAAAGCTAGCAAACTCCTTTGCTAAGTAATTGATCGATGTCCACATCTTAATCGTTAACGTCGGATAATTCGGCATCTCACCCTATTTAGGATATATCGGGTAAATATCGAAACTTATTAGTCGTGCTTCTTCCACAGAAAACATCAAACTTACGACAACAATTTGTGTAGGACCTCGTAACATAAAATTCCATTGTTCAATGGACACGATCTGCTGGCTTATATGTATTGCAATATTCAGCATAAAACTGAATACTAATTTGTGTTTTTCAAACAATCCTCGTGAAACGTTTGTATAAATAGCTAATGTTATTTCATTTACTAATATTTGTAAGCGTCGTTGTAGCTGATCTTCTTTTTCGCTAGTTTCAATTACCGTGTTAAATATCTGGTAAAGGGGTCGAAGAATCTGTTAGCTGCTGTTACATGTTTTATATCGCTGCAAAATGTAGTTGACAGAATAAAATTATCTACTTGATTAAAATATTTCAACGAAAATTGATACATAGGATCTATGTTCGCGAGGTTTGAAACGACAAAATACAAGATTGATCCACGATTTGCAACCGATCGATATTTTTCACGAGCAATCGACATTTTTTCCTCGGTCGCTTCAGTCTCGATTAATCTTGTTGCAATAATTGCCGAAGTTTCTTTGCTGTCGTTTAAGGTTTCTATTAACTCCTCGTTGTCCAAGATATCATCGCCTGCCCCGTACAATAACGTCAGTATCTTGTCTTCGATGCTATGCAATTGGCCTTTGTCAGCGTTGATTTTCATTATTAAATCGTTTCTCATTGTTTCAAGATCCGGTCTCTCGAGGCGTACAACGTCTCTGCATAAAGTTAAAAAAACAAGAAGCATCTTATATTTATGTAACTGCGTTACGCTGTTAGCTATAAATTTGAAGTGATGTATAACATCAAATAATGTACGTACGCGAGTAATTGTTCTTCCAAGCCTCCTGTAGTTACAGTGAAATTGACTATAGTCACTTTAATACAGATCTCTGGTAGGTAATGAGGATTTGCAATTTTCGTAGTAATGTATAATTTAAAATTATTATCGTAATCAACATCTGTATCACCAAACCGTATCAACATCCTACCGCCCTAAATAGCCGTATTAAATAATTTATTACAGTGAGAATTTTATGCGGCTTAAGTTATGCAATGCGTTAAGCGTACTTGTACAAAAATCTGTTTAAGTAGAATGGGCTCCAAACTTGGATCCAACACTTCTCCTACTTCCTGCAGCAACATAGGAGTTCCAAGCCTAATGGACGCTTCTAGTATTCTCATTAAGTTAACATCCGTTAATTTACATATCTTTAAATTGTTGTCTTGTTCCATATTCCGTATCCATCTATTTGCCTTAACGGAAAAATAGGATAGCATTGTAAAACGATAATAAAAGTCAAATAACTTTGTATATTATATGATAGTCACCTGTTCTTGAGGATCGATCATTAAAGGCCAGCGGGTGGCTTGTGTTACAAAGATTGCATTTTCAGTACTAACTTTGTCCCGCGGTAAGCCATGTGTGTTCCAAAGTCGTATTTCATAAGCGTCGGCTAATATTGTGATCAAACTATAGTTTTCGGTAATTTTAATGCCATAGTTTTTGCAACTCGATAGCCAAGTTTGTAATAATTCTTCTCTGTATTCGTTCGTAAAAGCGCCTAGATAAGCAAGTGCTCCGGCAGCCACCAAAGTATCGCCGGTCAAGTTAATCATTTGATTATTAAATCCCTAATCATTCGAACAAAGACGAATCGTTTGCAATTTATTATTATGTAACTATAATAGATAATTCAGCGATTTTGAAAAAGAATTTTTAATCATACCCGTGTCAATTCTTCCCAACGTATTCGTTCGTCCCCCAAAGCGGACGTTAACCGACCAGATCTGTTCAATCTCGCTTCCGCTAATTCCATTTCGACTTCTAACTTATTCAAATTTTTTACAGCTTTTTCGTACTGTGCTTGCAGTTCTTTGATCTTGCTCTCTACTTCAACGAGTTCCTGCTGTTTTGAAGCTAGAACGCTTTCTATCGCTCTCAGCTCCTCTTCAGCCTTTCGTAGTCTGCGTTAATAATTACTTAATGCATCGCGAAAGAAACATTTCTTTCGTCCTACGAAGCTTTCGTTCAGTTTACCTCTGCCGTTTCGGTTCGACGACTCTGTAAATCTTGGCGTATCCATCCATAGCTCTTACCCAGATACACATCGATTTACAAGCTTTACTTTGTCTTGCTACGAGATCCGGTCGAAATTCCGGATGGGTAACGTATTGCTGTAACTTAGCTAAAAGTTTATCACTTATGTCGTCCTTGGGGTAAGCAATCAAACGATCGAGAAAATGTATGTCGCCTAGAACCAACTTTGCGGTTGGCCAATCCGTCCTGGTGTAAAAATGTAGCTTATAACGTAAGCGTTCCACTAGCGGAAACACGATTAAACTCACTTTTCGCCTAACAGCAAATTCACTGCCTCCATGACAAAACGTACCAAGTGAGGTGGTTGATTGAACACACGAATCTCATTGATATCATTTTTATTTAAAGCTTCCAATGCCCTTTGCGCTTCCAGCAAAGCTGGCATTACTGCTTCCAAATCTTCTCTAGCGTCAGCTTCTAAAACCCCCATCTCTTCAACTTTCACCTGAAGAGATTACAGCATAATAGGGATAATAGTATAAGGTATCTTGAGATCTGTTTTTTCTATTTATTGGCCATACTTTTACTACTGCCTCTTCAGCAATTACGATGTATTTTACTTTATCGCATTCGGCTTGTTGTTTTGCAAGAATTTTTACCAGTTTTGATACTTCGTCCGTACTTGCTTTAAGCTTCGGTGCAAGAATAATCAAATGCTCTTTCATTACGCTAACCATTTCATTGGTCTCCCGAAGTTTCTATTCGAACAATGAAAATACCGAGCGTCATTGTTCCGCGATATTTGAATCTTTTATTTTGGAAGCGTGTAACACAATTTTTCAATGGAACCGATTCAATGCTGTGAGTATCTTTGAGACTGTGCGATACTTACATTTAGACCATTGGCAATTTTACTTTTCAGTGATTCTATTTCTTTCGTTTTTCTTTCTAGAGTTATCTTAAACAGCTTTAATAGCTCTAAATAACTGCTTGGAGTAGTATAATATCTTCGACGCATTTCTAAGAAGAATCGGATCGTTACTTCTTCTACGCTCTATAATTTTATATATTTTTCTTTGAAATTTAGTGGTTTCAAGTGACTAGTTTTAATCGAGAGATCGCTCGTAATGATAAACGATACCTCATGGATTAAAACGCAAACAGAACTAAGGTTAACAAGCGTTCCTGAATTTGCTGGAATAACTGTGATTAATGAGTTTTCTGCTACCGATAAAAGGGCATCCTTTGGCCATTTTGTAAACCAGTCAATAGTGCAACAGTTCACCAACGACGGAAACATACGGCAACGATGTCTGTGAAAGCAGACAATCACAAATACCAAAGAGTCTAGTTAATAGACATCCTACTAAATCAGTTGTTAGAACATGTATGTAAAACATAATCGATATTAAAGGACAAACCTAAAAGCATCACCTATAGGGCTCATACAGATCATCAAATGGAGTTGATTTCTGACTCTTCCGATAAAAAATTGATAAATTCCGTCTCTGTTGCCTTCATGAATCCCTACTTGTTTTGCTGCAGGCCTAGTAGCTATGATAACTTTTTCAAGTTCATCTGCTTCGTACAAGTTCGGTACTTCGCCTAAAAGAAATCATTGTAAACAAGTTGTTATGCTGAATTAAAAATCAATAAAATAAATCTTTCTGTTCATTTAGACGGTGTACCTGTATTTAGAGTATTATTGATGTCTTCTAAAAATTCTTCTAACACAATTTGAGTATCTGTAAATAAAAATGTCGTGTGTTTGGCGATGGTGCCTGGTTCGAAATAAAAACGGCGAAGATCTTCGTGCCATGAATTTTTGTCGTACGATCGCGTAACTTCTATCTGATAACACCTTAAAATATTCGTCAATCGTATCAAATTCATTGTTCGTATTCGAAGAGATGACTTATAGTTGAAGAGAAATTTAATACAAACTTGTATCCGTTTAAGTGAGACGCCAGTTTTGTCAAACTTTGCTTTCCCATTCCACCAACACCAACCAAAAGACCATTACCTCTTTCCGAGCGAAGAATTCTTGCTAGCCGACAAACGTGTTCTATAGCGTCCATGAAGAAAATAATTTTCATATCTTTCCCGACAGAAAAACGATAATCCTCTAAGTAATCCTACAATTCAAGTTAAAACGTATAAACCCAATGATTGTGGTAATATTGTTGTTGATGTCTTTAATATGCCTAAGTAACGGTTAATAACAGACCTCCAAAGTGAGTTTAACTTTTGGAATTTCTGTGAGCTCCTCATAAATTCGTTGCTCTCTTGCAGCTCCAAAAGCCATGAAGTCACCGAATAGAAGTATTGGGGGATTTTTCTCAGCGGTACTTTCTTCCGGGAGTCGAATTACCTCTGTTCCAAATGTACCAACACATATACTGTTTAGAAGTTTGTAGAAATAAGTTTTGTCTTGAACATTGATCAAGCGATCGTGGAAAACTCGAAGGCATTCGTGGTAAAAAAGTCTAGAGAATATACGCGTTCTTATTTCTCTGTTTTAATCATAAATGAAAGTTGTAGCAGTTGTCATATGGAATATACAATACCTGTACATTTCAGTGGGTTGTTTCACAACCATGGCATTAACTTGCATAATACCTTGAATGCATTTCGATAAATCTCGCAAATTAAAAATGTAATGACTTTTTTCTGGAGTAGGTAAAAGGTCCGTGGCAATTCTTTCGTATACGTCAACCGCTGCATTTACTATTCTTTCTCCGATTAGCTTAACAGACTCCACAAAGTCTTCCAAAAATCCGTTTATAATTGCTCTACAAAATTCATTTTATTTCGAATCTATTTGAGATAATTAAAATTTCCGAAAGGTTTACTTGAAAATGCCCTTGAGAGATAATTCAGTTGGCGATGGAATAAGCAGCATTGCAAAGTGTCTCACAAATCTTGGTGTTAATGGATTTCTGCCTCCTCCTGGAGGAGCACATGCTACAGTGAAAACGACATCTTCTATATCCTTCCAGAATAATTTTTCTCTGTCATACATTCCATGGAAATCCAATATTTGTCTATGTAATTTAACAATATTATCCGTAAATATTTCAACGTTTAGTAAACAAACAAAAGATGTATCGATTCTGTATTATAATAAAAACCTTACCGCAAAAGTTCAATCGGTGGTTGGGATCCATACGTATCCAATTTTGGCATATTCACATCATCGACAAATACACACACTCGTTTTCCAATGGGTGCCCCTAAGACAGTTCTTTTCCTTTTCTCCAATTTCAGCTCTAAGATCTCTTGAGTCCTACCGCTGCTTGTTTGAGCAGAGAAGATTAAATTGATAGGTACCCAAATTTGACTGTTTTCCAAATCTTCCAAAACCACTTTCGTTATTACCGATTTTCCAACTCCTATAAAGATACATATTTTATGTGAAACTTCCTTTTACTCGAAATCATGAATAAATTGATAAGAAAAGGAAGCAGTGTCGTTAAACTGTACTACGAACCAGTATCTCCAGTAAAGAATACTGGTTTATTTATTTCGACTAATTTCTTCATCATGTAACCAAATCGTACAGTATCGGTTGTTGGAACAAGGATATCAAAAAACGGTACTTCACTATTATATATAAAGTTCGGCATAATATCTATCCACATATCCAATCGATGATGTTGAACATTTATATAGAGTTCCCATAAATCAGTCGATGGCAAACTGCAAGTAAAAGTAAGAAAATCGTATGCTTAATTATCAAGATAAAAAACAAATCAGCTGCTTGATATAAGAATCCTACAATGCATCTTCGTCATTTTCAAACTGGTTCCTCACGAAACCTTCGAATGCGTTTCGCGAGGCATCGGTGACGTTACCGCCTACAGCCCAAAGATAAGCAAAAACGAACGACTGAACTAAGAATGTTTTGATTCGGGTCTTTTCCGTTGTCTTCTCTATCGCGTCTGGCTCGTTTAAAATATATTCCAATATTGCACAAGTCATATTTGCTTTGCTAATATCAACCTAGTAAGAAGAAAGGTAATAATTGAACGCGGTTGTTGTAGAAAATAATTTTTAATGTTCAACCTGTCTGATTGGAAAGTCGCAATTCCTGTTACAGAACACTAATCCTTGCTCGAAATATTTTTCGAAAAGTTCAAGGATTTGTTTTCGATGTTCATCTTTAACGTTAGTGCCAGGAATCGTATTCACCCATGACTTCACATAAGGCATCCATTTTAACTCTGTTGGATCGACGTATACCATTCCTTGAAAAGCATGACAAAGATGAAATATGTAAATAGATAAATATGTAAATATGTAAATAAATTATAGAATGTTATCTCTCGAACCACAACGACTGACGGTGGCGGGTGATGCTTGAGCAAGATCCATAACTTCGAATAGCATCCGCATATACGGGGTAAACTTGATTCTTTCAGAATTAGCTAGGCATAACATTTTGTTATCGTCTAGAACGGTATTCATGTTTTCGATCCATATAGCATCCACGGGACCATCGCATACGATCCATTGATGATCTTCAGTGGTGAACTGTTTAATACAAACTATATAATTACCTTACTTTTTCCGATCCCTACCATAAAGCTATACAAATTTTATGGTTTTTATTTGAGCAAGAATCTATACTAACGGAACATGCGTGACGAACTGTAGATCCAATTAATCCATCGTGCCATTCATTGGTCATAAGATCCACTTCTCCGTACAGTTCGCCGATCGTAATTGCTTTCGGATTGATTACGTACATACTTACGGGCTGATATACCGGTCCGGGTACACCCATTTCATGAAGTTGATTGTAAGTAGTAGAAAGAGTCTGAAATAATAAAATACTATCTCATGCGTTGTCTTTGTTGAACAAATAAAAACTGTACCAGAGGATAATTATATTTGTTGATAACACAACAAACACTGAAACGGTTTTTAGTTACCCGGATAACTGTTGTTTTTCCTGAACCCGTGGGTCCAACTAACATCACTCCATGTCTCACTTGCAAACACTCATGCAGTTGAGTAACTTTCTTTAAAATGCAAGCTTCCGGTTGCAAGTTGGCGTCTTCCATTATCTGTGTTGTTATATATACATTTTTAGAATTCAAAATTTTGTGTACTGTATCGCGGATAACGATATAAAGTTATCGAATACCTTGATAGCCGTTTCTGTTAGAACACCGTAGTCTTCCTCAGGGATTGCAATGCCTGGGAAGAGATCTCCTACGATCCCTTCGAATAATTCAGTGTCGTCGCGTAAAAACTTCGGTATATTACTTTCGCGTAAGGCTCTAATTAAAACAACGTCTTCCGGTTTATCCGGATTGTTTCGTTTAAGACTGCCTGCCATTACGAGTACGCTCTTCACGGCTCTTTACAAATTGAAAAATATTTTAATCGACAATCAAGGTGTATTTACTATCATAGCAGAATTAACAGATAAAGAGAAACCTCATTCCAAAATCGTAATGATCCTGTTGGGAAAGCTGTTCGCTGCTAAGCGTATACATTAAGGTCATCTTTTGTGATAATGGCTGAGACATTTCGAATCCTTCGGAATATAAGGTGACTTCAGCGATAAGTTCTATAAGAAGAAATTAGTTCGGAATCATTCAAATACATTTACAATTAACTGGGATTTATGAGACGTACTATAATCTGGAACCATCATAGCAAATGGTCGGAACAGTGCTTTTAAGTTATCTGGTAATTCCGTACGACCAGCGTATCCAGGATTCATAGTGATGAAGGTTGCACAAGACATTACCAATTTAATCATCCTTCCTTCAAACATAAATCTAACAGCAAGAATACGTGTTTACGTCTATTTAATATACACTACTAAATGTTGTAAGTAAAATAATTTACTTAGTAGCTCTAGAAAGTTTAGCATTTCTGATGGTGATTAGTTGTTGAGCTATTACAGAAAGCACCTCAATGTCGATCCTATTAAATTCGTCGAAGCAACACCAGGCACCCGAAGTTGCGAGTCCAGAAAAGAATCTACCCATCATCTGTAAGAAACAGTTTCTTCGTTTTAAGCATTTGTAACTTGCTTTAATTTAAAAAATTGTTATATAATTAAAAAAAAAAAAAACATTCAGCGCACTCTATAATCAAGTCCTTCTGAACAATTAAATACGACGCATTGAACGGCTACTGCTTTGGCCAAATCCTTCGTAGTTTCTGTCTTTCCGGTACCTGCAGGACCTGCAGGAGCACCACCTATAATATGATTAATCGATCAATTAATCGATCAATAAGATCCAACAAAATCAGTGTTTCCTGAAAACATTTACATCTAACGCTTATTAATACCTAAATCCAATTGAAGAGCTCCCATAAGGCACAAATAACATTTATCCGTTAGAGGAGTTATGACCAATCTCTTTTGAGCTCCAAGATATTCGTATCCGTAAAGATATTCAGCATTACTCATACGTAACACGCAATTATCAATTTCCTCGTCCCAATAATAACGTAATGATTTCACCCAATCAAATCTCGTACTACAATACAAGTTGTCATCAAAAGCGTTCATCTAATATATTATTTTCTAAATGAAGAATTTTTGTATTTCAGCCCTCACCTAGATGTTACTTTATTTTCAACTAAAGTTGTAATGATATCTCTGGCGTGTACATCTAACGTTATCACATTAGTTATAACATCGCGTATCAATTTTGGTAGTTCTCCCCTAACCATCGCTGCCAATTGAGCTAAATCCTACGTGGTAAAAACAAAAGGAATCCAGCTAAAGGTTTAACTAAAAATTGTAAAAATTTAAAAAATACGTTTACTAAAGGTACGTTATACTAAACTGCGTAACATTTGTTTTCGAATTCTTTCATTTTTCCAACCACATTCTCAGTGGACTCTAAGATAAGGTGAACATTTCGAGTCCAATATATTTGGTTCACAGCAAGGATTATCTGCGAAGGGCAAGGGAAAATAAATGTTAGTCATAATTTTAATTACAGCTTAATTTATTTTGAGCTGAAAAAATTTCGTTATAAAAAAGGAATTCTATCGCAATTGTTCTGATTCTAAAAATAAAGCAGATAACCTGAGAAGGATGCAAATATAAAAACTGCTCTCGCCCTTTCTCTGCGAAATCTTTGATTCCTATTTTCATTCTTCTTTTCAACGTCGAAAACATAGCTTCCTCAACTCGACCTAGCCAATCTTCCACATTACCCCTAGCCTTCAATCCTTGTTCAAGAGGAACTCTTTCGCCTTCCGGTGAAAGCATAGCTACTATATCAGTCGTTAACACTGATTCTTCACCAGATTCACCTCCTTTTACTGCAAATTCTAATCTATGTATTGCATCGAAGCATTTCTGCAGATGTCTTTGCACTGCGTGTGGATTCTTCGTCTAATGTGCAATATTATAATAGCATACTTTAATAAACGTTCCGAGTACCAACGTGATCCCGATTAGTGTTTTTAGATTTAAAATTTTGTTTTTTAATCGATACCTGAGCTAAGATTTCCAACAGTTCATCATTAGATAAGAAAAAGAATCGTGGGAACGCTATTCGTTTCGTTTCGAGGTACGCTTCTAAACACTTCATTACTTCGTCCAACATTTCATTATTTTCCTGAATGTTTTCTAGTAATCCTGGTTGTGTACAAGCTGGCATAGCCAATGGTGCCTAGAAATCATGCACACCTACTATAATAAACGATTACCATTTATATGTGCATTGCACAAATATTAATTCTGTACTTTGTAAGTTCGCCTCATGAGGTCTTTCCAGAACTTGTCAACCTCGATAAAGAGTTTTGCTTCCATAGGAAGCTGGCGTTGAATGTCTGGAGCTGAAAATATTGCTTCCAGGTATAACCATTGTTGTTGCAAATATTGCCATGCTTCCTAAAGTAAAAGTAATCTGGTTATTTTTACAATTAATTCGAATAAATGAAACGTTTAGGAAAAAGATTCGTACCAAAGTAACGATAAACAAATTCAGTTTCGCGATCCATTGTTCGACTTGAGATCGAATGGGAGCAACGTGCCTGGATGCGTTAATAGTTTGCAAATTAATATTACTTTCGTCCATTGCGGTCTGAATATCTTCCAGAGTACCGATAATAAAAACGTCTTTTCCCTCCTTGTAGGGTATAATGATAAACGCGAGATTTCCCCATGTGTCCACCACTTTTTTCAGCATATATTCTAAATTGGCTTCGGAACTTGCCGCGGCAGCAACCTCCATTAATTCATCTGGCTTTAAGAAGGCACCAAGCTCTTCCATTTGAGTCCAAGTTTTCTCTTCGCCAGGTTTGAAAGCATAATTCAATATAGCTTCGATCTTTCTCCAGTGTCTGTTGCGTAAATCTGGATTTCTCAAGTAACCAAGAATCGGTAACTTATTTCTTATCAGTTCAACGCTTTCTTTTAAGTCGGATACAATATTGTTCGATGGTAAACCCCTTTCTAATTGAACGATGTTTTTCATGGTGCGCATCGTGAACGAGGTGATCTCTTCAACATCCAACGTATCGAAATCGGCAGTGTACCATTCGCTAACAACTTGTTCCCAAGAAGTTAAACTTACCCACAATAAAGTACGTAATTTCAATTCGTTCATTACTTGATCTAAAATATCGAACCTTGTCTGTTCGAGCTTTTTAAAATGATAACAAAATATTATTAATCGCACAATTCATGCTATTAAAGAGATGAGAAATAATATAAGTTGATATGATACTTTAAATGTCCTTTGATGGACACGATATTCTTCTGCTGTAGCTGCACAAGCAGTTAATCGTGTATTGAGTTCCTTCAGGGCGTTCAAACAAGCATCGACGTCACTTGCATAATCCAACAACCAAGGTTGCTATTAAAAGAATAATTGAAAAAGGTAATGAAACGCTTAGAAATATTTCTAATCGTACCGTACCATTATCTCGTCATGAATAGCAGATATCTCTTCGTTCAATGCAGTGATATCTTTTTGGAGTTGGGCACTGAATTTGTTTATTAATTTTGGCCTTTCTTCCAATCTCTTCTCCACGATTAATCGTAGACTAGTGAAATGAGTTCCAATACCCTATATCCGCAAACACATATTTATCAGCGGCACCATGTCTGTGAGATGTTCTTTAATCGTCAAGCAATATCATTACCAAATAATTTGCCATATCCACCGACGGTATAGGAAAATCAAATTCTTCCATTGTGTCGTACAGTTCTTTCACGTAATCCAACTGAGATTCCATCTGATCTACATTTTCTTTAGCTTGATCTACAAACTTTATATACACCACATATTCTTCAGTCGTCACAGGAACGGATTCGAGATAATTAATTGCGTCGATTGCTTGTGTTAATAATGCGTCAACTCTGTTTTTGCCGATTCTAATAATGCACGTGCGTTAGAATGTATATCATATTGTGATTTAGAAAACAATTTCTCGTTACAAATTTACCCAGGCATAACAGCCTCGATGACTCCTAATTTCCCTCTAGGAGCAACCTCAGCAGCGTTTTTAAATCGTTCGAGCTGAATCAGAAACAGTCCGAGTGGCTGTAGAGTGATTATTTTATTTATAAATTCAAGCTCGTTCTTATAACGAATGCTCCACTCCCGGAATAATTTACAGTTCCGATTGTCACGAATAGTGTTTTCATCGAATGCCATATCTTCGTAGTAAAACTGTCTGATCTCATCGAAACGATTACAGTAACGTTTTATAACGTCGAAGTTCCTATCGAAGAGCTCTTTCACTTCAGCTTTGTACCTCTGCGTGACTGGGTCCTGCCTCAAAACTTCTTGAAGCTCCGGAGGATATCCACAGATGCGGTCTTCTATTTTGTGATTGATCATGGGCCTCGAATGAACGTACAGTAAACCTTATAATTCCAAGAAACTGTTTCATAAAATACTTCCGTAAAAAAAAATTATTAGTTTCTATACCTGGTGAAGGAATGGAAAAAAGGATCCGAAAGCAAAGGCTTGATAGCGTACAAATTCTCTTCCCACATATCTTGTATAGTCTTTATTACAAACCGGAAAATACTTTCCGACGGATCCGTGACAATTTCCGAAGATAATAAAATTAATAGATCTATCACGAAATAGGGCGACTAAAAATAGTTTGTTTCAGTTATAAATAACTTGTACCGATTATCAAATATTATACCTGAACGCGATGCGTCGATGGTCGATTTTCCTCTAAAGCGATATCCGTTACACCGTCATCCAGTAGTGTATTATCCGGTAAAAATTCTATATGAATCCTTAAAGCTTGTATAAAGTCTCGATAAGTGTTTAATAAAAGACCATGCATCATGTTTGTTTGCATATAATCGGTTAAATGAATAAAGCTAAACAGAAATATTTCTCCATCGTTAGGTTTATTTTTTATATTAGAACATAAGTATTGATTGATAAATACTTACCAAGACAACCTGTAACATTTTTCTCTTTTTCGTGCTTGCTCGATGTAACTCATTTTCAGAATACCATCTTTTGGCATTTTAAATTTAACGACACCGAATTCACCTGCGATGTTATGCCAAAATTACGAACATTAAAGTAGTTATACATGAAATCGATACAGTTTTTCTAAAATACTACTAAATTTTATGCATAATACCAAGTTTTCCATACGCAGTTTGCTCTATTGTTATGTTAGAATCATCGGGAGTATAACCGGCTTTCAACAAAGCACCAAGACAAGCATTATTAACAATATCTACTGCTAATCTTCGAAACTCATCTAACTTATCTCTAATTGATTCTAATTTTGCGAACTGCAAGTAAATATTTCAAAATCACGTGGTATTTGTTACAACATGTATATTAGGATGGTTCTTATTTTTCGATATCAGAATTGTTCGTGTTTCATCTTCTAAAACTGTTCCATCTTCTAAAAGAATAACAGTCGAAATCTGGGAAATTTCAAAAATTCCGATTGTTTTAAAAGATTTGGGGGAATTTTACAGAAACAAACAATTCAAAAATATGAACAGTCAAACAGCGAACGCGTACATAAGTAGAGAAGAATGTAAACAAATAAATTTGATGTTTCTGCAAAGTATTCTACAAAAATACCCGTTCATCTGTAACTAAAAACCATCCTAATTTATGTGTGTGTGTATATATATATGCATTTACAAGCGCAACAAAATTTTACCTGTTCTTCTACAAAATAAAAAAGTAACAGCTTCTCAAGAACAACATTATTGAAGAAGCTCGAATCAAGAAAAATCGAACACATTGATTTAATTTCCAGCAATGCTTTACTCAGTATTGGATCCGACATAAACAGATTTTCCTCTAAATATTTTTTTGCCGTAACAAATTTCTTATAACGAACAAACTTCTGCCAAACATAGAAAGCTTTCCACATTTGAAACACGACGAATGTCCTTATCTGAGAATATTTAAAAATAACGCAAAGGCTATAGTATTTCACATAATAGAATATATAAACATTTGAGAACATAATTGTGTACTTTTAACAATCTTAAGTAAAATATATATTCTCTTTCCCATTGTTCGATAGGAGTGAAACTCATTTCGCCTGGACTGTATTGAGTTACACCACTGGCACTAATAGTCATGTAAATTTCACCTACATCTTTGTACTGAACAACTCTGAAAAATATTATTAAAAATTGCTCTTCTTTTTTTACACTTTTCGTAATCAATAAAAATGTGTAAGTTATTCACTTTAAAGCATAAGGAGTAAAATATTTTGAAGATTGATCTACTGCATAAATCATATAAAAAAAACCTATTGTAGGATCCTCTCGTAATTGCCGAATTAGCTCTAATTGATCAATGAGTATGGGAGCATCGAAATCTTTTGGTTTCTTGTATTTATGAATATCCCATGAAACCTTTTCCCATGGTTCGATACCTATTTTTCATAAAATGAAAAGACATAAGAATATTTGTTAAGCATAATATTGGACGAAAAGAAATGCTATAAGAAAGATGATGCAACTTATTTTCGATGTAACATCCATCTTTTCTTCTTCCATTTTTGGTAATGGAATACTTGGTTTGCACACCTGTCTTCTTATTTTTTCCTGCTGAGCTCTAAATCCAGTCTACAGAAATATTTTCCTTATATGAATAAACATTTATTCAAACAAAATATAAATATATCCTTACCAGCGGCTCTCGAATTTCCGGTTTGTAATCGATCTTTTCAAGTAGTTTCTTATGTGGTATATGAAATGGTATTTCATTTATTCCTCTAAATCAATTTTTAAATAAATATTTAATTATTTGAAAGAACGTATTATGCGATATTACAATTATCAAATAACGAGAAATTACGTTTTGTAACTACTTTGAGGTTTCCGGCACATTTTGAATGATATCTTCTTCGCGGGGATATCAAAAGCAACAGATGATTCGAAGCTCTTAACTGATTTTTTCAAATTGGAAGCACCTTCGGTGCTTTCTTCGTTTACTTTATGTTTACTTAATCTATCCATTCTTATCAGTTTACACTGAAAATCATGGTTTTACTGTAACAACGTTAAATCGTTCGTCTTCTTCTCGTTCTCTAGTCACTTACGTATCGATTAAACAAGTAAAACTCATAAGAAAAAGCTTTCGAGCTTCTTATTCTTTCAGTTGCATGATAAAAATAAAAATTAATATCAACAATAATCGTTATATTTATTATAAATATGATGAAATTGAATGTTTATAATTAAAAAATATATTACAGATTCACACTTTTTCAGGTTTTGAACATGATATGGTTTGTGGTATACATTCAACCATAAACAAGATGCAACATAGATTTAACATGTATTGTATTTTTTTTACGTTATATGATTAATAAAAAGGATGAAAGAATTATGTTTAGGGTTACATGAAAGACTTTGGAAGGCTGGTGTTTTAAATGTTTGTTATCATTATACCGGCGACCTCTATGTTTGGAAACACGCCCATCTACTCTCTGCGTAGTTACAGGTTATCATGGCGAACACCTTCAGTTGAACTACAGATGCGTGAGGAGTTGAATGTGTGTTGGTAGTGTAATCATTGCAATATGTTATATTTTATTGCTAATGTAGTGCTTTCTACAGAAATTTCGACCTCGTATTTTGTCGAGGTGTGAATTCACGTAATGCCGAAACGTGACATTTTTCAAGAAGAACCTACATCTTTGCACAACGGCAAGTTAATTATTTATTACAACCTCATCATCGAATATATTTACGATCGTATAATATTCATACAGATACGCTACTAAATTTTCTTTTTTTGTGTTTATTATTGTTTATTTCACTGACACGTTAAATATTATTAATTTTAAACACTAAACGAAAATTGCAAAAATTGTTCTTTTTTACGAATATATGTACCTCGTAAAAGTGAATTTTCTATTACTTTGTTTTCCTGTGTAAAATATAATTCATTTTCATTTCATTCGATAATTAATTTGAAAAGTAGAATTAAATTCATTTTGTTGTTAGGTTTTATTAATACAGTAAGAAATTGAGTTTTGTATTAATAAGAATAAGTTTATACTTCTTTTGTTAGTAAACACTGCAAAAAAAGAATATAAATCTCTAGTTAATATTCTCATTATATTACATTGTATTATAATATGTTTCTCATAATTAAACGCATGTTTAAAAAAATATTACAATATTACAACTTTTTTACATATGAAAAACTACTATTTACTGTCGTTTCATTCACAGTATTGTAATTTGCATGAAACAAGTTTATCTTGTATGTGATCCGTAGACATTGGCATTATTATGCGGTGCAAATCTTAATCGGGAAGTAATTATTAACTGCAGAACAGCAAAAATCATCAATGAACCGAAACAAATTATAGCGGTAATTGATTTTCTCTATAATATATTACTTAATATTTAGATAATGTTTTCGTAATGTTTTGTATCTTCCGTGCTGACTAACACAGTACTTCAACAGTGTTTTGAACATTTAGATGGAACTCACTTGTAAATTTCGATTACGTAGTATGTCAATCTCTGCGTGATTATAACCTATTACTGTTAGTCATGCATACGTCTTGCACTCTATATTCCTGATATATCCTTCAAAGAAATACTAATTCAGTGTTACCGAACATTTGCGTGTTACCTTCAGAACGTTACCAACAGCTTCTCTTGCAAGTCTTTAAACACTGGTTTTTTTCCATTCTAAAATGTAAACGATTTCACTCGAAAGTTAAACTTCTTAACTTCGAAAAATTATATTCTCTTTCCACGAAGGCATGAACAATTACATTCCTGTTTACGAGTAAATTACAGAAATAGTGGTTCTACAATTAAACGAAATTAAGGATATGATGCGAGTCTCGTGAAGAACCTCGCTCATACGAAGAATTGAAATCGCCTTTAAAAACGACGTCTAATCTTTATTCGTGATTGCATAAGATCACATTTGAAGATTAGTCCTTGACGAAAAATTGAGGTAAAACAAATGTAAAATATTTCGCGTGATCGTAGATAATTTCGAATAATTTCAATTAAAATGTAGAATTTCCACCATTATGGTGATATTGTTTAAATAAACTTAATATTTGTAACTTAAATTTTTGTTAATTCTTCTCGTAAGTTATTTCAAGTTATTAGATCGTTATATACAAAACTGTGTTGCAGAAATGATAAACAGTTGAGCACAGCATGTTTTTTAATTGGAAAATTTCAGTTAAATAAAACAATAAAATTAACCTAAGATTAACTTAGAAATTTCAAATTAAATTCGAAATTAATTGTTATCCGTATACAATAAATCGCAGTATGTGTTGCATGTTTGAATATTTCTGTACGATTATAGCAGATGCTTGTAGAAAATGCGGCTTTACTTGGAGTACATGCTTTCAAGGCATAGAAGACGACAGCAGTACTAATAGTTTGTCGTCTTAGATAAGTAAATAATTATCCTTACGTATGAAAACGCGATATAATTGTACAGCCTAATTGGTGATTATGCGAAATTTTCAATCATACAATCTCGTCGCTGTAACATTATTCTACGTTTCCATCTGTTGCACGCTGATCAGCTCAGTTCGGTGTTCGATTATTTGTAATATACGAAATTTCGTGTGCACCGTGTGATATGCTTGCTTTCACTTTCAATTTTTCTTACGTTGATGCATTTTATTCAACACTTGTTCGTGTTAAAACGTTACGTATTATACGAAAGTAAAACATTTAAATCAAAACGTATTATATGAAATCTACTTTATTGTTTGAACACAGAACAAAAAAAACAAATTTGTGGTTGTTTTTATTATATGTATGAAAAAAATTAATTTGTTAATCATTATTGAAACGCAAAGTCAAGTTTTCAAGAAAGTAACAGAAATGATGCGACCACAACTTGACGTAATTAATTAACCCATTCACTGCCAAGCAAATTTAGACCGTCTTGCCCTGGGCGCCAAGATTTCATTTTAAGAAAAATATGGGTTATCATTTTGATGATAAAAAGTGATATTAGATTTGTTGTTTTTTATAAAAAGATATTACTACATAAGGTTTTCGTTCATCCTTTCTAGTAATTCATAACTCAAACAGCTATAAACTTATTCCGTGATCAATTGCAATCAATCTAAACTTGTAGTACGAACTACGAGATATCTTGCAGTAGGCAATTTTGGTACATATGCTTACTACGAGATATCTCGTAATTGGCAGTGAATGGGTTAAACGTTTTTATTTTTTACACATAGATGTATTCTTCTTTTTATATTTGATGCTGTACGTGTAAACATGATTCCATGTTACATTCATCATACCAATTATCTTAAAAATTAATAAAATAAAATACCTTTAGCAGCCAAAAGGATTGCATCATCTTTTTTATGTATTAATACATAATTTGAAAGTATGATAATGCATACATAAGTGTATTGCAATGTTGCTTCATGGAATAAAGTCTGTTTAGTTTATGATACACTTACATGAAATGGAACGATACGCTCAATACATGGAATCATTTTTGCACCGTATATTTCCATGTTCGTTTTCCTATTCTTTAGTATTTTTACATTAATCGTTTACCTTTAATTACTATTCGCGTGTTTTTCGTTTATTAAAATTAACTTCATATGTTTGTTTCTTCGTTTAATAAAATTGTTGATCGATCATAAAAAGTGATAGAACATCGGCACATCGGTTGAAACTAAAATTAACCAGAAATGACTAACTTTGTCAACTTCGACCATCTGATCGTTAGAATTATAGCAAAGTTTTATTAGAAGTGATTGTTTATTGTGTTTCAGAAAAACGTTTTCACCAAGGTATCTAATCATTCGAATAAAAAATCGTACAGAACTGTTGTATCCGGGAAGTGACCCCGAGGACCCCATCATACATTCGAATACATTAAACTCTGTTTTCCTCACCAAATACGGGACTACGTGGAATACGTTTTTGCGTACAATTTTTTATATTCAAGCATCGACAAAGAAATGGACCGAACCTTCGTTGACGAAGAAACTGGTGAAAGCATTAGTCTTCCAGCCTCCGACTGTGAAATTCGAAGACTCGTCAGCTCGATAAACAATGCCGAAACAGGAGAGCCGGAAATCAATGTGATCGGGATTGAAACTACTAAAAGTCGAAGGATACGGTTTCAGGTAATATTTTTTAACTATCACCATAAAATGTATGCTATTCCTTCGCGTCTAGGTAATTGCTAAAATAATCATAAGGCAGTAATTAAATCATAAATGCGAATTATATAATCTTACCTAAAGTATTATATATTGTAGATAATTGAAGGAAAACATAACGGTTTCGAATTAAGTTTTTTAATGATATTGTGACAATTTCTTATGCGATAGTGAGAATGCAATTACGAAAAGAATTAACGAATAAAAATTCTATAGATTCCGAAAGAAGTGAAGGAAACTTTATCGACTAAAGACGGTTCCTTAAAGAAAAGTGAGAACCTTATGGATTTGGAGCCCGTTCCTGTTGGAGCATCGTTTGGTCAAATACACCCAATTTGTTTGTTCTTCCTTGCTGTTGTATGCTTCCGTTGGTTCTTACCAGTATTGATGTTCATCGAAATTTCATTGCACATTTGGGCCCACCATAAAAATAAAACGTTAAAGAATTCCAACGTTTATTTCCGTTCTCCGTTTCACGCGATATCATCTGAATTTTGTGCGCTATGCCAAAATGAAACTTGCATGAATCGTGTTGGTAAAATGCAGCAAATACGAATGCATAAGTTTTTGCGGCAGTGTAATTATATGAAAAGAGTAGTAACGTGAACAACTTGTCAAATTTGAGTACTGCGAGAATATTGATCGAAGTTGTTCTTTGCTTGAGATACTGAAATATTTTTCTTGAGACAAGCAGTGTTTCATATCGCCTTGATAAAAACATATCGTATTAAATGTATTTTAGTATTACGGAAGTAATAAATCTACAAGTGACTTCCATTAATTTAGATTTTAGTGTTCTAAATTAATCGAATTTACTAACACAAATAGAAGAGATCAAGAATAGCAATGGTGCAGGAAAAGAATTTTATATTGGGGTTGTAGGTATCGCTAACAATAATAATGTAACAATAACAATTTATACTTATTATTGTTACACGTTAAAATTACAACAACGATGAAAAAAAAATAGTTACCGCATCATTTTTTAAATACTTATACTACAGTTTATTTTATAAATGTAAAAAAATAAGTTACTCTTTTAAGACACACCTAAGTAAATATTTTGCATACTATACAGGTTACAAATTTTGTCATTTGTTATTGAAATAATAAAGTGTTATATAACCATTAATGTGTTGTTTTTTTTGCTTTTTTCTTTTTAAATAAAATTACTTGGTCAATATATGACAACCATTAAGACTTGCGAATACCACTCGTAATACTATCCTACAACATATCTTTTAAATGTTTCTGAGTATAACCATTTATAAACTATAAATACAAGAATTAACATTCAACAATTTGTAATTTTCAATATTTAAGAACAGCTATTTCAGCATGTCGTCATTAAAATATTTGTTAAAAGTTATTTCTAAAATCACTCGAAATAACCATTTTAACGTAAAGCCAAAATTTCTCTTGTCGCAATTTGATATAAAGTACTAAAATTACACGAGAGGTGAGCCCTCCAGTAACGACATTTATTCCAGACGTACGCAGGATAATTTGGACTTTGTATACCATGAAAGATTCGAGCGATTGCGCGTCCTGTAAAATTAATATCTCGATAACTTACAATTAAATCACGCACATCGCAGGCTATTTGTTCTTCATTTTTCACTTCATACTGAAAATACAAACAATGTATATACTGAGTATTTCTATAATGTCTATGGACTGTAAAAAAAAAGAAAAAATAATCTTTACCTGTTGGTTAACATCGATGTCTAACAGAACTTTTCCGTCAAAATAATTTCGGATAACGTCTTTTAGCTGATCAGACTTAATAGTCATTTTATCATTCAATATCAGACATTCTTTTATACTTGGCATACTGAATTTATGAAGCGTTACGCCAATGGTTTCGAGTTGTTGCAAAGCTGTAGTTTCTTGAGATTGAGCACGACTAAATAAAGCGTCAAGTGCTTCATCCAATTCTTCATCAGTTAGGTCTCCAGGAGCTCTTACTCTTAAACCAAGTTTGTCATATCGTACCGAAATAGCTGAACGTTTTGGTACTCCATTAACTAAGAGGAAAATGAAGTATTTTAACACTTTTGGTTTTGTAAATATATCACAGTTAATTAATTAAAACAAACCTGTTTTCCATTCCAAACTTTTAAGATGACTTTTTACTACACCACTATCCCAACCAATAGCGGATGCTACATCCACAACAGGGAACTCAATAATGCTACTATTTTCATAAGAAATACCCTTTTGTAAGTCAAGTGCTATTGCCATTGCAAGTGGCGGTGACTGAAAGATCAGTTAAATATTTCTAATATTAGATAGGTGAAGTCTACTTGTGTAGAACTATATATTAGATACACTCACCGATTGAGCAGCTTGTTTTAAAGCTTGAGGCCCGTTGTAACTTGAAACTCTAGCTCTGACATATACAGATGAAAGAACAGTAATAAATCTTTTAGGATGTAATTCGAGGTAGCACAGAAGTGTTGAAATAATTTCTTCTGAAATATCTAAAGCTGCAACTGTTTCATCAACTGGTATAGCAACTTCATGACCAGGACATCTAAGATTTGCATTTCTTTCACGTAACTTTTTGCATGAACACGGAATAAAAACTTTTTCAAGCAAACGTCTAATTGTATGCCTGTCTACACCGTTTGCATAAATATGCCGACGCAACTCCCACTTATCGGTATCTTCCTAAAGTAAAAAGAAAGTTTTATAAGTACAAAATATAGATGTATGATGCAACTATCTAGAATAAACTTAAATACATTTGGGCTTAAGAATAAATGACAGTGTGCTATAAGACCATCTCGCCCAGCTCTTCCAACTTCTTGAATGTATCCTTCGAAAGTTCCAGGCATATTATAATGAATTACAGCGCGAATATCAGCTTTATTAAGACCCATACCAAAAGCTACAGTAGCAACAATAACTCTGATTTGTCCATTCATAAATGCTTTTTGCACAATTTTTCGACGATGGGCCGATAGACCAGCATGATATGCTTCTGCGATTGGAGACAGTTTACTGTTTAATTTTTCAAAATTATTTTCACCCTGTTTAAAAAGTAAAATACAATGAATTATTATACTGTGAATAAAATTAAATTTTCAAGATAGAAAACAAAATACCTGTAAGCAAACCCTTAAAAGACCAGCAATTCGCGCGCATTCCTCTCGACGAGTGCAATAAACAATAATTGAATCACATTTCTGAAATCTTTCACTTAATAACAACTCGGTCAAAGCCTGATCTTTGTTTTCATTTTTAGAAACTGTCAACAGCAAATTTGTTGGTACTGGAATATCAAAGATAACACCGGCTATTCCATCGTGTATACCCAAATGGTTTACTATACTTTCAGCGGTAGATTTCGTTGCGGTAGCAGTAAGACCTAATACAGTTTTGACACCTAATTTTTCTTTCAGAACTCGAGAAACCATTAGATAAGATGGACGGAAATTGTGGGACCATTGTGAAATACAATGAGCTTCATCGATGCACGCAAAAGCAATTGGTGGAAGCTGCCGTAATAAAGCTCCAAAACCAGTTGACTTTTCTCCAGCAACTACTGCTTCTGGAGAAATTAGTAAAATATTCAACTTCCCCTGCTGTATCATTTGCATAACGTTATTTTTTATTTTCTGCGTTTGGTTGGTATGCAGACAAGCTGCCGATAAAAATAATGGTACACCCGTTACTTGATCATCCATTAAGGATACCAACGGCGATATAACTAAAGTGATACAATTAAAATATTTTGAATAGAGATATGCAGGTAACTGGTAACATAATGATTTTCCAGAACCAGTAGATAAAGTTACCAAGGTTGATTGACCAGAGAGTATTCTCATTATAGCTTTTTCTTGCCCAGGTCTAAACGATTCATGACCAAATTTACGCAATGCTTCAAAAACTTCAGGTGGTGTTTCTATAATTATAGCATGTAATAAGTATACAATAAAATTTAATCGACAAATTTAATGAAATATTAAATTAATTACCTATACACGACTGATCATCTTGAGCTTTATACAGTGGTTGTATTACACCAATTTCTGGTGGTAATAATTTTTGAACCAAATCTTCGGGAATTGTATGGCCACATAAAATTTCCTACAAATTTAATGAGATATAAGAACATCATTAAAGCAGCATAAAAGATAATTAAAATTATGTAGGTTTACTTCATCTTCGATGGGTTCCCATAAACTATCATCATTATCAGTCTTGTCCTCTATGTCGTTTTTCGTCGATTCAATATCCGTTTTAAAACAGTAAGACGGTTTCTTTGGAAAACGATCAATTCTAGAGCCATGTGCAACAATTGCATTTTGACTAGCCATGATTTGTGCTTCTTCTAAAGTTGGAAATTGTGAACTTTCATCTATTTCATCTAACGATATTAAATCGTCGACCTTTTTAGTCGGACAGTTTCTTGAAAAATGACCAACATCTCCGCACTTAAAGCAACCCGATACACCAGTTTTTTCAATAAAATCAGCTACCTCTAAACTCCCCTCGCTAGATCCAAGTTCCTTTTTTCTCTGCTTCCATTGATTCTTTTTATATTTTGAAAAATTAAAATGCTTTTTACCACGTACAAATATTTTTTTCTTCAAATTTATTCTAACAAAGTTTTCATTTACATTTCCATCTGCTATTTTCTTTTCTAATCTCTCTTTATCTGTTAATTTTCCTCTCAATTTTTTAGATATAACAGAAGAACGTAAGTTATCAGTTTCTGAAGAAACAGATTTTGAAAATTGTTCAATAAGATCTCCTCGATTGTGTTTACTCATTACAAATCGTGGAACAGCTTTTAACGTTTCTACTCCATATATTTGAGGTTCCTTAGTCTCTGTAGTTTTAAAATTGTCATTATCAATTTCTAAGATGTCTTCTTTATTTTCTGCGATCTTCTTTCTAGTAGATTTCCCTGTTCTTTCATCTTTATTTTTCTTATTTGTTGGTGTTGATCCCTTGGTAGTTTTATTTTTTCTTATTGTATTCACTTGCTTTGTTTTTGATACATTCTTTTTCTGTTTCTTTTCTTTTTCATTAATTTCAATAAAATCAGGATCAGCGCCATCATCAGACGAAACGTCTTTGATTCTTCTCCTGATTTTACGATTTACCGATCTCCTCTTAGTTGATTTTTCTATGTTGTCTTCATCATGTGCGTTTGTATTTCTGATATGTGGTACATCATCCATTTTGCCATTACATTTATCAGTGTTACTTATCAAATTTGTTTCAATATTTATATTACTACTTATACTATTAGTTTCAGCAGCAACAACTATATTATCATTGTTCAAGTTACTACATCTTTCTTCGCTGGAAACTGAATTAACATCTTTAACAAAATCTATGGTTTGTACATTCATATCATTTAACATCATGTCATTTATGTTATTGTAAGTACACATTTTTTTAGATGAATGATGTTCTTGATCGCTAAATCTTTTTCTGAAGTTTCTAATGCGTTTGTTTTTACGATCTTCTTCTGAATCGCTATTACAAACAAAATCTTCTTCATCAGATATCTCAAAAAGCGTTTGTTGCTCCAGCACTTGTATATTTTTTTTAGGTGACTGAATACTTGATTCCATTGATTCAATTCCAGAGTCACTTATTCCAGAAAGTCTTTGTAAGTCAAGTGCTGGATGTTCTAAATTATTTTGTTTGGCACACCTATCTAGCCATCCTGCATTTAAATTTCTATTAACAGTATATCCCTTAATTAACTGTTGCACTGTGGCAACTGACTGAGCAGTAGATTTATGATCCATGTAAGATACTTTTACTGTCTCACCAAATATATACTTTTTTTCTTTATTAACATCTGAATTCTCTTTTACTTCTGTGGTTACAGTTTGCTCTACCGTGTTTGTGTTGATTTCATTGTCTTTTTCAGATTTATTTTTTATCTTTGTCGCAGACATAGATTTTCTAGGATTTCTTTTTATAAAGTTTGAACTTGTAAATTTATTTTGTGACAGTTGAAATGAAGAAGATCTGCCTATAAGTAATGTTTGTTTCTTTTTAGGTATTTGTTCATTATCCTTACTTAAGTGATCTCCCCAAACACCTTCTATATTTTTATGTTCAATTTTGTCTATTGTGGAATTATCACTAGTAGACTGACATTGATATCCTTGTGGATCTATATTTTCAGAATCCTTCTTATCTGTGTTTTTTATATTTGCTTTATTTGCATTTTCTACATTCCTTTTATCCATGTTTTCTATATTCTCTTCATTTATATTATTTATACCTTTTTCATTTTCTTTATACGTATCTTCTATAATACATTTTTTGTCATCCTTTAAAGATTTATCATTCTCTTCAATTTCATTAGCATTCATTAATGTTTTAGAAGTATCATTTTCTTCTATCTCGTCAGAAAATGTAATATCTGTAAGTGTTTCCTCTAAAACATGTGTCTTTAGTTTCCAATACATTTTATAAGATTCTTTAATTTTTATATCAGCCTCTTTAATATCATTCTAAAAATATAAAAAGTTACTTTTACCATAACATCATATAGAATATGATAACAACAATTTTTATAAAATAAATAGAAAAATGTTAAGTGGGAAAAAGAAAGATAAAAGTAAGCTTAGCAGTGGTAAAGTATTTCATAAAAAAAAGCAATAGATAAAATACCTTAATTTTAATAAAATCTGACTAAAAGTGACTATCTAATCCTAATTCAGAATGAAGTAACATTCAGAAGGTGTTAATAAAACTATATAACGATAAAATAAGTGAAACTGAATTTAGTTTAAGTCATGAATCGTGGAAATTATGTATAATACCTTGTTCGGTTTACGTCCGTGTTTTTCCGTAAAACGGCTTTCCCATAATTTAACACGAATTTTATATTTTTGATATTTTGTTTTAAACACCGGATCTTGTAGTATTTCCATGTTTTCATAAACACCGGGAAGATCACAATTATTTATACATATGTATGTTTATAAACTATAGAATATTCGAGGTTAGCTTAAACGATCCATGAATACTACGGATCACCTCGCGAATATAAGACTGCCACTTCGAAGATAATATCCTATAGAAAATGTCATTCACGTATCTTCCTTAAATGCTATTTTAATGTTGACAAAAATTTCATTTTAGAGTAAATGCATAGCAATATTCAACTAAACAAATGCAACGTTTGAATAACGGTGATTTACGATTGATAAAAAGTTACTACTGTAGTATTAAAATGAGACGAGCTTGGACAGATTATGTTTAAAAACTATTAAACAAATATAGCATAATGTTTAGTATTTTTTACTTTGTAATTAATGAATAAAATATTTTCATCTATGTATACCTAGTCCAGTGAAAAAAGATGCATGGACAGTGGGGATCAACAGTTTATAGAGGTACCCCCACCCAGATTTCTGATATTTCCCTCCTGTGCAAAAATCAGGCGCGTACAAGTATTGAATTACATATTTACCGAAAGATATTGTGCTTTTCTTCGCAATACTAGATGTCGCAATGTGTAATTTCGCGTTACTTTACCGACTTTAGAAAAGCATTTATTATCAGTAACATATAAATTTTTAAATTTCGAACCGCATTATTTATTAGCGAAGATAACAAAAACGTTAAGATAAAGAGCAGATAACCGAAACTTTAAACCATTACTTATTTTTATTTATCTGTGTATTTATCCATCCATTTTAAAACGGAAAAGGATTCATGGTACGAGAGTGTCCGCTAAGTTGTTCGTTTTCGAACTGAACCTTCGACCAACGTACAGGGCACGATCGTATACAAAAATAACAACTTTGAAATTCTCGAATATATAAATTTTTCCCTATTTCTAATAGATGGCGTTTACTATTCAATCCGAAGTCGAGCAATCGGATCAAGAGGGGAATACGATTGCTGGACGAAAAGTGGTGGTGTCTTTCAAGTGTTGAACTGGCAAATCCATGCATCTTCTTTTAGCGGTTTAACCATAACAAACATTGTGTTAACTTTATATTTTACGGTATGAAAACGAAGACTAATACTTTATGATACAATAAAACAGTATTTAAAGAAAAACGAAATCAGTGGAAGAATTTGTACATAAAGTAATCTCATTGAAACAGTTTATTCGATAGAAATTTATGAAAGTATTGCATTAATGACGATTAATTTACACGTAAGCTTAACCTATATAAATCGTAATGTAACCCATTATCATGGAACACAGGTAATCGCCAATTGCAAATCAAGCGTTTATCCGATAGGTGTCTAATCGAACGGTGTCGCCAGCTGGCGGTAGTTTGTTTCACCAGTATAAGGTAAGATGGCCGAGCGGTGGTGACGGGTCGTGGAATGTACTGCTGGAGAATTGGTGATCTCGGCGCAGCGCGGATGGCCTAGTGATGGCCGAGTACAACATCGACACCGGCAAACTCCCGGAGGACGTGCGGGAGAAACTTGCTGAGCTGGATCTCGAGTTATCCGAAGGTGAGTAGACAGCTTTTCTCGATGCACTGCTATGCAAACCCTTTCTGACTCACCCCGTGCATACGAGAGAAAGAATCCCCTAGCCCCCGTTGATAAAATCGATAATACCTTCGCTGTTGCCATTTTACTCCCCCGTAACTACGTACACTGGCTTTCGACGTATCTTTTCGCGTTTGCATTAGCTTTTTTCAAATCCTGTCAAACATTAATATGTGAGAGATTTGGAATTCCTCCAAACGAGTCGTCGGTCCCGATCGTGACACAGGCACTCGAGTTCCTCCTATCGACCGCGCCTCACTTTGTGCACCGTTCTTTGCTTTTCCTTTTGGACAACTAACAGCCAATACTATTCTTTTTTGTCCTTTTTGTTTTCGACTAATAAGCTATTAGATTCTATCCGGTTGGACGTCGAAACGAATCTCGCGAAACCTGTTTGTACACCGTTCAAAACGTGTCTAGTTCATTGAATTCCGTTTTTTTTTCTTTCAACAGAACAAGATTCGACATGATCCTCTTTTTGCAAGAAATTATTTAAGCGTTTGACAATTTGAGAGAATCGATTCGATATCTTATAGAAAAGTTCCCTTGCTTTCAAGGAAATTGAAGGTATACGTCAGTGATATTTTGTACGTCGTATGCTTTAGAATTCGGATTCATAGATGTCTCAAAATGTCTCCTAGGGGTCTTTCTATTTGTTCGGTTAAACATCTTCGGTCTCGATGAAACTGGAGTCTAGTGTTAACACAAAATGTATATAAAAGTAACAAGATAGGAGCAGAATTGGGAGGATGCGCGATGCTCGGACCTTTTTCCGGTATTTTGTCTCTGGTCACAGTACCCGAGACCCCACAGTCTTATTTGTATTTGCAGTTCCATCTTTCATAACAAGCTATCGACCGGTTTCTCGTGTCAACTCTGAATACTTGACATTCCCCTTACCCGTCAGGTGTTCGTGGTTTAATAAGTCGTCGCTCCTTTTTCCTCAATTTCACGAGCCGTATAAAATCGAGCATCGGTTCGACTTTGCTATTCGAAATTTCTACTGGAACTTTACGGTCGTCACGATCCTCTTCGAAGGTTATCGTTTTAGACGAAGGTGGCCGTGTCAACCTCGTAGAAGCGTAGAAACGAAGTTGAACGAAAACGAATGAATTATAGATAGCTAGAGATCGGGGAGGGGACCGGGTTAGCGGAATATTTCGAAACGATCCGATGATTCCTCAAAATATCTCGTATAAGTTGAGCGCAGCCGGTGCCCGTGGCAGTTTGTTCTCAAGGATTTCGTCGGAGTTCGCATCGGTGTCTCGTGGCGGAGCAGCTCAGCGTTACAGGTGTGAAGTTTCAACTGTTCCGCTGTTCGTTCTCGTAATCGACGGTCACCGCGGTCGCTCGCTGACGATTTGCTTATTTGCATTCGCAGTTAGAATAGTTACTTGGTGAGAGCCCCGACCGGTTTTGTCATGCAGCCCCTTTGCCGAACGCTCGTCCGTTTGCGATTTAAAGGGACCCTAATCTCTCAGGGTCGTTCGCTTTCTTCGCACTACGAGCTTGATCTTGTTCGATGTCTGAAGGATTCGGGACGCAACTACAAACGGGAAGGAGGGGGGATTCGCCAGTAATTATTTGATCCTTCTTGAACCTGTTGTATTTGTTTGCAGCGATCGAACTTGATCTAGCTAAAACAGATTCTTTTCCATCGGCCTTTTATTCAGCTTTCAAAGAAAATGAAAAAGCATAGAAAATGATCGATCGATGAGTTTTCAACGATAGATAATCTCTGTTACGAAACCACTTTTATTACGCTTTGACGAGATTTTAGACCGTGCAGCTAAACAGCACGGTATTCTCGTGTAGCGACGTGACGTCAGCTGGACGGGTCACCGTTCATCTTCACGGAGCTTTATTTGCATGTGAGGTAATTGCGCAGATTACCCGTTCGTGCGTATTTCAATTGAAACCTACTGCATGACCGCGTCTTGAGAGGAATCCTGGACGCTATCAGTTACTTTAGTCTGGTACCGAGCATTTCGCGTGCTTACGATACAAGTTGCTGTGACACGTTTATCTTGGGTGGCTCTGATCGTCCAGGAGCTTGTTCTCTGTCAGCGTCACTGACTCTTGGGAGCCCGTCTAAAATTAGGCTCGTAGTTCGATCAACGATCGAAATTGAGTTTGGTCGAGGCACCCTGTTTAGGGCACTCGAACCATTTATTTATTTTATTTACTATTGTTATATACGGGTAAAAATAAATCCTTTGGTATATACATACAAGCGATACAATGATCGGTCGTAGGAGGCTATCAGTTGCTGAACGCTTCGTTTGAAGGTAAAAAAAGAACTAAAGAAATGTAATTCGGTACAGTGGTTGTTGACATTAATAATAACTCTATTTTTTCAGTTATACCGATCGTATTGGGTGATATGTTCTTCGCGTAGAAATTGTTTGTATCTTAACGATGAATAGGATGCATTAAGATAAAATTTAAGAACTTCAGGACAAGAAATAATACCGTCTAAAACTTTGTACGCAAATAATAGGTCGAAAATAAGTCTGCGGTTTCCTAAGATCATAATATTAACCTCTTGACGTACAATGACGAGTTAGGGTCGTCATTCATTTCATGTGCCACTGTAGACTTTGACGAGTCTGACTCGTCAAGAACCGTCTTCAGCCGTGAAGCATATAATTAGATTACTTAGTTGCTTCGCTCGTGCGTCGATTGTATTTTGTTTAGAATATTCAAGTTGTTCCCACCCTTCTCCCTTTCAAAAAGAATTTCGAAATAAAATGTTCTGTTTCCAAGCTTGCGCATAACTGTTCGGTTGAGCCAAATTAAATAGTATTTTTCGGACGCATCAAATTCCATTTTATTTGTATGCCAAGGGGTTAAGGCGAGATAAGAGCGGATAGTAATTGCGATCGAGACGCGACGTAGGGCAATTTAGCTTACGGAATGCCATGCTTAAGAATTGACGTTGAACCCTATCGGAAGGTGAACCTTATCGGAAGACCAGTATCGATCGACTTCTGGCATACTTGTCGGAGCAACGTAAATAGGAAATTAGCGAGGAAACTGAAAGGAAGGAGTTTCGGTTAAGCCGATGATGCGCTATGAGTTAGACACAGGTCGCGGGGGTTCGCGGGTTATTCACACGGCTCCATTCATCGACCGAGCTTGCAGGCGCGTTCTAGTTTCGCGTATTCGGTGGATCGGTGTCGTTTAAATGGAAAGTATTCTGTTTCTCGAATCATGTGCAGCCTAGTTGGGATTTCAGCGTTTATCGCGACGATTCGGTCTCGCTTGGAATAGCTGACTGCAGCAGGCTGGGCGTGTAACGTTTCGCTGCGATGATCAACGAGCACGTACATTCTGTGACAGGAAAACGACCGAATCGAAGGAAGAGGGAAAAAATGTTTATCGCGTGTGTCGTTAAGGTTGCGCCAATGAAAATAATCGTCCTCTGTGTTCCTTAGAGTTTGCTTCTGTCAGCTGTGTCACTCTCCATCAATCGAAAGATTCAGCTCGTGCGGGAGTTAGGATGCACCGAATTCTATATTGAATGTTAACACTTAGCTAACCGAATGGGGAGACCTCCGATTTTTTCCTTGACAAAGTGCTGCCATTCATTCACTTTACTTTGTTATTAGGTGGTATTGAGTTAGTACTGAATTTATTAAAAATTGTACTTTGGAAAAGCAGAGAATGCATTTGATGAACTGTGAACAGCACTACTTCAAGACTAATTAATAACAAAAGTTATACTTTTTGTAAACTGTTATTTAAATTTGTCTAATTTACTACGTTATTGCTGTATGCGTTTTATTTTATTTTATTTTATTTTGCGGTGTATATATTCATGTCATTATTCGTTCTTATTTTATATGTAACGTTTTCCGTTTTGAACTAGCACACTCTACACATGTACACTAATTACCCGTAATATAATGGGTCTAATTACATAATGGGTCTTACCCGTAAATTATTTAAATAAATAAATAAATAAATAAAAGTAAGTATAATTAATGGCAGAGTTTTATTGAGAAAAAACGGAAGATCTCTCTCCCCATTCGGTTGGCTAAGCGTTAAAAGGATCGGGTAAAGGGAATAAAGCGTAACCTACTTTTGGTTTCGTTTGTTTTTTTGTTGCGTCGCGTAAATACCGTAAATCGTACCGATCGTTAGATGAAACATTGCTCCACTTTGAGTGCGAGCTGCATCAATTACGCTAGGTTGACGTAATACCAACGAAGGCTTCTTTGACAATAAAATCGTGGAGACAAGAGGTCCCTGTTTCTTTCATAGATCGTTCGCGTTCCTTCGCCCTCCGTTCGTTCCACCGATCGATCCACGCTCGCCGATAGATTCGGTTGGCTCTCATTCATCGACTTCGCTCGCGCCTCGAATGAGCCGAGGAAATTAATCGAGCCTGTAATCGATAGCGTTAATGTAATCGAGTATGATGCAACGAGGCGATGTTGGCTAATTTATCCTACGTTACGATTTGAGCACGAGTCATTAAAGTTGGCTCGTTTCGGCATACCGGCACCTGTTATCTACCGCTCCACCGATGCACGGATCGCGTTTACACTCTTCGTGATTCCGGCTAATTGTTTTTCTTCGTTTAATTTTCAATTCGAAAAATTCATCCAACCGAGTTCTCAATTCCGCATCGGTATTGAACGAAATTCCGTGCATAACATTTAAAACAGATCGAAAGACACGTGGAAATCTTATTTATTTAAAAAAAAAAACTTAAAAAGACTTAGTTGACAATCTAATATATATTTTGCGATCCAAATTGTACACTCTAATATGTTGGATATGATATGAAAAAAATGCAAAAAGAATAGTTTAAGACTGACTTCGATAGAAAAGATTTCCCATACCACTGCAAGAACGAATAAAAACCGACGGTATTTGTCGCAAATTTCCTTGGTACTCGAGAGGTTAATTAAAAATTTCGTAACGACCGTATTATCACCGTGACCGCAATTAAAGGTAAAGTGGACGTCATGGACGTTGCGCCTGCGGGGTTGCTCGATGACCCCGTAGTTGATGCTTCCTTCTATGGGGTGGAACTAGCGATTCCCGAATGATTCGGGTAACGGGTGAAAACGAGCGGATGCTAACGAGAAAGCTTCCCTTTATTATCTAGACAGTTTTATCTGGTCGTGTTTCGAGTAGCGACCAATTATATCCTCGTTACGTTCACGCGTCTTATGAATAATTCTTCGGCTTGCGCCGGGCTAATTGCTTGTAACTGTTTTTACCGGTTGCTCGAAACGCGAATTGCCAACGACTGACCAGCTTTCCACGTAATTGGCCGCGATAGAGCGTTCAAGAAAAAGGGAATCGTTCGGTTGGCTCTTTCATCGATTATTCATCGCTCGGCGACTTACTCTTTCGAATGCTACTTTGACCGACGAAACGACGAGATCGTCTCTTGATCTCGTTTCAAACGTGAAACGTATTTTAAAAGGAAGATGCCCGTCATCGAAACGTAGGCTTCGCGATAGAGCGACGACTGTGTTACGAAAGTAAGGGAGTCCTTTCCTCGTGAGCCGAGTTCGCCGAGTTATCTTTAATCCATTTTCTTTGTAATTCCAAGTTGCTTCGTTTGAAGGTTAAATCGTTGGTTCTGATGAAATACATCGTTGGAATTAATCTTTGTAACATTTTTTAATTTCACGTGTACGTCGTAGGTGTTTATACGCAATCTAATCTGATTTACTTTCTCACCTTGTTATCAGTGGTTCGGGATTTTGGGCTGTATAAATAATACGTTTTAAGCAACATAAAATACGTTAAATTGCAAGATTTTTATTTCATTTAAATAAAAACCTTTTTAACTTGCAACGTATATATTCGATAACAGTTATTAAGCTTTCTCATAATTTCTTTCGTTTGTTTGTTCACTTCGTTCCTGTAAATACTTTGATTCGGAAATCACTCTTGGGTATCGTTCGATCTCCCCGAACGTTGACCTTGGGCGACCTTGAACTAGCTAGGCCATTGAACTCGCGGTGCAAAGGGTCATCGCGGTAACCGGTGCTTGGAAAGGCCGTAGTTCCACTTAAGAAAGCGAAGGTAAGCCTAAAATCTCGAACGCGTTCCTACGTAAAGGAAAGTCGTTTTAAACGCATTGCCACCCCCTATGGAGAGTCGAGCAACCTGCTTCGAAAGGAATTCTGTTTCTCGCCAAAGCAAATCGGAGCATCGGACGCGATGCAAATTAATCTTGTAGTCTCGTTTAAGCTCCACCTCGTTCTCTAGTGGCGTCCCTTATCTTCTTTTTCATAATTTTTCTAACTTTTAACGATCCGTGTGTCATTCGTTACATCGGTGAATGTTGTCAGTTATTTCTTTCCCAACCGATAGCTTACCTCCGATATAAATTCGTATGAATAAATATTGGCTGATTAACCCTTTCGCTTCGAGCGCTGCATATATCCGTGGCATCCAAATAATGTGTATGCAAGTGCCATCTGTAGTCGATGACAGCAATAATTTTGTATTTTTATCATTTTGTAAGTCTTTTTTAAATATACTAGTTACATTAGAGCGACGATTGTTTCATTCAGCACAGTTGTTATTTAAGACCTAGACAAATGTATATGCAGAAACCACGCGTATTGTGCACATTTCTGACGAATGTTTTCGTTCGGTGACGGTACTTCGGCGGACTGTACCGCCATAGCGAAAGGGTTAATTGCTCGAAGAGAAGCGTATACCTGTTCGAGGTCGATCGAACGCGCCGTTGTAATCGAACACCGAATAGAACCGATACGCGTGGTGGACGCGGAGAGAGAAGCCAATTTCGCGTCAGATTCGTCGTAAGAGTCCGTGGACTCGTTCTCGGTTACAAGCCAGTCGGTTGACGCGTTATCGGCAGGAATTCATCGATGCGACAAGGCGCGTGCAAATCAACCCGCCCCTCCGACCGTTCGAACGCGTTCCGCTGACGTCAGTTCTCGATTACGCTGTTGTTACAACGATTTATGTTCCTGTTCAACCTGACTTCGCGCTTCGCCGCGATTTCCTCGACCTCTATACGGGGTTCCGAGGTCAGCGCACTTCCGGTCACCCACCCGCCCATTTATGTACCTGCGACTAATCATCTGCTTCGATACCTTGTAACGTCTTTGAGTCGAGGTTTTAGGATCTTGGGATCTCTATAGAATACCCGTTCACGTTTTATGAACGGTTCCTTTACTCTTTCGTTTCTCTTTAAGCTTTCTACAAAAATTTGTAAACAAGAAGACCCGCTGCTCCTGGCTTGTTACATAGATTAACGCTATAACTACCAAGACCGGTCGAAAAGACCGATACGTAATTTTTCATGGAAGCTTTGTAAATTTATCGCGATACCTACACCTTTAGAAATTTACTGCGATCTTTATTGTAATCATTACGGTTTGTTTCCCTTGTATTAGGTATATTTTAAATATAATTTTCAATTTTATTTCTTCGTCACAAATAAGTACACTCTAATCCGTCGATAGGTTTAGCGTTAAAAGACACGTTTGTTTTTCTGAATATAGTTTTATCTTATTATTATTATTTTTTTTTCTATACATTCAATATAGGTAGCGAGGTGTCGATCAATAGTACACTTCAATTACGTGACGTGCTTCAGTTGCAGAGAAACAAGAAATTTTTTAAGTATATTGCGTGCTGTTAAAAAGGTCTAGGTCTTTATGGAATTCGTTAAGCTCCTAGCGTAGTTCTGTTACGGTACATTTGTACAAAAAAATCAATTTTTAAACGATTAACTTACACGATTGTAAACTATCGAAGTATTTCACAGTTCGGTAAGTATCGGATGACGACGAGAACTTGTGTTGCAGACGTTATTTTTAGCTGGATGAAAAAAAAGCAGTATATATGCGTTCAAAGGGCAAGTATGATATAATCAGAATTGCTGTGCACGTTGTCTTCAAGGGGACAAGGCTAATGAGATTACGTTACACTTATAGGAAAAAGGAGAACTATGTTTTTGTTATGCAGGTGCACGTATAACTATACGCAAATTATGATTATGTCGGACGCATGCGAATCGAAGGTTAATCTATTATTACGTAATCGAAACAGAACCTACAACTTTACGTATTTTATCGTAATCAACCAATACTAATTTAAACTGTGTTCACTTTTATCGGTCAACGTATATAGGTAGGTGTAATTGTGCGTTGCGTAACGCGAGTGATAAGAAAAAAATGCGTGCACAATACACGAGGCCGTTTCGTATCGCCGAATTCGTAGAATTAAAAACCGAAGGTTATGCAAGAAAAAGGAATAATGTGAACGCATTAAATCGAGAATCTTTCCTTTCGCGCTAAATAGTTTGGAACCGAACCAATAACTTAACGCTATAAAACTTTTTAAAGTTTAATTCAGTTCTTTTACTACTGGCGAGCGGTATTTACAATGTTTACAATGTTTATTGTAATTATTATTTTTTATTATTTTATTTGTGAACGGGCTGGAAGCCCTTTTTATAGATAATGATATAAGGATAAATTACACGTGATATAAACAAAAAAAGGAAGAAAGAAAGAAACAAAAGTCTTATAACTTTTAAGATGCTTACGCGATTATAAAATTGTGGTGTAATTGTGGTGTTTCGCGATTGTCGTTTTAGAGTTTGTAGGGAACGGGTAAAATCTGTCAAATTCTTGTATATTAATGACTCGTAGAACACGAATAAATAAATAAATGAATAACGTAGGTAGAAAAACGCAGCGAAGAAATGTAGTATCGGTGATCGACGATAACTTAATCCCGGGGCTAATCGAGCCGCAAAACAGGATCGACGGGTAGATAAAAAGGTGGTGGGTCGGGGAGGTGATCGAAATTGGTAAACACAAGAGCGGGGCGGCAACACTCGCGAAGGAATTGTCCGGCGAAACAGAGCAGAGGGCGGCAGTTCTGGTTTAGGTGGTCGCAGGTGCGGTTGCACGCCGCTGCTGGAATGCATCCGTCGGTGTCGGTGCAGCTGCTGTCGCGCGGGGCTCGTTCGTGGACCGTTTGTAAGATCAAGGTCGCCGGTTTCGTGGGTAAACGTCCTCGAGTCGCCTTGAGGTTGCACGTTGCACCGAGCCGCGATTGCATACGCGCCGCCACTCGACCAGACCACACGCTTATCGGTTATTATGTCCCTCCTCCGCATCTTCGGACGATACCGATGCACGATAGAGAGCTACGTGTCCAACGTGTCGCCTTTATCGATCGACCGAGTCGAACCATCGAATTATCGGTTATCGATCCTGTCCGAGTTCGCTCGGTTATTTACGGCTATTATTTTTTCTTCCCCGTGCACCCCAGTGTCCGCGCGCAACCTGCTTCTCGCTTCGATCGCGAGTAAACGCGCTTTCGAACTCGATCTTGTTCGCACCTCTGAACAGGGTCGAGCTCTGCGAGGGCATGGACCAGGGAATTTTAATGGGAGCAGTGGGTTCGCTCGATCTCGATCGCCGGATCGGTCAAGGGTCGAATTCTACGTTCCCGATTCGTGTTATCCGAGGAAGATAAAACGAACGATGCGTAGTTTAAATCAATTTCCGTTAGATAGACGAGAAGGGTAAAAAGCGGTATTCTGAAAAATTGATTTATAACGGACTATATTTAGAAGGTCCGTTATCTTCAACGATAAAGCACGCGGTAGTCGGTCCGATAAAAAAATTCTTGCAATTTGGTCGAGTGTTTGTTCGCTTCGTGTCATCGATCGTTTGATTTATTATCGTCGATGGAGTTGTTCGCGCATACGTCTATTCGATCGAAAGATGCGCGACCCTTTTATAAACCGATAATAATAATAATAATAGTAATACTTTATTAACGGATTAAAATCCATTGGTACGCAAAAACGAGAGGATAAGTGTAAGAAGTATATAGCAATAACGTAAACTTAATATGTAATACAGAAAGTAATAGGCAAGACAAGATAAGAAAAACTAAACTTAATAATTATGTGGTTGAGGTCTAGTTGAGCCTAAATAGCGACACTTTGTAAGAGCTTAGCGATACATCGAAAAAGTTCATATTTTCCCCGTATACATTCGATGTCGTGCATAATCTATTTATACAGTTTCTCTCACCCAAATGCGAGCGGTATGGAATTATGTAAAAGAGATATCTCGGTCTTAGGTGTTTTCCAGGTACGTTTAGTCTAAGGAGTTCCAAAATGTTCTCCGTCGAATCTTTCCTTATCTTTTCGTTTACTATGTGTAACGTTCCTTATTTTCTCGGAGACGTCGCGTTTAGCGAAACGGTTCTTTTTGTCTCGTCTAGTCCCTTCCAGACACTCATGAATTCCAGAAATTCGATTCTTTTTCCCCTCGCCACGCCTCTCGCGACCAGGATTAAATTCCCCTCAGGCGACCGAGACGTAACAAAGTTTTATTTAAGGATTTCCATACTTTCTACCGCGCGGAGCGTCGATTTCGTCGGATCCGTGCTACTTGCACGGGACGATCGAGCGTGGGCGTTCCGAGTTGTATTCGTGGAAAGTACGGACGCACGGCGATTCTCTCGGATCTCTGGTAGTTAAGGGCCGCTGCTAGCTCTAGGGAGTGGGAGGTCGAAGAGCATCGAGCAATCAACCCGTCAATTTGAACCTTTTTTCTCTCGTAAAACGAAGCACATCGATGCAGCTCGTTCTCTGTTACAGCCGCTCCTTCTGCGTATGCTCTTTGTAGGGACCACGACTCGATTTAAATAGAGAATACCTACGAGTCGACCTTTTTCGCTTGAATTTTATATTTGTTGCAATCGAAATTATTTCTTTACGAACGAGAATGTTTTTCTCGTTCTTTTTTGTTTTCATTTTTTATGGTACACAGAACAAACTTTTACAAACATAGTTTTATCGATTTATTTGTCTCTGATTATTTTCTACGGGGGTTAAGGTGCTCGTAAAGAAATCTATCGAAGTACAAAGTTTACGGCGTCAGATGTAGGTACTTGAAATACGGCGTCGAACAACGGCTTTTTACTCCTCTACGATCTTCTCGTAAGAACGTAATGATCGTGTCTAACGTTGAGCCTCAACACGCCATGATACCTTCTCACCTGCCTTGGCAGGGCGTTGGATGATGCATCGAACGGTACACGTGAAGTTATCGTATTCTAACATCGTGCCTAAAAGCAATAACAAATTCTGAATAGCGTAGAAAGGAAGAAGAGTAATCATTGAGAAAGTGCAGTTACTAGCATCGATTGATATTGTAGATGCAGCTGATCCAAAGAAATAACACACGTAAATCTTGGGTAGGAAACGTATGTTGACGGTGGAAAACGTTCACCGAATCGCCCTTCGATGCTATTAACGCTATTACTTTTTTATTTATGATTTACGGACATTTCGTGTGGATCTATCTATATATATATAAAAAGACATGTCCTGACCGACTGATTTATCATCGTAGAACCTAAACTACTGAAGCTAGAAACATGAAATTTGGACAATGGGTTCCTTTTATGCCGTAGGCACTCGCTAAGGAAGAATTTTTTAATATTCCACCCTTAAGAGAGTTAAACAGGGGTTGAAAGATTGCTTGAAAATCCGTCGATTTTGAAGCAAGCACTATAAAAAGAAAACGCGGACAACTAGTTTCTAATATAGCTTAGGGTGTATGCGTATCGGTCCATCGCGATAAAAGTCAATAAAAATTATTGGGAATAATGGTAATTGTTTTTGCAAATTTTACTCATGAAGTTCGAAACCCGTCAAATTGACGGGTCCCGTAAATCTTGTGTTAATAATACCGAAACGTTACACAATAATAGGTAATTGCGACAACAGTTTCGCCGGCAATGCATCCGATGTATCGGTCACGAATCGAACGCATTCGATCCCGACGCGATCGTGCATGAAAGCGCGGCGCAGTCGCAAAACGGTGGCGACGATGATCGTGCGCACACGCGGGGACCCGCTCTGAAAATCTTCTCGATCGCGCTGCTTGCGCTCGCGAGGGCATCATTCGCGTCGCTGGAGGATTCTCTATCCGATTCGCGATCTTTGCGAGTTCGCCTGGAGAAAAAGTGTGCCCGGGCGGAGGTAAGAAAACCGTGCAAGCACAAAGGAAGAAGACGGTAAGATCACGGCGTGTAACATGAAAATGAGAAAGAAAAGCATAGAGAGTCTCTCGGAACACGCGAGCCAAGCGTACAGCAGGGAGACGAAGGGACAGGGGCAGAAAGGAGCGATCGGGAGAAAAGGAGAGAGATTGTGTTGGCCGTGCGCGGCCTGAGAGGAGCGGTGAGGCGAGCGGGGGAGCACACCGAGGAGTAGAAGAATAAAGAGGAATATATAGAGAAAGGGATAGGTTGCGAGGAGAAAATCGAGAAAGGGAGGAAGAAGATGGAAAAGGCTATAGCGGAGATAGGTGGAGGAGAGTGGTGGGATGCTGCGAGAGAAGCAGGAGAGCAGAGTTGTGTGCAGGCGAGAGTGGACGGACGGCATACCACCACTACCCGTTCCCTGCCCCCCCTCTTACCCCCTCCCCCTCCACCCTCCCGCTCTCTCGCAGCGTGACTTTTATTCACGGGGGCCCGCTTCCCAGAGACCGCTTCTCTCGCTCCCTCTCTGTTCCTCTCCCTCCCGCCGACCGTCCGTCCCCCGTGGTCCCTCTCTCTTTCTCTTTCGCCGGGTCCGTGGTGGTTCTCTCGTGAGTCAGGGAGAGGTGCAGCGTCGAGAGCTCGCGAAATGCCAGTGATTCGACGCGACTTCGACTACGCGCACTACGAGAGAGTTTTTCTCCTCGCGAGACGAGGGGACCGCCGTGCGTGCTTCCCGATGCTCGTTCCTCTCTGTCCTCCGCGATAAAGGTGGACCCGCGTCGCGACGCCCTGCGCCTCGAGTACGCAACGACACCCAAAGCGTACGCCCATCGTCGCCATCCTCGCTCTGTTACTCGCGCCGGGCTGATACTCTTGCTTATACTACTCGCGCCACGCTGTCGCTACCTATTGCTGCTGCTCCACTTTTTTTTTTTTCATACTTCTCCCTCTCCGTTGCTTTTATTCCTCCATCGTTGTTAACCATCATCGAGTCTCTGACATCGCTATGCCGCTGTCGCTGTCACCGCTTCTTCTTCGTCTCTCCTCTCGTCCTCTCTTTCGCTTTTCTCTTTACCTTTTTCTTTAACACACGGTGTTTACGTCCCGTAGTTTAGATACGCGTGAAGCAACAGAATCCGGCACGCGTGCGTCGACGATTATGAATTCGCGAAGGGTAGCAGCTGCCGCGAGGGACGCGTTAACTTGTTCCATCGATGTTCGTCTCTGCTCTTCGTCGCGTACTTCAAAAACCGAGCTCTATATTTATACGATCGAGGCTACTAAACTGGAACGAATTCCATAACTATTCTAGTTATAGTATTTGTGTCGCTCCCGGCGAAGTGTCGCAAAAACAAGAATCCGATCGAGAGGAGGGAAACTTGTGAAATAGCTTCTCGTGGGCGAGACAGTCGACGAGATTTTTCGTGATTCCGTAGGGCCGGCCTTGCTTCCTCGAGAGTTATAAACCGAGGGGAACCGGTACCATGGCGGAGCGTAAATTTCTACTACGAAATCTCCCTTTTATTTAAATCTCGTTCGAGATAGATTAAACGTTACCGTAGGCCTCGATCGGGATCCAGCGCGTTGGCGTGGCCGACCGTTCCCCCCTAACAGTGCTTGTTTTCTAAGTCCGCCTCTCTCTCTCTCTCTTTCTTTCTCTTTCTCTCTCTCCCTCTCTCTCTCCTTCTCCTGTTACGATATCGTTTGCCGCGTAGCCGCTGAAATCGCCGCGTAATTTATTTTTACCGCTGCTCCATTACGTGGTTGTCACGTTGAACGCGTCGACTCGCGAACGTGAATCGCGTCCTCGCGAATACTGGTCCTCGACGGCAGGCGAAACGAGCCTCGTTTCCCCGCGGTGTTGTTCCCGCGAGGATCGAGAGGAAGAGTTTTACGGAAAGTACGCGAGTAAACACCGTGCGTCCCCGATTTTCTTGTTCGCAAAAGAGACAGGCGATCGGTGGAGCGTGCTTTCGAGGCCGATGCGTGACCGTGATCTACCGTGTTTCAGCGAAATACGCGTATCGCGAAATTCGCGATACGATCGTGAATGCGAACGTAAACCGAACAACCGCCTTTCGCGCGTGCCTCTGTCGTGCGAAAGTAGCGTAAACTGTTTCACGTGTAGAGTAAGTTGCGACGCGTTGTTGATTAAGTGTTGGTGAAAAATTGTGTGAATATTAGAAAAACAGAAAAGGAGAAACGAGAAGAGAGTGAAAGAAATTGTTTAGATTTTGAAATATTTCAGTTCAGTGGTTCGGTTAAACGCGCCTCGCCGAAGCAGGATTACCAGCGCTGCATTCCTCTTCGCCGCGGGATAATAAATACGCGGCAACGCGGAGCGATGGAAAGGGTGAAATCAGTGTCGTAATCGTTCGAGGGCGGAGAAAGTATCGTTCAACATCTTTTCAGCATCGGTTCTAGATGCTTTCGGACGAGGCACATATATGGAGAAACAGTATCAGCTCTCGACGCGAGTCGGATGGTCGTGAAAACGGCGCGTCCTCGTCGGCGAACGTTCCTTGCTCTCCTTCCAATTTTACTACGTGTTTCGAAACTTCGAATAACTTGGAGCAAACGTTCCGCGGAGAAATCTCTGAAGCCAGTTCCTGTTTGATTCGCGATACTAATCGTGGCTACGACGCGGTTACCGCTATCGAAGCATAGTTTCCTCGAGGCAGAACAGCCGGTCAGGAGGATGGTTTCGCGTGCGAGGCAACGTTGAGACGCGGCTGCCACGAATTAATCCGCGTATCACGGTTCCACGTTATTTTCCATGCGGCAGCGGTGGGCTTCGAGGGCCGAACCGTTTTCTACCAAGGGATTCCGGCAGAGTCGAGGGTAACTGCGAAAAGGGTGGAGGAGAAACGTCGCGAAGGAGACCAACGGGAGGAGGGAGGAACGACGAAAAAAGGAAACCACGGTGATTCGCGACTGGAAGACCTCGGAGTTGCACCTCAAGATCGCAGAAACGCGCAAGCGTGCACGTTCGCCGGAGCTAACCGTCAACGGGAGAGAAAGAGGAGGAGAAAGAAGGGAGAAAGAGACGGGCGGAGAAGAGAAGAGAAGCGGCAACGCGATACAGATGAAAGAAGAAGACAACCGGCGGGAGAACCAGTGCCAGCTCGAGGGGATCTCTTTATCTCTCTTTCTTTCTCTCTGGCTGGCTCGAAGAGCTCGAGGAGGACGCGCGTGGCTCGCTCGAAGGACCAAAACGAGCCCTCCGCTCGCGCGGAATCCTTCGACGGCTCCTTCGTAAGGATATTCGATTCGGTCTGCGAGGCAACTCGTTCGGAACCAAAAACGGAAACCGAGCTGAATCGAACGGATCGATTGTAAATACGAAACAGCGAGGTTTACGGTGAATGTGGCGGTCTTAAAGAGGTGGGACGGTGAAATTCGAGGAATTGTAAAGCAACATGCGCGTAGAGTAAAAGGATTTCTGCTCCTTTCGCGATAGCAAGGAATATTTCCGTGTCTCGTACACATGAGATCGCGATACTCGAAGAAAAAGTCTCGGAGACGCGTCCCGGAGACAGCGAAAGGGTAAAGGTGGAGGATGAAACGTAAGACGATCGTTTGAGCGGAAGAGAGAGAGAGAGAGAGTCCACGAAGGGCCGAACTCATGAGGCCGCTGTCCTTCGAGAACTTGAGGAGGCTCGTGGGCCGCAAGAAGGACCGTAACGAGCCGTCCTTCAAGCGCAGCGAGTCCTTCAAAAGGATATCGATAAGAAAAAGTTACCTGGACCGGGGCAAGCGACGTAACAAGCTTCAGAAGAGCTTGGAGCCGACAGTCGCGCCCATCGTTGACTCGAACTTGAACGAGAAGCAGTCGATCGAGAAACAGAGCGTGATAAAGTTGGATCAGAAACCGAAGAAGCTTCTGGACGACACGTTGACGCGCGAGTCGATCAGCTACGACGAGTGGCTGCAAGGCGTCAGTTCGTCCTCCCGCGAGAAACTGGACGAGGCACACCGGGAACAGCAACAGAACAAGCAGAACAACAAGCAGCATGCTCCGCCGGCGAAGAACAAGATCTACAAGGTTCAAAAGCAGAGCGAGGCCGACCACGTGGCCGATGATTTAAAGGTTCTCGAGCTCGACTCGTCGCCGGTGTTGCCCTCGAAGTCGTTCCGAGCCTCGAACGAAACGATTCAGGAGAAGTGCAGCCAGCAGGATGTCCTGCAGGTTCAGGAACCCTCGATCGAAGGACCACCCAGCGTCAGCATTAGCCTCGGTAGGATATGGAGGGACGCGGTGCCGATGCCCTTCCCTTCGTCCTCCGGCCCTTCGGTTCACCATTCGCTGGACAGCGCTCTCAAGGAGAGGAAACCTCAACCGACTGTGGCAAGGACCGTGTCCGCTCCGGAGAAAAGCGTCGCCGGGAAAGACGTCTCGTCCGCGTTCGGATTTTCTCTGAGGATCGCCAAGCTGGCCGATTTTCGCGCAGGGTTACTATCGCTAGTTTGTTGATTGGCCGTTGTCGACGGATGAAATTGCGAAACGTGAAAGTATCGAGCGATTTTCCATGAAAATCGCGTCTCTAGAAAGTTTGCAGCGAAAAGAAAGAAAAAAGGGAACACCGACCGGGTTGCAAATGCTTGAAGCATAATAAATTGAGTCGCGCGTTTATAAAGTTTAATTTACCGTTCAGAAAGTTTCACGACTAAGAGAATATAACGCTTTCGAATGGCTTTCGCGGCAGCGATATAGTAATGATAATAATTTAAAGTTTCGTCTGGTCGCGGTTCGGTCGGGAATCAGGATCTGTACACGCGATGCGTATCTCTCTAGTTTCTGCCGAAGCGATTTTCGCCAATTTCATCGGTCGAGGATTTCGAACGTGAAACGTGAACTCGAATAATGACGTGACTTCAGGGGCACGAGGAACGGTTTCTTTAACCGACGAGCAGCGAAGAGCAAACCGTCGCCCAGCGTGAGCGCCGAGGGCTACTTCAAGCGAACGAACGCCTCGAGGCGGTCCAGTTCTCGACGGCGCGGCAGACGGACGTCTCAAAGGGTGAAGAAGCCTCAGCCTCGTCCCCAGCCTCAACCCCAGCCGGTTCGATCGAACAGTCCCGTGTGGTTCGTGCCGCCGGAAAGACGCCGCTCGAGACGACAAAGACGAGTCTGGCGAGAGATCAGATATTTCCCCGAAACCGAGGTCCCCGTGGTCGAGAGGATCGACGATTGGTCGTCGAATCTGTCGGACGACCAGTTCGACGACCTGAAGCTGCTGCTTTCGGGGGACTTCAACGACCGACGAGAGGGAGGCTTGAACTCATTGGTCTCGTCGTCGTTAGGCTCCTTCTCCGCGACGTCCTCCTCCTCGTCGGCCTGTCGGGCGCCGAAGATCAGCGACTTCAACGAGGACAAGCTCTTCTCCGAGGAGCTACGAACCAGCGGCATCCTCGCGCGGAGAACCACATGGCGACCCGTGACTTCGAATTACTTTGCCAGCAACCAGTTTCTCAGCTTCCTGTCGAAGGGTTACTCCGGCAACCTTATCGGCAAAGAGAAGACGAGGTCCTCCGGCGACTCGTCGATGCACTACAGGTGTCTCTCGTCTACCGACAGCGAGACCGAGGACGAGTCGAATCGTCTAGGTCTCGAGCGCAGGAAGAGCTCTCACGCGATGCACAGGCAGCAGCAACACTTGAAGAGGCAAAGGTCGGGGCTCAGGAGAAGGCCTCTCAGGCGGAAATCTCAACTCCGGAAGGCTTCCGGCCAGCCGGTCTTTCTCGTGCGAAAGTGTTCGTCGTTGAGGAAAAGACCCAGTAAGACTCGAATCCGACGGTGTTCCGGTATCTATCACCGTTGCGTTTCTTCGAACGTTCGGGCGAGCGTCCTTCGAGATTCATTTCGTAGCCTGTAGTTTTTCTCCTCGACCTCGATGCGAGTAATTAACTTTTTGTAGGCTTGGGTAATTTCTTGCACGGGATCGCGCGTTCCGGTGTTCTCTGGAATTATTTCCTCGACGGCATGTTACATGTACCCTGAACACCCTTTCGCGTCATCTCGAAGTACAGCGTACAGGATTATTATCATTATTATTATATAGAGGCCAAAATAAACCCTTTGGTATATTCGTACGAGCAATACAATGATTAGTCGTAGGAGGCTATCGGTTGATGAACGCTTCGTTTAAAAGTAGAAAAAGAAATAATGAAATCTAGTTCGGTACAGTGGTTGATACAACAGCGGGGAAAACGAAAAATTCGAATAACACGAAAAACACGAAAAACACGAATCACCGTTACCGACGAAATTCCATGTAAAAACAACGCCTTGTTTACGTTAGAGATTCGAATACTAGGAATCAGCATAAGCCTGTTCTTTCCTAGAGACTCGAACAGCCGTCGAAACTGGCGAGGTGACCACACCCGGAGACAGATGCTTGATCATCCAACTACGAACGTTCTGTCGCTTCTTACGATCACTCTCGAATCTGCCGTCCGTCTCGTTTTCGTCTGCTATTCCACGTGATTGACGTTAATTACGTAACAGAATCGCTCGGTTCGGTTTCAATTGCGGTTTTTGCCTTGGCTGAACTCGATTCGAAGCCGCGCACGTACGTTCGACTAATCGTCGCCCCTCTTTCGTTTCTTTCTTCGTGTCTCCCGAACGCAATAACGTCTATCGACTCCTGATTGCTCTTTGCTCCTTATACGAATTTGTTTTTGTTCAATTAAACAAAAAAAAGAAGAACCTCGCCATTCTTATCGCAGACTCGGAAATTGATTACTTCGCGTTTTCCCTGTTCATCGGTTTGATCGAGCAATATATGTTTTAGTCCGAGATCATTTCAAGTAGAAATTTACTTATCTAGATATACTAGTTTATCTAATTTTGCTTCTGCAAATGTCTTTTCGTGTTCAACGAAAGCATCGGTTTAAGAGTTTAAGCATTTACGCGCTACACTGCTTTGTCGTAAATATTTTCTCTTCTGTATTTCATACGAAACACATTTCATAAATTCTATCTACGATGAGTACAACGGTTCTTCGGACGCATCCAAGCACTTTTCCTTGCAAGCTCATTATTACTGATAGCTTGAAATGTGGAATGCTAAAATTGATCTTCCTGTAATTGTACCTCATTATACCTCAGCACTATGCAATCCGAATTACAAATCACCTCTTTGTTCGTTGTTTCATCGCTTTAAGAGCGCGATACTGCCTCTAAACTTTCTGTCGGCGGTGTATAACGTGACCGAAGGGTATATCGTGAACGTCGATGTCAATGTCCTGGCCGCGGGTTAAGCAGGTTCGTGGCGCGTGTTTAATAGGCGCAGGATTCGTCGGACGCATCCCCAGCAGAGAAATTCTTTAACCTCCTGCTAACCATAACTCGACCGTGCAATAATTCCCTTCGACGTGCACGCGTTTATAGGCCCCATCCCCTCTTGCACGATATGCACTTTGCCCGAAGGATCGGTCGATCCGCGTACCGATAATTTTAACTAGCGGTTAGATAGCCCGAAGAGATATACAGCGGTGGTCCGTTGCTCGGCTCCTCTCTCGACGTCCACACCGCGTCCTGGCGTTCACCTGAAACGTTCTTCCATTACCATTCCAAACGATGTCGGAATTCCCTCTTCCATCGGGCCACCGACTTCCTCCTTCTCTTCTGTCTCGAAGCTGGGATTACTCTCTATGGATGAATTCGAGATATGGATCTAAGCTTTTGCCACGCATCGCTCGTTCCCTAAATGAAAGAAAAAAGTAGAAAGAGGGGAAGATCGCAGAGTTAAAATAGCAGATTCGAAAACATTTTCTATGAAAATTTATTAATCTGTGGCGACCTTCCTGCCTTCGTCAGTAGGAGGGTTCAATCGACGATCTTTCTCGCAAGTGCTCGAATCCGTCACGGTTTATCCAAGGCAGGGGCTTGCTAAATAAGTCTTACCGATGAGTCCACTAGCAGGCCCCGGACGAAATATACCGCCTTCCCTCCAATTCTTTTTCCTTCTCTTTTCTTTCTCTCGCAACAGCCACAAATTTTTGTACAAATTTCTTGACATAGAAGAATATAGCCTAGGGACATATGTACCTAAAACCTCCTCTAGATGAATTACGAATTTGGCAATGTTAATAAGGCACGGTATTATGTAGATTGATTTACATATTTTGGCGCCAGTAGCTCCGAGGACAATTGAATCAACTCCAGACAATGAAGTCATTTCTCTGGTTAGGCGTGGTAGCGCGAGGCAGGGGTTATTGTTACGAGACTTTTTGTTTTGGAGCAAGGAATGCCTCCGCGTAGACCGGCTGCGAGCTCTTGCGGAATTCGTACGTTATGATAGATGTGCTTCGTTTCGAGCGGTCGCGATCGTTCGTGGAAAAGTTTGCACGATTAAAACTGGAAGAAACGGGTAGATCGTCGTCGCGATTGTCCTCGAGAGAAACAACAGATCGAGTGTCTGCGATCGATAACGATCGCTCGCGGTGTAGCGCGGCGGTCACCTTTTCCAGTTGCAATTCGCCAGGATTCATAAATATGGCGGTAAACACAGAGAAATAAACGTGTAATTACGTAGACAATTAGACGGGCTAAGTTCGCGTAGACGGTCGAGTCGGTTGAAATAAATTCAGCGATAATGTTGCATGGCCTAGTTTCGTTCTGTGCCGGTGCTCACGGTTGGAAAAATCGTGTCTCGGCCGTTAGCCGATCGATTCTAGGCATTTTCTCGAGTTACGAGGCGTGACGCCAGCATGCCAACCCGTTTCGCATCGTACAAGACACGTGGGCAAGCTTGTTGCGACGCAGTCATTTACAATGCATACCCTTTCTAGAGTTTCGCGGACGAAAAACTGGTCGGTTCGCTTCTTTCGTTGCGAAATTAATCATCGTCGTTAGAAACAATGCGTCGCCGCGCTACCGTCGAGCAAAAGTGACGCACTGCTTCGATGCGCGTTCGCATACTTTACATACGAGCTGTTTACGTAGATTCCGAACTGGGAGTCGTCCGCTCGACTGCAAATTTCCAACGATTAACCTAGAACATCGTTGAGTATTGCACCATTTCGAGGCACCCCGTGAGTCAAGGAACGTGGTTCTAGAAAACAGGACTGGGAGATTTGTGTACTCGAAGCGCCTCGAGAATTCCTTTTCTCGGTAAATTTCATCGGTCGCGTACGGCTAGGTCTCGTCATTTTCAGCCAGGTGTCTCCGCGCGAATCGTCCAGGCGATTTCTACCGCCCGGGACGAACAGCTGGACGCGTTCACCGTTCGTCCTCGAAATTCCACCGCGGGTTTCGTGCCACCAAGAAATTACCCCGAACGAGTAGGAACGCGTGCGCACAGACAGAGAAAATCTATCGAAAGACGTCCTTTTTCGGTCTCGATGGAAATCGATTCGATGAAACAAGCATTGAGAAATTGATCTCTCTTATTTAGCCATTCGTTCGAGGGCAGACCTATTCGACGCGCAATCTTCGTTCCTTTCATTTACCTATTTTCGAGTACTCGCGACCGGTAATTGCACACGCTGAAAACGTCACGTACGAGACAGGAACGAACAAACGACCACCTTCGAGAACCGTTTCCATTCGTCCCTTCGGAGCTTCGACGTTAATCGCCGAACGAATCGAAAATCGTTGTACCAATTCATTCGCTCTTGTTTCAGATATTCCTGTTGCGCAACGCGTAACGGCTTTAGCCACGATCGTTCACGAGCAGGCTCGTAGAATTTCCATCCAGCGAGTATGCACGAGTCGTATTAATCGTTTTGATTTGTTGTTCACAGGGGACATTACGCAGAAGGGCTACGAGAAGAAACGAACACGTCTACTACAGCAGTATGCCTCGAAACAGCTGGGTGAGTCGGATGATTCTTTTGCTCGCAACAAGTCTTAGCGAACGAGTCATGCTCATCGTCATCGTTTCATTCTTACCGAACAGCGACCAACCGGACGAGAAGCTCGCGCGACGAAATCGCGACAGCCGCGGTCTGCAACCTCGTTCTTTTTCGCGCCACTTCTCTGCTCTTTACTAGCCGTTTTCCTACAGTCAACTTCTATCGTCCGTTTCATTTTTACCGTCGACAACCGTCGATGATTTATTGCCCCTATCGGGTTTATCGACTCGTTTCACGACGATCGCGAGCCAGTAACGGACACTCGCTTGTGTGTTGCTCGAGGAACGCGTTCTTGCCGACTGCTTCGTCAATGAAACATGCTGCGACACTCGTTTTCCTGTGTACACTTGGAATATTTATTCTGTATCTCTGAAAGAGGTGCGAAGTGGCGCAAAAACGGCTGTATAATGTTTAAAAAGGTAGCTGACGACCGTCGCTCGAAGAAAAAGTAAAAGCGCGACCAATTGCTCGTTTTCTCTTCGATTTGGACCTCTCGAAGTATCGGTTTGTTCCAATATTGATGTAGCCTGAAAAGCGCTGCTTCACCAATCGTTCGTTCAAGTAACCGGACAGTATTATTAGCGAAATACGCTGGTTTCTTTTTACTCGTGTTTATCCGAATTCTATTCAACTTTTGTAACGTTCGACGGAAAAAGAAACGCTTTTTCTCAAACTTGTCGCTTTACTTGTACAACAATCAGATATTTCTAGAACGGAGACGATAGGTACATTTTAAATTTTTCAGAATGATTCGTCTAAGTACATAGCGTCACGATTCTCCCTGCATCGATCGCGATGCTTTACGTCGTCGATGTCGATGTTTCGCAAAGACTGAAATTCGCTTCCTCAAAGCGAATCCAAAAAGGTTGCAAGAATTGCATACTTTTCGAAACCTCGACGACGTCCATCAACCACGGCAAAGCGTCGCGACCGAAATGACGAGAATTTATTTCGAAGGATCTCGCCTGCTTGGTTCTCGCGTTCCGTTTCCGTGAGTCCGTTGCGTTTGTCGAAAGCTTCTCGTCCTCGCGGTGGTCCGTGTTAGCTCGCGCGATAGATAATCTCTATTGCGCCACATCCAGACGCAACCAGTCTCTCTCATTCTCTCTGTGGTCGTCGTAATATTAATCGCGTTCCGATTCTCAAGAGACATTGCTTTCCGCGCGCACAATGCCGGCAGATGCAATCGTACGTAATAGGAAACAAAGAGGAGGAACAGAGCGGACAGGGTCGCGTATTTCTTCGCTCCGGCCAACCGTTTTCCATCTGTCACCTTCTACCAGTTTGTCTCTCTTACGCAATCCCCTTATCGCCAGCTCTCGGGGTCTTTGGACTCGTTCGACTGCCCTGCCAACCGTTTTTCCGTCGATTTAACGCGTTTCCGTTACGCCGTATCGCTCACCCGCTCGATCTACGCGCGTTTCGAAGTTGCACCTTGGCTCGGGTTTAGATGCGATCACGTTTATCGAGATCGTCGGGGGTAAACGAAATTACCGCGAAAACTATACCGAAGTCGACCGACGCGACGCGACCTTAGAACGATAAAATGTTGTTAGAACTTAGGTTGACTGCTTGATAAAATTCGCAATCCTTTAATCGAAGTTTTGATCTTATTTTTACCGTCGTTGTAATTATGAGATTAACTCCCGTTTGCTTGCTGACTAAAACACCGAACAGTCGAAGTTGCTGCATTCGATTTACACGCGAATCGATCGCGTGTCCGTGTCAAGCCTGTTGAAGAGAGTAGAACGAAAAATAGGATGTTGAAAACCCGATTAAATTTGATTCGATTCCGATAGTACATCGACCGGTGAAAATGACCAACAAGACGCCGATACTCCAGCACATTATTCGTTGCGAATGGGTTAATAAAATAGCGAGGTAGGAGTTTAAGGTGTTGGAATTTCCTCGTTTTCTCAAGGGACGATGGAAGGTGTGCAGCAGCGTTTAAGCTCGACCGGCAAGCACACGGACACGATCGCGCCTTCGGTCGCAGCTGCAATCGGTCGAACCGCTGCAATCGGTTGCAGTAGGTATACATACTGTTTAACTGTACCTGCATGCGGAAGAGCCACTTCCGCGTTATCCGCTCGTTATACGCTATGTACATCTGCTATTGTCGCGCGTACTTACACGACACAAAGCGAAGACAATTTCCTCGCTTGCTGTTGCTACCGCTGCTCCGAGTCACGTTCGATCCGCGGTTTTCCAACCGTTTTCCTCCACGCGGAAACCTATTATGTTTTTTTTTTTTCTACTAACTCGATTACGATCTCGACGATGCACGTCGCTGCATATAGTCCGTTTCATTTATCGCGAACCTTCGAACCGTGCCTGTTTTCCATTGCACCAATGCGAAACTCGTCGAGTCGAGTTTCTTGTACGTTTTGCCGCCCGTTGTTTAGCCGTATGCTACGAATTGTTCGTAACGAGACAAAGCAGTTCGATTATCGTTCCAACGCTCGAAACTTGGCCGCTTCTCGGTAGTCGAACGTGTGTCGCGTAAAAGTTTATGTAAGCGCGTACGTGCACCCGTGATAGAACAGGAAGTTAAAAGTGGCGGGGACGTAAAATACAGGATAACTTAGTTTTCGCGAAAATATTGAGAGTCGTTCTGAGAAACGTTGCATTCTTTCTAACGGTGCAGAGAGCATATATCGCAGGCACATTCGCGTAGCACGAGCTGCATCGTTAGTTCGCTACTAATGATCGTCACGCGTGTTTCTCTCCTTGCGTTATTTCGAATGGAAAAATGGCAAGGATAAAGCGGTAGGATACCACGAAAACCGGAACCGTTAGAAAACTCGTCCGCGTTACCTGTTCTGAATATAATATTACAGCGTTATTCAGCGTTTTTCGAAATGTCGACGTTTTCGTTACTACGTCGTAAACGTTAGCGCAATACTTGCATAGAGAATAGAGAAAACAAATATGTTGAAATTCGGATGGCTGAAAACATGTATTTCCAAGTTGCGATTCTTTCTTCTCCCCGCCAGCAATTTATCAACTGTTTCGATTCACGAGCATCCCGGGAACACGTAACCGTGAACAAAAGGTAGCTTCTGCCTGAGGACGTATTACGTATAACCAATGATTATGCCGTCACGCTATTGTATTCACCGCCTCATCGGTTACGACAACGTTGCGTTGTCGTTTTTGAATGCCTTCCGACAATACACGACCGGGTCAGAGGATCGTGGAGTTCGACGCGCTCTACATACCACGGGACGTTCGCGGTGCGTTCGCAAAACGTTGCCCCGCCTAATCTCGGTTGGAAAATCTGCGGCCACGCCGTCGCGGTACGTGACGATCACTAGGGACGATTGAAATTCCTCGGAGTTAGGTTTCTGTGATTTTATTAAAGGGAGAAACATCGTACACACTGGCTCGGTGTATACATATAATACCGGTGGTCGCGATACTGTCACGGTTCGCTCGACGGTTATTAAACTCCGCCGAGCGTGACCTACGCGCGAGCGTATATTTATTTATTTTTTTATTTGACGGGTAAACACGTTTTGTAAAGAAATAATACAGTAAAAATAAAAATAATTAAAAAATAAAACTAAAAGGAGCAGAATTACGTACAAACTTATACAGGAGGATACATTATTCTACGTGATAAGGACGCAAAAGGGAACTGCGAAAGCACTGCAGTGCTTATAGCTAAAGATTTCTAGCCTCTGGTAATCCGACTGCCTCAGCTTTAAAACTATTTAAGGATGAATTGAAAAAGTTTAAGTCGGCAAGTGAGTTGGCTAGATTAGAAATTCTGTTAAACGGATCGGTAGAATCAAAATCTGAAGTGTAACGGGTCGATTTAAAAAGCGAGTAGTATCTTGAATCTCTGACAGGAACGTTAAAATTCACTAATCGTTGTATCGTAATCGAACAAACCGTGACCGTAACCATAAACTTTGATTCGGTCGTTCGACCGACCTAAAACGTGTGTGCACGATTTTAGAGAGAGGCAGAAAAGAAAAGAAAGTAAACAGAGTATGGAAAAGGGAGTAGGTTCTGGTCGGTATGGGCGACGAGCAGTTATTTTTAATTATTAAAAGCGCCGCTCGAACAACAGATATATACCTATTGCGGGTGCGTATGGCGTGTAACCGGCGGGGGTGCGTAAAGGGTTAGCAAGAGAGAGCGAGAGCGAGAGAAAGCGGTCGAGGAGGGGTGGAAAACGAGCCGGCGAGTTCCCCCTCGTTTGAGAATCGGAACGAGAAGAGTCTGGAGGGTGGCTTTTGCATATGCACGTGTATGGCACACAGGGGCTGGAAAGGATGGAGGAGGTGTCGGCGTCCTCGGTATCGCAGGGGTCGAGAGAACAGGGTATGGAAGCGGTGGTGGTGGTGGTGTCGGTGTCGGTGGTGGCGGCGTCGGTGTCGGCGTCGGGGTCGGGGTCGGCGTCGGCGTCGGTGTCGGTGGCCGACCACAGCCACGTGCACGCCGCACGCAACGCCGTGTCACGCACAACGAGAAGCGCTATCATTCAGGTAGCGCGACGCATTGCACGATTCAACGTATATATAAATATACATACACGTATACTTATACATATACATACATATATATATATATATATCTTTCTTTTTTTCTCTACTCCCTATATCTGGTACCACGCCTAGACAATTAGAATTTAGCATTCTTTGCGGTCTCGTACAAGAGCATCTATTCTATCTCTACCCTTATTTTTCGCCGTGCAGCATTTTAGTCTATTAGAGATACAGCACTGCTGTTAGTTTTGTGTGGATTGTGGTTTCGGTAGGAAACATCGTTTTTTCATTAGACATCCGATGTTGCTACGGTTCATCGAACCAGTGTGCATTTTTGACTGTTTCTCGCGTAGCTTTCTCTTCTCACCGTTCTTCTTTTTCTTAGCGTTTACAATAATCGCGATAATTTCGCGTTGTTTCCACCTTACGTTTTCGTTTCGTTTGTCCTTTGTCCTAATTTCACTATCGCCCGCGGTTCCGTGAATTAAAAAGAGAAACGCTTGGAGAACGAAAAAAAGAGTGAAGGGCGAAAAATTGAAATCTGACTTCCGGTCGAAAAATTATCATCGATTCTTTCATTCTTCGAATACGTCATTTACGAACGGTCGATTTGGCGCTCGATAGTTTGCTTGTTTGTCAAAGCGCTGTTATTTATTTATTTATTTTTTTCGTTGTAATGCAACTTTGTGTTCGCTAGTTAACGTAAAGCAGACTCTTTGATAGAAATTTGCAGAGAGGGCTGACGGTAAAGCGGCATTGTCGGTCCGTGAAGGAGGGAAGAGAAAAGGTTCGTCGACGTACAAGAATCGCGATATCCTTCAAAGAGTTGTCTTTGTACGCGGGAGGAACAAAATTTATGAGGAACGCAAGCATCAGACGGGGACCCGTGAATGAATAGGCTGACAGGCTGTCGAGCACTCGTTGGATAATTGCGATGCCGTTGGTCCTCGTCTTAATTAAGCGGCGGGCCCCTCGGGCTTCGCACTTCACGGCGCTGGGGCTGCGCTTCGACGACTCGTTCGCGAATTTTTCCGCGAACCCGATCCCTCTGCGATCGCGCAAAAATATCCGTTTCGCCGAGAATTGCGATTAAATTAACCGTTGCACCCTTCGTTTCCGGCTAATGTTTGTGTAACACGAAGGGAAAAAGGGACGTCGGTTCGACTGGAAGTCAGATTTATCGATGGTGCCGATTGTATACATAATTAGCGAGATTAGCGTATCGCGATACGACGAGCGTAAATATAGCGTAGAAGTTTTTCAGTGGATTCGTGTTGTTCGACAATTCACTATCGTTGATCGTCTGTTGTAAGTGTGCACGGTTTAGATCTTTATCCACGCACGTAAATATCATGTACAGTATAACAAGTTAATTGTGCTTTATCGATCGAAAACGTACAAGGATTCGTTTAGTCTGATCCCGTTATTTTAATTACGTTCGCTTTCTTTCTTTCTTACTTTCTTTATTCCTTCCTTCCTTTTCTTTTCTCTCTTAGTCTATCAGTTTCGATTTTATTCCGCCACGGTCTCTCTACGATGATGGAAACGAACGATCGTAGAGGGACACGCGAGATCGGATCGTAGCTCGAGCCATCATCATTTCACTTATCACGATTCATCCGTAAAAACCATCATTCTCTCATCAGTAGTGATATCGCAAACGTATGTGTACGACTCAACCTCTTCTAGCTCTGTGCAGATTACGTTGATTTTAGTCTCGCGCCTCGATGCTTTGTTTATTTAATCTGCTTTTCATGGAGTACCTATCCTACGGTATTACATTTTAAAAAACAAATTTTTCGTGTACTACGTTCGATTAATCGAGTAGTCGAGGATTAGCGTAAAACAGCGAATTCCTCGAACCGTTGATACGAATTCGTTCTTTTGCCGCTTGCTCTGTCATTTCAAAATTAACAATTTCTCGGAACTTTTGAAAACGTTAAACTCGCTCGGTTGTACGATTTCAAACGTACCGTAAAGAGGAGGGGAAAAAAAAGAGAAAGAGAAAGAGCGGTTGAACAATTTAAAGGTGCATAGGGCTTGAAGAGGGGTTATCATGTTTTTCTTTCATGTAGCTCGCTTGCTTGTAATCCCTCGTGCGTGTACCGATTCGAGCGGAGATGCTTTTACACCTTAGATACCTTTGTAATTCGACTTTTAGCCGGGACCGGTTGTTCCACCTTCGAGCGACTCGAGATCGCAGCCCGACCATCCATCGGCACACTTGCGACTCGGCTCGACACACTCGCGGATCTATCCGCAACACCTTGATTTTTCCGTATCGGCTATTTAGCCGGCCTGTGGCTCAAGCAACGACAATCCGACCGTAGGCTATCGCGAGTCCCCCGGCATTTCCGTATACTCGCTTATCGGAACCGATAACAATCCCGGCAGTTCGTGATAATGTTTCAAAGATGGCTTATGGGTTCCTTAACGCTAGATTTACCGGACCCGTCAATTTGATGGATTTCGGACTTCATGAACAAAATTTGAAAAACGATTACTATTATTCCTAGCAATTTTTGTTAACTTTTATCAATGAAGCGATACAAGTATACTGAAATCTATTTCCCTCTCAGTTCTACGATTTCAAATTCTGTTCGATGTATACCTTATTCCTTGGTAGAAATTTCCGTAAATCTAGTGTTAATTTTTACTTACCTTTTTGCTTCTTTTTTTTTTTTTCTTTATTACTATTATTGTTAAATTTACCAATGATTTCTGACAGCCAGTTTTAAAAATGCATCGCGATTCAAGTTAGAAAGTGTCTGTAGGCGAGAATTTTGAATTTGCTAAAGATTTGTAACGACTAGCTTAAAGAAATGCCCAGCAACGTGTCTAGAATGCGGGAATCTTAAATTCCATACCGATTTCCAGTAGTCGGCCTATGAAAATACACGGTAACTCGCGTGAAAGAGTATCTAGACGCGGGAATTTCAAATCTGTTAACGATTTCTAGTGGACAACGAAAGAAGAATGTATTGTGATTCGTGTTCAAAAGTGTCTAGACGCCGGAATCAATTACGGGGAAAAGTTGCCGATCGTTAAGCCTTCTGCGACGTCCAGCCACTTCTGCTGGATCGTTGCTACCGAATGAACGCTCCCTTTCCTGGAAACACCAAACAAAATTTTCCTCACAGCATTATTTATCCGCGCGATAATAAAACGGTAATAAAAATATTAGTCGTGTTGCTCGATATCTTGTCGATGTATAACAATAATTTATTCCGTAACTTACAAAGGGGAATATAACGATTGTTTATTTAACTCGCATTGCCTATAAAATTTGATCGATCTTATGATACTCGATGGACAAAATTCAGAGTCGATAATACGATAATTAAATTGCTTCAACGCGTATACCTTTTTTTTTAACCCCTTGTCATGCAAATAAAACGGAATTCGATGCGTCCGAAAAATAGTATTTAATTTGGCTCAACTGAATAAGCTTAAAAACAGAACATTTTATTTTGAAATTTGCATTGCTGGGTGCATAACATTTTATCGGGTCGATATATTAAGTAACATTATGAAATAATAAATTAGTAGTTCTTTAAAGTATGGAACGCTTCAAAACGTTTTAGGATGTGTTTGAAACGTGAAAGTCTACAATGGCACACGAAATGGATGACGCTCCCAGACGTCATTGAATGTGAAGGGGTTAAAGACACTAGTGTACGCCACGAACGTCTATCGAAAATTAACGCAGGAAATGACTAAACGTTGAACGCGGCGGGTTCAAAGATATTAAAACGTCGAGAGATTTGAAAGCGAAACGGAAAGAAGGGATAATCGGTCGCATCCGTTAACGTTATAAGCGTGAAACGCGTTAGCCTGATTGTCAGTTTTGTGTTCCACTTGTGTTTAAAAGCTGGTAAAGTTTAAATCACGCGGTGGTAGTCGTCCCGTAGTTGAGAATTGAATCGCGTCACAGCGGCCCACCTCCTCTTCCGACCTCCCTGCGCCACTGCAGAGAGCTGCGAACAATCGATAAAAGTGAAATCGTCGTCGCAGCTTCCGAAGGTGGAACGACCGATCGTCGACGGCGCCGTTTAGACCCTGCCCGAACAAACGATTCGCTTCAGACCCTCCCTCCAGTCCGTCCAACGCAATCGCATCCAGTTCGTGTAGACGACACTTCACCATTGGAACGTAACGCCGAGACGAACGGACCAAACTAACTCCCCACACCGTCTTTCGAATCTAACGAACGTGAAATTTTTCTTAAACTAACGGAGTCGCGTATTTTTAGAAGCTGATTTAACCCATTTGCATCCAACCACGGAATATTCCGCGAATCACGACTGCCATTTATCACCGAGCGCGGAATAATCCCCGAGTTGTAACTTTCTTCCATTATCAATTGCTGAATACTCTTCATCTGTCGCAGATCATGATTTTTTCCCGTATTTTATAAAAAAATGTAAAATACGTTGTTCGCGATGTAACATCGTGTATCAGTCGTTTTAAACGGTACTACGTTAAATAAACCCCATGAACAATTTGAAAGTCATGCGCCGCATATACGACCGATCGCGCGCGGTGGTACAGGTCAGTCGGTTGAATATCGCTTATGCCTGAACAAGGCACTTTGAGTGGAGCCATGATGCAAATGAGTTAACTTTCCGAAGATAAGCTAATTATAGCCGAGCGTTGAAACGTTCGTTCGTCTCGCGTTTCGTCTCTTAGCACAGAACCCACGCACACCGAACCCAAGCAGACGACGAACGCACGATCGCAAAACACGTACCGCGATCGGTGTCGTTCGTTTCGGTTCGGCGATAGAAAGAGAAAAGAAAAAAGAAAACGCAACAACCCTGTATAGAAGCGAACGAAACGTAGCGAGAATCCCTGTCGGTCCTGGTAGATCTCCTTTCTTTGTCTATGTGGCGTTGTTGTTGTTGTGTTGCATGCAGGAGGCCGGCTAGTACCTGGCGGGATCGCCAGTCCTCCGGGATCTGGCGGCTCCACCGGAAACACCGGGAACTCGAACTCGGCAGCTGCGAGACGCGGCAATCGCAGACTCACGCGCAATGAGAGCCGCTATCATTCCGGTGAGTACATCACAGCTGGACCGTCAAACGGTCCACAGCGACGAAAAGTAACGTTAACGGGTCCTTAACCCTCGGACGACGGCGGTTCTACTATACCGTGGCATCGCTGTTTATTCGTTCTAACCTCCTATAGCCGCGCGACGCGAGTCGATCCTCCGATCGTTCCTCCCTCGAAGCTCGAAACCTGGCTCGATTTCTGGCAAACCGATCGACCAGGTTTGTCCCTTTCGTCGCTTTTCCACGTCCCTTCCTTTCCCTTCGACACGATTTCCCATCTAAATATCTCGACGGTTCGTAAACGTTTTCGGCCCGTTTCGTCGTTTTTGTTCCCTCGTGTGCGATGCTTTTTGTGTTTCCTTCGAGTATAATGCGTACGGTTGAGATTCGAGGAAGCAATCAATGTTGTTTTCGTTTTCTCGGGAACAATGCTTCCTTCGTGTCGTGTTTTGCTCGAACACAGAAGAGGCCTTTGGTACGCGTGCTTTACGGGGCGGAGCTCTGTCGCCGCAGCCACTCGAACGTATTCAAATTTTATGGAAGAATTAGCAACGAGGCCGTCGTCGCAAGGGTTAATCCAGCAACCGTAGAAACTAGAAGCGACAGATTCTCGATCGATAAAATCCTGCGCTGTCGCAGCGTCGTATCGTGCTCGGGCGACCTGCGAAGCGACTTTCATGTTTTCTTTATCGCGACAAACGTAAAGTAGACGAACAAAGCAAATTACGAAGGAATCCGAACGATTGAAAAAAAATTCTATTCCGTTCGTTCAAATTGTTTGAAAATTGTCATATACCGATCGAGAGTGCGTCACGAGCGATAATTAGACGTCGTTCGGACGTCGTTATCGCGAGAACCGTTAAACGGCACTCGAAAGCCTGAATATCGGTAAACTAGACACGGTTGAAAATCGTAATCCGCGTCCGGACGATCGTGCTGCATTAAAGCTCTCGATTTAGCTCGGTACACGGAAACATGCTTCGCGAGTACAAGGAATGCGCTTTCGGTGCGAGTGGTCTCAGCTCTGATAAAGCATTTCCTGCCTGTGAACGCGTACGCGCGCAATTACTTTTAAGCAAATTGTAGAACCGGTAGCTACTATTATTCTCTCGAGTCTTGTAATCGCTCGTACCCGTTCGATCTATCCGTTCCTTGACTCGTCGCGCGCCTGCGCCGCTGCTTCGGAGATAAAAGATTATCGGTTGATAATTTTAATTAACGCTAGAACTATCAGAGCAGCCAAAACGACCAATCGGTGATTACTCATACCAACCTTATAAATTCACCGTGGTAAAGTTTCCAAAATTTCCTATAATATTTTGCACGAGGCATAAATAAAGATTTGTTTTCTACGTATTCAGTATTTTTTCATGTAATTTTCAATTTCATCTCTTCCATGCAAATAAGTACCCTTTAATCGATCGTTCTAGCGTTAAAGATCGTTTTGGTAGGTCTGCCGTTAACTAAAACAAATTCTGTTCCGTCGTAGAGATCCCCGATAAGAAGTAACTCGGTTAACGGGTAAAAGAACGGTGGTATCCGCGAATATTTACCATTTTCCAGTAATTACTAATCGTTGCTAACGTTGATCGCAAGCAGTCAGAGTCGAAGGAGCTTTCCGAGTGCTCGCGGGAGCAAAAGCTTCCGGCAATGTCGGCTGTGTTCGTCGGGACGGAACGAAAACCGAACGGTTCTCCGGGCGTGAAAGTCTGCATAGAAACTTCATTTATCCAGAGGCAAACGAGCGAAGCTCGGCCGGCCCACGAGCAATCTTGCAGCTGGTGCACCGTTACCGCTCGAAGAGGACGAGCGTACCTCGCGGAGGATAACTCGCTGCCCAACCGAGGAATAACGTTCACGCGCGGTTACACGCGACATACTCGCGAAACAGCAAATCGATGTTCGATCGACACGCCATTTTTTGCTGACGAATGCGTTTGAGAACTGCTCATCACCCGTTTTCAACCTTAACCCTTTGCGCTCCTTCGTCGAGCGTCGCTTGACGTCAGTTTTTATCACGGTAACTCCTATGACGAGTCACACTCGACATTTTTGAAGTACCATTTTAAATACAGTAGCCGACAAAAGTTTAAGAAGGTAAAGAGTCAACGAAATTAAACAAATATAAGTTACGACAAAGCTTGAGGAGCTATGTTTAACATAATTAATAAAAAAAAACATAAGTACCACTCAAGGAATTCGTACGTCGTTTGAAGCAAAATTCAAATAAAGCACCTAAAATACTAGGGAGTTATTGGTAACAAAACTGAAAAAAAAAATTCGGAGTGCAAGGGGTTAAAACGATCATCGTCTTTCGCGTTTGTTCTCGAAAGGTTGGATTAGAAATTCGTATTACAATTATATTGAAAGTATTTTTATTGTCACCGTATTTTATAAACGCGTAATTTTTAAAAATGAGGGGGGGGGGTTGGCAAACACGAAGTTCTCGCAGCGGATAAACAACCCGTTTGAAGAAACGCAATATTCTCGTTGAAGTTAGTTCCAGAAGAGCGTAGCCTAATTTGCCTACGGTAGTTCGATACGGTAGTTTCACGAAAGGGGGTTGGTAAACGTTAGTTTAGTTGGTTTCTCGGTGACCTAAGGTCGGCCAGAATATAGAGCAAAGCGTAATAGAGAGGAGCGAGTTCGGTCGGCGAGTCGGTGCATTTCCGGTCTGGGTAGGTTTATTTGTATCGTTATTACGACATCGCGCGATCTCGGACGCGGTTTGTTACGCGGGTGAGTCGCTTGAGAGTGCACACGAGTGCAACGACGGAAACGAGTTACTTCGATACGGTGCTTTCCCGAAAATTCCAGATAAATTGCTACCTAAAAATTTCTGCGCCGTGAAACGCCGGGATCAACGATTCGTATTACGGTATAGTAACGTATCGAGATAAATGAAGTATCTATGCCGAGCGATAAAAGCTTAACCGCGTATGACTTACAGCATTTCCGTATTTCTTCGCGCGTCTGTCGGTAGAAATACCGAAACCGACGAACAGTTGTTTTCGGTTGTTCGGTTGATCATTCGACTCTGAATGCACAGAGGTGCGGCAGGAGGCGGTGCAGCAAGCTTTGGCGGCGATGCAGGGTCGCCCGAAGCCATCGTTGCCGATGCCGTCGAAGAGAACCTCCGTGATGGCTAGGAGTCCCGACCGGGAGCGTCGTGACAGCGGGGAATCGAGTAGCGACGAGGACAGCGTGGTCACCGAAGAAAGTCCCGGCGCTGGTGGTCCAACGGGTATATACATAGATATATATGTCCTCGGTTCTCATTGTTTCTTCCTGCATCCTCCCGTCCTCGAGGCACTATAAATCACGCGCATTCGTTTGGGTTAGCCGACTCGATCGGTTATCTATTTGCACCGAGCAAATGATGGAACTGGTTATGCGACTTTTCCATTCAGCCGAGCCGCTGGGATTCCGTGCGGTTAATGCGAATCCGTTGTCGAGATACCCGACCTCGCGCTGTACAGGGTGTCGAGCGAGAGGGATCTAACGCTTTAGCTGCTGCTTGGTCGCGTTCGCCGAAAGGAATTCAAAATATTCACGCGTTGAAACGGTGGATCTTAGATTTGCGATCGACGCGTTCGAAATCAATTTTCTTGTTCTCTTTTCTTATTCCTGTTTTTTTTTTCTCGTTTCGAACCCGCGTTGGATCCAAGCAGCTCCAACCAAGCTTGCTATTTTGCTTTCGTCGGTAAGCGTCACGAATCTCCGAAGCCTTAGATCTCTTTCCCTACAACACCCTGTGTAGAGCTTGTTTCGATGCCATTGAGAAATAATCCCGAAGACAGATCCGTTGTTTGGTGCTGCTCGAAGTGATCCCCTGGGAATTTTAGGGACAGGTTTATCGGATACCAGCAGCACCGGTTCTGCGCGAGACACACCCCCGCCTCCGAGACCACCGGCTAGGAGACCTCCTGGTGCGGACATCACCGACATCGCGGAATACACGCCCCATGCGTACTGCAACATCCAGCCCCCGGACGTGACGCACACCACGAACACGCCGGCCGCACAGCAGTCAACCAGACGGCCGGGCGCTGATCGAGTCAACCGTTACCACGTCGTCGAGGATCAGAACAACACCGGGACCACGGGCCGCTGGAAGGTCTCCGCGAAAATCCAACAGCTGCTGAACACGCTGAAGCGGCCGAAACGACGACCGTTGCCTGAGTTCTACGAGGACGATGACATCGAGCTGGAGATCGCGGCAAATCCGAAGGACCCGAATGCTCCGAAACCCGAGGGCGGTTCTATGACCTCGGCGGTCGGCGAGCCGTTATCGGTCGCCGCGGGCTTACCCAGGTCGCTCGAGGCCGCCATACAAAGGTGAGCTAGCTAACGTCGTCGCTCGTCTTCCTCCCTCTTTTCTCTCCGTTTCGCTGTTTCTTCTTCCCCCCCCCCCCCGTCCTCCCTCTCCCGTAACCTCGTTAAAGTCGACGAACATCGAGTACATTGAGATTCGAGAATTTTTGCACCGAACGTTTCGCAGATACGGGACGGCGTCGTACAAGGCGCCGGTGGCAACCGTGCTCGATCCAAACGGCAAGCTCTGCGTAACGCTCACCTATGGGAAACTTCTGAGTCGTTCTTATAAAATAGCCTACACCTTGTTGAACAAGGCTCTGAGTCGCGGCGGTGACTGCTGCCTGAAACCCGGCGACCGAATCGCCTTGGTTTATCCTAACAACGACCCGATAAGCTTCATGTGCGCGTTCTACGGTTGCCTTCAGGCGGGTATCGTGCCCGTGCCGATAGAGGTCCCTTTGACTCGTCGAGACGCCGGCTCTCAGCAGATCGGTTTTCTCTTGGGAAGCTGCGGAATTCAGGTAAGCAACTCGCGAACCGAATCGACGTACATCTCGCCCTTCGATCTGTATTTACGAGGTCGATTGAAAGTAGCGCGAATGATTTTTAGGTGGCGTTGACCAGCGAAGCTTGCCTGAAGGGGCTGCCGAAGACCGCGGCTGGCGAGGTGGTAGCGTTCAAAGGTTGGCCGAAGCTTCATTGGTTCGTCACGGAGCATTTGGGCAAAACACCGAAGGATTGGATGCCACCGCCGCGATTGACCGACGACACGCCAGCGTACATCGAGTACACCACGGACAAGGATGGCTCGGTGATGGGGGTGACGGTGACGAGATCGGCGATGCTCTCGCACTGCCGGGCTCTCACGCAAGCCTGCGGCTACACGGAAGGAGAGAACGCCGTGTGCGTGTTGGACTTCAAACGAGAGGTTGGCCTCTGGCACAGCACCCTCACCAGCGTTCTAAATGAGATGCACGTCATTTTCATCCCGTACGCTCTGATGAAAGTGAATCCCGCCAGTTGGATGCAAATGATCACGAAGCATCGTGCCAGCGTGGCCGTGGTGAAGTCGCGAGACCTTCACTGGGGTCTCCTGGCCACGAAAGATCACAAGGACATCTCTCTGTCGACGCTCAGACTGTTGCTCGTCGCCGACGGCGCCAATCCGTGGTCCCTCTCCTCCTGCGACCAGTTCCTCTCGGTATTTCAGTCAAAAGGTTTGAGACCGGACGCAGTTTGCCCGTGTGCATCCTCCAGCGAAGCTCTGACCGTGTCGGTCAGAAGACCAGGCCGCGCGGGAGTGAATGCCACTGGTCGGGGCGTGCTCTCCATGTCTGGACTGAGTTACGGAGTCGTTAGGGTGGATCAGGAGAATTCTCTCACCTCCTTGACGCTTCAGGATTGCGGCCAGGTTATGCCCGGAAGTAAGTCTTGATTCGAGCGCTCGCAGATATCTCGTTGGATTCTTCGATTAATTTACGGAGGCAACCGATACGAATAAAATTGTGAATGTTACAGGCATCGTGGTCGTGATTAAAATGGAAGGTCAGCCGTTCATCTGCAAAACCGATGAAGTAGGCGAGATCTGTGTGCACAGTTCGGCGACCGGAAGTCAATACTGGGGCCTACAAGGGCTGACAAACAACACGTTTAAAGTATCCCCGCTGCAAGCCGATGGAACTCCGCTAGGCGACGTCGAATACACTCGTTCCGGTTTATTGGGTTTCCTGGGGCCCGGCGGCCTTGTGTTCGTTTGTGGATCCCGCGACGGTCTCATGACCGTCACAGGAAGGAAGCACAACGCCGACGATATTATCGCCACAGTTTTGGCCGTCGAACCCATGAAGTTTATTTACCGCGGTAGAATAGCCGTGTTCAGCGTGCGTGTTCTAAGGGACGAACGAATATGCGTCGTCGCCGAACAACGACCCGATTGCAGCGAGGAGGAAGTATGTTTTTTCAGCGTACGCAACAACGTTCACCAATCGGTATTTACGCACGGTCGTATGGGCTGTGGATGTTTACGTGAAATTGATTTTCCCAGAGTTTCCAGTGGATGTCGCGAGTCCTTCAAGCCGTAGATTCCATTCACGCCGTTGGAATATACTGTCTCGCGTTAGTGCCGCCGAATTACCTACCGAAAACACCGCTGGGCGGTATACATCTGTCGGAAACGAAACGCCGTTTCCTAGAGGGTACCCTACATCCGGCTAATGTTCTTCTTTGTCCGCACACTTGCGTTACCAATCTACCGAAACCACGCGAAGTCCATTCAGGTAAGCGAGATTGCACATTCACCTGTGAGTACTATCCCCGAACCAGGTGTCGATTAAAAAAATACGGGCCTCCAATGAATTACATGAATGTCAGCAAGTACAAAGACGTATATACACTCTTTTTTGTTGTAACATTACTTCGTCTTTCTATCATTTAATTTCTATAAATAATTTAAGCGGAGACCCATGAAATTGGTACGGAATTCGGTGACTCGAAGATCGATAGAAGAGAAATGTGATACGGTTTTTAGAATGTTTACCAATTTATTATGGATCGTTCGCTTAGATGTACACGAGAATGATTATTTGGGAGAATGAATGAGCAGTAATTTTGTAATTAATTCACGATCGCGGATTTCGGTCTGTTTAAAAATTCTTATTAACGCGAAAGGATGTAACTCACTTACGCTTTCTTACAAAACGATCAGTAGGCTTTAGTAACTTAGCACAAATGTACAAAGTATATAACTGTCTCTTGCTACATATCATGTATTGTTAACCCACCCAACACTAAAATATACAATGCTTAGCATGTTATTCTATTATTTTTGCCCTTCTTTCTTTTGGCTGAGCTCCGAACACCCTGTAGTAGCGGTCCAAGCCTATAGACAAATTACTTATAGCGATGCGAGATTCTCTTCGAACGCTCTGTTTCGTACACAAAAGAATGTTTCACGCGCTGTCGCGTGCGAGAAAACCGATCGCGCTATCTCTTCTAATCACGAATAATCGCTTTCAATTAACCCTTTACACTCTAGAGGTGATTGTTAGTCGTACAATGATAGTAACTTAAAAGATTTTCAAATTTTGAACGCTATACTGAACGCTATTTAGTTTAGTTAAGTGGTGTACTAAAATTTACATATACGACTATTTAACCTCCGAGTCTGACTAACGAACAAACAAACTAAAGTCTGAAAATTTGCGAGATTATCGTTTGGTGGCTAAAAGTCGGCTCTCCAGCGTAAACGATTGATCTCGCATCGCTACTTAATCGTACGTTTTTGGAGAAGCACCGAATTATTTTGTTTATTAAGTATGTACAGTCCATGGAATGCTCGAAACACGCCTATATAAAGGATCACGCGCGTTAATCACCTTTCGGCAATAACGAACCAGTTCACGAACCTAGCTTTGATTTTCCGGCCTCAGTCAGGGGAGAGTGTGTGAGCTACTCATTATTGGGTTGAGTGTTTGTGTTGGTTTACTAACGGAATGGTGCGGGGGCGTGTAGCGGGGGATTCTGTTGCAGACGTTGGTCCGGCCAGTGTCATGGTGGGCAACATTGTTCAGGGTAATAGACTGGCTTCGGCTCAAGGGCGAGACATGGGCGTTTTGGACGAAGACAGCGACAACGCGAAAAAGGTTTGCATTTCTTTGCGATTTCGTTTGAAATGGAAAACGATGAAACGAAATCGATGAAACCGATTTTCAGTATCAGTTCATCTCGGAGATCCTTCGATGGCGTGCTGTCAGTACCTCCGATCACGTGATTTTCACGTCCCTGAACGCGAAGGGCGCGGTGGCGACTTCTCTGTCCTGCTCGCAGCTGCACAAGAAAGCGGAACGAATCGGGAATCTGTTGTTGGACCGCGGAAGAATCAATACCGGAGACCACGTGGCGTTAATATTTCCTCCTGGCACAGACTTGATCTGCGCGTTTTACGGCTGCCTGTACGTTGGCGCCGTGCCAGTTACAATTAGGCCACCGCACCCGCAGAACCTCCAGACCACTTTACCAACCGTTCGTATGATCGTGGACGTCAGTAAGTCCGTGCTTGTGCTCACCAACCAAAATATTCTCAAACTTTTGAAGACAAAGGTACGCCGATGCGCTATATTATTTATATCTTACGCTCAACTCTTTAACCGCTGCACTTGACCGTGTCACGTTGATCGATCTCGCGTGATCTTCCTCTTCGCTTCGTCGTCGACAAAATTCACTTAAAATCTGTTAACCCTTTGACTGCTATGGGCGCGTATATGCGTTTGTCAATTTTTCCTCGCTCCCATCTAGAGCAATACAATTCCTAATAGACCACTTCGACCAGGAATACTTAACAGTCTAAGGGTTAAAGCGGTTCAAGCGTCGAGCGTTTCTTTCATTCTCGGTTTGTCTACGAAACGATTAACAACGATCCTATGTCTTTTGATTCTGTACAGGAAGCGAACAATGTTGTCGAGACCAAAGGTTGGCCGACGGTTCTCGATATGGACGACATGCCAAAGAAGAAGCTACCTGTTATGTATCGAGCGCCCACAGCAGAGATGCTGGCTTACTTAGACTTCAGCGTTTCAACAACAGGCATGCTCGCGGGAATTAAAATGTCTCACGCAGCGGTAACGTCTCTGTGTCGTGCCATGAAACTCGCCTGCGAATTATACCCATCCAGGCACATCGCTCTGTGCTTGGATCCTTATTCCGGACTGGGATTCGCGCTTTGGTGTTTGAGCAGCATATACAGCGGTCATCATTCTATACTTATACCGCCATCGGAGGTTCGTTTTCATAGGCCGTACATGGCGAAGTTGAAAATCGATGGAAAGCTTCTAACATATCCCTGTTTGTAGGTGGAAGCTAATCCAGCGTTGTGGCTGTCGGCAGTTAGTCAGTCCAGAGTAAGGGACACGTTTTGTTCTTACGGTGTCATGGAACTGTGTACAAAGGGTCTCGGTTCTTCTGTTCACGCTCTGAAAGCGAGAGGCGTCAGTTTGGCCTGCGTCAGAACGTGCGTCGTTGTCGCCGAAGAAAGACCGCGAATCGCACTCACTACGAGCTTCAGCAAACTGTTCTCAGCTCTAGGTCTGAGTCCGCGTGCCGTTTCGACCTCGTTCGGATGTAGAGTAAACACTGCTATTTGCTTACAGGTTTGCACCTCGTTATTACGTTTGTTACAAATATAATTCGACGTTTAAGCATTCATCGAACAAGATGTTCGAGTCTCTGTTGCCTTACGTTAAATAATGTTTCCGGAACAGGGAGCATCGAGTCCGGAACCTTCGACGGTGTACGTCGATCTCCGTGCATTACGTAACGATCGTGTGTCTCTCGTCGAAAGAGGTAGCCCGCACTCCTTGTGTCTGATGGAGTCAGGCAAATTACTGCCTGGAGTGAAAGTGATCATCGCCAATCCGGAAACGAAAGGACAATGCGGAGATTCTCATTTAGGCGAAATTTGGGTGCAGTCTGCTCACAATGCAAGCGGCTATTTCACTATATACGGAGACGAAAGCGATTACGCGGACCATTTCAACGCCCGCCTCGTCACAGGAAACACGAATGAAGTTTACGCGAGAACCGGCTACCTCGGTTTCTTAAGACGCACCGAGAGCGTCCAGCAGTCCGTTATCAGCGATATACCTGGTGACACCGTTACCGAAACTGATCTCGTTCCTGGTGACTCCGAGTTACACGATGCCGTGTTCGTGGTTGGAGCGCTCGACGAAGCTATACTACTTAGGGGAATGCGATATCACCCGATCGACATAGAGAATAGCGTGATGAGATGCCACAAGAAAATAGCGGAATGGTAAGCGAATGAAAATAATCGGAGATGGTAACGATACGAAAACGATATTATATTAGGTTTCGTGATCTTTTTGTAATCTTGTTTGTAATCGGTAATATTTGTACGATTCGCAGTGCTGTATTTACATGGACCAATCTGCTGGTAGTAGTGGTGGAACTCGACGGAAGCGAAAGCGAAGCTTTGGATCTCGTGGCATTGGTTACCAGCGCTGTTCTCGAAGAACATCATCTGGTAGTCGGTGTGGTGGTCGTAGTGGATCCTGGAGTGGTTCCGATAAACTCGCGCGGCGAGAAGCAACGAATGCACTTGCGCGACGGTTTCCTAGCAGACCAACTCGATCCCATTTACGTGGCTTATAACATGTGAGCGACATCGGGGAACGCAGGGAATGCATTATATATCGAAGAACGCGAGACTGGTATCGTAGTTTCCACTCGCGTTACCTCTACTCCCACGTCGACGCGTAAATACATCGGAGTCGAAGTCGTGGGTTGCATTTCAAATTTTTATCGTTTCTTAAGAAAGACGACGATCTCTCTAAAGAGAAGAAACTGGAATCTACCACGAGGACTGTACGTATTTTTAAAACGAACGTCGTCCCTAAACACTTTGTATTCTTCCTTCGAAAGAACAACGCGTATACTCGAATTTTTCATCGCGTTAATGCATTATCGAGAGAAATAAGGAAGTTCGTCGCAGTTTGAAATTTCAAATTGCTTGGTTACCAACACTTACCGCTAACAATGGGAAAGGCATTGTTTTCTGTGTTAAAAGTAAATGGCGTGAGAGAAAAATAGGGACAGTATCAAAGAACCATTTGATACGAGAAACTTTGACAAAAAACTGATTCGCGAAAAATCATCGACAAATAATTCTACGTGAAACAATAAAAACCTGGGACGATACGCACAGCGCACCGTTAATGCTCATTGTCAGAGAATCGAGTATGATTTACGTTATTATACGTGTAATACCAACGAACCAATCGCAGCGAAACAACAAACAAATGCGCAAAAGTAATCTTGAATATCCTTCGAATTTCAGACTGACAGCTGTTTCCACGAATATCGTGCTTTTATATAATATTGTATCACCTGAACGGCATCAGAACGGTAGTGAGCTTTTTTATAAGGGAATAAGGATAAAGTTGTTTTAACGAAAACATAGATTTAACGGGTGAATTCTGTGAAGGGAGTGGGAGATTATTCCACGAGCTGCGTACAATTAACGCTTGACCAACCGAATCGGGAGACCTCCCATGTTTTCCTCGACGAAGCGCTACCATTGATTCCATTTACTTTTGTTATTAGTTTGTCTTGAGCTAGAGTTGAATTTATTAAAAATTGTACTTTAGAAAAGTAGAAAATTCGTTTAATGAACTATGAATAATACTAGCTCAAGATCAACTAATAAGCAAAGTAAGTAGAATCAGTGGCAGCGGTTTGTCGAGGAAAAAATGGGAGATCTCCCCATTCGGTTACCTGAGCGTTAATAACAGCTATCCGATGTCTATTAGAAACAGTGAAAGAAAAAAAATTTGATACACTTTACCGTAAACTCGTATAGCTTAACAATTTTTTACTACGTAAAGTAACGACTAAATAACGTAATCATACTATCGTAACGTAACAAATTTTAACCGTCAACATTTCTTGTAATGTATTGTTGCCGATGGAGGCATATAGAGTTCGCTATCGCTCTGAGTATCCAATTTTTGCGGAATTTCATTCAAGACAGTTTCTTCTACGTTGTTAAAGTGTCGTACAACGATGTCGATGTGAATTGACTTTGGAATGTAATCAAGTGATTCCAAACTTATGAACAGTTTGATCGTATTTATAGCTGCGTCGCGCACAACACCGCATTTTTATACGTTAGGGTATCTCTATCATATTCTACAGCACGCAATAAACTCACAACATGGTATTGTATTTATTCTAGAAAAGTACATTTTTTTTACGATGCAAGCGTCCGATCCTCTAGTTTCTTTTTATTTTCGAAACAACGCTAAGCTCAGCGACAGTGTTCTATTTGAACGGTGAAAAGTTAGAGAACGATTTATTGCGTGCTGAAAGAGGGTACACTTTGAAAACCATCCGAAAAACCCGATTACTTGGACAATTTTTCCATAAAAAAATAGACTACTCACGTTTAAGATAAATTCGCGTCTCAGGGTTTTAGGTCGTTTATGACAAACGGTGATGTATTATGAAAAAATTATTTAGAACAATTGTTTTTGCACGATCTTTGAGAAAAGAAGTAAAAAGGGAATACAAAGTAGTACGAAGAATCGAAGCGAAAACGCGGTCGAAGTAGCTAGTGTCGTGATACTTCTAAATTTGCGGTTTCTGACCTTAGCCAATATGGAAAAGTTACCCTCGAACCAATCGGTAAACACTCGCGCTACAAATTTACACGTCTAACTTCTTTCTTCTTCTTCTGTCTTTACTTTATGTGCACAAACGCATTCTCGTTACAAAGTTGGTCTTTTTGACCAAAGCTCAATCTATGCGAAACGACAACGCCGTCGCGGTAATCGGCTTTCGGGTTGGAATTTATCCATTTGGTTATCTTTAATCTCATCTTTCTCATTCGTAACCACGTACGTTTTATAAAATCATCGAAATACGTGGTCGGACTTTGAAAATTTATTCCCGAGGTTTTCGAAACAAGCCAAACGAGTAGAAACAACGAGTAATATCGTTGACCTATCCATCGCGCTGGTTACAAACACGAATACATTTATGTGTATTATTTTATCCGAAAAACTACCTAAAAAAGAGAAAAACAAAAGAAATAGAAGAATTTGAATCTGGACCCGAAAGTCGATCGTGTCTTTCCTCGTTTCCTTGGAGTTTTATTATTTCCGAGACTTTTTCTACTAACGTGTACATTTGTTGATAGTTTTATAATTTTATATTATTATTTTAATATAACGGCATACGACCACTAGGTATGCACTGCCCCAGGGGGCATCGTGCACCCGACTGTTTCGAGAAGCGCGTTGCGAATTAAACGAAGTAGGTTTGTCAATTGTTTGCGTCGTTTTAAGAGGCTCGTATCGCACTTAAGCACGAAAGTAGACTCGCGCGAGCGAATGTTGCTCTACATATCACAGAACTTCGTCTTTTAATCGCGAGAACGCGATCCGCCGATCCAAAAGTTCTGTTCAAACGTTACAGGAAAGTCGAGCCGTATCGCTAAGCTAAACGGGTGGTGTTGGCGATTTCTTTGAGAGAATGAACATTCGTGAGCTAAAACAAGACCAAAGGCCTACTTTCAAGCGATACGATCTTTTCTGTAACGTTTCATCCGTCAGCCATTCAACGCTTCTGTGTTTCGAATCGGTCCACAGCGCAGTAATCTTTAACACGTTGAATGCCACTGGGGGTCACCGGTGACCGGCTCGCTCAAATGGGTAGAAATACATCATTTGGACAAACGTCGATACTCATCAGTTTTTCATTATTACCATCGTTAATGCAATGGCCTGAAGAAATTAATGTGGTATAAAACATCTAAAAATAGTTACACGGTGTAACTTATTTGTTGAAGGTAATATTTCAATATGTATATGTATCGTATAATAGAAAATTTATCGTGGCGCCGCGGGCAAACCTGGTAAAACTGGCGTGGTATTCGACGCGTTAAAATCTAAGTTGGTGAACGTAAACGATTCATGGTGTCGCACAAAATGCGTCTATAGTAAATACGAGTAAAGTACGAGCCTCGTCATTAAAAGCGCCGCGCTGTCGGTGAACGATCAAGATCGACGACAGAGCCGCCTCCTTAGCGTGACACACACACACACACACAAATACACACGCGCGCGCGTGATTCGCGAATTATAATAATTAATTATCTCAGACTCCGGGCGCCCGTTTACAGGCGCCATGTAAATACGTATGGAGGCAAGCGAATTAGGATCCTTTTCTTCGACTCGTCTTACATTTTTGATAGCGTTGCTGTACTCACGTTTACGAGTACAAACTTGTCTCGTTTGTTTACGGTACAGCTTCGCCGAAAAAAGATAAAACTGGCGTGGCATTCAACGTGTTAGTCCGATTTCATTTTTCCAACGTCAAACTTGACTCGATGTTTTTTATATCGTTAGTCTAACGAACAAGAAGTTTGTCGGACAGAAGAAATCCACAGCCGCGAAGAAAATGTAAAACGTTTCCAATGTAAAAAGGGTTTCAAGCACGGTTCTATCGTTTCCGTTCCCCAGTTTCCTTTCTCTTTTCCTTCTCTTCTTTTCTTTTCTTTTCTCTCGTTGTTTTAATGATTAAGCTATCGTGCCATGTCACCTTGCGTCCTTTCGCGCTTTCGCGCACGAAGAAACGTCCGCGATAAGAATGTAACGAACCGCGCGTTGCCGCTCCACGTAACCGTACCCGTGTCTGGTTCACCGGTGTTTTATTTAGATAGTAGCCGATCGGTGAAGATTCTCGGAACGTTCAAGTATGTAGCCGTGTACGCGAGAACCCGCATAGAGGCGTATGGCGACGTCACCCGCGTGTTTCTTCGCGCGTAAAAGATCCGGGAACAATAGCGATGCACCCCGACGATCACGGTAGGAATGTGCAGCGTCGACGAATTTTTATCGAGTCCGACGAAAATAAAAAAAAAAGGAAGAGGAGTCCTGGTGTTTTACCTCTTTTCTCTTTCTTCGTTTTATTTATTTCCGTAGAAGTTTCATCGCCGAATTATCCAGATAAAATCGTTACTCTTTGTCGTTCCGTTACTCTCGATCCGTTTACGAAACACGTTCGTATTGATTTTTCAAGTACAAATCGAAATCGTATCCTTCTCACTCGACCGATACGTGCGTACGTTACGTAACGTCTGTTTAACAACTCGTACGTCTTCATAGTATTTTTATCGAGCTATAAACGACTGAGAAGAAGAGAGCGATCGAGAGGTGTTTCTATGAGAATTTTATTGTCGAGAAAGTATTTTCATTAACGACTCTACTACGCAACGTGGTAGGTCTGTTTTGATACACGCATACACACCCACGCACACGCACACACGGAACACACACGCGTACAGAAATTCATAGATTATCCGGATCGGATTATCGGAGAATCGAACGAAAAGGGCGAGAACGTTACGCAATCCTACGAGTGGGGCTGAGAGTGCGTGCGTGCGTGCGAGGAACTTGGTTGTATTATGTATAAATGTTGATAACTAGTTGATAGAAATGTGAAAATACTTGTCGCACCGTTAACGATCTTCGACTGGGAACGAAGAGGTCGACCGACCGTCGGAACCAGGACCTCTTCGAAGGAAGAAAAAATGAAAGGGATATCGCGTAATCCTGGACCGTGTGAAATGGTCCTAGGCTGTGTAAATACTACCCCCGTACCCGTTGCGTTAGAAATTATTAAGGTACGATATAGTTTGTACGGGAAAATATACACACACATATATGTACATATACACACATTTTATATATATATGTATACATATATATGTATGTGTATATACACATATAAATATTACCACAGAGTAATAATATAAACGGTCGCTGTCCTTTACCAAGCCGTAGTATTTTGCCTGTATCGATCGATCAAGAATAATATTTCGTGTATCCATCATCCCCCATCCCTCCCCCGGTACCAGCCAGTTCTCGTTCCTGCTTGTCTCTTCGATCGAGACAGAGGAGGGACGATCGTAGAAAGGACAAACGCGAGAAATCGAAAGCACACGAACGAGATAGGAACGTCGTAGCAATTTCTATATAATAATAGTCCGTAGCGGACCTTTTCCTTGTTTTGATTGAGAGGAAAAAAGAAACGAGAGAGAGAGAAAGAGAGAGCAACAAACGACAGCCACACACACACGACTTTGAGGTCGTGTATCGTATCACGCGTTGCGACATAAATTAACTCGACCCTTTAAACCAAGCGCCTCTTTGTAATCCACTCGATATTCACGAGGAGCTTCGCCAGCTACCATCAATAAACATAATGTACATTTTTTTGCAACGAGCCTATCTGTCTAACGTTCCTTCACTACTCCTTCTATACACTTGTATGGGTTAACAAACGTTCGTCGTGCATTACGAGTCAATATATATATATAATTTCAAGAAATTATTTTTTATTCTCATTTAAGTTTTAAACTTAATCATTTTGACGCGAACTGTTTATGCAAAAGAAATGGTAATTTTTTTTACTTCTTTTTTTTCATCGTCTATAATGCCTACATTTACATTTTTACCGACGTCGAAGTAAACGTGAACCATTTTTCGCAACGTATCGTACATTTTACTTCGTTGTCATTTACATTTAAACGCATAAGTAATAACTTGTTGCGATACGTAATCTATCAACTAATTACGCTAAAATACATACATATAAAGCAAATCGGCTAGAACAACGATCGTTAGATTTATGCATTGGTATTACGTTGAAAGAAAATCCTGCTATATCTTGCCTCGTAAATTGATTCAACGTCAAAGCGTTTTATGACTAAAGATAACTGTCTTCCGTTACGTTTTACGTTAAACGTTAACACACTGAGAATAAAATGCCTGAACGAATATATCAGTTGCATACAAAATATAAACTTACGTTTCAATGCGCATAAATGAAGTTATAACACGTGTACACATATGCATACATGGAAAGTATGGACGACGACCGCATACAGAAACAGTATTTACAATGGTAAACGTACAAGGTGGATCTCAAGTGTCATTAACAAAAATGTAAAATAATTCTTGATTCTAACTTACAATGTATCTTTAATAATCACAATATTTTTATTTTTTTGAAAATATTTATTATTTACGGGTGCATTAACATTTACCGTACGTGGTATATCGAGCCATCTATTATACACTGCCAGGTAAAACAGCTCGATGATAAGAATCTATTAAATCTAATCTAGGGATAAAGTTACAAACAGTATATAGTAATAATACAATATTTTTGCCTTAATAACATGAAGTATATTTCAGTAAAATATAACTGTAAATAGTTCGAGTTACGAAAATCACCCTATATAGAGACAAGTTAGAAGGGACGACAGTGCGTAACAGGCTTTAAACCACGCCAGTTCGAAGGTTTTCGCGCGATAGTCAACGAAGCGCCACGATTGGTTGGTGTAGAAATTTGATTCTGTTTCATTCTTTCCTCTTCTTTCTCTCTATCTCTCCTGTTCTTGTTCCGCCGCGTCCACCGGTCGTTGCGTTAAAGAAAGACCGAGAGTAACGTTTCCCCAGGGAAGTCGTAAACGACGTCCAGAGAGGCTCGAACCGAACAGTTCCGACCAGTAGTCTGTCAGTGACGGTGCTTTCGCGAACACGATTCCCGTGCTCGCGTTTGCCTTGTGAACGTGTGCGTGCCGGTCGCAAAAAGAAATTGTTACACACAGCTTCTACTGGCTCTCCTGGCAACGCGGCGTCGCCTGAAAACAATGACTATACATACGTTCTAGTGGTTAGGAGCAGCGAAGAAATTACCGGCAAACCGTTCGGTTCCATCTAACTTTTGTTGATCGCGGCCAGACGGCCACGCTACCTCTAGGAACGGCTCGACGCGTATCGATCTCGAGCAAGGGTATGTAAACATTTCGATTTTTCTTTTCTCTAATCGATCGTTGAGTGCACGTTGGGTAAGGTGTTCCCTTGTATCTAGAATATTCCACCAACATCTTGACAACGAGAGTAGCCCTATTCGTGTGCAATATAATTCATCTTTATGTGCATCTCGTTAAAGTACAATTTTATCAGGTTTGATTATATACTTAGCAAACTAATCGTGTAGCCATTTTAGTTTTTATCAGTAACGCTCGTTCCGTTGGCGGTTTCGGTGCGATTCTTGTGGTAACACCACTATTCGCCAGACGTTTACCGTTTAGGGTTACGGTCTGTTAATCAATACCCTGCATTGCAATGTAATTCCAGTAATTGTTAAAAATTATTCGTTAGAGATACAGTTGATATTGAACGTTACACGTACCAGCGTATAGTTGGTTTTTTTTTTCGAGTTTGAATTCATCGTTCCGTCTCGATTGTAGATATTTGTGAAACTGTTTACAATTCAGAATGTTTTCCGCGAAAGAGAGAGTGATTTTTGTTAAATTTCACGGCGTGTCGTATTATGAAATGCATTCTTTGCGGGCAGCTTCATCGTAAAACATTAGAACGACGCTCTTTTGCTTGTTTTCAAATTTTGAAACGTGACATGCGCTGACATCCTAGCAACATCACGCGATGCATGCATGTGTGCGCCTGTGCATAACTATACGGATACGTCTGTATTACGATTTTATTGCTCTGCGCGAGGCAAAACTTGAAACGAAAATATTTGCAAAATAAAATTTAAGTAGACAAAATTATATATATATATTCATTACGGTATAATGAAAACATCGATTTTGACCATTTATGAATCACACTGAATCTTAAAGAAAGATATAACTTTTTTTTCGTTATTCTTGCTCCTCTTTCTTAACTATTTTGTACGCAATTAGAATGTTTTACGCATATGCGTCGTCAATGATTACATATTGCTATCATACCTTATAATATTTATTCTACCCAACTTTTAATTTGCTTTCTGTGTTATTTCATATACATGTTCGTATCTACATGTATATGCTAATAAAATAGCAAAAGTAAGCATAAACAAACACGCAAAGAAATATTACAGGATCGTTGTTAAAGTATTTTTGACAAAGCTGGTAAACTGAATGGAGTCTATTTCGATGCAGTCCATTGAAAGGATAGACGCTTTTCGTTCTCATGAGTTTTACAATTCTGTTAAAACGTAAATGTATGCATTGGCACGTTATCATTTCATGAGTATATAGACAGCTGTGAGCGATGAAGATTTACGTACATTGCAGCAGGTTAACCAGTGCAGTAACGATTATAACGAATATAATGCGCGTTCGTATACACGTGGAATAATGGAACACAACGCGTTTCCATGCTTACAGATCTCGTTTCTATTTAGAATTCTTCGTTAGTTTTCCGGCGCGGCCGGGTAGTTGAAATAATTAAGAATATGTTGAAAATTAATTTCTGTGTTGATTATTGCGAGAAGACATTCTTAGCATATTAAAAGGTTTCACTAGTGAATTTAAAATCAACGATTAAAAGCACTTCTCGTCTGATTAAAATACTTTATGGGAGATTTTAATTTTCTGAATTTTTTAGCCATTCCCAATAGCGCATTTACCGCGTGAAAACATCAAATCTATATATTTCCGTTTCGTAACCAAGAACTCGTCGAATTAACCGATATTTTTTCTCTTTTTTTCCATTTCCAATTATTTACGATACTTGGGTTAGGCTCGAGTTAAGCCAGATTTTTTATTGATTCCACGTAATGCAAATTATGTTAAGTCAAAAAATAAAAATATTGTATAATCTAGTCCCGAGGTATTTATTATAGATGCTAATCTATCTATCTTTCAGTTCTGTAAATTTTGGTAAACTTAAAGCGCGTATATTCGTTGTTTGCTACGAATATTAAAGTTCAAAGAACACATTGGCTAAGCTTTTAGTATCTTTTAATATTCGAAATCTCCTTTCTTATCAGGGTTTCCAAGTAACCATCGATCGTCATAAAAATACTACCAATAACAGTGATTGGATTCCCTTAAACATAAGCGTGCATTCTCTAAATAATCAATTATTTTGGAAACTTTTTATCAGAAAAAAAAAAATTCGAACGTTAACCGACCATAATAACTTATTTTCTTCCAAAAGATTTTTAACAGCTCCCTTATGTACTTCAGTGCGCGAGTTCGAAACCATCGTTAGTCAGCAGTATATCTCTCTACCAGCATAAAGCACCCTTTCCATTTCGCATGGCCGGCAATGGGAAATAATGAACGACACACTTGTCGCGACGTACATGTACATTCGATACGCGTAACGAAACGATTGCGACAAATCATTCGGTATTCTCGGAACACGCGTTAAGGCAGATTTAGATCGACGCTTCGCCGGTGAAATTGACCACGTGGCCGTTGGCCTTGATAGCCAAAAAGTTCGTTAGCGTAAACGTTGCACGCCGACAAAGGTAATACATCGAAAACTTGGTCGATGAGTTGAAAGAAACGTTCCGCGAAGAGAGAAAAAAAATCGGTTGCTCGATGCTCGAAACCTCGGTTACCGGGTTCTCGTTGCTTGTTTATACAAAAATCAAGAAGTCATCGGGGAACGAACGCTTCCGTCGCGCGAGCGTAAACAAAGCTTTTACGCTTGGCCTATCGCGAGGAAGCCATTATAGTAATGTTTTTGCGTACAATTTAGCTCGCGAGCAGTGGTCTGCCTTCGTCCCCTTTGAATATGTTCTATCGTTGTCTACCTGCCTTTGGACAAAACGTCGAAATACCAAAAGGAAGGTTTAACGGCGCAAGGAATGAGGATAGAAAAAAAGGGAACGTGATAGGACGAAAGGTAGATGGGAGGTGGTTGCGTGAAAGCGAGAAACAACCGTACCCGGTGAAGTTTTCGGAGAAATAATGTTTCTATAAGGCTTCCATTGCTAGACGAAGATAATACCCGAGTGAAGGTTCGGTCGATAAAAGACTGGTGAACAGTCGTAACGGATTTCGGACGGTGCACATCGTTGCACGTGACGGCAGTCTGTTATGATTTTGTTGGCCCGAGTCCTCGACTCTTTGACACACATCGGTCGCGGTATTTATTCGTCGGGTGTAGCAACCGAACGAATCGCCGAATTCGTGGCCATAATACAAAAGTGTTCACGCGGACGTGACCGTTCGCTGATTTACGTTAAATACACACACGCGCGCGCACGTATACCGGTCGTAAATCGAAATTTCTCTTTTCGGCAAAACTCGTCGGGGGAAATCGATCGCCGGAAAATCGATAAGCTTCGAACGGCATCAGATATTTTGCCGTATTCGGTGTTGGGAATTCCGATAGGAAAGGAGAAAATTAGGCTCGTTACGCCTCGTATAATTAGTTCGCTCGATGGTCTGTTTCGATTGACTCGTCGATCAGAGAAATAGCTTTCTCTGTTCCTGAGAAAACCTGGGCAGTAGTAGTTTTTTTTTCAGCCGGTTCTTGAAACCTAGGATTGCGTAATTAGCTTCGATTAGACGAGCGGATTAAGTTATATTTCACCGTAATAAAAGCGAGTCATTCGGTTAACAATTAACAGCTGCGCCGCGAACGGGTAAGCCGAATTGCGACATTTAATCTATCTCGCACGCGTAATCTATCGTAATATTTATTATACGACGTCAGATTAGGAATTTTTGTCCACCGAATAATCGTCATCATCCTGCATTTAATAGCGTCAGATTACTGTGTCGTGCGTTTTCTCGCTAACCTACAGCGATAACATGATATTTATGACTAATTGGGCGATAAAGAGCCTGGGAAAGTTCAGGTTGATCGTTTTTAAACGATCAAATATGTTTGGCGATAAGAGGAGGACAATTCTGTCGATAATAATAAAGCTTAGACGCGTCGGTAATTTGACGAAGTCGTACGAGTTCGAGGAGGGCCAATTTCCGAGAGCGAATCGTAAGCAGAAACGTATACGTATGTATACAGATATAGTAAAACACATTGATATGGAATAGCGACGGAAGACTCGATTCGAACCGACGCGCTGATTCTCGAGAACGCTTTGTCCTGCGGGTTAAGCGAGAGTCAAACGGCCAGCTCGCGCCAAGGAAACGATTATCGAGCGTAATTTGTACGACTCGAGTTTAATGCGTTTGCGTGGACGGGTGCAGTAGTCACGAGTGTAGGGGTCCCGTTTTCAACGAGCTTAATCGAATCGGGCGAGCACGCGACGAACGCGTCCCATCTCGCTGAATCACCGCGTTGCGAACGTTCGGGATTCGTTTACTGGGCCCTGAGAAAGTTTTCTTCGAATGGAATTTCGAAAATTTCATCGTGCAGGAAACGGATACCGTTTCATTCTACGATAAGATAATTACTTTGTATCGAGTCACATGAAACTGGATCCGCGATCGATATCGTTGAAATTTGCAGCACAGATTGATTTGATATTCGTTGGAAGATCAAGGTTTGATCAACGGTGACCCGTGATTTATCGCGTTGTGTCGCAGTCGATCGAGTTTCCGCGCGTTTAACGGCAACTAGTATCGGTTCGACGTCGGGACGGATTAATTGCAGAGCAGATATTGCGCCGCTGACTGTCTATTATCACTCGTAACCCGCAACATTCGTGCGTATGAATTTCACGGTGATCGGGAAAACGTTTTCACGGTCGCGTGATCGCGATAATCTCGCGCTCGCTAGACTGACCGACCGGCATTGACTCTATTTATATTCCTCTAGTTACCATTTTTCCGGTTTCGCCGATTCATCGCCGTTCGAGCGTCGAACTCGTGCGAACGCGTTGCATTCAACTTTCATTCGATTCGATCGGTTTTCCGCGTCGACGCTTCTCTCGTTTGATGGGCAGGGGGGCTTCGTTTCAAACAAATTGTAATTTTTAACGAGCCACCGAATTCTTGTCGCGTTGATTCACACAATACGTGCAGTGTAATCAGGTGCGGATGCTCGTCACGTAGATGCCTTAGTAAAATCCTAACAACGTGTCTTCCCGTATCAGCGAGCATAAATTTTATTCGCGGATCGCAAAGTTTGTTTTTGAATTTATTTAAAGGCGCGTCATCGCGGAAAAAGTGTGCTACCGTTCTTTTAACGAGAATTATGAAATATTTGTGACACACTCGGTTGTATTGTTTCTGCGTTGCATTTTCCACAATTTCACATTTAGTTTATGGCTCGACGATATATGACATTTGGGGCATTCTAGGCTCCTGCCATATTTGGTACAGTGGAAGGTTACCACTTTACCACGGATCCAGCAAGCATTTAATTCTTAATGTACAAGTAGCTTCGCCAAGATATTTTACTTGTCGGTACCACACCGTACCTTTTTTTTACAATTGTTTATTTATTTATTTGTAAAAGGTGGAAGATTTCGTGCGTGTAGAAAAATAAAATAAACGAAATAGCGGACAAATTATTAATAGCTCAGGAGAAAAATGAACGGTGGTGTAATAACTCAGCGTTGAACATTTGAGTACGAGGCGAAGGTGCATATTAGCACGGAACTACCGAATAAAAATCTGTGGATGACTGATTTACGAGGTACTTGGATTTTGGCATAACGATGTAAAAACCCGCGAGAAGTCGTTGGCCAAAGGCTGGCCGTGTTTAGTCTGGGTAGCCATTAAAAGGCTAGTTCGAGAAGATTTAGTGGAATCGCGTTTGTTGATATTTCTAGCCGTCGTCCCAAAGGTCCCCTCGTATATTTCCATTTTGCGTTTCGCGGCGCGCGCTACGAGAACGGGGATCGGTCCGGCGGGCAGCTTCGGGCGCTTCAAGGGCGAACAGCCTACCGAAAAGTAAAAGGCGAGTGAATTCGCGACTACGACGACGGTGTTTAGAAAACGGTTCCACGAAAATTGTCCTCGAAACGGAAACACGGACGGGGATCAGCTTCGTTGTAGCGGGCTCTTCTCAAGGTTTAAGAAAGGTAAACGAGACAAAATCAGTGCGAGCACACGACTATTATTATTCGCTCGCGTCTTTAACGTCGTTACGCTTTCGATCTTCGTTAACGTACTAATATTAGCGTGGACGGGAAAAGAAAGATAGATCCTCTCTCGTTTGCTGCTCGACCGCACTCGTTTACGATGGTTGCTCGTTTTTTAACCAGGCGGCTTGCAATAAATTTCTTCGGAAGAGATTGTGTGTAACGCGTGCAGCCGCGTATTATGAAACGTTACGCGGAGAGCTTCGACGAGAAAGGAACGAATCTGTTTATTAGCCACGCTTACGCTAGGCTATGCCTGCAACCAGTTCAAATCGCGGGTCCCTTTCAACGATCTTTCACATTGTTGCTCGCCTAACCTAACCGAGTTACCGTCGGTGCGAAAGCTTCGTTTCGTTTAGCGTTGGAAAAGACAGATCTGTACAGATATTGGTATAGTAACGTAAATTTCATGGGTTTCGAACTTCATGAGCAAAATTTGCAAAATCAATTACTATTATTCCTAGCAATTTTTACTCATTTTTATTTGATATTACAAATTCTGTTTGATGTATACCTTATTCCTTGGTATATGTATATTGGAAATAAACATACGAGAAATATCTAAATCTAGCGTTAATCATTATCTTCCTAACATTTTTTGAATATTCGAGGGTAAATATCGTTCGCTAAATTTCAAACGTTTTATTATCGATTATATAATTGAACTTGCTTAAAAGAAATGAAAAAATTTTTTCAAAAATGATCAAAAAATTGTGAAGGAAAGAATAATGTATAATTTATTGAACGTAGAAATAAAGACGCTACTACGATACAAAGTTTTGTTAGTCATTTAGAAATCGTTACGAGTTTTCTAGATAACCCAATATGCATAATACTCCAACACGAATTCCATTACGTCTATTATCTCATAAGCTTTCTTCTGCTTCATCGATCTTCGAGCGACGTTATAATCGAGTCACGAACGTATTCTAAACAGTGTCGACTGATACATAATTGCAAATACAGAGCTGTGTCAGTCGGTTAAGAACCACTGGCCTGAAAGTGAGCGTCACTGGGCGACCGGTGGATAAAGTACAGAGAGGTGCAGCGATGCTCGATCGTTGTACAATTCACGAAAACGAAATACATAGTGCGCGATGGTAAAAATCACTAGAACAGCTGGAACTCAGATTTAAGCGACGATTAATTCTTTAACCAGAAAAGACAGCTTAATTCGTCGAGCGAATTACCAACGGTCTTTTTCTTCGCTTCCCAGCGCATCTGCTACGCTTCTTGGTTATCGTTAGCGACGAAGAAAATCGCATTTTTTGGCGCGATGTAAATGAAAAAAGAACAATTGAATTTTTCAATTTTTCAGAGAGTTTTTTGTATTTTGTTGATTGCTCGTTATTTCTAAGAGCAACCAGTTGTTCGTTACACCGAAATCTTGTTATCTCAAAATTTATTAATTTATAATATGGTCACTCTAAACGGGCAAACGCAAATACCCGATCGAAAAAACAGATGTTCTTGTACGTCATTTAACTTTTAAAATAGGGCAACCGTTAGCACGAACTGACCATGACTACAACAAACTGTTGAGTAGATTCAACTTGCTCACCCTCGAGGATAGGCGAACTATATCTGACCTTAGCTTTTTGCATAAAAAGATACAAGGTTATATTTTTCGCTCTAACATCATAGCTGTAACAAATTTCAACATTCCATCCAGACACTCAGACGTCCACCCCTTTTCAGAATTCCAATACGTAGACACGTCCCATTAAATCCAACAAAGTTTGTTGCGTGGCAAATAAGTATTCCACGATGGTGGACTTTTTCTCTGACAGCACGGACTCGTTTAAAACAAACATTAATTAAAGTGTTCAAGACCGTTCATTTATGATTGCCTGCGTTTTGTTTTTCTTTAGATCCTTATAAATTAGACACACAGAATAATAATAATCTTTACGCTTTGCGTTATTGGTAGTCAAAAGTTTAATAATAAAGAACGAAGAACGGAGAGCATGTGTCGCAGTCGCGGGAGCACACATTTCAGAACAGAGACCAGAAGGAGGAACCTTCTAGAAAAAGGAAAAGACTGCGTAACGCAGGGCTCCCAACACACTCAACGCACATTCCAACTTCGCGGCAAATTAAACGACGAACCTCGCTCTCTCTCTCTCTCTCTCTCTCTCTCTCTCTCTCTCTCTCGCACGCACGCACGCACGCACGCACGCACACAAGCAATACAAAATCACGCGTATCTCAACATAAATAAATAAACGAATCAGCCAAACGCGCGCACAGTCGTAGATAACCGTCGCGTTACGGTTATTCCGTGGGTTGCTGCTCGAGGCTGGACTGTACGAGCCCGCTGTTTCACCCGAAGCGACCGCGCGAGCCAGCAGGTAATCGGCGGACCAGTCACCACAGGTAGTCGATTCACGAGCAACATGGAGTAAGCCGAGCGTCCCTCGGAGTACTACCGAGGGAAGAGGGAGAACGGTGTTCCCCTGCTCGCGATTCAGTCGCGCGTTTCGTCGTCAGAGACGTCGTTTCGTTTCGCGTCATTCGTGTATCGGTCGGTCGTGCAGTCGCCCAAGGTGGCCCGCGAAGACGATCGTCTATTCTACGCGGACGACGCGTTGTTCCCCCTGCGCAGGTCTACACGCGACCGAATCGTCGAGGAGAGTACGCACGAAGAGAGAAGAAGAGAAAGAGAAACACACCGGGAGAGCCGCGTCTCCCTCAGGTACGTAGCCAACGGGGATTTGGCTTCGAGCTATGCGAATCTAGCGAGGGAAGCTCGAATGGAATAACTGTCGAAGCGTTTAGAATTTCTTCGAGGCTAAGAAAATTCGAATTGCATCGAATCCGAGTCGAATCTTGTACGGTATCGCAGTTTCGATCAGGATTGCGGTGCCTCGGAGCTCTCGATTCGTTTTTGAAATCTTTCTTGATCTCGAATCTCGACGACGTATTGAAAACGAGGGAAAAATGGAATTGTAAACAAATGTAACGTAACGCGGCCGAGGAAAACTTCGAAACAAACCCAAGAGTAGTTACGGGAATCAAGAGTTTTCAATACTTTCTTAGATTCGAATTGGATTCGAAGCAATTCGAAGTGCTTCGATCGCGTATATATAATATACCAATATAATCTCAATGCATCGAGGATTTATACGGATCGAGAAAACCATAGAACACTTTATGCCCAATTTAACTTGCTCGATCGTACATTTTTAATGATTAATAAATTTAGCGGTTATATACATTTTTTCGAGTGTTACACCAGCTTCAACCGTAGTGACCTAAAAGTGGTGTCTAATCGGTGAAAAATTTGTTTCCTTTTTCCTTTCATGGTTTATGCAATGTCTGAAATTATAATACGCGATTGTTAACCTTAACCTGTTTTGTATATTTTTAAGGACCAAAGGGTTCCATATCTGTAAATAAAATATCATTATTACTATTATACTATACGCGAGCCACGCTTTCGATCCAGTTGACTCCGCTTCGCTGTGGAACGTTTCGGTTCTGCTCGACCACTTTTCTCGTGTTTATTTCTCGCAGTTTTATATAAAGACTGTTTTAAACCCTTGACGCGGTGCTCCGAGTCAACTCGCCAAACATCGTACGTTCTTTCATAACAGAGTAAATAAAAGTGAACATTCCGGACGAGAACCGCGCTCGACTGGATTTTATAACACCCATCGGGGATACGCGCGCGTAAAGAACCTTCAGCATGCGTCGTTTCTCTCCGGTGGGTCGTTTGAACGGGATAGAGATCGTGTTTTTGGGACAGAGGAAGGATCGATTCGAATCACTAGCTCGACTTCGGAGTAGGCTGATGCTCTCTGGGTATTTCGAAGTTGATGAAACTTGGTATTTATTTATTTATTTATTTATTTGTATCTTAATAATCCTTTGCTTACAAAAAATATAAGAACATAGAATCGTATGGAGCTGTTGTTGGACGATAAAAGACAAAACACACTCTGCTTGAAACGAGTAAGCGAGCAGAAAAAATTTAGAGGTCGAGAGAAGACGGTTAACGTTAATAAAGACTCTGTTATAACAGTTGTCCGTAAAGATACTTGCTACTTTTGTTTCAAGAAATTACGGTATCTTAGAGATACATGGGAACAATCTAAATTAAACGTACGTCAAATTTGGGAACGGATAACCATGCCATTAAGTATCTTATACGCAAACGTAAGGTCGTACATGAGTTGGCGACTCTCGAGAGACAAAAATTTGTAATTATCGTATGTGATAGAAGATTTATGTCGTAAATATTTTGTTGTTCGATGTTTGAAAGAAAATAATTCATACGAAAAGGAACTCCGAAGACCTTCGGTGCGAATAATTTTTCAGAAAGGAAGAGTAAAAACTTTTCGAGAATCGCAAACATAATTTTGTATTTGTTTATTTATATACGTATCTTATACTTTATTGTTTATGTTGCGTTAAACGATAGTGTTTGTGCTATCAGTAAGATACGTTGGAATTTAAAGTAGCGTGAATAACGCGATTCGGATTAAAAGCAATGGTAAGCGCGGGGTATGAATAGACGCGCGCATGACATTGAACATTTAGCAGCAACAGTTGTAAGCTTTCACGGGCGGTGATCGAAGAAAGTAAGAGACGAGCAGAAAGAACGGAATCGAACGTTCAAGTGTTGGTAAACCTTGGACAGACCTCGCATGATGTAAGGGGAAAAGCTGCTTGAAATTAAGTTGTTTCGATTTCGGATTACCGACCCTTCTTCCCCGTTAACTTTTACGGCTGATTTTCACTCCGTTAATCGAGTATTCCACATTCTTCGGGTTTATTGGAATTCAACGTTCAAGTTTAACTGTTCGTTTTTCAAACAAACAACTTTTAGGATTTAGAGATGCGTTTGTGAAGTGGCATTAAAACACTAATACTAACGAAAGATAAACTATATTTATCACTAGTTAAACCATCAAAATTTCTCTGAGAAATGATTCCGATTACCCGATGGGAACTGCAGAAGCGCGCGTCAAGACGGTTAGCTGCTAACTACCTTTGGGTTTCGGGTTTTGGGCTACCGCTGAAAAGGAACACGACGTCAAAACTGTAAAATAAGGAAATCGGGAAGAAAACCCGGGATCGCTTCAGTTTGCCGGCCCGACGACTTAGTACGGTGCCGGCAATAAATGGGCGGTACCCGGATGACCGTCCTAATCCTTAGGGCAGTTGTGCGTACCCTACAAACGTTTTCCTAATTTTATATAGAAACGCATCGTTAACAAAATTATGAACAAGAAACTTGCTTCTTCTTTTAATACTAAACCTACCGATGGGTTAGGGAATACCGGTCTTGCGCATAACTCATGCGTTAATCGTTCCAATTTTTGATACGTGTACCACCGAAGCAAATGCGGGAACCAGAAACTATATCTTCGAGGATTTTAATTTCGATTCGAAGAAACTATTGGGTTGGCAACTAAGTGATTGCGGATTTTAAATATGAATGAAAATTTAAAATTTTTACTTGAAAATATGATTTTATTAAATTAGGTATTGTCCGTTTTTGTCCACGACCTTTTGCCATGTTTCAGACAATGTCATAATTCCATGTTTATAAAGCTTCTAATCTTTACCAGCAAAAAGCTGAATTAAATGAGATTTTACATCATCAGCGTCATTAAAAATTTTATGATTTAAGTAATTCTGTATGGAAACGAAACTAAATAAATAATCGATAAAATTTACTTACTAATTAAAAGTGGAAGTTCAAGCAACAAGAAAACAATATAGGTTAGGTGCTTTGGACACGTTGATAAAACGAAAGAATGTACTAAAACCATTTATCGACAAAATCCGCAATCATTTAGTTGCCAACCCAATATTTCTTCCGTAAGAAATCGATATTTAATTTCAACAGAAGGTATGCATTAAGGCACGCAAATCGAATATCTCGGGTTACGATGGCGAACCTTTTAAGATTCAGGCCGATAAGAGAAACAATAAGGGAAAACGGAGAGATGCAAAAGCGAGGCGAACGTTACGCGAGGTTTTACGTGACAGTTATTCGAGCGTGTCACCGATGCACAGCGTACGTATTTGCAATTCGAATCCCCGATCGATCGATAAACAGGTATTATTGCACGTATGGAAGGTTCGTATTGCTTTCCTCGCAACACCTCGATTCGGACGGGGCAACGTTCAACGAACCTTTTCTTTTATTCACCACGCGATTCGATGATCGTGTACAAACGATTGCAGCGATTTGTAATTATGTCGTTACTTACGTTTGCGATCAGCGTCACAGAAATCGAGGACCTTCCCGACGAATCGGCGGGAGATTCATCGAGCGTCTCGAGCACACCACTGTAATTCGCTATAAAACTCTTTCCCTCATAATTGTATTCGTTAATAAATCAAAATCTACAATTTTTTTGATTTTTTTTTTTTTCTTTCCACTCACATCACAGGGAATTTGTATAATAAATATGTATTTCGGTTACGTATACGCGGACATAGCAGTCAAAGAGTTAAACATACTGAATTTCCCTAGGGCTCGTTCTTTCAGCGAACCTGGCGCACCAAAGTATTTTAGGAACCACAAAAGAAAGCCTATAAATGCGATGAAAAAGATCCTCTATAAAGAAACAATAGGAACGTTCGTGCAAACATAATAATCTGCACCTTTACGAACCGTTATGTATTCGTTGCACTCCCGTGTATAGGGGAGAGGATAAGGAAAACTAATTTTAGGGTCAATAGACTAGGTACTCCAGGTAGATATAAACACGAGGAAAGGTTGGTGGTGGACGCAAATTTAGCCGTGTCACGGCATGGCAGGGCGATTCGTAGACCGATCGATATCGGTCTCTCTGTGCATCGTTCGAAGACGCGAGTTGGTGGTGGTAGCTGTGCTGTTGGCGATAGTTTTCCTTTTAAACGTATGAAAACGTCGGCGTTTCTCGTTGCATGCGAGAGAGTCGTCGGACTTCTCAGCCGCCGTTCACGCGAAAAATGCAAATGAATCTGATTTACGCGATCGTCGCTCGATGGTGCGTCCACCGGAAACGGCTTCCCTAACGAGCTCGTTATTAATCCTTTGCACTCGTTTGTCCAGTGTGACTCGACCTCAGTTTTTATCACGGTAACTCCTATGTCGAGTCACACTTGACATTTTTAAAGTGTCATTTTAAATATAATAGCGGATAAAAGTTTAAGATCAAAGAGTCAACGAAATTAAACAAATGTAAGTTACGACAAAGCTTGAGAGTTACATTTAATATAATTAATAAAAAAATAAGTACCGCTCAAGGAATTGTCCTTTGAAGTAAATTTCAAGTAAAGCACCTAAAATATTAGAGAGTTATCGTTAATAAAATTGAAAAATAATTTGGGGTGCAAAGGGTTAACAATGAGGATTTATAACTTGGCTAAACGTTTCTCTTCGTCGATCGTTCGCCAAGTGGGGGTCGATTTCAACGGAGAGACTATTGAAATAATCGTGAGTAGGGATCGCGCGTATCGTAGCCGCGTCGATCGAGGAAAATGGAAATATAAATAGGAGGTGGTCAATGATAAGGTCGTCGTTTCGTCGAGAGCGGTACTTGAAGCTCGCGGAAAAGGTATCGGAGTTGTGTTTCGTATCGAAACACAGCCAAGTATTACGAGCACTCGGTTTGCTCTGCCGTAACAAAACACGCATGAACTCGTGTAGTCGGTTGCATTTTGTATTATCTTTCACGAAGGATCATAATGTCTCTCACTCTTCATTGTTATCTCAAAACCTACCAAAAGTAATCGGCTGCCTTTGGCTACGGTTACAATGATTGCGTGTTTGTACGAACTAGGTTTAAGACGAACTCGATACATAGAAACAATTAAATGTTCATTTATTTAGTTATTTATTTGTTTTACGGGATTAACCCGTTAGAGAATTACGAGGAAATTATTATAGTGAGGTGTGAAAATATAATAATGGTAACAAAAAAAAGTAAAAATATACAGATAGAAGAGAAGCGTATAAGGATAAGAAAATTTTACAGAGAACAGTGGTGTGTAGTAGCCGTTTTATAGAGGGAAGAAATTGGCTGAATAGATCTAGGGTAGGATAGGTGTTTAGCCTTACGTTCTTTGCACAGAAGCATTTATGGATTACGTTAGTGGAGAATCTAATTTTGCGTGCCGATACACTATACTCGCTATTATGTCGCCAAAAAGAAAAAAAGACGAAAATTCCGAAGTCGAGAAGTCTAATCGGACGCGTCGTTTCACGCAAGAAAGCCGTGACGTTCCGCGAAAGTTGCAACAAGTTTACAACCAAAGCGTATCCGATCGGCTGACCGAATTAAACATCTATACTTGATGACCAGTGATCCATGAGACGGGTACAAGGGTGTTAAATAGACGTGAACCGTGAGACGTGGATCAGTATCGGTGCGTCATCGTGCCCCTGAGCTTCGGTGTCGGAACGGCTCGTTTTCTTGGAACAGCCTTTACATCTGGAGAACGTCTCACGGAAATTCCGGAACAAGTTTCCAACCGTGAACGATAGAACGCGTCCTGAACTGAAATTGAGCTGTCCAACCGTCGTGTTTTCAAAAGTGAACGAGGGAAAAGAATGTACGTGTACAAAGCTATCGACAGAAAGAAAAAAGGGTCTCGAACGCGCGAATGGTTGAACAGCGACAGGTGGGAATAAAGGTACGTGCACAACGTTCGATCGATGCTAGCCTTAGCATTGCCAACCAGTCACCGCCCTTAGCATTGTTTGGCTCGCGAACCGTCAACGCGCACGATTCACCACCTATTAACCCTGACCTACAGACGGGGATTGGCTGTTTTATTTGTGTCGCTTCTGCGATCCCTTTGCTATTCGCGTCCCTTTCTCTCTTTTCTCCTTACCCTCTTTATGTACGATCGAGTTCATCGATTCTTCTCTGTTCGTACCAACGCGAACCCACGGACGTCGCGTGGTCAGTCTTTTCTGTGTAAACAGGTACTTCCGTATAAATTGCTGACAAAAGGGCAAAAACCGGCAAAGTTTACCATAGAATCACCATCGTCGTTTCTTGCGCGTCGTCGAACCGTTTCGCATGAAACTGCCGTCGTGAATTCTTCTTTTACTCGCGCGATCCTTGTAGCATCGGTGAGCTCCATTTATATATTCTTTTTCCCCGATACCTTTTTTGTCCAGCGAATTTAACGCGTGGACGGTCTTCGTGGGTCTCGGTTGGGTCGAATTTTCCCCGTCTGCGTCGAACAACTGCTTTTTAGCGTTGAAAATTTCGAATGGCCCACCGAGAGAAAAAAGTTGAACGAGGCGAAAGAGCGCGTGGGAATAAGGAACAATGGATGCGCGCGGCCGTTTGACGTTTCTCGTTGCCAACCATTATTCGACGCTCTCCGGGAGGATTGCGAGAACCGGAATGACGTTCGACGACGAGAGAAAAAGAGTATACAGGTTATGCTACATAGGTATATTGGGAAACAATAGGAAGAACAGCGTACAAGGTTAGATTCTAATGGTGTAAGAGATACGATACCACGAACGTCAAGTTGGAGAAATGAACTTTTTATCGTTGGAATACTTGTTCGATCCCTTGGCTGGTTGCGTACGCGTGTCGCATTGGGTGACCTGAAAACAGAGGAAATTGAACGAAAGTCCCTATGGGCATAAATACGCGACTGTTTATCCGTCCGACGCACACCTGCGGACACGCGACACGTTTATCGTAGAATACGGTATACAGTAGCTACCAAAAGTATTTACGTCTATCCGTATTTTTGAACGAGACGTTTTTCGATCAAAGCGTACGTTTCATTTTTACGACGCCAACTTGTTTCGGTTAGATAAGAGTGGTATCGAATGAAAGGAAATATAATACGCGCAAACCTGCTTAATTAGAACGTAAACACGAAATATAAGCAGAGCGGGGCGCATAAATACTTTTTCGTAGCCGTTGTACGTTTCATCAAGGACGTTATCGAAGACAAAAGCGGTATCGTGTGCATAGGATGTACGGTGACAGCCAGCGATCTAGTTTTCAAAGATACTACATTGTTTATGAGACTGCAATTACAAGAGAGAAGTGTTTATTCTCGTCGACAAACGTTTGCTCCTCGGTGACACGCTTGATTTATCGTGCATGTCAAATAGTGGTGAATCTTGAAATTCCCAAGCTACTGTTAAACACGAATTCATAAACTTTTTATAAGGTTATAAAACTTTGTGTACGATATTTTTTTGTAATCTTAAGCTCTGTTATCGTCTCGGATACAAATTGAAAACATTTACGCAATGCAGAAGTGTGTCCGTAAATAAAATAATTACAAACACGCGGGCAGAGAAAGCTCGAGAGTTGGGAAGGGGGGTAACGGAGCGTATCGATTTATTGTAGAAAAACACATGGTAGTTTCATTCAAGAAGAAAGGAGTTACAGTCGCGCATGAGAAAAAAAAAAATTTCTATTATACAACGCGGCTGCTCGTTAAAGCCGTCCACTTATTTTTTTTCCACGTTCGCGTAAAAAAGAGGCTACACGCTGTTCCAGTTTCTGTAATCGTTTTCCCGGTAAAACGCACGCCGCCGGGAACCGGCCAGAACATTTTTAGACGAATACGCGTACAACGGATGACCGTTCAGTTCGTGTTACGAATGGCGCCACGTGCTAACGTTTCAAGCGTCCGAACCGTTTTCGAACCGCGCGTTGTTACGGGCGCGCTTTCGTCCTCAATTGCAAGCGCGACGATGTCATGTGACTCGATTAAATAGCATCGACCACGAGGGGAGTTAAGAGCCGTGCGGCCCCGCGACGATAATTGTTGACCGGGAAAAGCGCGAAAGACGCACCACCACGTGACGAGCATTTCTCGCCGTCACTAATATACGCGCTCATTCGGTCTAATAACGACGTTGATCACGCCCATGCCGGCCGGCTAATTGGACCAATTAAGTCTCGTGCTGTCGTTGCTTCGACCAAGGCGATCATTCTATACCGCGATCAAAATTTTAACCCCGTCAGCACTTCCGTTCGTTTTGCTCGCATGGGAAGCAGATTTTGCTGTACCTTTCTGTCTCTTAACACTTTACCGACCGGAAGCCTATTAATCAGCTTTTTATATGCTTCAGTTTGTAAGTTTTGTAATGTTCCCTTACATGAAAGTGACTAGTTTGAGCAAAATCGTATATATATATCGTAAAGGGATGTTAAACTATTAATTATTTAAAGGAAATCATTGTGTTCGATTTATTAATGATGTATCCCCTGCGAAGTGAGTGAACTGATCAGGAATAAATTGATTCACGAGCGGTCGGTAAAGTGTTAAAAATTAATCCATTTTTTGTCAAACATCCTTTCTACCACGAATTTTTATCTGTAGATTGGCTTCAACGTTTCAACGATTCGATCCTTCTATTTACGATGAACGAAATTCCTTACGAAAGAAGGCGAAATCGTTGATATCCTTAAAATGTTTATATTATTCTAGGGACGGTTTCTGAAAATTCCAACAGAAATACACAGCGAAGCGTTAATTTTTAAGGGTATGCCTGGAATGCGTGTTGTTAGCGCTTACGTCTCCCTCGACCTAAACTCCTCGATTACGACAGGACACGAAGGGTGTCTTTTAGGGTCGATTAGTTGAACGGGGCACTCTAGAAGAAGAACCCTCGTGAATCAGCGGAGGTGATTACTCCGCGTATCTTCTGAAACATTGTTAGGAGAATTTTGCCCGACGATTCTAGAGGTTAGGTGCGCTATGGTATCTCGCGCGAGTAAATCGTCGAAACAAAACGATTTCAGCCGGATGGAGAGAGAAAGGAGCACGTCGGTTTCTCCTGTAGCGTGTCTTTTGTGGCACAAGGTTATGGCAAGCAGGGAGACCCGAGGTTTTCGACCTGATTTTATAAAACTTCGATATCTGTGCCCTCGAATCGTGCAAATACCGTGTGCGTATGTCCTTTCTTCTCGCCACACGTGCTGCATTGCTCCGGGCGACATTTTTCTTCTCTCTCTTTCTCTCTGACGCGGATGCTCGCTCAATCCCGTGGTGTTTCTCTTCGGCGAGAGAGGAACGGGTTTCTTTTTGTTGTCGCGCGAGTCACGTAAAAATTTTCCATAATCGCTCCCACCATAAGCTGTGTCACTCTTTTTTGTTTTTTTGTCGAAACACGGTGTTTCTTTTGAAAATGTTTCTCAAGAGAGATGTATTAGGTGATTAAGTTTTACTAGGCTATGGACTGTGCCTCGTCCTCGTGTAGACGTTAAAACTTGCGCCATTTTTATTACTTTGTACGCGCAATAAGAATGGTAAACAAAAAATAAGCAAATAGGTAAAAATATAATAGGTGTCTTTTTCTTTTTAGGAGTAGAAATGTTTCGCATTCTTTCCTCGATCGAAAAAGGCAAAAGCTGACGATTAGTTAATTTTTAGTAACAACAGGCACTGACAAATTTATCTCGTTCTGTTTGAAGAGCAAACTGCCAGTCCAACTGAATCAACAGTGCATCGGAGGAGGATTTTGTGGGCGTGTTAAAATTGAATTTCCTAGCTCGAGTTCGCGATAACGCGCGATGAATCAGAAAACGTTCGTTAAAAATACTACCGCTGCTTCTTTCTCTGATAATAAACGAATTACGTGTCGTGCGTTCCGCAGCGAAAAATGACTCGAGTTAGAAATCTCAACAAAAAAAAAATATTAAGAAATCGAGAAAGAAAAGCAGCTTATATTTTATCGTACATTGCTATATTTTATTTCGTTGTTACTTGATTGGTTGACACGATTAACCCTGCGTATGCTGTGCCCGAGTCACCAATATTTTGCGCTAATGCGTGCGCTAATGCAGCTAATGATGACGACGTTATTCGTGTTAGTTGCAAAGTAACGATCGCTTTGCTATACGCACGCACGCACAACGCACATCATAAATTCAGAATAAGAGATGCCGAAACAAACGTCAGGGATCAGTTTCTTGCAATACCTTATACAATATCGGTGAGAGTCAGAAATGGCTCTTGCACGGTTCTGCGAGTTACAGTGCTCGGAGGGTTAAGCGGTAGATAACAGTTTGCGTTAGCTTGAAACGATTTTGCGAGTACTAGCGTTACGTGTTACGGGATTCGTTTCGCGGCTGTTGAATATTTAAATCGGAGACAGACCGTAAAGCTTGACAGCGTGCACGAAACATGTCTACGCCTGTCGCTACGTAATACGAATTTATTTATTCATTGGCTCTCACTGTGTCATATTCATTCGAGTTGCTATATTATACATGCCGTGAATCATGTACGAATATTATGTTACTTCTTTGTCTAAATGGAAATTAAATTCCTCCTTGTAATTAGCTCCTGCTGTACACGGTGTTCCAAGTGATGCGTCACCGCTTTAATTCGTTTTTACCATACCAATTATGAAACTTAACGACAAAGCCCGATAAACCATAATTGATAGTTAGAAATATTTATGAGGAGTATAGCGTAAGTTGTAAATACTTAGATATCCGTGCTATTTGAAGAAATTTAGAAGCGATCGTTTTAACTGCGTTGATAAACCAAAATCAGGATGTTCGGTTAACAAAATTAAACAAATAATGTTTTGACGCGTTGAAGATTAATTAAAAGAAGGAATAATCGCGAAGAGAAGCGGCATTTATTAGACGGTAAATTTACCAGTGTTTAAAAATGCCACCGATAAACATAGAAAAAATGTTGACGTCAAAAATATTGACGTTATGTTAACGCTTCACCCACCGGAAGCCCATTAACGGTGTCACAGCTAACCCCGGATGCTGTTCATCGCGTATTAAGAATTTATTAAAAATTGTACTTTTGGAAAAGCATAAAATGCATTTGACGAACTGTGAACAATACTAATTCAAGAATAACTGGTAACAAAAGTAAATACAATCAATCGTAGCTCCCTTGTTGCGGAAAAAATGGGAGATCTTCCCATTCGGTTGACTAAGCATTAAGGTACAACGTAACTAGCGTAGCGTCGGAAAAAACGTCGTTATTATGCGTTCGACGTTGCACAAATGCTAGTCTAAAAGTAAATAAGAAGGTTTCGTTTGTGTCGGATGAAAGACTGCTTCCAAGATTTCGACGAATTCTAATAACCTTCCTTTCTTCGATGTTTCTGATACGACTCACCTTGGCAATTTCCCCGTAATTTGTTATCGAAGTGGATACGAATCGTTCGCATGCAAAGCTTCCGAAGCAAATTATGGTGCTATTACACCTCGAAACGGAACAGTGGTTATATTATAGTTTATAGCTGGGACGGTGTCGTACGCACAGGTAATACGGGAACAAGTTTAGTACAGCGAAACAAGGATTTACGGGCTTACATTGGTACTCATGTAAACAAGGTGAAATTATGCGACGATTGGTACGCGTTTCTTTAGTCAGTTCACGCCACGAGCAGCAAGAGGTAAATTCATTTACACCGTACTTAGCTATCTATTCTATAACGCGAATGAAAGTAAGCGGTAAAAACGTGAACGCGATATTTATTTTTAATATTTAATTCTATGTATCCTCTGGATACACCGTTAAGGGTGGGCAACTTAAAACTTTACCAAGCTCCAACGGCTATCTTCGTCTCGAAATAAAAGTTAAGGTAGCAACTACATTCTTGTCCAAGGAAGACCTCCGAGGGCCAACCGCGGGAATGCGGCTGGGTGTATGCGGAGATAACAGTTTCAGCGGTGTCAAATTAAAGAACGATAAAACTTTGCTCGCGCAAACGAAATTCTCGCGTTATCGAGCCGCTGTACGAAACAACACGAACAAGAGTTGTTGATACAACAGTGCAATATAAGAAGAAGAAGAAGAAGAATAAAAAGAAGAAAGGAACGTAATTTGTGGTAACATCGCGACAGATGGTGCGGGGACAAAAGGTTGATCGTTTCGCGGAACGCGGCCGCAAATAGAGCTGGTTATCTTCTTAGCGAGATCTTTTCATCGCGACACCTTCGAAACGTTTGCCTCTCAGACGAGGCTCGTCCGTGAACACGTAGTTCTCCGCGTAAAGAGATCGGCGGACGAGACCAGGCCTGGTCCCCCGATACGCGCTTCTTTCTGCGAGCCGTTTAATAGCGAGATACGAATTCTCATTGTGAGCAACGTCCTTCCGTGCACGTTTTCATTGTGTCGTCTCGACGATGCGGTTACGCGACGAACGCTATATATTCGGTGCGTACGAGCAGTCGGTCGAGAACGGCGGTCAGATAAAACAACGATTATCCGTCGCGTATAAGTGGTGTTCGTGGATCGAGGGGCAGCACAAGCTGCTACCCGTTAGGAACAGTTCGAGGGAAACCGTGGATGCGAGGACAGAGCAGGTATTTCGCGTTCGATGCGACGATAGATCCGTCGAGGAGAATTCTAAGTTACCGGAAAAGTGTTTGGCCGAGAGACACCGAGCGAAATTAACCCTTTGCGCTCGAGAGGCGACTGTTGTTGGTCGTCAAACGATAGTTTCGCAAGTTTTCACACACTTTAGTTAGCTTGCTTATTAATCAGACCTAGAGGTTAAACGATCATACGTGTAAATTTTAGTATATGACTTAATTATTCTAAACTAAATTAAGTTTAATGTAAGCGAATCCTAATAACTATTTCGCGCTTAAAAATCTGTGAAGTTAATATTATTAAACGACTAACTGCCGCCACAGTTTGTAGGTAAGCCTTACCGATTAGTCCAGTAGCAGGCCCCGGACGAAACACCGCCGCCTTCCCTTTCCTTTTCCTTCACACTTTCGATTCGCAACAGCCACAAATTTATTGTTCTCCTTGAGGTTCTCCTGTAGACCATCGATTCTCTATCGACGTCGCATAGAACGCGCGTTAAAAGTTTCCATCGGAGGATCGACTGATTCATTTGTTGTTCTCCGAGGTGATCGGGATGTAATAATGGTCGAGGCGCTTTCGGGATCACCGACACCCGGCTGCAGTGCTGCAATTTATTACGTAAATAACACGTCGGCGTGTATATTCGCTGGCAACGTTACAGGCCATTACGACTTTTTTCTCGGTATCGAGTTTCTCCGCGTAATTGAAAATTATACGCGGTCTTGATCCAACGTTTTCATTTTTTTTTCCCATTCGTTCTCGTCGTCTACGCCGCGTGGAGATACCGTAATTCCTCGAATCGCCCGAAGAGACCATTCCTCAACGCGATCCCCTCGGTAACGCCTCGGGTGGGTAAGCATCCCTAATGGTCTTGGTCGGGCAACTCGTTTTTCAAACTCCTTTCCGATACCTCGCGACACTCGAGGTTCGACGGAGGCGGACAGACAGGCTACCGCTGAGGAAATCTTGTACAGTTCCACGGTAATCCTTCTGGCAAGATGAACCGTTTCCTCTCGCGATCAGCGCGGAAGACCAATCCACCACCATCGGTGTCACGACGGGGCGACTGCAACGAAAAATTGCACCGTGTCTTCTTCTTCCGCTCCGTGATCGACCGGAAAACGCTTTCTATTCCTGGCCGACCCCGCCAGAACGTTATTGCCCGTCGAAGATTTATCCGTCCCCGAATAATAAACGCAGCACGGATTAGCGCGACGTGAAGAAAGAACAATTGAATCGACGGTCGATTAAGAAACGCCGTAAGTCACTGGATCGCGGTCGTAAATCAGCTGTTCGGTTTTGGAATCGAGCAAATCTCAAAGGTCGGAACGCGGTTTCTTTTTCGTCTTCTTTTGCTCAATGTCACGCTCCCTCGCTGCTAATCGCAGATAGACGAAACTGAAATTCGCCCAGACGGGCGACCCCGTGACATCGCGTCTCGGATATAATACCGGACATGGTTCTTCGGTGATAAGGTTTCGAAAGAATCGCGTTTCGGTCGCGACCGTCCTTTCCAGTCACGAGATGATACTCTGTTCGGTTTCGAAACGCGAGGTCGTGCCGGTCGGTCGTTCTCCGATTGTTCTCGGTCATTTAAACTCGCAATGCGATGCTGTCGGTGCACGCGTTCACGCTGCCGGCCTTTTCGTACATCCTATTGTTCGAAGAAAGTTACAAGTAGTGGTGGGTGGTGATAACTAGGTATCGGATAATAAGAGAGGAGGAGAAAGAGCGCTGTTTGGTTGCCGGTATTCGTTGGTCGGTATCGCGAACGATGTAATAAACTTGTCGTTAACGTTAGTTTTCTATCAAATTAAGGCATACGTAAGCATGTTGCCCTTTAAATTCATTTCCACTGTGCCAAACGAAACATCTACTCTGACCACCTTTTCTCCATACGATATTGCTACCGAAATATAATTTTCATACGGTTATCTTTTTAAACTCTAATCCGAGAAGACGAGTACTTGGATTTTGATCCATCTATCAACGAGGTCAGGATTACTTACTACGTAGAAATTTATTAATATCTACTAAATTTTACCGTTTAAATTGCTCCAGAATTTTCTTTTCTCGTACAAATGTCCGTTCACGCGAACTAGAAGGAAAGGATCTTTCGAAAGATCGTAGGTATCAAAGTTATTTTATTATTTTATTTACGAGCTATTAGGCCCTTTTGACTTAAGTCAAGAAACGATATCGCTTGTAAAACGATCCGATATCGTCGAAAATAATTCGCTATGAGGAAACGCGCTGAGAATGCTGGTTAAACGCGCGGCTAAATCTTGCAGGCTACAGGTATTGTTCCTGACTAATCGAATAGAAAAGTGCCAGGCGTTGCGTCACTCTATTGGATCCTAGCGTGTAATTAGAGATGAGCGAGAAGACCAGCGATGCTAATCCTCGTGTTTCAGTTCTGCGATCCTCGAATTATCGATGGAAGAACGAAACGTGAACACGAACGCGTAGTTCGACACGCGACGAAGCTAATTTCCTTTCTGTTATTTTATCAGGAAACGTGCTACGCGTTAATCGTAAATAAATGGCCCACCAATCGAGCCATTTCAAGTATTAACGATGCAAATTAATTTCACTTAGCATGCCTCAAACTGTATATCTGGCTATTATCGATTTGTACGATGTTAGGTTATGTAACGGAGGCTTGTATTTTATGTTAATATCGACCAAAAAATTGAATTACTATTTTTATTATTATAAATATATTATAAATATCTCGAAATCAGACTTATCGATTTACATAAAAGTTCGTCCCGCGGATACTGGTACAATTATTTGCTTACAAGTTACTTTACTTACCTGTAAGCGCAAGAATGACGATAATTCGTTTAAACAGGCACGTATCCATCTGTCGCGAAAACTTAAAAATAGTACACGATATAATTATGATAAAATACGAAAGCGTGTAAGGTGTACATATCTGTTGTTAGTTATAAGTATCCGCGATACGATACGATGTGTCGTTCGAAAAACCTTCGAAGAGGAAATTTCCTCCGATACGGTCCGAGCAGTACTAGTATCTCGTCGACGGCGTTTCTTCATTCGGCAAAAAATGTTCGGCTTGTAAAAGAAAGAAGTTAACCACGCGCGATCATTGGGAAGAAACCAATGTGTCGATGTGTACGCATAATCGGTTTGCTTGTTCGTTAACGCACAACGTTACGCCATATTCCAGGACGTTATTTATCGTGTTATAATAGAGAATCGGCGGTCCCACTGGATGGATGTTGCGTTGTTATAGCGGTTGGTAGCCTCGAACGAAGTCAGTCGGTCGGTCACTGTCGTCGAGTCATCTCTCCTTCTCGATAGTGGTTCGATCGCTCGAGAGATCTCCACGATCCTTAGTTCGCGAACAAGTGTTCTCGAGTTCGCTCGCGATTCCGATCGTTGTCTTCGCTGTCGTCATCGTCTTCGTCGTACTCGTGGCTTTAAATCATACTGTTTCATTTCAAGGTCTGTACGAACCTCCCTGTTTTCTCTCGCCTTTCACTTTTCTCTCTTTTCTTCTCTATTCTCTCTTTTCTTTTTCTCGTCTCCTCTTTATATTCGTTTCCAACAAAAAAGTGAACTGCTCCAATGGAATTTAATCGTATAACGATTACAGATTAATAGATATAAATAATAAAATTCATTCTGGAGTATTGAAGTACGTTTGTAAGAAACGTGTTATTGTAACGAAGTCAAATTATAGAAACGAGAAAGAAACGCGATTAAGTCGCTTAGGGTGAAATACGATAGAAAAGTTAACGCTCCCACTTTTAAGCGTGAATATCGACCGATAACTCCAACTTATTCTCGTCATGTTTTGACTTGCAAGTTTTTAAGCGTCAGACTTTAAATGCTACAATGACGTGTAAATAATGACATTCAAGTCATTCAAAACAGTCTTTATTCGTTTCAGAAGTAATATAATTTTGATTACGATATTTATATTCATCAGAACTGAGAGGGAAATAGATTTGGGTATATCTGTATCACTCCATCGATAAAAATTAGCGAAAATTGTTAGGAATAATAGTAATAATTATTCCCGAAACCCGTTAAAATGACGGGTCCCGTAAACCTAGCGTTAAACAAAAAGAAGCCTTGTAAACGTTTGCTAGAGCAAAACGCTAATTTTCCCCCGAATTTCTTTCCCTCGTGTATTCATACCTTGAACACAGTGCGCAAACGTAAATCGGCGGTGTATGTCCTTATTTCTTTCATTCGATCCCCGGAATTGCCTTCGAACGAACGAAGGACGTCTCTCGAGTAATCGATCCGCGAGCTCTTTCCGCTTATTATTTTTGGAAGAATAGATACCGTAAAAGAGAGAGGATTAACGAGCCCTTTTCTACAACTCCCTCGTCATTCTCTTGTAAGAATGATACACAGACGGGGACTGATCGATCGCTTCTGCGTGGAGTCTGGGTTGCGTGCTCGCTTTTGAGCGTTTTACTCTGAATTCAGCGCCTACTTACTCTTTTGTCCGCGCTGACAATCCCAACGAACTTAATTACGTTGCTCGCTTCGATATCACCGTTCTCTTACCATTTGGACACGCTTGGTCGATCACTGATTCGGAGCAAACGCTCGAGCGAACACACGCGCCCTAAAGTACGAAAAGTACGAGGACAAGTTTTTCGTGCAACAAACGTCAGTGTGCATAGGTGGAACATTAACGTTCTCGTGGAAAGATTATTTCAAATATTTCGATCGCATAATTTACCGTGTTATTTCGCCACCTACAATTTTTGAACGTAACCTTCAACAATTATTTGCCGGCAAATTTTCAGTTATTTAATTCATACGTTTTACCGTTGCTATTATCGCTGTTCTATATTTTATTATTATTCATATATTTATATTAGTATTTCATTCTAGGGACCCGTGTTACAATGTCTTCTTTTAGTTTCTGCTTAAGTGTGTGTGTGTGTGTGTGTGTCTGTGTATGTATACAATAAAATAGATAAATAAAAAATAATAAAAGATTGATATGCTTCTCGATTATAAAAACGAGTGCAAAGGGTTAAATAACTGAAAATTTAATTTCGTAGTCACTGTTACTCCGTACCGTTCGTCAGCTTCATTTATCGATGCATGCAAAATTGAGAAGCGTTGCAAATGTGTAAAAGATTGATGAAAAAGAAAGCACAGAAAAGGTAAAAAGATGTACATTTGCGCAGCTAGCAGAACGGAGCTGCCATCTCAGCGACTCCTCCACATGTGGACATCGCCGTCCCGACTCAGGATCGGCCGAGCACCCAGGAAAAAGACGACACCTTAGGCTGATAGCTGCTGCAGCAGCTACCGCGACCGGTGAACGATGGAGAGCACCAAAAGGAAGCTGTCCTTTCTTGGTTTTGGCAAACGGGTATCGGTAAGTCTTTGCTTCTCAACAAATTCATACAATAACGAACACAATGTGTTCGAATTTGTGACCCAATCGTATCTTTAACCCCTTGGCTACCGTGGGCGCATATAATTGCCTATAAATTTTGCGTTTGCGACACTCAGAAAGCCTATAGGCCAAAAGTTCGCCGTTCTCGGCGCACATCGTATCTCGATTCCTGCCGTATGGTACGGCCGGTGAGTATCAAAATCTGTCGTAATCCAGGGGTTAAAACAGGGTTCTTAGTTTTATCTGCAACTTTTCGAGCTACGTCGAAAGAGATAGATATTTGATACTGAGAAAAGTGTACTACCTTCCTAGTCATCGATTCATGCGTGAGGTTCTGTCGAGCATTCGATAGTTGCAGAAAAGAGTTAATGAACACTGAACAACAACGATAAAGACGATAGATGTTGAACGATAGCAGGAGGATTTACCGATAACGCGTTTTTAAATTTAAAGTAAAACACGTTCGCTTTGATTTAATTGGCACCTTCGCGCGTTATCTCTCGAAACAATCAGCGATCTCACATTTTTGCGAACCGTCGAATGAGCAAATCTCCAAGTTCGTGGATAAGGTTTTAAGAATGGACGATAATGCGTGGAGTATAAAAATATTTTTTGCTTCTTTTTTCATTTCTTCTCTCGGTACGGTATACATACGTCCAAGTTTCAGATTAATCTTTTTCTTTCGTTTATCGTAAAAGATTTTATTATCTCGAGATTCACGTGTCGACTGAAATCTCGCAGAATTCCGTTGGGTAATCCGTCGATGCTTCATCCGTTGCTCGTCATTTTTCTTTTTTATCGTCAACGGCATAATAACAATAACAATAATATTTTAAATTCCACGAAAGGCGTTCGCAACGTTTATCCAATTATTTTTGTCGCGATCTCCAAGAACGTTCTATTAATCAAAGCGAATGCCGCTTCTTTAATCGCGTTAATTCGTTGCACCGCTTTTCGCCTCCCATTTAATTATCCGATCCTAGAGACGGAAAAACAGGCGAGGTTATTTTTATTCGCTCGAATTTCATCGCATCCTCGATCGTTAGCCATGCCCGACGGGGATACAGCGTTTATTGGAACTTGAATTAATCGATCGCATTGGCATCGATTAATTGAAAAATACGGCACTCTAACACTAAACATATCGACAGGTTAGGGTATATTTATTTGCGACGAAGAAATCAAATTGAAAATTACATTTAAAAAATACCTAATGTAAGGGATACAAACCGTAATGATTACAGTAAAGATTACAGTAAATTTCCAAAGAAGTATCATAATAAATTTACATAGTTTGCATGAAAAATTACGAATTGGTCATTTTAACCGGTCTTGGTAGTTATTTTTTATTTTATTTACGGGCATATGCCCATTACAACATAAACATAAAACCAGAGAAGAGCGAACAAAGTAACAGCGAGTGTATATTGCAAGTATTGAAAAATTGATACTGGATAGAGGAAAGGCTAGAAGATGACAGATATAAAAGATACGGAAGTAGGGTAAGATGCAAAGTTAGAAATATTGTAATCGCGTGTATTATATACATATTATAATCGTTACAGTGCTAATGAGATGCGATCCGATTAGTAAGGAAAATTGGAGGCCCCGGCTGAAACGAATCGTCTCCCATGGTTGTGGAACATGTGTTTCGTTGCGTAGTATTGTGTCACTCCCTCCAGGGTATTGACAAGTATGAATGTCGATGACGTCTAAATGCGATACGCCTTCTCCTCGTCTTTACGTAATAACAACCGAATTTGTTTCTGGCATCGCAGCCGTTGTTCGCGGCCTCATTCGCAATTAGCGATGAATACCGATTGATACGTCAAACGCACAAGATGGTACCCTCTGGAAGCGCGCGTACAGTTATACGGTATCGCTCGAAACTTTAGGAACCGTTTTTCGGGCTGCAGTCGCGTTAACGCCAGATTTACGGACATTTCTTGTATATCTATTTGAATTTCTAACGAATATTCGGAGAAATTGGTATACATCGCATACACAATTTGAAACTGCATAGCCGAAATTGATTAGGGTACATTCGTATCGTTTCATTGTAATTCATAGTAATTCTGTTTGCAAATTTTTCTCATGGACTCCAAAACCCCCCAAATTTACAAGTTCCGTACGACTAATGTTAAATTAGTCGTTGAATTTTGTCAGCTGAATACTTTTCGCTCCTTTCGTAGAATTCTAATCGAAAAGCTTTCCATCATCGTATAGCTGCAAATTTTTCGTTCTCGCGACGATCGTACCAACGACAACGACGTTCCAGGTGAACAGCCACCATGTTGTTGCTTTTAATAGCAAGAAGAACGAAATGAGAATCGAACGTTTGTTCGTCAAAGTGCGCGCGAGATTGCTTCCGAGAAGAAGAGCTTAAACGCCCCTACTTCTTTCACGATGAAACGACTTAAGTTGCGTTCATCCGTTTCTACACTTTTTCCGTTCCGCCTGTTCCCGGTCCGCGGTAATTGCAAAGTTTAGCTCGAATTCGTTTCCCTCTGAGAAGCTGTGAAAGCTGTTTCGTCGGACGAATTATAAAGTTTGACGCGCGTCATTCCTCGCGGAGGCCGTTTCGGTGGTGGTCCAGTTTCCACAGTTCCAGAAGATCGCGTTAAAAGTGTTACGGGGAAATGATATTGATCGCGAACGATTAACTTCGAAACGCGCTAATTAAACTCTCCGCTTAAATTTCAATTTAAGCACGACGGTTTTAATTTAAATATTCGAATCGAAGATCGATAGGTGAAATTCAATTCCAAGTTCAAATTTCGCGGTTGAAATTGAGCTTCAACGTTTCAAATTTCAATTCGGCTCGACAAAATTCAAAGTTCAAATTATTAACACGTTCCGTGCTTGAACTTTCCGTTCAAACCATTGGGTAGATATTCTTATTGTAAAATGAAGCATTTTTAAAAAATTTTAATTTTAGTTTTGTACTATTGAAAAATTGTAACGCATACGTAGGACAAAAATATTATTTAATCGTACAAGTGTGGGTGGTCTACGCCTCACACGATCTGAACGGAAAGTCTTCGAGAAACGATCCGGTAAGGAACGTGTTTAAAAAAAAGTTGAATTTTTTAAAAGGTCGCTAAATTTCATCGTTGGACATCGTCGATTTCTCCATCGTCGACTGGTGTCTCTTACAACTCCACGCGTACAATATGCGCCTATCAAAATTGATCAAAAGCGGATCAGAGCACGATTAATCGGTTGACAGAGTAGCGGTGAACGAAAGGAACGGTGGTCGCGTTACGGTTTCTCGTTGCCGATCACCCGAGCTCTGTTCCGTCGATCTCGTTGCGGCTGGAATTAATTAAGCGCGTCGCGCGTGACCGCTCGCGTAACGCTTCGGAGCGCTGAAACTGGCTGCCCTTACCCCGTTGCACTATAGACGCTCGGAGTGGTTGAACGCGGCGTTATCGCGCGTCGTTTAATCGCCTCTGACTCAGCAGACGTGTTCCGGATTTTATATTCGTACCTGCTGAAATTAGTCCCCTCGGACACGAGCGTTCTCTCCGTATACGCTGAGTGCCTTGACACGCGAATCTATATTTAACCCCTTCACGTATTTTGACGAGTCTAACTGGTGATAACGATATTGGATCGAGCGTAAAGATCGCGAGTCAGACTCGTGGAACGAAATGCGGGCCAAACGTGAATGTCACGGTTGTGACTCGCAAAATTTAAATTTGAATTTATTTGAATTTACGAACAGAGCTCTATTTATGTATGAGGGATACAAAAAATATATATATATATGTACATACAGAATTCGGTATAGTACGTTACTTAACATTAAGTTACTGTAGATTAAATTAAATTAGATTAGATACGTTATATTATATTATATAAAATGCACGTCTACCACCCGAGAATTCCACGATAAATGCAATGTTGGCAAACGGTGTCTACGAGCGCTTTCACCCTCTTCTCTTTGCTTTATCCCGCTTAGTATTATAACTCACTTGCTGACTTAAACTTTATCAATTTATCCTCGGATAGTTTTATAGGCTGAGGCAATCAGATTGCTATAGGCTACAAATCTTCAGTTATAAGCACTGCAATATTTCGCAGTCTCCTTTTGCATTCTTATGATGTAGAACAATGTATCCTGTTGTTAATCTGTGCTCCTATTAGTTTTACTTTTACTTCTATTTTTATCATATTACTTTTTTTTATAAGGGATGTTTATCCGTCAAATAAGTAAATAAATAAAGAATTTCCTAAAAGTTTCACGTGACACAACGAGGTCTATGTTTGACCGCAGTAAATACGCAGAGATTTGTAGTTAACAGGCAACTGAATTTCGGTTGTCCTTTGTAAACTTTCACGCCGTTTACGTAACGTTCGCTTAAAATTATTTATAGCCCAAAAATCAACGAATGATCTTGGGCAACCTTGCAACGTGCGAGCGTTGAATTGTCGCATAACTGTCGCATACGTTGATTTTGCTCGAAACGAAACGAACTCTTGCTAAACAGTATGAGGTAAGACTTCGCGATGGCAAGTGCCGATTCGTCGGTGACCGACTGTTTCATAATTCCCGGTTCGCTCCTCGAATCGTTTGCTTTTTAAACGGGTGCGTTACCCACCCTTGTTTCGCTTTGAACGAGAGAAAGAGAGAAAAACTGTTCTACAACACGTTTAACGCATTGCATACAGGAAACGTACCTCCACGTTTTTTGCACACTATCACTGAAGCGCGAGTCACGTAAAATGTTTTTTCCCTACTTATTTTAATAATCATAGGGCGTATGTTTAAGCGTAAAATAAAGAAAGTTTCACTGAGAAAAGCAACGTAGTTTTCGATTCATTACGATTTTACCGAACGACCAAACTCCCGAGAAATTCACGAAAAAACGCCCACTACACGCGTAAACCCACGGCAAAACATACCCGCATGCAATGTGTTAAACACCGGAACAACGTCACGTTTTGATGATTCATTAAGTGCGGTCGCCGCCGCGCTAGTGCTTCGAGATCAAAGCGACTCTTATGATACGAACACGGGAAACTCTCGCGGAGAACGATGAGAGGAAACGAGGCTCCGAAAGCGATGAAGCTGCTGTTGGGAGCTACTTGGACGACGATCGGATTAACTCCGTGAATTACGGTGATGGCCGTAAGCGGTCGTCTCACGACGTAAGTTCTTCTTTATCTCGGCCTCCCTGCCGATTTCAACGGAAAGCTCAGATCGATCTCGCGGTACCGAAATAAACGTATGCCGTTTTGAAATTCGACGGTACGAATCGGCGCGAGGAGGAAGGACGGATATCTACGGTCTATGAATAGAGACTCGCAGAAGCTGCAACAATGCACAGAGTACGCGGACTCGTCCAATACTACAGTAACGGACAAAAGTTTAAGACCAAAGGGTCAGAGAAAATGAATTAATTAATGAATTAATAAGAAATAACGGTGTAAATAAAATTTGTGTTCTATGCTAATCGATAAATAGTGTTCTCAAAGGGTCAGAGAAAATGAATGGATGAATTAATAAGAAATAACGGTATAAATAAAATTTGTGTTCTATGCTAATCGATAAATAGTGTTCTCAAAGGGTCAGAGAAAATGAATGGATGAATTAATAAGAAATAACGGTATAAATAAAATTTGTGTTCTATGCTAATCGATAAATAGTGTTCTCAAAGGGTCAGAGAAAATGAATGGATGAATTAATAAGAAATAACGGTATACATAAAATTTGTGTTCTATGCTAATCGATAGTGTTCTACCATAATGACGATAAAATTGAATAGCTAAAAAAAAATATTTGTGAGTCATAGAATTATGTTTTAGTTTGTCCTGTCGTTTTGAACTTTTGTCCGCTTCTGTATACATATGTATCCGAAGGAAACTCGGGTTTTCCGATCGATACGAGGGCAGAGCGCAGCATTGTGTAGCAACCGCAATCCCTCCGTTAGGTGTTGTGTGCACCACTCGATGGACTGGCTTGCGCGTCTCATGTTAAATGGTTATTGACCCATGACCGTCAGCAATCAGGCCAATCAATGGCCGGCACGAGGATGTCCCGCTTTTCGAATGTGGATATCGAAATGTCATGTCGAATCATGGAGAACGTTCAACGCGACGAAGGCGTGGTGAAATCGTGATCCTACGATACACGTGCACCTTCGCGTGTTTTTCCCCCCTTTCCCCTGTAACGTTCCCCCTGTTTCGAAGACAACCGGTTCGTATCGTGTCTCGTGGAATCGACGATGATGCGGTTCCACGCCGTTGATAAGCGTCGAGAATTAAGAAGATTGTTCGAATCGTGGTCTTTTAACACGTTGAACGCCCAGCGTAAATCGGTGGAGTTTCTACCAGGACCCAAATCCGAGACTCGGACTGTAAACAGCGCAATGTTATATTTACTTTATAATTTATTGTTACTTTATATCGTATATACTTATCATAATTGTGTTACAAATAAAATTAGCATAAATTACCTCCAAAATCTTGTTTTAATTAGAAAAGTGTCAACCGTTTACAAGAAACATAGCCGTCACCCAGATATGGGTGACGTGGCGTTCAACGTGTTAAACTTTGCTCCTCCGCTACCAAATAGTAACGTCCATTCGATAAATAAACTTATTTTCTCGATTTGTTTAACGTTCTCTGTTGGTAACCATGCTGCATGATACCGTGAGCTATGCTTTCCTTATGTTTTGCACATTTTTGAGCACGATATTTGCATTAAATTTATCGGGCAGTGTTTCACGGTCTGCGTTCGCTTCCGCTGCAAGTTTTATGCTTGCGCTCGTAACTCTGTTCGCGATGGCAGCAGACCTTCGATTCCACTGAAATGCCTTCGAGGCGATAGAGGAGACAATATTTGTCCGTCCCCTTACATAAGTTGGTGCGGAATTGAAACCAGATGCGCGTTGATTATATTTGACGACCACTCTGATCTTTTCCGTTCGCAGATTCTGAATTACATCGCTCCCGAGAAAGACGCTCCTTCTCCCTTGGCACGCTCTGAGTCATTTGTTTTCCATTGAACGCGATTCGACTCGCCATTCCGAGCATCGCTGCGCTTCAACTGTATCAAATTGTGTACCGTATATACACCAGTGTTCCAGGAGCCACAGGGTTTCGCGAGCACGAGTTCGTTACTGGAACAAGTATACGTTTCAGAGCGAAGCTACGTTTGTAAAATTTTTGATATCCCCTCTAAAATTTCATCGTTCGGTTGTAACTGATTCCTCCACTTTTAAAAATGGATTGCCGTTCGAGGTCTTTCTTACGTGAAAATGTCTCAAAGAGTAAGCGTTTCTATTTGTTGCGAATAAAGTTTTAACCCTTGGCGAACGAATGCCGCCATATTCGCGACATTATAAATATTCTAAATATTCACTTCGGCATCCTTTTGTATGAACATATCTGTTCGTATACTTATTGTTACTGAAAATTTCGATAAAATCCAATAAAGCGATATTAATTATTCGCTTTTTCTCGCTCTGGAAATAAAGCAATCAATTTTTTTAATCGGTCTACCGGTAATTGTTCTAAAAAAATGCGCTCGTTCGTTTTAACGCGGTGTTTCGCAAAAATACCCAAGTCCACGGAAGATAGAATAAAGTATTTAAGGTAAAAAGTATCCTAAATAGTTTGAAATTGTCGTTGCATCTAGTAACAGAAGTTCTTGTCTATAGTTATATTTATAGCTCTGTTCCATAATTCCGTTCGATATTCGTGTAATCAGTTATTAAGAAGTACTTTTCCAACGCATCGACAACGTAATCGTATCCGTGAAATTTATTTCTCGCTGTTCAACCTTTTACACCGTGTAAATCGATTGTGATAAAAAAAGAAATGGCGATCCATTGTCGTCTCTGTTTACGTGTTGACACGCGACACGTTGACTTTGGAATTTCTGGCAGAATTCCATCAACGGAAATCGATATTCATAAACGGCTCGTGTCAGCTCCCGTTAATGCTCGATAAAAGCTGTTCGATTCGTTCCCTCTTGTTTCGCCAATTATCATCCCCCGGCCGGCAAACGTCCACGGTACACTTTTCTATCGTTCATCGCGATTAGCGTTCGTTGATAAAGAGAACTTATCCAAGGATTACAGTATCCGATACTGATTCTCAGCGAAGAGATGAAATTGAAAGTTGCGTTTAACGCCAAACCTACCGATGGGTTAGAGTATACTTATTTGTGACGAAAAAATCAAATTGAAAATTATGTTTAAAAAACACATAATAAAAGGGTAACGATTACAGTAAAGGTCACAATAAATTTTCAACGGTGTAGATATCACAATGAATTTACAAAGTTTCCATGAAAAATTACGAGTCGGTCATTTTGAACGGTCTTGGTAGTTATAGCGTTAAACACGGCAATGCATGGGAAACAAATTTTCGTTCGTGCTCCTTTAGAGAGTGGTATGGAAAATTTCTTAAACCGCGGCTTAGTAAAATGTATTTAAAAAATTATAAATTCGTCATTTTTGACAAACCTTGGTAGCTAGCTTTATGTAGCGTTAATGATTTTTTTCGTGGAGCTTATAGCGATCGAAAGCACAGATGCCGCGAGAATGGATTATCCGTGGAGGCAAATAAACGACTTCTATCCCCCTTCTTTTTATCTCGCTTTTTTCGACAAATCCCTCGAATCGCCGTAATAACCTCGGAAGTTGCTTCCGATGGAAGTCCAAATTGGATCGGAGCCCGGCTTTGCCTCGAAACGAGCTTTCATTAGCCAGGGGCTAGCTCCGAGGCTCCAGCTCTCGCGGATTCGGTCTCCGATTTCGTCGAATCGATCAACCTGAAAAATAAGTACTCTTCAACCGGGACCATTTCCAATTTCTCCGGTGCGACTTAACTTCTCTGATGAAAAAATAATTGACCGGTATGGTAAGGGTGAAAAATATAATAAGAATCGCTACATTATAGTTTTACAGTACACGATTCAGGGAGCTGGTAAAAAAAGTCACTGTTTTCGTCTAATGTATGTGAAACTGTTATAATGGAATTCTCATCCAATTTCGTTGACCGTATTTAGTTTTAACATTATTTACATAAAAACACGATTTTGATCCGAAAAATTAACCCCGTGACATAAAATGACGTCTGGAAAACGTAATCCATTTCATGTGCCATTGTAAACTTTGACGTCTCCGAAACGTCAAAAACCGTCTACGTATCCCAAAATGTTTTGAAATGTTTCATGCTTTATGGGACCACTAATCTATTATTTTATAATACATCAACCTGATTAAATGTTATACAGCAATGCAAATTTCAAAATAAAATGTCCTCTTTTTAAGCTTGCGCATAACGAATTAAACAGTATTTTTCGGACGCATCAAATTCCGTTGTATTCGTATGTCGAAGGGGTTAATACGTAGGATAAAGAAGCTTGAAACAATGTTCCCTGGTATTATCTAAAGTTCGTCGAAAATGAACGGACACCGTTCAAGAGCTCGATCGAAAGTTACGATTATTGTAACTCGGTGAACGATAACGAGTTTACCAACGGGTTAGACATTCCTGTTCCCCCCTCGGGGTTGGCGCATCGCCGGTGGACGACGGATGGGTGCCGGGAAGCACTTACGCAAGGCCGGAAGCCGTAAATTCGATTACAAGACCGGTGTCAATCGCGGCCGCAGTATCATAAAGGTTGATTGCGCGGCAACGTTCCTCGAGAAGGTGGCCAGCTTTTATGGGAGTATGCTGCTGCTTATCGCTCTGCCGAAGGAAGATCCATTCCATGGTAACACCCCCCGCAACCTTCAAGGTGACTACTATTTCTCTTCTATTCTTCACCCCTCCTCTCCGTCATCCCTGGATACGGTTAAACGATTTATCGAGCTTTTCGTGCTTAACGCTGCTTAACCCTTTGAGCGTTATGGACGCATTTATATACGCGTCCGACGAAACCCACTCGTGTGGGCTATGGACGCGACGAGAACAATGATTAATTCGTCTCAAGTAGAAACACAACCTACAGAATATTATTAACGAATGTTTGTCGCGTTAAACATCACAAAATGTGTTTTAGTGCGAAGAATGTCAAGCTTGGTACTTAAGCGTTATCAAAATTTTCTGTTTTACTCAAAATTAGCAATTTTTTTATTTCCTTTCCAATCTTTAAATAATTATACGTATGAAGTAAAATAAAATGTTTTTACACTTTTGTTATCCAAAAGCTCTATGCTTTATTATAATAATAATAATAACGTATTTTTCAACAGCTTTGTACAGTTCGAATATTTTTGCGGGTCACTGTATATATCTTTTCGTCAATTGTTTCGATTTTCCACCTACAAGTAACACAGTCGCCGGTGTACGAGAAAAAATACTCCGTCTCTAGTGAACGCAACCGCTAACAGCGCGCCATCCATGCGGACCGCTTCAACCGATGGTATTCAGTACTCAAAGGGTTAAGTACTCAAAGCGATTCGTTTCCGTTTGCCTCTCTTTTTCCCGCGAACCCACTTTCTCTCGTCTCCATCCCGTCCAAAATATCATTCGTAAACTTCGTTCGCGATCAATTCTTTCGTTCACCTGTTCGATCTCTAGTGTTCGCGCGAGAGCGTCCGTTTTTCTCTGTTTGCGAATTCCGAGTGGTTTCCCGGTGCTGCTGCGGGTCTTCTATTATTGTCATAGACCTTGGCAAGGTTCAAGGTCTGCGACGACCACAAAGTTAGGTGCGTGGACCGAATTCCGTTCGTCAAAGCGCGTGCGATTGTAACCGCGGTACACGGAGAATAGAACGCCTCCAGCGAGAATCGTTCGCGAGGGCTTAACCCTTTGACTGCTATAGCTGCGTATATGCGTCTGACGAAAGCTACTCGCGTGGATTATGGACGCTTATATGCGTTTGTTAATTTTTTCTCTCTCCCAATTAGAGCAATACAATTGCTAATAGAGCGCCGTCCACGCGGACGACTTCGACCGGGAGTATTTAGCGGTCAAAGGGTTAAAGGGTTAACCTCGATACATCCTCTCCGGTCACGGCCGACTTAGAACCGTGGCTTCTTCGTCACCGGTACACGTTTCTTCGAAAACTTCTCCTCTCCTAATCTTCCAAAGTCTGCGATAGCGGACCTGGTTCAAGGTCACTGCTTATCGGAACTCTCAAATCCAACAAATATTTTGTTTCGCCGTTTTATCGCGCGGTTTTGCAACCAGACGCGTTACGTGGGTGAAAAGTACACTTTTTTGTAGGAAATCTACTAAACAAGTAAACAAAATTTCGGCACGAAAAGGATTGGACTATCGCGCGCGTAGCGAGTACAGCAAGTTGCGTTACGGTAGATATCGTATTCGGTCGGGGATCGAGCGTGGCCACTTATCTGGACAGCGTTTTTTCTCAAAATTGAGACACCGCTGGGATCGTTCTCGCTCAACGTGGAAGACATTCCGAAAAGCGAGAGGGCTTGCAAACGCTTAAGCGCGGACATCGCTGTAATATCGTTCGTATGTTCGTAAAGCTCTCTAACACATTGTACGTGGCGTGGAAGTACACCGTGCGAAGGTGCACAAAAGATTGTTAAGAAGGTCGGCTCGATAATAGGAACACGGATGATCAGAGAGGCGTTATTTTTAACGGCTGCTCGACCGAGGTCTCCTCTCTCTCTCTCTCTCTCCTGCGTAACAGTTTGTAACAGGATAAGAAACGGGAAGTCGAACGAGCAGGGAAAGGCGCCGCAAAGGAAATAAAACTGGGCTGTTTCGCGAGATTAGATACCTACAGGCTAGAATTACTACCGCGGTACATCGGGGAATCGAAGGAATAAATATATTATTCGAACGATATTGGCTGCGGTAAAGTTTCGTCGAGGTGCCGCAAAATTGAGAGCGCCTTTACGGTGGAACAGCGGAATCGCGATAGTTTGTCGCTCGAACGTACCTTAATCCATCTACGAGTACTTGTCTTAACCTGTAGTAGGATTACGCCTTTTCCAAGTACGCCCCACCTTAAGTTTTCACGATAACGGAAGATGACAAACAGAAACGGTTTCAGCGATTGCCTCGTTTATAATTTATGGTTAATGCTAGAATTACTAACGATCAAGCGTGCTTAATCGTACCGAAGCGCTTTAATCTAAAACTGTACGAAGAAGTGTGTTGCGTAAGAAAAACGTAACGTTATTTGCGTCGAATGTAGAAAACTTTCGAAAGCATAGCACGGTAAATTTATAAAACTTCTGTGAAAAATTACGAATCGATCGTTTCGAGGTCCACGGTGGTTCCAGCGTTATCTTTAATTTTTTCAAACGCGAGGAAGTTTATTCTTCGACCTCTTTTTTCGTCAACGATGGAATACACAACACCGGAAAACGATGAAAATAAGGAGAAATATTTGTGACACGGGAACGACGGGTCAACGAGCCGTCGAATCGAGGTTGTTCACGATTCTTAAAGGGTATCGACGAGGATCGACGATATTTTTACTTTGCTCGACCTTTCGAAGTCACCCTACGAAGAAACAAGAACGTCTTCTTCAAAGCGTGATCGAAATACCGTCGACGTTTTTACGAAGCTCTTACCGTTTCTACTCGATATCCTTTCATCGTTAACCGTCGAGCAACGCACGGACCGTTCCCATTAATGTCACCGGCGATCGACTACGTCGTCGAGGACGACAACCGTCAAACCTGACCTATCGGAACACGATAATGGCACGCTATATCGATTTTAGCTCGACGTCGAACCGAGAAATTGAATTCCCTTCGATCGAGCTACGAGTTATCAAAGCAAATGGAACCACCCTCCGTTCTTTCAGCGGCGCACGGCCATCTTAATCGAGTTAAACGCGACTTTCGATCGATCTACACAGGGACAAATTTTAGGCCCTACTCGAGTCCTCGTGGTAGAAGTACTATCCTATCGTTTCGGAGTACCGCGGCTATTCTCACGAGGAGCTCGAGTGACTTATTTTAAACCTTTCCTCTGGGACGTCAGTCTCTTATAACTTGTTTCAAGGTAGTTTTTTTTTTAAATCTTACAAAGTATTTAGTTTGAGACCATTGCGTGTACAAGGAGCTGTGAACCGTTTAAGAAAAATATGTACGATTGTATTATCTTGAAAAACTGATCGGACGAAAGTATATCGAAGCATAGAAAAGTTGCTACTAGCGATCTCCATAGTAATTTATAAACGGTGATAAAATGTTATATTGCAAAATTTGAAAGAATTCAATATAAATTTTTAAGATTTGCATCGAACAGAATTGGAAGGACCATTCCGTACTTTTCTCACAGTTACAAACTCTATCCTTCATCGCTTGACTATGTCCACGCTCATTGCAGATCTTTCATTTATTTTTAAAATCCTCAACCATACCATCGACTGGCCATCTCTCCTTCAAATGATAAAACTTAAGGTCCCTTTTAGAGCTTTACGAGACACGGAACCATTTTACATCGGTTATAATAGAACAAATGTTGGTTCTCAAAGTTGTATCGCAAGAGCCACTAGAACGGCAAATGAATTCGGTAACCAACTTGACTTGTTTAGGAACATTCTGAGCCAATTTCAGAATTCCTCTATACTAGCTATCGAGTATCATAATGTATAAAGATTTTCTTTTTTTTCATTCGTTATAATAATAATAAAAATTAGCTAGGAATTCGATAGATCCGTTAAACAGGAAATGATGCCAAACCCTTTAAGACCGGTGGTGTGTAGCGTCGTACCCTGCGATATATACCGCAGTGTCTTTGTTCCGGAAAAAGGGGAAAAAAACAGGTCTTTCCCGGGGCTACAAATAACGAACTCTCCGCATCGATTTTCACGAAGCTTTTCGGTGCACGGAGAGAGGTCAGAGAAGAAGAGGGAGACGGAGCGGAGCGAGTCTGTAGGTTCAGGTTCAAGGTCGTGGCAGCAGGAAGCGAGATCCGTGTGCGTCGCGAACGTGTGTGCAGGGCCGCGGCGAATGGTGGACGAGAAAGCCCTGGTCGATGCCGGGAAAACCTACCCCCTCCCTCGCTCGACGCTCTGTTGGTCCCGCTCCTCTTCCGTTTCCCGGTGCCGTTGGTGCAGCGCCACCTCGGCCGTCTGCCAGCTACCCCTTCTGTGTACAGCCTCGCCTCGCCTCGCTTCGTCCATCCATCGCTTCTTCGCCTGTGCGGTTGCCTATTTTCAACGAGCCGCTGCTTCGAATTTTTCTCTGCTACAATTTTCTTTTTCCTTACGATCTGTAGCGACCTTTCCCGCCCTCGCCATTAGAAGAGATCAAAGAACTACCTTTCTCACGAGTACTTGAGTCTGACACTTCTTATATATTTATTTATTTATTGATGGGTATAAGAACCCGTTAGCGTATGTACAGTATACAAAGTCTTTTTATATCTGTTGTAAAAGAAAGTATCTTTCGTAAGTTGATGAAGAGAGAATAATTATAAAATAAAAGAAACATAATGGATTTACGAGCAGTACAAAATAGGATAATAAATGGAATATTAATAAATAAGTGAATTATAAATTGAGGGCCTCACTTTTAAGCGAGGTGACGTATAAAAGTTCCAAAGTATCCTTCCTCTATCCCTATTTCTATCATCGTGATACTGTATCGCAATCTGAACACTATTTCCATTATAATAACATATATTCGGTCGGTATTCATTGTACGGGTATCGCGATACAAACGAGTATCTTCGCGTGAAAGGAGTCTAACAGGTTCAGATGCGACCTGGATAGATCCATCGAAGAGAGAATCCCGCGTCGCCGCCGGAAGGGTATTGACATTGGCACGTGTAGAGCAAAACTCACGCGGCGGTATTTTTAGTCCTCGCGCTGGAATACGTTAATCTTTTGGTAGATGGACACTTGACGACGCGCGCTTTAAAGCTTTCTACGGCTTCCTGGCTTCCGCTGTCTCTTTTAACGAGCGTTAACGAGGTCTTAGCGCTCTAAGCACCGAAAGCGAGTAATTCGGTGAGATTCGACCTCGTATAGTCGCTGCGGTATACGGTCGTTCTATTTAGCACGAATTCCAACCACAACTGGATAATCTTACACAGCTAGCTACGAGTCGCGCAAGCAAACGGGAGGACTCGGGGGGATGCATAATGAAAAATTGGGAGATAATAGATACGTTAGTTATGGCTAAGAGAGGGAGAAGGGGGAAGGTGCCTCAACCAAAATTAATACGTGAAACCGTGAAACGAGGGAATCGAACAGTCCAACCTTTTTTTTCTTCGCCCACCTCCTTGGACGTCCGCGCTGAAACCCTCCACATTTTACGCTTGAGCTATAGATAGCCTCGGTGATCGGTCCACTGGCAGGTCCATTCTACTCTTTTTCATCCGTTTCTCCGTTCCTTCTTTTGACCTTCCATGTGCAGCTCTGCGGGGTGTCTCGCAACTCGATCACCTTAAATAACTTGGTAAATTATAGAATTACAAGCACTACCTGTCTCAGCCGTGTAATTTTTATTCGAAACATTTTTTCTGTAACAAACAATCGACGAATTATTTAAGGTAACCGCGTTGAGATTCAGCTGTATATACGATATTAGACGTATACCACTATTAAACGTTGTATAAATTTTCGATCGAAACGATAGCGGTTCGCGTCAGTTTCATGGTCGAGACTGTTATGCGAATTAAATATAAATATTTACATCGCGAAGGTAAAACTGATCTCCATTTATTATTCAGCCGTTTTCGTGTCGGTCAAAGTTGTCATTCGTTGCACGATCCTCTAAAAACGTAGGCATTCACTTGTTCCGGAAATAATGCTAACCTTTTGGGCGGAGCCATCGGGGCGGATCGTTTGATCGGTCATAATTCATGTCGCGATGCCTATCGACTTAATAATTCATTAGTCCCAGCTGTGCACCCGATGCGATCGATTAATAATGCATTCGGCGAGTTTGATTGGCTCTCGCGAAAACTCGCGGTGGCCTCTCCCTGGTGATCGGCAGATCTGAAACTTTGCTCAAGCTCGCTGGCGCGTATCTCGTCTCTCCAAAGTCAAATTTTAACGTGAAATTTCCTCGATAAATTTGTTTCTAATCCTATGGTATCCGCGAATGAGGTACAAATTTTATTCAAACGTATATTTTTATAAGAAACGGATGGTTGTTCTATTTTCAAAATTTCTTTCTTCGTACACGCATAAGTACCGAAGGTCGTGTTTATTTTAGCATTTACGTATGCATCGGTCGATAACGTCCAAGCGTATATGCATTTTTCGTACCATTTAACGATACCTTCGCGAGGTTATAAAAGAACGAAGCGTATCACCTGCTCGCAGACCGTATAATAAGCGTGAACATAGTCAAACGAGCGCATATCGTTACGCGCAAAAAACTTCTTTCAGTCACTGCGGGTGGATCGTCGTTCCCTTGTGTGATCTATGTATCAATGTTCCGCGTATCTTGAAACGTACCGGTCCAATCATCGAGGAACGCTTTGAAATTCGGTCGATCGTTTCGAATACACGCGTGGCTCGTTTCGAAACGCGGAAGCAAAAGCTCGACGGAGAAGAGATCGAGCTGGCATCATCGGTTGCGGTCGATAGCAGCGCGACCTAGGCCTCGGCGAAGTTGCGCTGGTCCGGTTCGCGTCTTCGCCAGCTGCACCACCAGCTGACAGAGCGAGAAAGAGAGCGATTTCCCTCCTCTCCGTGGTTGGTCGAAGCCGTCGCGACGCTCGCCGCCCCTCGTCATCCCTTCTTTCTTACACCCTCCTTTCTCCTTCTCGCGATTCTTCCCCGCTTCTTTCCCATCTACTTCCGGCGTTCCGTGCCTCTAGAGCAGAGCCCCTCTAGGGGGTAGATTTCACGGCCGACTGACACTTGTTGCGTCCTCGCCATCGACCAATCGCCAGATATTCTTCCGTACGCTCGTTTCCGTGCTCACCCGACTGTGAGCGACGCGCCTCTTTTCTTTTGCCCGCGAAGAAGCTATTTTTTAGATAACACGGTTAGGAGTTCCCGGGGGCAATTCAACCCTAGAGACTCGTGAAGCTAGGCGATTGAATATCGAACAGCATCCGATAAAAGCTACTCCTGTGAACTATGGATACATATATGCGCCTCTGGCGAAAGTTCCTCGCGCGGATTATGGACGCGTATATGCGTTTGTAAATATTTCCTCTCTCCCATTTCGAGCAACGCAATTGCTAATTGAGCGCCGTCCTTCAACCGAGAGTATTTAGCACTGAAAAGGTTAAACCCACACTCCCGTGGAACCATGACAGTGACAGAAACAAAGCTGCGTCAACCATTCCCAATGCGTCTGTCCCAAAAGTACGACATCTCCGCGAACGATCCCCAAACGCCTACCTTCCAACGCGAATCCAACCGGGATCTCAGCAGGTACGAACAGCGATCCAAGGGAGGTCAAAGAAACCGGTTGGATTCGGAGAGAGATCGCGCTAAGCGCGAGTCGTGCAGGCCTGCCCCAGATCGGGGTCGAGAGGGGGTAAGGGTAACCTTTCGAAGGATCCGGCCGCGACGCGACGCGTTATATGGGGTTGATATCGACCGGTCGAGCTGCTCCCGGCGGCGGCCCGCCCCTACTCGCCACGGAGCACATCATCCCCTCCATGCCCTCTCTCTCTGCCCGCAGCTGGTAGCGCTACCCTCTCCGTCAGTTTGGGTTCCCGAGCTGCGAACACGAGCCGAGAGGCGGCCGCCGTCGTCACTTCGGCCCGGGATGCCATGTCCGAGGCTGCCGCTAATTCCTCCGGGAAGTCGTTCCTCCAACGGGCGTCGGGCAAGGTTCGCCGCTGGCTACGCCGGTTCCTGCGGACAACCCACCCGGTGAATCTCTCGCGCGCTCTTCTTACACCAGTGTCCCTTGCACGCTGACGCGACAAGCAACGCTCTGGCTCTCTCGTAACGCTTGGCGCACAGCTGATCGTCGTTCCCTGTCTCGATGGAACTCCGCTCTTCTCCTCCGGTTCTTCGTCGGCGACGCGTCTTCCGAGGATACGCGTTCGAGAACGCGACGGATCGTGTCGACTTCGTCGTCGTCGTCGATGGACTGCGCTCGTTTTCGTGAACGCGCGATGTGTCATCCCTTTCGCGCCGCAACCATCCTCGATTTACGCGAACGCGTCTCTCTCGCGTGTTTACCTATGAACGAGTAAATACGTTCGAAGTGTTTTCGACAACGTCGTCCAGACATTCGCATCGGTGATGCTGACAATTCTCAGCAGGCAGTCCCTGTTCCCGTTTTCCGTGGTTGTGGACTTTGTTTCGGGTCGACCAACCGAACGTGCGACTACGACGTTGGAACCGTCGCGATTTCCCGACGTGACGCAATTCAAAGCCCAGCGAGGGGGAACAGAGATCAGGGCGCATTTTTCGCGTAGGGACGCGAGTTTCGCTCCTGCGATTTTACACAGTGCTCGAAACTTATGCATCGGACGATAATCGACGAGAAAGAGAGAGAGAGATCCCGCTCATCGGACTCTACCTACCCTCTATAATCGGTTAACTCTGACGTTCGACGGTGATGGGGGGTTGGAGGGGGCGGTGATTGATACGAAACGCGCACCGACGGAATTAATTTCGCGTTCCTCCGTTAATGGTCGTTCCCAGCGTTCCCCCGTGCATGTATGTTTGTGCGTGCGCACGGTTTAACTTCCATTATCGTAAAAGGATTCGGCCTACCGCGTAAAGCGAACGGAAAGGAGAAGAACGAAAGAGAGAGAAAGAGGAGGTGCAAATGAAGCGTGCGGCAGTGAAAGGGAATCCAGCTCTCCGCTGCCATTCAAATATCTCGATTTCGTCCTGAAAGTAAATCGTTGCTGGCGGCTGCCACTGCCGCGTCTTGCCAGCCAGTTCGGCGAGTTCGATCGGTTTTCGCTTCTGCGTCGACCGATTTCTCGATAAATATTTTCACGGTGGCTAGAGTGTTGCTTTTGAGAGGATTGTGAGAGAAAAAGAAAGAGAGAGCAAGGTCGTTTTTCGGTAATCATTTCGTTTCCGTAAGTCCTTTTTCTTTGCCTCGTTTAGCTCGTACGAATCTACCATTAAGAATAAAACAAGAATTGTAGAAATAAAATTGTAAAAAAAGATTGGCAGCTGATCCGTTTTTGGGGATTCGAGGTGCCCACGACTACGTTGCATATACTCGATTCATCGATCAGTGAACGGGTTACTTTTCGTGGACGCGCGCTTGTAGGTTCGCGACAGCTTTGACGAGGAACGCGATCAAAATTTTCCTCCAACCCACGCAGAGGAGGAGGAGAAGAGGGTCTTTCGCGCGAAACGAGGGACGAACTCGAGGGTCATCGTTTATTCGAGCGTTTGTTCGAGGGAGGAAAGCTCCGAAGGCTTGAATCGGCGCGTCTCGCGAATTCGCGTAAATCTGGTTTCGAACACGGTCGACGACATTTTTGCGTCACTCGTGGGGAAATAAGAATTCTATCGTATTAACTGGTACACTTTAAAGTAGACGTGTTACCCGTTAACGCTTAACCAATCGAATGGGAAGATCTCCCATTCTTTCCTGTGCCATTGATCCTATTTACTTTTGTTATCGGTTAATCTCGAACTGGAGTTGAATTTATTAAAACTTGTACTTTGGAAGAGCCGAAAATACATTTGATGAACCGTGAACAACAGTAGTTGAAGAGTAACTAATAACAAAAGTAAATAGAATCAATGGCAGAGGAAAGAATAGCAGATCAGCCCATTCGGATGGTTAACACTATTCCTACCACGACCGGTCAAATGACCGTCTTTAAAATTTCGATTAGAATTTCACATATACAACGTAATCGAACCGCCTTTAAATTTTATACTTTTTCTCAAATATACGTATAATACATTTTTCAATATTCACTTCTTTTTTCATTGTTTGGTTTCTGAGAAAAATTTGTAGTCTGTCTTACGTGGGAATGTCGCGATAGGAATAGGTATACGTGAAGTGTCGGTAGGAATAGTGTTAAGCGTTAAGAAAGATATTTTTACCTTCTACGGTAAATTCGAAGCATGTACAATTAATATCGGAGAATAGATCGATGAGAGCGATCGTCACTTTTTTTGTCGCTCGTAATACACGCGCCCTAATGTCGTTTACCGATAAAAAGTGTATCGCTGAAGGTATTACCTCGTCGAGAGATATATAGAGAGTAAACGTCGCGTTGTCGCGCGACGGTGTCGGTGGTCTCACCTTCGGAATTGATCGATATTATGCAACTGCCTATAATAATGCTAACAACGGGATGGGTAACTCGTTGAGCGTAATGGACTCGTTAGAGAAAAGAAAAAAAAGTGTCCACGAGAAATTAATCGAAAGTTAATGAAAATTAACCTGCGTCGCGCTTGCGATCGATGCGAAAAGCCTTTCGACCAGTGTTCGTTACTCTCGTTACGAAAGCCACCTTCGAAGTCGAGCTGAATCGTAAACGCCGGTTGCGAATTTTTATGTTCCTCCCTCGTATCTACCTAAGCGATACGCGAGCTTGTTGAACGAGTGGAAAAGAAAGTTGAAGCGAAAAGAAAAGATTTTCCACGGTACGATGTACAGTAGCGAACAAAAGTTTATGACGAAAGAACAATGTAAAATATAATTTTACGGCATGCAAATATTATCTATGTATTCATTTTTATTGTTATCATCGTAAAACACGAATTTTGTTTATCGCACGATTTTTTCATAAATTAGTTGTCAGTTTTAATTTCAATCTTAATTTTATTATTAATTTTACGGGTATAAACCCACTCGTGTGTACATAACAGAGTAAAAAGTAATTATAATAGTTCAGCTGAAATGAGAAGATTGAGTGCAATAAAGAAATCGATTAAACTTGATTCGAAATAAGACGCTTAAATGTAAACTACGCTAGAATAGCTCGATAGATTTAACATTTAATAACATTTATATCTTGTTTAACACTTAAAAATGCTAATCGCTAATAGCCAAAGCTAAATTACGCATTAAAAAGTTTTGCCGCATTGAGCTTCATTTATTTATTTTCGTTGTCCCTTAGATCTTAAACTTTCATCCGCTACTGTACACGACCGTGGTGAAAACAGAATTGTTATCGCTCGGTGACCACTGAATTTAATCGTTTAATTTATTTTGTTACTTTGTGTTTACCAGGTCGACGGTCATGGCTCGGAAACGGGACCGGAACTCGACGAGGAGATGGAAAAGGTTTTCGCGATGGACACCGGGGAGAAGTTCGACGTAGCTCGACTCGGCTCGCCTTCCGAATCGGCCGGATCCGATCGAGATCGAGATCGGGGACCACCGTCGCGATATGGAGATCGTGATTTCAATCGTGCGTATGGAGTTGATCTGTTTGCATCTTTCCGGACCTGCGTGTTTCTTTTCGCTGTTCCGTCGCTTTTTGTCTCGCGTTTAAAATCGTTTTCAATTTTCTCGGTAGCTAACAGATTTTACGAGACAAGCACGAGCTTTTGCTCGTAACTTCCATCGGCAATAATTCATTGTTCCCCGGTCCTGGGAGCAGAAAACAGTTACATAAATCACAATTTTTCTTTAGCGATTCAAGGTTAAAACAATTCCATTTCCCGACGCGCCTCGTCGTGTTATTTATTCTTTATATAATGTATCGCAATGTGGTAGAATTTTGTGGCAGCTCTATCTTTGCATTTTAATTCACCTATTAGACGATGTCGCTAGACGACAATAGAATAGCGGCGCGGTGAAGTCACGTTACTTGGCAAACGTGCAGCCGTAGAATCACGCGAGTCGCTTTAATCAAGATTTACATTTTCACATTTGCGTTGAATACACCGTGTGTTCGTTCGACGCTGTTGCAGAGCACCGGAAAAGAAGCTACCCTCATCCGCACATGCCCCTGAAAAGTCTTCGTTCAAGATCTATGCGACGACACCTCTCACCGTACGTTAAGTTTCAAGCAGAGACGAAGGCAAAGCGAATCCTTCCTCGTCTCGAAATTTCGACTACAGTATTGGGATCTGAATTTAAATTTAACAGTTTCAACTTGAATTCGGTGGTTTGAATTTCAAAATTCGACCGTCGTACGATTTCGAGTTCGATTCGACGATTTCAGTTTCAAATTTAACCGTTACAATTTCTATTGTGATTTATTTATTTTATTTATTTATATTGTTTATTTAACAATGAACGGGCCAAGGCCCTCGGAGTACATAAAATTATAAGTAATGGATTACACTGTAGTACGACAGTGCCACAAAAAGGCTAAGAATTGCAAGTTCAAATTATCGATCAGACTGAATAATGAACGTATAAAGGCGTTGTATCATGATTGAAGAGGTCGATCACAGCGGTATGATAACTTGCTACAGATAGAATTTGATTAATAAGGTCCATGTGAGTAAATCTCGAAACTGGACGTTTATAGGGATTTGAAATTTGATTTTGAATTTGGCTCCCCTACCTAGATTACGAACTCGAATTCGCGAGTTGAATAGCTCTATTTAAATTCGGGTTCCGAATCGAAACCGGTTGACGGAAAGGCGGACGGTTTCTCGTGTTCACAGCGAAGGATCCGCAACGGAAGTCAGCCAAGAGGAGGAGAACGGGCAGGTTCAAACGGGAAATGGCTGTGGACAGGAAGCGGACACGATGGACAACGGGCTGTCTCCGTCGACCACCGACGACGCGGAGGTCGTGGGCAGTAGCGAGAGCGAAGCACCGATCTCGGAGAGGGCCGCTTCCGGTTTCGGCGACAGCCCTACCGTGGGCAGCCCGCGGGTGCAGTTCGAGAAGATCAAGGAGGAGGAAATGCCTCCCTTGAAGAAGGACGAGGAATCGAACGTCGGTGCAACCGCGAATCACGAGGAAGACCGGAAGAGTCGAAGGCATCAAAAGCACGAGCACAAGTAAGCAAAAAGCGATCAACCCTATATGTCCTTTTCTACGAGGATAGCGTAATCTCTTTTATTTTATTATTTTTTTTTTTTATGAATCTCCTTGTATACAAATAAAAATATGGAAACATAAGTATAAAACAAAAATGTATATGTATATATAATACCTTACAAACTATAAATTATAAGCAATATAACAGCGAACGAATAACGAAGTAACTAATTACAGCTAAATATAACAGAAAGTATACCTTAGTTATGAAAACATAACGATATTTATGTAAGTTGCTTAATGTTATAGTATTATCTAAATTCCGTATAAAAGTTGGATAAGAGGAGAAAAAGTCAGTTTTGTTCGCAAAATCTATTGGCATTGATTATTGCACGATTAATGCAGTTAAACGTTCCATATAACGTAGAACGAAATTCTTGATGTATAATCTTATGATGTTTTCTTGTAGTTAATTCGTTTTTCAAATGGCAGACACGCGAGCGCTGTTTCGAGTTACGAAGGGTTTGAAAGCGGTGGGTTACGTAAGATTTCGTCGAAAGGCGAAGGAGAAAAGTTTGTTAGAGGGGGGTGGTAGTGGGAAGCACAAGGCTATTAGAGTATCGAAAAATGTACGCGTTAATACGAGTCGTTTGTGCTCGTAACGACGACCAATTGATACGTACCAAGCACGAATCTCAATCGAACGTCGGTGCGCGCGTCGTACGATTCTTGGGCAATTACCCGCACGAAAACAGCGGCATCGCTGCAAACAAATCTAGCGGCAAAAGCGGAAACGCGACGATTCGAACGTCGTGCCCCTCGAAGATTACCCGAGGTCGCTTGATAACGAATTAACTCATTTCGTTCGTACTCGGGTGCCGTGCTGGTTTTCAAAACGTTAATCGAAAGAAACAATGTGTAATCGCACTTGAAACAAAACTAGTAAAATCTCAGTAAGAATTATGTATACCTCGGAACCTAGAATTATATGTAACTCAGAAGTTGACTTCGTTAATTATACAATAAGAATGATTCTTTGCTTTGGTGGTTGAGAGCAGACATACGATCGCTAGTGGTTAAACGTTTCACCGACATTCTAATTCGGTTTCTTCGGGAATCGTAAAGATATTTCTATTTCGCAGTCGTCGAAGAAGCAGGTGTCCGTGTGTCGGATCGACATTGCTACGCTTCGATATCTTTTGCTTCTCGCACGGATACTTTTGTGATTAACCAACTTGAAAATCAGCGAGTCCTCTTAAAAACGGTAGCAAACTGTAGGGGAGGGGGTACATTTCGATCGGTCCCGGGCTGCTCTCAGAGTCGTTAGATAATTGTACGATATTTAGCGGGAAGGGATTGCGAACCAGTTTGCAATTACCGTCTAATGTCATGGCCTTCGGCCAGAGATTTGCGCTGCGTTCGCGAGCACACCAAACAACAGTCTGTTGCTCGAGGCCACTGCCATCGCGCTCTTCTAATTAGTTCGATCGCACCTCGGAGTTGCGGCGGTGGTGATCGTGGTCCGACGGATGCGACCATCTCTCCTCTCCTCTCAACCATGTCTGTGGGTTACCATTATCGGTCGGACCGCTACAACCTAGACATCGGTCGGATCACGCAAGCCAAAAAGTACTTTTCTCGATTACGGTTGTTAATCTGCCGTTGTTGTTCGTTGTAACGTCCGGGTCCACGCGTTTGCGAGCTACTCGCTAACATTCACGTTCGTCGTCGTCGTCGTAGACATTTTCGCGAACACCGTTTACTCGGGAGATGGAACATCGTCCAGCGAGATGTCCGCGAATATCGAGCGAACAAGAGTCATTCTATTCTTCCCGAATCGTTCGTGAGCCACTAACGGTGAATATCAAAAAGCTGAGCCGTTGCTTCGCTCGAACGAACGCTTTGCGAACGATTCTGGCTAGCGTGGACAACACGGTATACGGTATACAGGCGAGCACTCGTTGGTTTCATCGTTTCCATCAAATAATTGTAGCGTGAAATTCCAGCGTTCGCGTCCAAACACAACGATGTTCGCGGGACGATTACAGGGGGGGCCGTTCAGCCACGTAACGCGGGTGACGGAAAATTTGCTCGTGACTTTCGTCGATGACGAACTAGACCAACCTGCCAGCGCGAAGCACAAAAACAGTTCTGGCACGTGCTCTCGCATACTTGAAGCTAACAAAGCTCGGCTATTATTCGTACCCGCCTTCCCCTATCTCTCTTCCTCCTCGCGATACATATAAATCCACCTGACTTCTCTCGAGCCACGCGTCGTTGTCGCTTATGCGCGATAGATATACGGTATGACCGAGCCAAAAAAAAAAGATGAATTGTCGTTTGCAGAAGACACCACCACAAGTCGCGGAAGTACTCGCTCCAGGAGGACCCGCAATGGAGGAAGCGGTCGGGAGCCGGTCTCCCGGACGGGGTGGGCGTGTTGGCCAGGAGGGTGAGCGTGCAGCCGGAAGAGGCGAGCACCCTGCAGGAACTGGACATCGACGACCTGGAGTCGCACAGGAGCGACGATCCGCGGGGGATGAGACGGCACAAGGCGGCCCATTTGACGGTGCAGATCGGCCGGAAAAAAGAAGGCGGCATACCCCACGAGACCTTCAAGAAGATGTACGATCACTCTCCTCACGAGGTGTTCGTTCAGCTGGACGAGCTGCACGGCCTGGGGGAGGAGAGGGAATGGAGGGAAACGGCCAGATGGATCAAGTACGAGGAAGACGTCGAGGAGGGCGCTGACCGATGGGGCAGGCCTCACGTCGCCTCCTTGAGCTTCCACTCGCTGCTCAATTTGCGTAGATGCCTGGAGACAGGCGTGGTCTTGCTCGACCTCGAGGAGAAGGATCTGCCTGGCCTGGTGTACAGGGTGGTAGAGCAAATGGTGGTCGAGGAGTTGATTCTACCGGAGGACCGGCCGGTAGTGATGAGAGCCCTGTTGCTCAGGCACAGGCACGTCCACGATCATGATCGTGGATTCCGATTTGGCGGCAAACGGAACTACGCCAGCTACACCAGCCTGCAGGTAATTGTCCCCGTGACGCTTGAGCGCGGAAGCTTTAGCTTCTTTTAACTTCTTTTAACGTTTTTTAACGTCTGTTAAACGTCTGTTAAACGTGTCGCATTTGCGCGCGATCAGAACTGCTCGAAGGCGTGCGCACGCTCGCTCTGTGTTCGTCGACGAATACGCGATTAACGCGCGCTTTTGTCTCTGATTCCCGTTCGCGCTCGACGATCGACGCGACCCTTCGCGAGAATGTTCTCCCCCGCTGACACGCGGGGGTTTCCCCGAGATCCGCGCAAACGAGTAACGCGTGTTGAACGTGTATCGTTTGATACGCGTTTGAGATTAAGCCAGTTCTCGATCGATGGATAGATGTGGTCGCGAACACGGGTACTTATCGTGCGCTGCACAACGTTCGATCGATAGAGCCGCTGCTGCTAATTGCGTCGATTAACATGCCGAAGCGCGGTGTAACGCGATGCTTCAAAATAAACGTGCTAAATACAAATAATGATCTAACATCGCTAAATGAAAGTTTATCGTGAGAAATAATCAATAGAAATCCGTAGAGACGGGAGGCCTGACTGACGGTGTGTCCTAATGTTGTTTCCACAGTCCGTCTGTCTGGAGGAAGAAGACGCTGCGCGGGAAGCCTCTGAGAACCATGTAACCCAACATGTAAATCTCTCGTTTCCCGACTAAACAAACAAATTCAAACGCAGAATTTTCAACCTCTTTTTTTTTTGTATCGCTAGTTTACGGCTTGTCGCCTACCCGCCGATCATTATTCTACCGAATATATGCGCATTTTTTAACATCTTTCGGCATGAACTTACAGGGGAATGAGTGTGTTTTCCCGATCTTTTCTCGTCGCTTCCCTTATTATCTCTCTCGTACATTACTCGTACACACTCGTTTCGTACAAGACACGCGTCCAGAATATACGTTTCAGATATACGCATGCGCAAACGCAAACACACACACATATATATACAATATGCATATTTGAATAAGGGAAGGCTTGTCCGTTGCCTATTTTGTTCGACGGAAGTGCAACGATGGAGAGACTTCCGTTGTTCCCGCCTCTTTTTTACGGATCATATGTCGTAGGCCTAACTCGTAAAACAATGTACCTTATTCTTGTGATTCGTATATTTAGCGCAACACCTGTAAGTCCATGGATACATGTCGTCCCGTTTCTGGCTTGTGACGTTACTTTTTTTCCTTCCTCTCCCCCACCTTTCAACGAGTCTCTTATCGTCCATTTTTTCTCAATTTTTTCCGTTCTTGCTATGCAAAGTATGTATATACGTGGATACATTGTTGGATCATAACGATGTAACGCTACAACACCCCCATACGCTTGATCGTTATTTCTCCTGACTGCACCCTCGTTCATTGGGATCTCATTTTTTTATAATGTACGTTTTTTCCCTTAACTGTTTCCTAATCTTTTTTATTTGTACATTTCGTCAACCTATATGCGTCTTTCTCAGTTCGTATACGTTTGATGATTATACATTTGTGACGTTATCGCATCGCGTAGAACCGTTCGTTTCATGGGTAGTTCTACCAATTTTTTGTTCATTAGGTTCTGATTTTCGCTTAGTACACATGCCGCTATTCGTTAAACTTGCAGTAGCATTTGAAAAGCCTCTACGATATGCGTAGATCTCGGATCTGCGGATATTTGCGATTTTTCCAGCAGTTCGAAACAGAGGCGGATATATTCCTGTGCTTCGTACGAAGTGAAAGAAAAATATCGATCGAACTGTCGACGTCGCGATCACAACCGAACCTTTGTTTACGAGTAAAAAGCAAAAGATTAAAAAGGAGAGCAACCGCGTTTAGCATTCGATGAATGCGCTATCCGCCTCTGCGCAAAACGAGAACTTTCTTTTGCTCTGTTCTTTTCTCTCTCTCTCTCTCTCTGTTTCTCTCTTTCGCTTATCCGATTAGAAACGAAAGTCCTTGTTTTAAGAACCTTCTCTGCCTGATCCAATGCACCGTACGCGTACATTGAAAATAGGCGAAACATGGTTTTAGCATATCTAAACTGGTAACTCTCTGTTTCTCCCTGTATAGAATCTGAACGACGCGAAACCGAAGATCGTGTCGTCGAACTTGGCTCTGGAAAGCAACCACACGGCGATCGACATGAAGGAGGAGTTGACGTACACGAGCAGCACCGAGGACCTGAAAAAGGGTCACAACGATTACATCCTGAAGAGAATCCCGGCCGGGGCTGAGGCGACGATCGTGCTCGTCGGCGCGGTCGATTTCCTCGACCAGCCGACGATCGCCTTCGTCAGACTCGCCGAGGGCGTGTACATGCCGTCGATCACGGAAGTCACGATACCAGTAAGATTCATGTTCACCTTACTGGGGCCAAGGAACGCTGATTTAGATTATCACGAAATCGGTAGATCGATCGCCACGCTGATGGCCAATACGTCGTTCCATAAAGTCGCGTACAAAGCGAACGAGAGGCGCGAGCTTCTGTCCGCGATCAATGAGTTCTTGGACGACTCGATCGTTCTGCCTCCTGGAGATTGGGAGAGGCAGGCGTTGTTGCCGTTCAACGAGCTGAAGGCGAAAAGCGAAGCCATCAGGCAACGGAAGGCCAAGGCGCTCGAGGAGAAGAGCAAACCGATTCAGAGCGAAGCCGCCGTCAAGAAAGGTAAGTCTCTCCCTCTCCCTTCCATTATTCGTTCGGCTAACGAAAATATCCGTTAAACTTTTAACTGCTAAATACTCCCCGTCGAAGTGCTCTTCGTGGGCGGCGCTCATTTACAAACGCATATACGCGTCCATAATTCACGCGAGTAACTTTCGCCAGAGACGCGTATACGCGTCCATAGCAGTAAAAGGGTTAACGAGCCGAACAAACCGAAGAAAGATTACCAAGTGATGTAAAACTTGTTGTTTCTCGCGGCAGCTCTTCTTGCTGGCGAAGAAGAGAAGAAACCTCCCGACGGCGACGATCCCCTTCGAAGAACCAAACGTCCGTTCGGCGGCCTCATCAACGACATCAAGAGACGCTACCCTTACTACCTCTCCGACTTCACCGACGGCTTGAGCTCGTCCTGCTTGGCAGCGGCCATCTTCATGTATTTCGCCGCTCTCTGCACGGCCATCACGTTCGGTGGTTTGATGAGCGACAAGACGCACAACATTATCGGCATATCGGAAACGTTAATCTCCGGTTCCTGGACCGGGGTGGTGATGGCTCTGTTCTCCACTCAACCTTTGGTCATCATCGGCACAACCGGGCCCCTGTTGCTCTTCGACGAAAGCTTGTACAACTTTTGCCTGGCGAACGAGCTGGAGTTCTTGACTGTGAGAGTGTACGTGGGCGCGTGGATGGGCATCATAGCCCTGGCCATCGCCTGCGTCGAGGGATCGGTGCTGGTTCGGCTGTTCACCCGTTTCACCGAGGAGATCTTCACCGGCTTGATCTCGATTCTTTACATCGTGGAAACGTTCATCAAGCTGTACAATTACTTCGCGAAGAATCCGCTGATAGAGGAGTACAGCTTCATCCCAGAGACGAACGAAACGTATTATCTGGAACCGTTGAACGTGACGGAGATCAAAGTCGTTTCTCCGGAGACCGGTGACACGGTCGCCATTCCGACGGATAAGACGCTGATACCGGCGCACAACGCAGCTGGACTGTTGATCAACCAACCGAACACCGCCCTGATGTGCACCATACTGTGTCTCGGCACTTTCCTCGGTGCATATTACCTGCGTATCTTCCGCAACAGTCATTATCTCGGACGAAGCGCTAGAAGAGCGTTCGGTGATTTCGGTGTGCCGATCAGCATCATTGTATTCGTGCTGATCGATTACCTGGCCAAGGTGAGAACGGAGAAGCTGTTGGTTCCGGAGGGTCTAACGCCGACTCTGCCTGGCCGAAATTGGATAGTATCGCCCGCTGGGATAAACAAACCTATTCCTTTGTGGATGGCCATGGCGTGCATCGTGCCGGCGTTGCTGGTTTACATCCTCGTTTTTATGGAAACTCAAATTTCCGAGTAAGCATTATTTACTTCCGCGTGACGATTCTCGGACGGTTCTCAGTTTTGATCAACGCATTCGCGACCGGCAGACTTTTACAGTTTTTAACACCGATTACCGTCTTTATAAAAACAAAAATCTTGCTAATATGTCTGTAACTTATTGCTACTTAAACAGAACACACGCAATATTGGCGTTCGTTCGATAACTTTGAACGCGGTGCCACCGTACGGCATAGCGTTAATTAACGGATGCTTGTGTTCTTTCTTGCAGGCTCATCATCGATAAGAAGGAACGGAAATTGCGTAAGGGTAACGGTTATCACATGGATATAGTGGTGGTGTGCTTAATGAACGTCGGCTGTGGTTTAATGGGCGCCCCGTGGTGTTGCGCCGCTTCTGTACGATCGTTGACGCACGTCTCGGCGGTAACGGTGATGTCCCGCACTCACGCTCCCGGCGACAAGCCGCACATCGTGGAAGTGAAGGAGCAAAGAGTGAGCGCCCTATTGGTCGCCGTGTTGATCGGCGTGAGCGTGTTAATGGCGCCGCTTTTGCGCCGCGTACCAATGTCCGTCCTTCTGGGGGTGTTCCTGTACATGGGTATCTCCTCGACGACCGGTGTGCAGCTGTTCGACCGTGTGAAGCTGTTCTTCATGCCGGTGAAACATCACGGCACGGCCAATTACGTTCGTCGCGTGCAAACCTACAAAATGCACATCTTTACCCTTGTACAAATTCTGTGCCTGACCGTACTGTGGGTCGTGAAGAGCACCAGGGCGGCCTTGGCGCTTCCGTTCTTCCTGATTCTCATGATACCTCTACGAGCTCAGATGAGCCACTATTTTACCGCCGCAGAGCTACGGGCACTCGACAGCAAAGGATCGGAACACGAGAGTACCGAGGACGAGCCAGATTTTTACGAGGAAGCTCCGTTACCTGGTTAGATAGTGCCTTATTCGTCTTGTCCAAAATATATTTCTTCTTCTTCCTCCTTCTCCCCCCCCCCCACACACACATTCGCATTATCTTCTTCCCTTGTATTTTTTTCTTCTCTTCCTCCTTCCTCCTTCCTCCTACCTTCTTCCTTCTTTCCTACCCCTTCCTTCCCCTCTCCAACCCTTCTCTTTTTTTTTTCATTTATTTTCAAAGAATTTTATTTTCATGCTTTCTGTAACTCTTACGATTCCTATCGCGTATCAAAGTGACTTTGGATACTAGCGCGAATTCTTGAGAAAAAAGAGTCTATTTTCGTGAAAGAGCAAATATGTATACCAATGAAATTAAGAGAGGATGCGTAGATAAGGGAGATAGATGAAGGGAATTCTCATTCCCGACGGTGGTGTGTTGTTAACTCATTAAATTTGTGAAACTTATTTTGTACTACAAAATTTGTAAATAATCGATTAACGATGCGAACAAGAAAGGAAATGAGAAAAATATATTGTTATGCGTACGTTGAAAATATGTGTAAAGGTACTCGACGAACAACTAAATCTTATCAAATTACATTAATTGAAAGGCATTCCCCAAAGTTCTCTACGGACTTACTACACTTGGAGTACATTATAACGTTGTTATCGTAGAAAATAATTTCCCATGTATAAAGAACGCAAACAATATTCAGTATTTACATATTGTCCGATACATATATATATATATAACTTCAGATTCGTTCCATCTATTTTTTTGTTCTTTTCATTCGGTGGGAAAGGGGTGCCTCTGAGTGCCTCTAACGAACGGTGATGAACGACACGTTGCTCAGGAAAATTTAAGCGTAAAGGCACGGAATGCGAGAGTGCCAAATCGAAAGATAATAAATTACAAAAATGGTGCTGGCCGTCTATGCAAAAGTAAATACATAGACGAATGAAAACTAAATCTTTTATAAGAAAATGTCCGAGTAGTTGCCATTAGCCTATCCTCTATTCGATCAATGTTACAAGTCTAATTTGTTTGGGACCGTGACTAAATTATTAGCACTGCGTGCGAAGAATTACAATCATTTAGTAATATCCGATAAATGTGTGCTCTAAAACTGATCACTATTTCCTAATTGAAAATGACGTTTTATACATAACATGAATGAACCTAAAAATTACGTATATTAAAATGGATATTAAAACATGGCAGTTTCATTTAATCTCTTTATTTTGTATACTCGAAGATCAAATTTATCATGCTGCCAATTATAAATCAATCCCTTATCAAAATTTCTTCAAAATCGTTTCTTTACTAAAAACAGAACTTCTTATAAACGGTTTGTTAAATAAAAACATTAGATTTGTAAGTGTAAACGCTATTGACAACATTTCAAGTTAGACTAATTATAATAAAGTTGAAAACACCAGTACGTTTTCATGCAACAAGAAATATTCATGTGCTTGTTTATATTGCATGAATACTTACAAGTATTTTTCTACTATGTATGATGTTCTTTAGAGATCGTATATACAGTACAGCATCGAATAATTTGAATACCCCCTTTTTATTTCTAGTTCGAAAAACATATATCTAATTTTATGAATAACGTAAATGTATTTAAGCAATCTAAAAAAACAACTATATTACTCCCAGGTACATACTTAGAGAAGTACCTGATAACATTATTAAAATCGGAGGGAGAAAAGATTTTGTTAACAAATTTTGAAGTGTTTCTAAAACAGCTTGGATCGACCTTAAGCCATATTTACATCATACAGTGTTTATTTAAATCAATCGCCGTGTACTTATTTAAAAATAGAATATAAGCAAAATTAAAGTTAGTTATACTATATGCAAGTGATAAACTGTTTTAAATATTCACCTTATACTTTATTTTCTATGTAAGAACTGATCAGTATTGGTAGATATTTTGCAGTAATTGTTAATTTTTAAACAATAGTTAATATTCCAAATGTAATAACACTTCTACACTTTAAACGAGACCAAGCTATAATATTATAATGTCATCGTATGTTGAATACGTGCAATAAAAAAGTAAAAAGAACGAATATTTTAGATGCTGTTATTAAAGAGAAAAAACATTCTATTTTAATTGGTTAAAATATTTTACTAATCTGCTAAAGTACATTATTATTACAATAACACTCGATCCTAATCTTAATATTTTCGTAAAAAAGAAAGATTCATAATCGCCTCACTTGTTATTACTTTATTTATACAAAAGTACAGAAACTATGAATCGATAACGTGTTGCATAATTGTGATAGAGGTCCAGAATTGTAAGAATATTGGCAGTACTTACGAGTATGTACTCTACTAATATAAACTTCTTAAAACAAAATTTCATTAGATATATTATATCTAGTACATGAACATGTTATTATATACATACCACTGATATTACCTATATTGAAAGATTATCAAGATAAGTATCAATTGTTATGAGTTCATAAAAGAATTGTAAATAATCTAATTATCATACAGTATTAAAGAGTAATAATTAGTTAATAGTCTCCTAGTAGATGGTTTAAGCCTTATATTAGAGAACAAACAAATAAAATATCTTATTTCTCCTCTATTTTGTAGATTTTTAAAATTATGTCCTTAAAATTCAAATATGTTATTATCACTTATAATACTACAATTTTAGTGCTATTCATTGTCATTTAATCATTGTTTACATTCTTGAATACTGTCTGTGAAAATCTATTATATTTACAAGGTCTAAAGATGTTTGTTTTCATTGTGATGTCTCAGAGGTGTATTAGGGAACCAAAAACAAGCGTATACATTTAATTTTCGTCATATATTTCGAAATGGCTTCACCACAAAAATTAGCAACCAAGTTGTATAGTATATCACCCCGTGTATTAAAAAATGTGGATGGAAGGTAATACGATACTAAAACGATATAATATTTGAATGTAACCACTTAGAAAAGCATTTTATACGTTGGACTATTCTAGAACATACTTGAGCCCAGGAACACCTCTTAGAAATACTTCTGAAAAAAGTGTTAAAAATAAAAATCATTCATCTCCTTTTAATATCGATACTCCCAATAGACAAAAAATATTGGAAAATGGTCTCTCTAATAAATACGACGGTACATTTCTCGGAAGTGGTGGATTTGGAACTGTGTATAAAGTTTCTTATAAAGGTAAAGCGTAGGTTTTCAAACATTTTCTTGAGTCAATTATAATACTTAGACATAAAGTGTACAGCAGGCGATCAAGTGGCAGCTAAAGTGATGCGAACAGATAAATGTTGTGGTATACTGAGTTCTGAAAAGCATGCTTCCTTTTTAAAACATTCTAACATAGTAAAAGTATTAATGATAGAACAAGGTGCCTCTCTGTCTTTGATAACAATGGAATTATGTGGTACTACATTGCAAGAACGCTTAGATGAAAGGAAGTTAACTAAAAACGAAAGGATTTGTATACTAAAAGGTGTAACGTGCGCTCTGCAATTCTGTCATAATGCTGGTGTAGTTCATGCAGATGTTAAGCCTAAGAATATTCTGATGGCTGCGGATGGTCAGCCTAAGCTTACTGATTTTGGTTGTTCTGTATTAATAGGAGAACCAAACAAAGTTAACAAATTGCATGTACGTTTTTACAGATTAACCAGTTTAACCATCTATAATTAAAGGTAATTTTTCCTTAGGGTACACCAGGCTATGTTGCTCCAGAAGTAATAAAAGGAAATAAACCAACATCTGCAGCTGATATTTACTCTTTAGGTATTGCTGCTTGGCAAATGTTATCCAGAAAACTACCGTTTTCTGAATTACACAGTCATACAATTATATATCTTTCTGCCAAAGGGCATCGCCCTAAAGACGATAACATCGATGATGAATTTGAGGGTATCTATAAATTATTGTATAGAAAAATGTGGTTGCAGAATACTGCCGACAGACCCACAACAACAGAAGTATTAAGTAAGATTAATATGCTAATTACTTCTCAGCATATAGTTTAATTATTATCTTTACTTAAGAGATATATTTTTAGTAATCTATATCAGATACACTTAAATTAAGCCTTAAATTTTTTTTATTGTACAAAATATAATAAAAAGAGCTTTACTTTATGTATCGGGCATCTCTCCACCAGGTACAAGCTGTAATAAAAATATTTATGATAATACAAATATCATAAAACTTGGTTCGATGTATAAAATTAATAAAGAAATTTAATAAGATTACGTGAAATATAATTTAAACTGTTAAAAGCAATGAAAGGAATGGTGCTAACCATTGTAATATTACTTCCATTAAGTAATATTTGATCGAGTTTGGTGACTCTACGTCCTTCCGGGGTTGCTTCGCTTTCTGTCACGTCTTCAAGAAGCATATTTACAAAGTCGTCAAAGCCTAGCAACGTACCGACAATTTCTTTATCATTTTTCATAATAATATGTATTCGAGAACCAATACATTTGTCAACTAATTCTGTAAATTGATACAATTATGTTATACGCCTCTACAAAAGCGAGGTTAAAAAGTCGTAAACAAAATATATCTTACCTAAAGGTAATAACGTTGATGGATTTGTACTGACAGAACTTGCCATAGCCAAAATTCTAGCGAAATATAAAGATAATTAAAAACAAAAATAATACAACTAACAGTTAGTTTCTATTTCATCGAGAAATAGCGGGAATATACTTGTTCCGAAATACGATGTAAATAATACTTAAAACACTTACGTTGCGCCATCTATGCAATACAATAGGTCACGAAACAACAATTCAATCAACGTTCTAGGAAATGTAGGGAAATTGCATGCAATACATTGTCAACCATGGAAGTCGGTAAGTCCAGATTAAATTTTGGTCGTCAGCTAGGGTGCGTAAATACTGTAATCTATATACTTTGAACCGGTAAGTAATATCTCTCTCCCTCTCTCTCTCTCTCTGTCTCTCTCTCTCTCTGTCTCATGATTGATATTTATATTACGACAGTCTTATAGCATTACTTATAAAAGTCATTCAGTTACGACCATTGTTAATAGTTAATAACTTTACATTTTGATTTTGTTGAAATGTAACGCTGTTTAACTTTGATACCAAACATTTATCCGGTTCAAGCGAATACTAACCTCCGTTTCGTCATAATCCTATTATATGTAGGATCGCGAAGGAGGGGTGGTAAATCAATCCATAAAACGATTCAAAGTATTGGACATCATGCTGTGTTTATTTCAATGGCGTTAAAGATACAGTACGTTAGTATTGAAAACCATAATTTCAAGAAAGTAAATTATTCTCCTGGAAGAAAATCAAAGGGAGAAGGCTGAAGGATTCTACCTGTGACCAATTTCTATCCGAGGAACGTTCATTGGTCAATGTCAGTGTGTACCTGCGGCGAACGCGCAAGAGCGCAGGTATACGTATATCCTTTCTCGCATGCCCCTTCCTTACGAAAGGACAAAGTGGTTTCGTTCGTTCCCCCGTTACGGCAGACTTCGGTAGTAGCTTGCGAAAGAAAGGCGGAACGACGGAAATATCTGCGCCAATAGTACGCGAAACGATGCCGAGAAATAAAACAGTGTAATCGGTGCCGCGTGTACTAATATCGTGCAAAGTGGACGATTCCGGGTGTCAGTGTGCATCGTGTTCACCGCGCATGGTCCGTCGAGAACCACCCTGCTGCTTTTTCTAATTACTCTAATTACAAAGGCGAGCCTATTCAGCGTGCGTGCTCCGTGTCCGTCCGGTGTACGTATCTCGAGAGGCACGGTGCAAGGTACATTCGAAGAAACCGACGAAAATGGCGGCTTAAAATCTGATCGCCGATTAAACTGGTGAATCGTTTCGCGACGGTAGATCGAATGAACTGTTTTCGCGATCGTCGAGACGCGGATTCGTCCATGACAAGAGCACGTCCTGTTGATCATCGATCCTGTTAATGGTACGATCTGACAGGATCGTTTTATAATCCGGCGTTGGTGTTCCGTGACTCGCCAAAAAAAGACTCGAATCGGAAATCGATCAACGGAAGAGGAGAAACCGGAAAGGTGGCAAGATCCGTGATACGTTCGGTAATGCATATCAACGCACGGACGAATATAACGGACGATTCGCATAGAGGTGGTCCGTTACCCTCCGTGTTTCATACCGCGACGTCAACGTGCTCGTGTTCCCGCTGGAGATCGAGAAAGTGTGCAGCAATAATTTAACGTAGTACTCGATGAACGAGTGCCACCGAAGAAACGTTGCCACGGCGATTACGCTATCCGATTGAAACTATATCGCGAAGAGAGGTGAATTCGTGGAGAGAAATCGTGCGCTGAAAAACGTCGAGCGATGAACTAGAACGAACGAAGAAGGCGATAGGAATTCTGGTTCGCTGCGAACGAACAAGGAATCGGAGGACGTGTCCGTGGAAGTGGAAGAAGAGCGGAAAGGAGCGGCAGTGGCTAAGGAGGAGCGAACGAGAGAAGATACCTCGGAGATGTAAATCGGTGGCTCGCGGTTGTTCGAAGAATCGAATGAGAGGTAGTAAGAAGCGGTTATTGGTCCGGATGGGAGTAGCGAACGATAGGTCGTGGTCGATTCCTTCGGGCTGTCGAGGTCGTCGAGGCAACAAGAACGAAGGAAAAGAGGAGGACGGCTGTCTAACCGGGCCGTGGAAAAGTCTAGCGTGCAGTGGTGTGCGACGGAACGATGGCGGCGACCACCGGGAGGTACGGTGCTATGGAGATGAGACATTCGAGAAGCGAGGATCTGCTCGGCGTGATCTCCGGCTCGCGTTCACCGAGCCCTACCGTACCTCTGACCAGTACCGCCTCCGAGGACGACCTTATCGCGGCCAGCGCCCTCCGCGAGGCCACTGACACCGCCGTCAAGCCAACGTGTCCCTTGCTGTCCTCGAGAGTCGCTGGACCGGCCGGTTTTCCCGCGGATCGAATCGACCCTGAGGATTCCATTCGAGACATCGTCACCGAGAACGATCTCTACAGGTAAGTGGTGGACATCAATCTTTTCCGTTCTGCTTCTTCTTCTGTTCTTTTTTTTTTGCATATTCGCCTCCACCTGTTCCTAGATTCGTTTATATAATTATACTGGATACGGTTCGTCGTCGTTGTGCGTGACAATTTATATCAATGCGCAGCCTGCTTCCTGCTAGAACATTCGTTACTTTTCATTACTCCGTTTATGTAACTTTAAAAAAAGAAAAAGAAAGGGGTGGGGTGGAATTCTGGATGGTGCGATTAACAATCGAGCGATTTGTATTCACACTTTCTGAAGCTCCTTTCTAAGCGCATTTCTTGTGCCTATGTTTTTCTTACCTTGCGAACCTTTTTCTTGCCAGACTTGTTCGCACGTGGAAGAAGCATGCATTGCGCTTCGTGAACCTCGATCTCTCTACTTTACCTGTTTATATACTTGTTATCAAAACGGCGAATGATCTCATCGCCTTTAATCGATTCTCTATCGCGGTGACGCGCTAAATTCGCGAATAGTCACAGTTTCAACCGATTATCTTTTCTCGAAGGAAATCGTTTCGATCTTCGTCAAACGTGTCGTAAAATTTGGAAGAAACAGGAATAGTAATCGAGGTTCGTTTGCGTTGACCGAAAGGTAAGGTATACGAGCGCAGAGGCATCCGAAGCGTAAACAGCGGCAATAAAAGCGATTGAAGTCGATGTCGAAGAAACGAGGAACGAATAAGACACAGATGTACTATTTCTCTACAATTTACGACTCGAAGCGCTCCTTTCGAAGCCGATATTACAGATTTGCAAGCCGTGTGCCCGGAGATCTGGGTCTCGAGATACGTACATAGGTACGTGTAACCAGAGGCGGGGTGAAGTGTATTTAATTAAATGTAAAAGATGTTAGGTCTCAGAAAACAGAATCGTAGTACAAAAAAAAATCGCGAACACCGTAAAACGAGAGTACATTGCACGGTCGGGGAGAGAGTTAAAAGTTAGAGAAAAATATACGGCGGCACGGTTCGATCTCTTTTTCAATAATTAATCTCGACGATTTCTACATCGTCGGGATATTTTTCTAGCTAAATCTTTCGTATTCGTTTTTAATTGCTTTTACACTGAATTCGATAAGCTATAAAGAACCCGCTTCGAAATGAAACGTTTAACGAAAATAAATAAGAACAAATTGAACGCTCTATACCGTGTTATCGTTATGCGACTAAAAGTTGATCGGTAATGATTTTTAAACGAGAAGATTTTATCTATTAATAAGTATATTTTAAGGTTTTCATCGATTACATGTTCTCGTATACTTTCTTGATTATATTTACACGTGCCTATCGAAATCATTCGTGTTTAAGTAGATAAGATCGGTTTACTACGGAAATAGTCGTGTTAAAAGGATCGTTATACTCCCGCGCTCCAGTCTTATCGAAGATAAAAACTGAAACTCGAAATTGTTCTCAAAATTTACGATACTTTTTTCTAACAAGCGAATAAATACGATTAGATAAATCATGAGTGAAGGCCCGTGGCAGAGTTGCAGAACGATTATCAAAAGTAGAACGCGTTGGAAGGTCGAGCGACAAAAGTAGAATTGTAGCAAAGCTGGTGCTCGAGGCGAACCGAACCGATGGAATCGAAGATTCGAATCGCTCGTCTATTTTCCGAAGATGACGACGTCGAATATATCATCGAGGTATTTAAATCGCGTCCGAACGCTTTGGAGCGCGGTCGCGCAAAAACGCGTGGACGAGGAAAACTCGTTTCCGGTTCGAGTCGCGTCGCGTGGAAGTTCGATTTAGCCGGTGTCGTTGAATCACTGACAAACTATTCGAGCCGGCTGCCCCGTAGACGCGTAAAGTACAGTTGCTTCCAAAAGTATTCGCCGCATTATTCGCGTATTAAGCGAATTTCGTACGAAATCATCGTACGTTTGCCGCGAAAGTAAAAAATTGGGAAAACTTGGAAAAAATACTGTACGACATAGTGGAAAGCATTAAGTTATTCGTTAAAAATAAATGTTGCCTCGCTCGTTCATTCGCAAGTTTACAATTTTCCCGCGTAGATCCGCTTGACGCGCAAAGCTGTGATTACAGCGAATACGTATTCGGACGAACTGCTGTTACGAACGAAACATCTATATACATATTTAATGTGATAAAAATGCGATAAGAATCTATATACAATTTTTATCATACACAGTCACATAAAACCGCATTTGTATACCACTCAGGTATCGATAGAACGACCATTAATGTTAACAACACCTATCCTACCCTAAATATATTCAGCCAATCTCTTCACTTTATAAAACAGCTACTATACCGCTCTTCTCTGTCAAATTTTCTAATCTGCACACAATTCTCTTTCATTCTTATATTTTTACTTCCTCGGTTACCATTTATTATATTTTCATATCTCACTGTAATAATTTCCTCGTAATTCTCTAATGGGTTAATCCTGTAAAAATAAATGAATATTTAATTGTTTCTATGTATCGAGTTCGTTTTAAATCTAGTTCGTAGAAACACGCATCCATTGTAATCGTAGCCAAAGGCAGCCGGTTACTTTTGAGAGCAACTGTATATGCACGTACACGTATTTAGCACACGGGCGCGTTTAAAAACGGAAAGCGAAGAGCGTTTCATTTTTTAACGAAGAAGGAGCGGCTTCCGTAGGCGCGCGAGGCGTTCTCAATGAAAATGGCTCCGAAGGAAATTGCCAGAGACTCGAGAGCCTGGCGGGCGTCCACTTAAAACGCGATTTAATCAATGCGATTAATCAGCTCGCCTACGGTTTCAGCGGCCCTGGTAATTCCGTCCGTAATTAGAGACAACCAAACCGGCGCGCTTCCATCGCTACAATTATTTACAAGACAAACTGAAACGATTAATATTAAAGGAGAGCACGGTATAATACACTTCTCTTGTTTTCCGTTACCTATTTCGCGTTTCATTCCCTCCCTTTCCTGTACAGGTTCTGATATTCAACCTCCTTAAGGTAAGGGTGGAATATCAAAAAATCCTTCCTTAGTGGATGCCTAAGTTGTAAAAGGAACCCGTTGTCCAAATTCCATGTTTCTAGCTTCGGTAGTTTAGGCTCTGCGATGATGAATCAGTCAGTCGGTTAAGATCTGTCTTTTTATATGTATAGATTTGTACGGTCATTTTTATACGAGTTTTTTTTTTATTTTTCACATAACCCCTGAACAGGTTCGATGGAGAACGATCGCGCCTGGAGACGGCTCGAATCGTACACACGGAACATTTACGATGCGCGTTGAACGGTAAAAATACGAGTCGCGAATAGGTTAAAAATAACTTTCATTTTTGGCAGCGCCCTGCTCGATGCCTCTGATGCTGTTTGGGACCTGGTCGTTTCAATGACACACGGAATGTCACTGCTTGCATTTCAAACGTGCCTACGCTCGAGCGTCTTATACCGTTTCAAAGTTTCGAATTCAATCGTCGACCTTCAATTTCCCCTACAGTTTCGGAGACAAACATTTAACTCGTTGCGCGTTAACTCATCGGTGTTCCCGTAACCCGAGCACCGCCTTATCTTCCAGACTGTTGTAACAGCAAACAGAATCGCTCTCAAAGAGCACAAACCGCGATATCCGAGTCTCTTTTGGGGACGTGTTCTCTTTGAAAGCTTAAGGTCACACATATTGATTTACTCGCATTTCCCTCGCCTTTCGTTACTGACGAAAGACTATAATATCTTTTTCATTTCTATCTTCAAAACGAAACATTGTTCGCGGATTATTTTTCACGACCTCGATAAATCTATCGAGGGTGTATATCGTGTTGTAGTATCGACCTACACTGTACTCTCTTTCTTTCTCAATCTCTGTGCGTTTAATTGGGCTTTGGCTCGTTATTTTAGTAAATAAATAAATAAATAAATTTGTCGAAGAGATGTTATGTGCAATGAAAAGGAACTCGAGTAAATAATTATGTATATTTCGTAAAAATGATAATCTCGGTGAAGTCTACAAGACGGGCGCACAATGGGAACTGACAAAAGTGCAAACGCGACGATAGTGTGTACATTCATACCTGGAAGTATTAACCGCGTCTCGAAACTCTTAGAATACGACATAGTATAAAACAGTCGGAGAAAGGGAATTTATTATTTCCCAATGCCTTCAGTATGCAAAGTTTTCCACGAAGCAATAAATAAATATTGCTTTACCTCGACAAAATTTCTCAAAAATTCGACGGAAAATGCACGACACCGCCGACGTCATCGTTTCGCGGCCATCGCGACGTCGACGACAGTTTCAACCAGGCTAATAGTCGCTCGATGGCCACCGAATCGGAATCGGCGATCAACGCGTTCCCCGATGCGTAACCGTTGACTCGTGCTCGACGCCGATCCCGGCTGGGTTCCCGGCTATTGTGCGAAGAGGAACGGAGCTAAAGATAGCGATACATCCGAGAACGGCCAACCCTCGGTTTTCCAGCCATTGTGCGCCGCTGACCTCAACCGAAATATATACAGGTCCCGATGGACAGGATCGGCCTGAATTTCTGTTTCCGTTTCCGCTCGTTTCCCCTCGCACGTTGGGAATGGTCGCGATTAAAACGAGACCATGGCCAATATTTCTTTGTGCAGTCAACTTGTTTTAGTAACTTAACTTCTTAAAAGATGGATTTGTTAACACATTGCGTACGGGTGACGAGATATCTCGTCTTTCTTATTTCGTCGTTCGGGGCCGGTGACGAGATATCTCGTCCTTCATATAGCGCTGCTAGAGGCCGTTGGCAAAATATCGCACAATTCCTACGTGATAGTCAAGGGCAATTTTTGGTAATTTGTATTGCGAGATAATTATTTGAAAGCCTGAAATCTGGATAACGATAAAACAATTAACAATATTACAGAAATATTGCGGACAGAAATATTGCGAAACTCGCTACGTTTGCAAGCTTTGCGGTACTCCACTTGTTGTTGAAAATGAATATTTCACTTAACTATGATTTTTAACTACTAACAAATCATCGTTAATTTAAAAATATGCGACGTAAAAACAATACGGTTATTGGGTACGGTTAGCAATAAAATGTCTGATCCGCAACATTTTAAAGGCAGAAGAAAAAAGATTTCGATATAATTTTAATTCTTCTTTTTCTTGAAATATTTAATTCTTTGATTTATAAATTGGAACTAAATACGAAAGGTTTCGCTTTCTTGGAAAGTTTTTTTATAAGTACTTAATTTTTCGACATCCCAATATGTATTTTTGTTTGCTCGGGTAGATCAAAGATACGCCTGATAATACGTACTAGAGTGCTGTTACTATTTTCGTATTTTCGATACCGTGATTCAGCAGGTTATAAGGAAGGTTTCACGAAAATGTGTGCGGTTTCGTTTAGAGAAACGAGGCTAACCTCGAAATCTTACCCAGTAACGATCTGAAGGTAATTCAGTGACGCTTTTACGTTTCTTCCTCCTTGTTGAGCTGGTTAACGTTAGCGCCTCCGCTATACAAAATCTTTGCTCGAAATAACACGAGGCTATTTGTATAGTAACCTTTGAGTTTGTACGGTTTAATAATTAACCGTGCACGTTTTTACAGCATAGACCGTCAGTGCAGTCCTTATTATCCCTAGTGGACGAATAAAAAGGTGGCACAGCTGGAGATCGAATGGTACGAAGCTAGTTTCTTGCAGAGCTACATTAATGTTTATCGTTGTGTCGGATTTATATGTATATCATTTTTTCATTCTTTTTAAAGCAAAAGATTGCGAATAGCAAATCTATGTTAAACTGAATTAAATTAGTCATCTTCGGATAATCGTAACTCAAATTCTTATGGAATTTGCTTTGCTAGCTTTCCACGATCTGCTCGTCGTTTTTCATCGTTCTTGGTAAAAAGAGCACGAGTCACGGTACTTCGCTATGGGTGGCAGCATGAGGGGGAATAATAGTTGCTTCGCGTAAAATACTTTTTTCTACTTCTTTACATTTTCTGCCGCTGATGCTTTCCAAACGACCGATTCGACCACTGTTTAACCGAGGAACAAAAAATCTTTTTACGTTGCTGGATAAAACGGATACAATCGATTGTAAAAAATGTCGGGGAGCCGATGTTACTTCAATCTTTTCGTTGCTCGAGCGAGTATACGGCGAAAATTGTATCGAAATCGGTGTACGGTTATGTTAAGAGGTTAGAACTTTCATTTCGCAATCGCGATCTCTACGCCACCTGAATATTTGCATGACCAACCTGTGGCGGCCTGTAAACGTGTACGGTCGCCTACCTGCGAGGGAAATCCTCGACGAGGAGAAGGCACCTGTAAAAGAGGCCTGCACGCGAATGGCCGAACATCCAGATTGCCAAAAAGGGTCAAAGCTAGTTATGCATTCCCCTCTCCTCCTCAGGATTTCCCTCGCGGAAGAGAAACAAAAAATTCGCTGGCAAGGCTCTCAAAAACGAAGGGCCAGACAGTTTCGATCGAGAACGCGGTGAGATTCTTGAAGAGACTAAAGACCTTATTGGAAATGGGGTTTAATATTACTAAATGAAACAAATTTTTATTTAAAATACTCTAATTTAATATAGTATATAACACGAGGAAGGTGCAATTCTGACCGGACCTCACGAGCTTTGTCATGAGACTAGCAAACGCAGTGGTCGAAATTCCTACAACCCCGTCCGGATCCTTTAGCCCCTTTGTTCTGTACCTTAACGTTTTCTTACTTTTTAAATTGCCAAATATGGCTTAGGTTCTTCGAAGAAACCCTTCAGAAAATACATTAAGAGAAAGCTGGTTTTCGATTAATTTTTTTTTTATAATATTCTTGTATTCAATTTATAGGGAATGCATAACTGAAGATTAGGATGGTCATCAGCGTACCAACCATTTATTGCCGGCACCGTACTAAGTCGTCGGGCGGGCAAACCGAAGTAGTCCCGGGGTTTTTTTCCGATTTCCCCCGGTTTCCTTGTTTTATAGTTTTATGTTTTTGTATTGTATAGTTGAGCGATAGCCAAAAACCGGACACCCGACGGTAGTTAGCAGCTTACCGTCTTGACGCGCATTTCTGCGGTTTTCATCGGATAATCGAAATTATTTCTGAGAGATATTTTGTTTTTCCAACTGGTAATAAATAATAAATAAATGTTAGTACTAGTGTTTTAATGCCAGTTCGCAAACACATCCCCAAATCTTAAAAATTTCTAACGGATCTGTTAAGCCGTTCTCGTAGACGCCACACTTATTTCTTTCGCGTGTATCACCTCAAAAACCTATACCTATTTCGAGTACCTATTTTACAAGCGTTTGCAATTCGAACAGCGATCGATGGTTAAGCGCGATTTCCGAGATTCGGTGTGGGAGCGATAAAGTTGTCGCGTTAGGCGGTTTATCGAGCGCGTTGATAGCGAGTTTTGCAGCTCGAGTTGGCCGCAAAAATTTCACCGTTGCTCCAAAAACGTGCGCGAGAACAGAAGCGTGTCTTCGCTTTCTTTCACGTGTGCATACTGCGCTGTTCGATCTCTAGGGTGGGGGGAGAGGTGCAGAACAGTCGGGGGAGGTTGAAAAAGAGGTGAGTGCAACACGCCCTTTTGTGGCCGTTACTCCATCTTTGGCCGCTGTTAACGCTCTGCTTAGAAAGTTGCCTAAGAATCATCTCCTAAGCCAGCCGAACACATTATGCAAATTTCTGTGCGAACTCGAATTTTTATAAGTACAACTAGAAAAGTAGAACCTGAATAGAGATGTACGCGAACGCATTCTAGCGTAGTTTTGCATGTCGCGCTGTATCTCGTGCTCCTTTTGCACGTATTAAATTTCTTATAGATGCATACGAATTCGTAGTCTTGGAATAGATAAACAGTCGGTCAGTTTGTCTCCCGTTGCAGTAGGATCTAACCGTTTATTTGAACGTTTGTCGGAAAACAAGGTAGTTTGGATAGCTAAACGGCTCTGATAATAAAGGTTCGCTGACTATCTCCTGCACCTGTTAGTTCTGACAATACAGTGAGCCTAACGTTCGGAAAATTGAGGTTGATTGTGCCGATTTTGTTCAACTATTTCTACTTGATCTGAAAAAAGAAAATTCACTTTGGATCGGTCCGGTTGTTAAGTACAAAATTGTTGAAAACCTCGGAAACATAGCAATTTTGAAGCGTTTGGTGTACGCGTATGTATTAGCTGGTTGCGTATGAAACGGCAATGACGAATTTCGTTTCGTATCTTACAAATCCGTCAAAAAACGTTCACGTGACAGCGCACGTCAGTTTCTCCAACTGATAAACGATCTCGTTTACGAGCGGATCACGTAGAAAGAATATTTATTGGCCCGTGTCGCTTTTCTCGGCGAGACGTTACGCAATGCGCGCGTGTACCCTCGAACGGTGCGCGTAATTTTCTCTTTTCGGCAATCCGTGCCGTGACAAAGCAACGTACGGATGACGAGAGGACGTGAATACACGTCGAGGTTTCACGTGTTCTCCCATGGATCGAATGCTAATAGGGGTCGTCGCACCCGATCAGCAAATTCGCGAACGTTGCTTCGCTTATGGTACTTCCTAATGCGAGAAGCGTCTATCAATGTCAGACACGAGACAAACAACTGAGCTGCGGATTTTTACGAGAAACTGTTCTTTCATGAGCACGCCTCAAGAGAAACAGAGCTTTTTACACCTTTACGTATTTATATTTCCCATAAACGTATAAAAAGTTCGCAGCCTGCGTCGATAGCAATTCGCTTCAACTTAAAGCTGCGATCCTCCGCAAGAGGATTGATTTTCGTCGAATCCAATTTAGCTTCCAGTAGAAATATAACAAAGCATTAAAGAAGGAAGAATAAAAAGAATAAACACTCAAGATATCGATGATTCTTTGGTCGACGAGATACGTAACAATCTCTCATTCCCCGCGTCAACATGTGCATCTAAAACGTGGCGATCGTTGAGCAGAAGCGCACGTCCATCTCGAATACCGAATTACATCGTGAAGATCGACACGCACGATCTGGCACGATAAAAATCAGTGTCAGTTTTCGAATTGTAGCTCGCAGAGCGAGGCGACAGCGCAGAATCCGGACTCGATGGATCGTGACGCGATCGTATGCATTTCGCGGGATACGGTCACCTTCGATGTCCGGCTGGGGTTACGTATCGAGGCTCGTTTCGCACGGTGTGCACGCAACAGAGGAGACCCGGTCCAGGAAGGTGTGACGACGGTCAGCCGTTGAGAGAGCGGACCCGAGGCGAGTCGTGCTTCGCGAGCGACCCGGAAGAGAGGCGAAGATCGCTGTTGGATCCCGTAGCGGGTGCATCGTGAAAGCGAAAGTCTCTCCCAGAGAGAGAGAGCGCGAGAGAGAGAGAGAGAAGGAGAGCGTTTTACGGCGAGTGTCAGTGAGTGAGCGCCATACTGGAAGAGAAAAAGAGCCAGAGAGAGGAAGTTTCGGTGGTAGGCAACGCGGAGCGGATCCATCACCGGTGCTGGGAGATAGAGAAATCGATCGGAGAGAAGGAGTCGAGGGAACCACGAGAACTCCAGACACCGAGAGCCCATCATCATGACCGAGAGGTCGTCTTCTTTTCCTCGGTTTCGTCGCGCAGAAACCCCCCGTCGCTCGTTACGACTCTCTGCGCGAGCTCTCGCGTGGGACTAGACGGGACTTCCGGTTTCCAAACGGCTGATCTCCGTCGAGAAATCGCAGGGGAACCCGGATCGCTCGCGGAGTTGATATGGAAATGGGAATTGTTGCGCGTCCAGTGAGAAAGAATCGAGAGAAGAGCCGCGGCCGCGCTGTTTGTTTTCGACTGCGAGATCGTCTCTCGGCCGCGTAATTGCTCCAACCTTAATTGTCGCCGTTGCGACAGTTTCTGCTCTTTCTTCTTCGTTCTGTCGCGATAAAATCGGATTTCGCCCGATCGCGTGGAGAAACGCGCGGAATGTAGGAACCGTCGCGACAAGAAATGATGCAAACAAAAGAGATTCCACGATAACTTGAAATCCCCTATTTTTCGTTTTACTTTAACTTACGTTAATATCGCACCAAACGATAAAACTTTTTCTTGCGAATAAGATACGTTGTAACTAGAAATTTATCATATAATAATCGTAATTGCTATCGTTGAACTGTGACCAATCGAAGCAAAGATAACATAATTCTGTTCATTATTGTAATAAGTACAATGCGCAATCTGTTTACAGGTTCGTGTTGTTCAAACGGCACTACGACAAGTACGTTGCTCTTGCGGCCAAATACGAGGAAGCCAAAGGTGTCGCTTATTATCTGGAAGAACGTTATCACGAAGTGAAGGTACGTAAACAAAAAAGTATTAATTCGATCGATGATACTCTATCGCGTCGGTGTCGAAAACATTGAAAGAGCTCTCGAACAACGATGAGCTAATCGTTATTATTATTACACGATACGATTGTAAATACAAAATATAGGCTTTAGATAATGGAAAAGAGCTGTGGAACTGAACAAATTCAACGTACTTTAGATACTCCAAGTTTTCCGTATTTTTCGTTTCGACTAATCTCTTTGTGCAACCGATTGCCTGTTAGAATATTGTAAAAAGAGCATAAATCGTGATGATTTATTTGCTCTAGTCTCCTCTTCGCTCCGCGTACAGGACACACCTTCCTACGTTTGAAATACTCTTCCTTCGTACGTATAAACTACTCCCGTAAACTCAATTTATATTATCATCCGTTCAGACGAAAATATTATTAAACGACATCGCATCAGCCAAAATGTTCTCGATAATGTCTGATGGTGTTTGCGCTGCAACGCTATGTAAAGAAAAGATCTGCGTCATGTATTCGTTGAAAACGGAACACGTTTGAACGGATAATATAAATTGATCTTTATTCCCTCGAATGCAGATTCTTTATGCATCCTTTGAACAGCTCGACCGAAAGAGCTTCCTGAAATGTGTGCTAATTGACACGGCCATTGCTAGAAAATTCTGTATTCCGGAAGCGTCGAACAGATCTCGGGGGGGGGGGGGTCCTTCCTGACCTGCAACACCCAAGAGTAAAGGACCACTGCTCGACGCTCTCTCTTTCTCGCTCACACATGCACACGCATCCGCTCTAATTGCTCACTCACTCACTCACTCACTTACGCACATACATACACAACAGTATGTTTTCGTTTATCAATAAATTGTGAACGATGGTTGCCACTGTACACGTCTTTCCGCCACAAAATTTATATAGAAAAAATACTGTACCCCGATCACGAGGATCGAAAAGATATTTATCCTGACCGTGCACTGACTGTAATTTTTTTACATATGGTGGAATATTGTAACCGGCAGGCTAACGCGGGGTGTGGAGATCAAACCTCAGACATGGGAGACTTGTAAATGGCGCAACGCCAGGAAGCCAGAAAAAAGTGGTCGATCGTCGTTTCCCGTATCGCGTAAAGGAGGCGTGTAGCGTAATTTTTGCGTTAGTGTTTCGTAAACCAGAATCAGATCCGACTCGGGTTACCGAATAGGTTCGCAACCATTCGGATTATTGGATTGCAGCCTAAGCCTGTGCGAGACTCTTCCAGCGGATTTTCATTAGACTCCGAATCTCATGGAAAATATTGCCTCGTAATATTTGATATCCGTTGCGAAAAAAATTCCGAACACAATATTTATCAGAAAAATGATTGGACGATAAACTATTGCATTCGTTCCATAAGATCTATCTACTTCGTAATTTTATAGTAATCCAAAAACCTTAATAGTTTACAAAAATATGAGATTAAAAGTGTGTAGCAACTCATTAACAGACACGTACTCGACGATTCAAATTCTACGTACGTAGGTACCTATCAGTTTGGATCGGTGATCGTAATCGATAACGGAAGTGGATATATATGAACCACAGGAAATGGACGTTTGTTATTCGTTACTCTGAATTTGAAAAGTCTAGGTGATCGTCGGAAGAAATATTGTGTACGTCGTTGATGTTATCGATAATTTTAATCGAAAATAAACGTGGCTCAGAATTCGTAACTCGCGGCGATTATTAAACGAGGGGCACTGCAAACGAGACATTACCCCTAAAATGTGCAGCAAGAACCGCTACCATAAATAATATACAATATATACAGTAGTGGACAAAAATTTAAAAGGGGCGAAAGAAAATAAGTAAAGTAATTAATAAGAGATAACGGTATGAATGAAATTTGTATTCTATGCTAATCAATAAATAGTGTTCTACCACAGTGACAATAAAAATGAATAGATAAACGGTATTTGCAAACCATAAAATGATGTTTTACATTGTCCTCTCTCGTCTTAAACTTTTCTTCGCTACTCTACGTACACGTATAAACTTGTGTAAACGCTACGGTAACGGCGTGTAGAATTCTCGAGACGATTGCAACAAAGATATCTAAAGTCCTTCCGCGATCTTGTTAGTCTGCTCGACGAGGGTATCCGAGGGGGCTTAGGGAAGCTTACGGCCGCGAGTGAAATCAACTTGCTCTCGCCTGTTGCAATCGTTATCCGGCAAAAATGTGCCGGAGAGAAAACGGGCTCCTTGTACGGGTTATTTATTATCTAAAAAAAATATGTGCCGATAAGATGCCACTCCCGTCGTCGGCCGAAGAAAAAACTTTCGAACGAGAAAAGATGCGATCCCGGGTGGGTTGCCAGCTGCTTTGCCGAGAGTTTCATTAAAATTACACGCTTGGATGCAGATGCGAAAAATCAATTTTAGTGAAAACGCTACCAAACGCATTCGAGTGAAATTACTTGTATAAAATATTCAGGACTCGGCCAAGGTAGTCGATTACAAAGCAGTCGATAAAATTTTGTTGCTGTTAAATATTTTGAAAGCATTCTTTAACACTAGAATTACCAGAGGTAAATTTCACTGTGGTAAAGCTTTCAAAATTTGCTATGATTTTCTTCAGAAGGTATGGATAAAAATTTGTTTTCTATGTATTCGGTATTTTTTCGTGTAATTTTCAATTCGTTCTCTTAGATGCAAATAAGTACACTGTAATTGTCGGTAGTTTTTGTGTTAAAAATAGACCATGGAAACCGTCTCAGTTTGTAATAGAGAAAGCATTCTATGTCATTCTGAACATAATTTCTTTTTTTTTCTTCAAGCCAGAATACGTTTTTCAATTACGTTTTAAACGTTTCTACAGCTGGAAAATAAGAGGAATTATATTAGATTATTATAAAAGAAATAGTAACCAAAGATTAACGAACGTTAGGGAAGAAAGGAACAGAAATAGGTGGTTTACATTCTTAACTGTATTGTAAGAGGATAAAATTATGTTAATGCCAAGTTTGTACAGAAATAAAATCTGGGTGGCTCTGGCCCTTTCTAAATTTATGCAGCTTATTATAGTACTTAAAGCCACGAAGAATAGAGTAGAGCATTTGGGAAGGGACTGACCTCCTCGATGGCTCCTCGAGCTCTTTACAACACCTAACCGTAAAATTCAGCTTGTAAAAACAAATACCTTAAACACGAAGGTAGCCGGTATTTCCAGGTAGTTCAATGGTTCATCGTAAAATGTAGGAATGTTTCTAACAAAGAAATCTTTCTGCTATTGTCGTGATTTCAAGAGGGGAACACACTGAACGCGTTTCATTCTTTACACGTTCTCGATTCTCCTTGAATGGCCGATTCCATTCAGCCACCGCAACCGTAAGAGACCTTGACAGACAACAGTTCCCATGTCGAGTGTTCGTGATGTTTGTTTAGGACTTTCGCACACTGTTTACAAAGAAATTCGATAGCAGCCAACCATCGAACATCGCTGACTTTCTCGTTGAAAAACAGGGGGAAGGGTGGAGGAAAACGGGACAGCTTCAGGTTTCCCAGTGCTCCAGATTTATTCCTCCTCCAAGTACTGCACGTATCGACATCCGATTAACCCTTAGCCGTAACGAGGCACTTAACCGGTACAGCGACGAGATTTAATTCGACTTCGAAGATTCGACCTCGATCGAAAGAAGCGAACGGAATGTAGGCTTCGACCAACCAAATATGTGGCTGCAATCGTGCCGCGTTCTCTAGAAAAACTTGCCAAGAAACGATAAACCCACCTGGCGTCAGTATTATACCGTGTTCCCAGCGCACAGCCCAAGAAAATATATAGTACCTACGCGCAGGCCGTTTCGTGTCACCGTTGTAAATTCAAGGATTATAAACGAATCAGCCCATAAAATCTTGCTGTGAAGCAGGAAGAGGTAGCGGTAGTTAGAAAAGAAAGTAAAAGGAAAACGAGAAACGAAGAGGAGGAGGAGGAAAGCTAACTGCGAAGCCTTTGGGAGGAAAGAGGTCTAGGAAAGAGCAGAGGAGGCGGTCGGAAGGTCGTACTGTTCGATCTCAGCCGTGGGCATCGGTTTCCCCTTGGCCTTCCAATGGATGCGCGACCACTTGTACGTCTGCTTGTCCACTGGCCACCGCAGGATTTACCGTGACCACCGTGTATGCGAGCAAAAACCGCAGAAACGAAACCGAGTAACGCGAACGGTAACAGAATAAAGAGATGAAAGAGGGTTAGGTAAAAAATCCGGGACGGAAGGGGCAAAGAAACGGCCACGTTTCGTTTCTCACTTTTCCATTTGCGGTTTTGTATCTTGCGTTTCGACTTGTCTCCCTGGCCCCCATCCGTGTCCCCCCTCCCACCGTTGTTTGCCTCCTTTTTTTCCTTCCGACTTTCTTCGGTAGCCTTCTAACCATTGGCTTTTCCGCCGTCCCGTCTCTCCTCGTTTCGCCGGGACAGAAGTCGCGAAATGAGCTGCTGCTCTAGGCTCGCCTAATGCCGTTCATCAACCTCGCTGGTCTAGCTTTACTCACCTAGCCTGACCTACAATCTGGCATTCATCGCGAATTGCTGGATGTGCCGCGGTGCGGCGCACGAATCAGTCGCTTCGCGAAGAGAGGGGATCGTGCGTCATCCTTATGGCTCGTCAGCGAATGCCAACAACGCTTACCGGCCGAACTAGCAAACTTGAAACGCTCGAGGACAAGTATTGCTCGTTTGCATGCGGACACGCGTGGCCAATCGATGATTTATAACTTGATTAATCACGCTTATGTAATCGATGAACGATCAAGCCGTTCACGAATGGAACCGGTCGATCGCTGATGAAATACTGAGAACGAAGATAGATTCGCCAACGCGCACACGGTCTATGTACTACCGCGTACGTTCTATAAATACGTTTGCTCGCGACCTTTCCTCGCGGTTCTTAACGCTAAAAGGTCCGACTCGAAATATTTTTTCGCGGTGCCGTGTACCTTTTATGCACAGAGCGCGATACATTTGAATTCATGTTTCAAATTGTAAAATTGATTCGGTAATAATGATGATAATTGATGGTGTTTGCATGCAACCAACTGCGGACTCACAACTCGAAGGTATTCAAAAGTAATGGCCATGAAATCAGATGCAGTGCTCAGAAGTGTTCTATTCCATTCTCTTTTTTAATTACACCTATTATCTCCGTTTACGCTTCCCTGCGGATCCATTCGCATCCGTTCTCAGGTTGACAGCCACTGCTATTAGAACCCGTTTCATTCATAACCCCCTCCAACGTTATTCTTCTTCAGCGTTGAAGTTAAACTTTCGAGATAACTCATCATCCGACTGATTTCAACGTAAACGAACATTGTCGAAGGAAACTAAAAACGGAGTTACCCGTTGAAATAGGTTTAAGTAGTTTTTGATCGAATTTTTTTACTTGTTTCAGGCCGAAAGGGATAAATTGGAGGAGACTCGACGGTCGTTGGAGAAGCGGCTAGAGGGCTGCGAGGCAGAACTCCGTAGTAAGGAGGACGAATTGTTTCTGCAACTGGAACGAAGCCTTCGTCTGGAAGAAGAGGTGGAGAGAGCTAAAAACGAACGAGACAGCTGCATAGCAGCCAGAGATCGGTTGGAGAGGCAACGCGAGGTAGCTTTGCGTCGACTGCAGATGCAGCTCACGCAAAACGAGATTACCAGGCAAACTCTTGAACGAGCACGCCAGGACGTCGTCAGGCAGGCTACTGTTATTCGTGCCGAGCGCGATGCTCTTGAGAGAGAGGTGAAAATAATTGAACCATCGTGAACTTGTTTCGATAAAAATGATCTTAATAGGTTTACCTCTATGATGTATGTGGTTATAGATAATCGACATTTTACTTATTAGTAGGGCCATAGTGGTAAGCTAAAATCGACATTCTCGAAATCGATTACAGTATTACGATCAAATAAACTGTCATTGATAAGATACATATTATATGAATACGCGCTCTATAATATATCGTGCTTAAGCAAATAAAAGTAATTATAAAACTATAAGTAAAGTCATACAGAACTCGCTATATCGTATAATCATCGCCCTGTTTTGTATCTTTAGAATGAAGTTTTAAAAGAGAAGCTGCGCGTGGAACAAGGAGAACTGGGAGAGGAAAGACGTAGACGAGAGGAAGGTGTCGCAGCACTGACTCGAGAAACGATCACGCTAAGACACGCAGCGAGACACCTTCGTGCAGCAACTCTTCATGCCACGTCCTGCCGCCGTCGTCGACGGTGTTCCGTCTGTTTGTATGCGAGACGCACTTTTTCCGAGATCGATGATTATCGTGACGAGTAAGCGAATCACTCCCATGAAATACATGAACGCATACAATTATCATACTAGCCAGAATTGGACAAATTAATTTGTGTATCGCTTGCAAACGTTTCAGTGGAAATCTTTTCAAGTGCCTTCAAGCGCCGCTGCAGGATCTACGTACCTGGTTGCGACCTAGCACTACGTCCGCGACACCGACATCGCATGGACAGAGGACCAGTTCACCGTTGGCCGATCGTGAAATAAGTTTCATCGACGACTCCAGTGTCGACAGCAGTGCTGGTGGAAGCAATGGCAGCAGTAGTAGTACAAGCAGTAGTAACAGTGCCTCGGACGACGAAGCATATCCAAGTACTCCTGTTGCTGAAATGTCGCTTTCATCGGCTAATTCAACCGCTCCACCTACAGCTAGAGCCTTTTCATCCGATTCAGGGTGTGTGTTAATATTTCATCGAGTCAGTGGCCAATGCCAATCCAGCAAGATGTAACAGAACATTATTCATAATTAATTTTGATGTTCTTCAGATTTTCTTCGGAAATCGGAGATCGAAGATCACGATGTTATGAAAATGGGGGTAGTAGCACCAGCAGCAGCAGTGGTAAGAGCAGGAAAATCAGCGAGTCGCTTAGTTGCAGCGAACCGGACGAACATACCACGACAGGATTCACTCGTTCGAGGTGGACTTCCTCGTTCCGCAAATTGCTCGGACGAAAACCGAAAACCAAGTCCACGCCCGATCGCTCCTCGTGAAGAAACAAAGACTGAGAGAAGCACACCAAGGCATTGTGCATGAAACACGTAGTGCGAAATCACCGTGAAATTTAGTGCTCCCGCCCTTTTTCAGCTGCGTCGTTGATCCATCGAAATTATTCGTTCAATCGGTAAAACATTCCAAACGAATCCGTTTCTACAGATAGAAAGCAATTCGATACTGCCAGCATATTAACATTAATGCATCATAGATTCCTTTTTACGAATAACATCGAATTAAAGACGCGTTAACGACCACAAGTTTCCAGTTATATTAATATAGAAACTTATCCTCGCAAATGATCATTACGATCATTTTACTAGTAGTTTACGTTTCCACTTCCAAAACTCCTTTGCTGATTTTTCGACTATTAAAACCTGACACACTATGTAGGAATTGAAGTAATTATTATTGCGAACGATCGATCAAATTAGTAAACTAAGTATGTATGAAGTTAGTTAAAAAAATGTATGTTACTGATTATCAGAGTCTGATTCAAAATTTATAAACATCTTGCTTTTAATCGGATGATAGAACTGTTACTGTTAGAATAATTGTTGTCCTTCTAGCCAAAGATCGATATAAAGTAGTACTTTATATATATGAATATAAATATATGTATACACATATGAAAATTTGTTGATCGATCGCAGTTTGATTTGTTAGATCGTAGAACTACAAATGTTAAAATTTGCAATTCATTTTAGCACTTAATGAAATACTGAAAACGTTTGTAGTGAAATACTATTCATGAATTTAAATGTTTTTATATACAATGGTATAGATGTACATCAAATCCGAACAAGTGATGTTAACTCGAATAACAAGTTTCTTTTGCAAATATCGTATAGCGTAATGCATATGTGAAAGAAAAATTTGATTCAATTTCATCAGTACCAACCTATACAAAAAAAGCCGATTTACATACACTTATAAGTGTAGCTAATAATATATCATTAATTGTTAAACACGTGACTACTTTACATTTAAAATTCTTATCTAAATTCTTAGAGTTTCACATTTCATATCATTATCAATTTAGTTACTAGGAAAATAATCCAATTATAACTCTTGCTGGGTTCCTTTATAAATTATGTTCATAAGAAGTTATTAAATATTTTCTATATATTTTTATATTTTATTTATGATTTTCAATAATTTTTATGAATTTACAAAACAGAAAAAGGTTATCTGAACCAGTCGATGCAAAAATCAAGGAAATTTAAGAAGTATAAAGAACATATGTGTAATCTAAAAATACTGAAAACATCAATAATTATCAAAAAAAGCTTTGTTTACAATTTTGTAATTTATCAAACAAGTTCCTAAATTTTTGCATTAATAAATGACTAATTTTAATCGATCTGGATCGTGTTTAAATCTTTACCACCAACAAAGTTATTTGTTAATCAAGGACTATTATGCGTAAATAAATAAGAAACAGAAATAGAAAATTTTTTAAAAATTGTTTGTTTAATAAATTAATTGTGTAACTGGCAAAATTATCTTACTTGTACATTTGTTGTGATATTAAATATTTTTTTCTTATTTTTTCTCCAGCTTTCCTAAAAGAAACATAAATTAAAGATCTACAAAACAATCTTTTTTTCATTTACATGTTAAAAATAGAGGTGTTTGGGGTCCCGAAAGTGTTCCGGTTTCCCAAGAATATTTGGAATTCACGAAAATGTTCGAATTTCCCGAAAATCATCGTGATTTTTGATGATGTACCAAATCTTTTATGGTCATACCGATATAGGCTACGGCCATATTCAATAAAACACCACCCATTTTCGAATCCTGACATTTAAAGAAATCCCAAATGTTCAAAGGGATCCCGAAAATCATTCCCTTCTCGATTTGGCCCCGTCCACCTCTAATATTAAAATTATAATAAAACTTTCCATAAATCAACTTTCTTTTTAAGAACTAGGTACTTAATATGTGGCTTAATTCATTTTTTACATGGTGCTATGCGAAGGATATGAATCTCCTGATAATACATACTTCTCAGTATCTTCTGTAGATTCCCCCACCTTTGTTCTGCTGATACGTACATATTTATGTATATAAATCCAAGGACTATAAAGATCGGTGTAACGGAACTCACTAGTTGAATTTCAGCGCTTTATGTCAGTTGGTTATGGAACGTTAACAACTAACGTACGTAAGTACTTTAACTGCAACAGGTATGTGTATGACGTAATTGAAAATAACTCAGTATACAGTACGCTCAAAATAGAGAAAAATAAATCTATTTTTTACACAAAAGAATTAATTGTTTAGGACACTGAAACATATAACTGTTAAATATATAAATTAACTATCATAGTTTTATTGAATCAAATGTATAAAATATGTACAAAATTGAAAAGGATGTTAAATTGTTTATTTTTAATATATGTTAACTACTACACCATACAAATGTACACTCAGTCCCCGTTTAAAACGATAATTGCTTTTTATGAAAGTGTGCTATATGAAATCGTGTTATATGGGACTTAAGGATTGCTGATTGTAAGAGCAAAAAACAAAAGTATATTTCAAGAATTAATAGAACTACACATATACCAAATTCATTATGTTTGGGTCACTGTTAAAAGAAATATTTTCATAATTCGTTTCTTCGTTGCTGCTTCCCAAAGACAAACACCAGGAGTTGTCCGCGTATTTAACTGTGTAATGGCGAACTTGCGTTGTAAAAGTATCGTATTTTAGCAAAGGTTTCCACAGCTTTTTAACCGTGTTACAGTGAAATCGTGCTGTAGAAGTACCGCGTTATACAAAAGTTAACTGTGATCTCCATTTTGTCTCTTCTAAAACACTTTACGTAAGTAATCACTTTGAACAGTTGGTACTACGCGTATCTTGAATTACTGCACGTATTTAATTATTATGAATTATAGCTTAAAATGCAAATGCGCATGTGACGTATAAAGTTTCACTTTCTGACGTCACGTTGTAACAGATTATTGTTTCTGAAAGATCACTTTCAGTTATGATTAAATAACTTTTTATATTCATAGTGAAAATAATATAACTTTATTGATATTATTAAATTATAAATAATATTAACAATTATAGTATATAATAAATTAAACAATACTGATAAGATTAATATTAGATTATAATGAAAAGATAAGATTGTATATACAGTTTAACACAGCTTAACATTATGAAGCAACTTGAAATACTATATTGTGCAATACCCAACCAACGTACTGTAACTTTAAAATTCACATAAATAAATTTGAATTTACACTTACACACAGAATTAGTGTATGACTTGTGATTGACAGTGTTCGCTATAGAACGAATATTCGTTGAAATTTCTTGATGCAGAAATTGAAGTTTGTTTTTCCTTATAGTATCAGTTTATAAATACCATCGTGGACTCGGGTAACTCAATCACGCATGTGGTGTACTCATTGCGTTGGTGATTAGGAATGAAATAAAATACAGTCAGAAACCACATGCGTTACAGAAGTAGCATTGTTTTCTTAGGAACGAGTACGATAAGAGGGTCCCTTCATATAGTGAAATTTTTAAATTAAAATGAAAAAAGACATATAATTAAGAGTTACGTATACGTATGAAAAATCAAATAAAAATAAAAAAAAGGTTTACTAATATTGTCATGCTCAATTATTTTGTGACGTTTCGGAAGTTCCGTAGAATAAAAAGTAAAAAATTAGTACTGCATAAAAATTTTTTAAAATATTAACTAAACGTGTTATGATGACTGAAAAAAATAGCATATATATATATATAAAAATATTGAATTTTTGTCAAACATCATCTATATGAAAAGGATAGCAAAGAAAGTGATAAAATACTTTCACGATAAATACGGAACACCCTAAATTATTTAGTCCCTATAGGGTGGGTTTATAAAGTACACTGTTATAGTGTTTCTATTACCCATCTTGCAGCAAAACGATGCTCGTGTGTGCTGAGTTGCTTAGATTTGCACTATCACAACTAATACGTTAATAAACACTGAGTGCACTCTTTCTGCGGTTTATAAATTTTAAACAAAGATTGTATGTTTTAATCGATTGACAATAGTGTTTCGTTTCCTAGAAAACTCTGATTTACGATAACTTAAATGCTAGAGCAATTTTCTTACGTTTTTAAGACTATATAGAAACATGTTTTCAAGATAATTAGTCACCTTTTATCAGTTTCTTTATCTCATGCTCCTTGTATGACTCAGGCTATGAATTTCTTGAAATAGCATTTTTTTGTTTATTTCAATCGATTTAACTAAAGTATTCGGAAACTTTATCTAACTTTTATAACCTACGATTGGTTTATTTTTAGGGACATATTTGCTAAAAACGAAAGATTTTGTTATTTATATAGTTTACTTACGTTCGAATTACTTGAACTCATCTTCAAGCACTTATCTTTTCATTCCTCCATCGTTACATAATAATTTAATTATGACATCTATTCTATTCACTATGTAATTCCGCTAAACTCATGTCTTTCAATATAAAAATTGTAGTGATGTAACAAGCGTTTGTAAAACACATGAAAACGTTAGAAATTATCAGTAGTAAAAGATAAATATGAAATAACTTTTTCTACATTTATCAAATATCATATTGACGTAGATAATTTTTCCTTCAATATCAGCAGAATCAACTGATATAAATAGAACTTAATGTTACAATATCTGTCAGATGTCAACATAGATCACATTTTCATACTTGCTAACTGAAATGCAAGTTGAATTTACTTTTTATGAAAGAAATCATTCTCCTAAACAATATATATTTTTATTACATTCATAGTAATTGTATGCTAAATTATAAAAATTGAAGTTAGCTACGTGTTTTCAGATTGAAATTTAAATATCAAGATGGAGAAAGGTATGCCACCACCACCACCACCTGGTTTTGGTCCACCACCACCACCCCCTGGTTTCGGTCCACCACCGCCACCACCGCCACCATATCATCAAACACAACCACAACCGCGTATGTAAAAAACATATGCACTGAAATAATAAAAGTGCAATGACCTTTAAATGGTAATTGGTATTTACGACCGGTGGCGGGAAGCCAAGGAAATATAAAGACGCATAAAGTGAATCAATAAAACCTTAGAAAATCCATCAGAATTTACCGTTTGACTATAATACGTACTTTTTGGTAATATTTGTTAAATACTTCGTCATATTCTTTAACAAAACGACTGTTTTTAAAGATTAGTACTTCATATTATATTACTTAGTTTATGTTCGAATTATACTTGTTCTGCTTTATACATAATTTCGATATAACTAACAAATAAATATTTTAAAATTTAATAAATCAATGTGCATTCTATATTGAACATAAATATATGATTATCTTTTACCATCCACCTTGAATGTTTGCAGAAGTTGTAGTCGTAACATCTTCACTATATGGCTCCGAACCACAGCGCCTAACATGTCCGTACTGTAATCAGGATATCATGACTGAAGTCGAAACTGCATCAAATTTAAAAACCCATTTATTTGCTTTACTACTTTGTGTTTTTGGGTAATTGTATAAAACACGATTATAACAAAATTTGCGAAATTATTAATGGTTATGTTAAAAAGGGCTCTAATTATATTTATAATTATTTCTAGACTCTGGTGTTGTGCTCCATGTCCGTATTGTATAGACAGCTGTTTGGTAAAGAAACACTACTGCCCTTCATGTAAGAGATATTTAGGAGAAGGAAGTAATTAGTTTTATAAAAAGTATTATCAATAACTCTCTTTGATATAACACATATGTATTATAATATATATTATAATTTATAAAATGATAAAAACAATATTTCATATATTTATCTGTACTTAACAAGCTAGAATAAGATGAAATATATGTAACTTATAATATTTATAATTTTATCTTTAATATACTATTGTATATTTATCGTATTAATTTTTCTACGATAACATTGATACATTCTAATGATTCCTAAATATATTTGTTAATATATCAGTATTTTATATCTTTATTTGTTCTGAATTGTAAATACAAAAATTATTGTATTAGAATGTGATTACTACTGTTATAACAAATATAATGTTTTGGTAACATTTAAAAAAATTCTTTAAGTAAGGTCTGAAAAGGATGTGGTATATTATTGTCTTTAATAACAATAAATAACAATAATAATACAATGAAGTTGTTAGTCAATTTCACCAACTTAAATAGCAATGTGTTTTATTACTTCTCAAACACCTATGTATAGTGACTTCTTGATGTTATTCGATTGGCAGTATGCGTAGTCAAGTTAAAATATATAAAAGAATACATATTATAGTAAGCACTTTGTTTGAACATTATATATTTTATTCATATATCCATTTTTCTGCCCATGATGCCCAATCAATGACTTCCTTTTCTTCTCCAAACCATAGTTTGATCTCTTTGTTGGCAGATTCAACGGAATCAGATCCATGAATAATATTACGTCCAACTTGAATACAAAAATCACCACGAATTGTTCCTGGTGCTGAATCCTTTGGATTTGTTTCTCCCAACATAACACGACCAGTTTTTACTGTATTTAAGCCTTCCCATACCTAATTACATTTATAAAATATAATCAGAATATGAATCATAGATTTTTACCTTATTGCATATACAACTAATTACCATTGGTACAACTGGTCCTGAACTCATGTATTTAATTAATCCTGGGAAAAATGGTTTAGATGATAAATCAGAATAATGTTTCTTTAACAAATCTTCACTTGCCTATAAACAAAATAAGATATTACACTATTAATAAAATATAACGAATACGATAAACATAATACAAGTGAGATAAATTAACGTTTTAACCACTTATCTTGATATAGGAAGGTATAATATCATAAAAGTTAATAATGAAGGTCACGGTTATTATTTATACGTACGATAAAACGTAACAGATGCTTTTGAAGTGGAAGCTTACAATCAAAAGCGTATAACAATATAAACCGGTAACCACGTGGTTTTACAAAATCAAAGTACAAACATTTTTTCTACAATGAAAAATAAAGATAAAAGTATGTAGAGAAACTTACCCATAACATTTTCATCGCTACAAGTTTAAAACCTTTATCTTCAAAACGTTGGATGATTTTGCCAACGAGTCCACGTTGAACGCCATCAGGTTTAATCATAATGAAAGTACGTTCTTTGTTTTCTGCCATTATTAATTTGCAAAATAAACGAAATAAAACTAATACAGAGCATAAAACCATACAACACCGACAACAGTACCGAAAGAGTGAGAACGAAGAAGTAGAACGGGTCTTCACTTATTCGAATTCTGCCAACGTGGTGGGGAAACCATTTTCGAACTCTTACCACTTGGCGCTCGTGTATAAATGCTTTAGAGTGGTCATATTTTTAATTTAGAATTAATTTCTTTTTAATTTTTATAATATATTCCTTTACATATTTCTGTATAATAAACATCTACATGGAATTACAAAGATACAATTTATAAAAATTTATTATTTTTAATAGTTATATACATAATAATACAAACCCTAAATCATTGAATAAAATAATACTCGATACTATTTTATAATCAATTTTTTAATTGAAATAACTTTATTTAAAATTTTAGTTATATATAAAGGATTGTACAATCAAATTGATATATTCTATAATTTTGCATTAATATTTTTCAATATTTAATACATTATCATTAATAATAATTTTTATGTTGTAAATTACATTTTTTAAGAAATTTACTAACCGTACATGTACAATTTGATTATCCACTACATCAGCATGACGTATTTCCCGCGCATAGAATGGCACAGGTCTCCAACCCAGAATACGTTCATCGATTGGTTTTTCCGTGTCGGCCCATGTTACGTGTACGTGATCCACGTTATGTTCAAGTTTTCACACCGTTGACAGGCTGTCGTTCGTAAAAAACTTGATTATCGTGATAAAATCTTGTATAAGAAAATTTTTAATAGTAAAATAGTTAATAATTATAGAATTTACTCTCTATGAAATTTACATATTACATATCAATACTCGGTTTAAGTAAAGTGCTTGAAAATCCATCATGGCGTATGCTAAAAGATCGCGCTAGTGTTAACTAATGTAAGTGCCGCGCGAATCTGTTTTGTTTCTGTTTTTCAGAAACTACAGAATTATCTTCGGATTTGATTTATTATACTTTTCGATTTGACACTAGATTTCTGCAAAGTCTTTTACACGTGATTATCAAAATTCTGCGCCGTTCTTGTTCGTCTATTATTTCTTATGGTTGCCGTCATCATGCAAGCACAGCAGCAGCCGCAGCAGCAACAGCAGCAGAATCATCAACAAATCGCAGGCACCAGTGTCATTCTCAAGATGAACGAGATACAACAGCTTTCGACAGTTGGTACGTAGTAAAATGATTTTAGCTACGTACCATTTCATTCCGACAGTTGAATTTTCATTAATGAAAATAAAAAATATGTAATGAGTTTGCAGATATCGACTGTGAAGTGTTTCGTGTTACTAAAAATACACCTCTTTCAAAAAATGTCAATTCTAACAAATTAAAATTATATAAACTTATTTATTTAATATTGGTAACTTGTCTTATCATATATTTATGATTTGCTTAATTCAGCAGTTTTACTAAAATTAAATGTTATTTATAAATAATTGGGCAGCAAAATATAAATTAAAAATAAAATTTCTATTAACAGGGAAACACTATTATCATTAATATTATTTCAGTCATTATTAATTGATCCCAGTATTGCAATAATGAAGAATAGAAGTACATATGTGTAAGTACGTATGCAATGACATTCACGTGTATCATATGACAAAAAATCATGTAATACAGATGAAGTATACATACACTCATCCAACAAATTTTAATTCCTTTTTTTTTTTAACAAATTTATAAGAAATTTATTATGATCTAGAAAAAATAAAAGCATAATTTTATTTTTTCAGAAAAAGAAAATACTCGTTAATTCAATAATAAAGTATTAGTGAATTACTTTAGAATTCTTTTAATTCTTTTTAAGAATAGTAGCATTGCTATATTGTTCTTTGTAAGTAATTTTCTTCGTTCTTCAAATCTAGTCTCTCTTAAACTACCTATTATTTCCCCTCACTCTTCGGTCACAGTCTTCTTCAACATCAAAGTGACGGTGGAATATTCCATTCGGTACCTATTCCATCTGCTGTTCGTATAGAAGAGTGGGGATAACTGTCCCCTTCGTGAATTTCAGTGGTTCTTTTCTTAGTTCGTTTACCGTTATATGATTCATATTAATATTATTATTAAGAATGTTTTTATTGCAACATTTTAGTATATCTCTGGTTATAATTAATTCTATTTTAAATCTTAAATTAGCTAATCATGGTTTTTAATACCAACTATTTACATATTTTTTTGCAATAAATTTGCTATGTATGGTCATAAAGGTCGATATTATAATAATTATAAATGCATTAACATAACCTTCACGGTTTAAAGTTTAACACTAAAAATAATTAGTATCAGTTTTGTTTATATGATTGAGAACCACTGTTACGATTTCTTTATATATTCTCCCAGTCATGTACTCACTGTGGGTTCCATACATTTTGAGAGTTAGCTAATTTTTTGCATTTTTATTGAAACATATTTACATGCTTAGTTAAAAGAATCATTTATATTTGGATATTACTTATTCAAATATTTAATTCTGAATTTCAGTAGGTTCGGTTATATTTGATATATTTAAATTAGTAACAAGCTAAAATTGGTAATAGGTAAGGGATATGATCACTAGCAAGCTAAACATAAAAACTAAGTTTTATCTTTAATAGATTGTACGTGAAGTATTAATCTGTTGGATTTTATATTTAACACATTTTATAACATGTAAACTAATGTAAATCATTTGTAAAGTTTGTAATATAATGATGAAAAGATTTATGTGTTTTAAGCGTTTATAACTCTGATTTTCGTTTACTAGATATAATTTGAGATTTTACAAATAATTGATTGTTTGTTATTATAACTGACGAAGAAATAGAATTAATGAAATTATAAAAATAATTGTTGAAAAGACATAAGGCATTCAATACTATGTTGACGGGCCTGAGTCGGGTGTCTTCTTCCCTTCTCCCTCTTCTTTTGCTTTTACCAAGCGACGCAGGAGACCGCCATAGTGACTGAGTTGAACCAATCAGCTTGCTTCTTGTTCTGGCGGGGATAACCTGGCCAAAGCGTTCGTATAGGAACACGAAGGGTACAGTGTGTACAAAACGGGGAATTAATAAGTATCGTAGTACGTGGTTTGTGAGAGTTAAGAGACGTGTTTCAAGTAGCACGTACGAAAAAAGTAGGTCTAAAAAATAGAAGTAACTCGGAACCGGAAAGTGGACAATTTCATAAGAAAAAATTGAGCCACCAAATTTCGTGCGTCGAAAGGTCTCGAATTTGGTCGAGGTTGATTGCGTGGAAACAGCGTGCGTGCGGTACCGGGAAGAACGGCAGAGCGACGCACTTGAGAAAAATCGTTGACAAAATGAGTTTAAGACTAGCTGAGAAGAAAGAAAACGTTTTGAAAAATTCAACCGGCATAATTGGAAACGTGGTCAACAGCACGGACGACGTTTGTAGTGGAACCGTCGAATGGCAAAATGGACAGAATCTCCTCGTTGTTACACAAGATACCCAGGGCAAGGAGTTAATTGCAATCGCTGATAATCAGACCATTAATGTCGCCGTTGATTCCTATTGTTCGTATTTTTTTACCTTGCGATCTGTTTTATGTACTTTATTTAACGTTTCCAATGAACCCATCTCAAAAGAAAATCGATATATTTTAGACAACGTAGAAACATATTGTTTTAACTTAAACGTTGAATTTATAATGCAGTATGTCGTACATATTAATGCTATTAATTTTTAAGTTTTAATGCACCTTAAATTGATAGAAATTATTTTTTTTGTTATACGTTTTCCTGAAATTCTTCGATATCAAATTATGAAATTCCGTATATTTGTGTATGTGATTTTTATTGCGTTTCATATAATAAATATTTTCTAAATGAGGGAAGAATATACGATTTAAGAAAAACATACATTTATATTAGTGTAAATGAGATTAATAGCGATATATATATATATATATATATATATGGTGACTTGAGAAATGCAAGCATCTCTTTGTTTCAAACATGATTAAAAATTACATCTCAAAAACCTTCTTTCCGATAACATATGTATATTTTTTTTTATATTTATTTCAGAGTTTCTTAAGAATCACATATGTTCAGTTGATAGAACCTTATTACACATATATAAGTTACATATTATAATCTGTAATACATAAAATATATTGTATACATTAATGTGTGTATTACATTTATTAGTGTATCATTGAATTATATTTTTGTTGAAACATTTCTAAATGTCGTGTTTAAATATGTTTGAATTATTTCTTTTCACAGGGTTATTGGAACTTGCTCATAGAGAATACCAAGCAGGAGATTATGAAAATGCTGAAAGACATTGTATGCAGCTTTGGAGGCAAGAAACAAATAACACAGGAGTTCTCCTATTACTATCTTCTATTCATTTTCAGTGTAGGAGACTGGAAAAGTAAATTTCTTTCTTTTTGTTTTGACAGTTATTGTACTAAAAAATGAAATATAACATTTCTGAATCTTTGATTTTATATTTTAGATCTGCTCATTATAGTAGTTTAGCAATTAAGCAGAATCCATTATTGGCAGAAGCATACAGCAATCTTGGGAATGTATTTAAAGAACGTGGCCAGTTGCAAGAGGCTTTGGAAAACTACCGACATGCTGTTCGATTGAAACCAGATTTTATCGATGGTTACATCAATCTAGCAGCTGCATTAGTAGCTGCAGGGGACATGGAACAAGCAGTTCAGGCATATGTAACTGCTTTGCAATACAACCCTGTAAGAAATCTGATTTGTTATTAAATTGCATATAATTAATTTATAATAATTTATTATTCTTTTAATCAAAGAGACTAAAAATAATGTTTATTCTTGTAAAATTTAAAAAAACTCATTTATTTATGCTTGTGAAATAAATATATATAGCATGAATTTTTGTATGTTACAGGATCTTTACTGTGTGAGAAGCGATCTCGGTAATCTTTTGAAAGCATTAGCAAGACTTGACGAAGCGAAGGTAAGTTTTATGTTTGTTGTACATTGTAAATTAATCTGATATATCATGAACATATTCAAATGCATTGATACTGCAGTCAAACCTTAGGATTAAGCTTTATCGATTTTATTTTTGACAAAGTACAAATGCATTTTGTAATATGTGTACGGGCACTAGTTAGCAGCTTCATAGAATGGCTAGGGATAAGCAGTATTCACATACTATAGACGAAAAGCTCTTTCTCTTTGCAGTAAATTGTGTGCGCGACGCGTAATGGCTTGCTATCAAAAGTGATTAATGTATTGTTTTAAAAGAAAAGATATAAATCGAGATTCAAACTTTGATAGCAGATTGTCCATTGCGCGTGTTTTCCCATTTAACCAGCTAATTACTGCGTTTGGTGTTTTTTGTTTTGTGTATCTCTTTTATTATGAACCAATCAAGATATTGAGAGCAAGATATTTCATTTAAGACATCAAACGCAGCACGAGGGTTTAAGTTGTGAAATTAGCTAAAAGTTATATGAAATATCCCTCATGGTATTGCGCGCTTTACAATAACACTGATAAAATCAGCAACATGATTTCTTTGTTTGGTGTTACTGTAAAGGTTAACCAGAATTTTGCCGATCCTATTACAGCAAGAACATTTTTATTCTTAAGTCAGTAAACAGTAATTATTTGTTCTTATTATGGTAAGCGACAGTAGGATCAGCAATGCGCGGTTATAGTATTTAAGCTCATCTCATTGATTCAGCTCATTCTGAATGTGTATTTACTTTAGGTATACTGATCTGTTACATATACATGGACAAATGCAACCTTTTCTTTCCAATTTTTGAAGTAAATGAATTTATGTGTACGGTGTTAAATGCGCGAGATCACTTGACTGATCTCATATCGTAACGTTTAACAAAAAGAGAATAATTTTTTGTGTAGCTTGCGTATATTTTCATGGCTATGCGATGGAACAAGAATAAAAGCATTTTTGAAGTTAGAAACTCGAGGGACTTTTAATTCCTAAGAGTTTAATTAGTTCTAGCAACATATAATAGAGCAAATAAAGTCAAGTGGTCTGCTTCATAACAGCAGCGCGGCGCGGCGATAGTTGACGAGTAGAAATAATTGCAGATTACGAATCTTTTGGAAAATTACTCGACTAGCATAACGCATAAGTGTCTGTTTAATATTTTGTAGTCACTGCAAACAAACTCGTTGACAAAACCGAATGCAGCAAGGAGAAAGGCATTTCGTTCAATTTCTTGCTGTTCTCGAGCGCTCTCTAGTTTGCTCGTTCATTTTTTCGCTTAGTACGTTTTGCCACCAGCAATACCATGTTTTATGAATACAGAAAGATATAAGTCTCGGATCCGGTTTATCTATGGGGCTATGAAAAGAGAATTCATAGTTTTGTTGACAGAGAAACGGTTTTTTAAATTCATCTTTTTTGCTTTCATATAAAAAGTAAGAATTATCAACATCGATCAAAATTAATGTGTTTGTCGTTAGTTGTAGAGACGGTAACCTGCACATATTTGGAGGTTTATTTTGATTGTAATTTTGGGTGACAGTCGATGTGTAGCGGTAGCGGGGTAAAGTTTACGCGATTATAACATGGTGGCTGACGAGCTCAGCGAAGCGTGTCCTTTCAGCGGCACGCATGACTAGGTACCTCTATATACGTATAAAAAAAAGTAAATATAAAAAAAGACAAAGTTGAGGCGAAGAGTATTCAGTGAAGAGACATTAACGCAGCTGTCTTGTTGTTGTGGATGGGATGATCAACTCTAGGAGGGGAAGTCGGAGCAATGTGATTGGTCGGTTACCATGGGTTCCTTCGTCAAAGGGTGAATCTGAATCTGGTTATTCAGTAACACACTGTCTCTCGGTCTAAGTTTATTATGAGAGCTTGCGAGCCGTACCTACCGTCAACCTACCGAAGGGTAACTGCAGGTAAAGTAATTCCCAAGGCTGATCTCTGAATATTCCATCAGACCGATTGGTTCCGCTGTTCCACGAGAGAGATTGAAAGTTGGATCTTTTTAACCGGGGGATCAAAAGGTGTGTCCAATAGAGCATCTGTGCTTGCGACACGTTCGATATCGATCGCAGGTACCACAAGCACAGAACCATTAAGAGTGACGAAAATTATGACAAACAATTATTTTCGTTTCTACACCGAAACCGGGAATCCTCTATTTTAAATCTCATCCAACTTCGTTTCTGTCCATCTCCGACTGTCCCGTCACAGTACGATTCGTACTCGTTCTTGCCATCCAATCTTTTTATTTTTTTTTTTACCGCCTCCCATAGAGATCGGCCAACTGTAAATGCCCTTTTACTTATTCTTTAGGTACGGATTACTCTGTTTTTTATAATAATGCAGCCCGCCTCTCGATACGCGCGAATATATATCCCTGCTTGATCCTTAGGAGCGTCGTCACGTAAAAAGGGGATTTTCAATAAAATTGTTTTTCCTACACCATAGACACGACCAATAATATAGATCCATACAATGATAAATGATGTTTAGTTTAAAAGGACATGTTGGTAACAGATAGTAATGAAACATGTTTGTTTAAGCGCATCGACTCAGAATGGACAATGTTGGAGGTGAATTGAGAAGAACTCGACTGTGATAATGGCGAAGGGCGTACCGTGTGCCATCGAATCCACCGGACGCATTCCGGAGAGTCGATGGACACGGGATACTCGTATCGTTTGTTCTCCACGATGACGTTTCTACCGCGCACCCAAACCTTGTTTTCCTCGTCTAAGTCAATTCCCAACCCCATTAAACATTCTACGATTTGCAAAAAGAGCTTCATTTTCTCTGCCTCCAATTTATTCTCGTTTACTTTTCGAACAGAATGACAACTTGACCGTGAGTCAAACTCGTTCTTTTAACTGGCTTTCGTGCTCGACTGCTGAATGCATTGGCATCAGTTTACCGTTTATTTCGACTACCATGGCTTTTAACGAATTTTTCTTAATTGTTATCCGTTCTCCGTGTGTTAAATTAACGTTGATAACAAATATTTAAGAAAAAGACCGTTTGGTAAAAAAGAATTTGTACAATTACATCCATTTGACATCCAATCGGATTAGTAAATCTTTTTTATCGGTTGGTTTTTAAATTAAAAAAAAAATGTCGGAGGTAGCGCTACTGTGCGAGAGGAAAGGGGCGCAGAATGAGGAAGAGGAACAGGAGACAGAGAGGATGAAGGGTTTGTAAAGAATTAAATGTTTTCTGAAGTCTCTATTAGAGATGGTGGTGAAATGTGTGAATGCTGCGGCGCGGCGAGGAGAGGCCGGGCAATAAGCGCGGCGCGTCCCATAACCGTACGCGATCATCTTCTCTGATTTCCGACTTGTGTCTTTAGGCTTGTTATCTAAAGGCAATTGAAACGCGTCCAGACTTCGCGGTCGCGTGGAGCAACCTTGGCTGCGTGTTCAATGCTCAAGGGGAAATATGGCTGGCGATCCATCATTTTGAAAAGGCTGTCGCTCTGGACCCGAACTTCTTGGATGCCTACATCAATCTTGGCAACGTGCTCAAAGAGGCCAGGATCTTCGATAGGTAAGAAAACGATTAGATTAACCCTTTGGCATACAATGACGTCTGGGAGACGTTAAGGTGTTTTGAAATATTTCATACTTCACAGAACTACTAATTTATTATTTTATAATGTTACTTAATTATTGTCTATTAATATTACGTCTCGACCTGATTGAATATTATTATTATTATTATTATTATATACGGGTCAAAATAAACCCTTTAGTATATACACACAAGCAATACAATGGTTAGTCGTAGGAGGCTATCAGTTGAACGCTTCGTTATATAGTAATGCAGATTTCAAAATAAAATGTTTCGTTTCTAAGTTTGCACATAACTGTTCAGTTGAGCCAAATTAAACAGGTTAACAATATTACAATTGCTTTCGTTTGGTATGTGCGTTGTGTATGTTGGAACGTTTGAATCATGATGCTGTTCAAACTCAACTGATATTTGTCGTCACGATATCAGTTTATAAAGTATATTTCACATAATTCGTTGATTCGATTATACTTGGAAGGTAGAACGTTGAACGCTAGGGTAAAGTCGTTTAAGGAAATTTTGTGTGTACAGTGCCGATTCAAACGATCACAATAATGCAACAACTGTCGGAAGGATATGAAGTTAAAATGTTTATATGTGATTCCACGTGAGTAACGATCGCTTTATTATTAGACAAGCTTTTAACGGTATCCTTTGAAATTTGGCCAAGAATGTTTCGTCATTTTTTATTTGATTTGAGATATATAAATTTGATTTCATATCCTTTGAAACGAAAAACTAATTAACAGTTGTCTACGAAACCAATAACAAACTGCACTTTGTTTGAGATACAAAGATTTTGTTGTAACAACATCAGTGTTACAATGTATATGAACATATAGAGTTGTATAAAATTTCGTATCAAATGCACAGTTTGATCGACCGTCGTCTTTGTTTAATACAGGCGTTGGTTTTAAAGTCTGTGCTAGAGAAAAATGGCTCTATAGTTATTACTTTAATGTTAGTTTTATCACATTAATGGTAGTAAAGGGTCATACAATTTATTTCAAATTATTACAATAATTCGAAAAAGTTGTTCGTTGGATTTTCGGTATTAACCCCTTGACGTACAATGACGTCTGGGAGATGTCATTCATTTCATGTGCCACTGTAGACCTTGACGTCTGCGAGACGTTAAAATGTTTTGAAAGGTTTCATACTTTACAGAATTACTAATTTATTATTTTGTAATGTTACTTAATTATTGCCTATTAACATTATATATCAACCTGATTAAATGTTATATAGGAATGAAAATTTCAAAATAAAATATTCGATTTCTAAGCTTGCACTTGACTGTTCAGTTGAACCAAATTAAATGGGCAAGGGGTTCAAGTGTTATATCGTGTTCTAACCAGACGTGCTCTATATCTATATCTATATCTATAATGCTTTAAAAGAGCATTATACGCGTATTCCCCTTATTTTTGAAATACGCTTGCTAAGAAAACGCAAGTAAGGCGCATGATCCGACAAGTAAACACCGAATCGATATTCATACGGCGTCCTTCCAAGTTCATCGTCCTTTGTTTCCCCAGAGCGATGTCCGCTAGCAACCTTTCACGAATTCCTTTCACAATTCCCTAGATACAGTTATTTTTAAAGGTATAAGGTAGCATCGCTGTTAATTAAAAAATATATAATTACTTTCATAATGATTGGGAATAATAAACTTTTATATATGTAACGTGGATAACAATTTTCATTAATTATTAAACGCGTACCGTATTATGTTAAACGGTACTGTATAAATGTAACGTTATATGTCGTGACTCTTAGTTTTGTTGATCATGCAAGAATTTCGATCTTGCATATGTACATCATGTAACGCGTTGCCTTTCGTTGCGAGAGGGGGTGGCAGGGGGATGGGTGGAGATCGCTTGGCAACAGAGAGAAAATGCCTTCCATATAGCGCGGTGTGCTAGACAAAGTGCTGGAGATTTTCTTTATTTACGCGTGTTCGGAATCCCTCGGAATTCCCGATGTTACGCACAATAGCGGGAGAAACTCGGGAACAACTATCGATTTCAAGGATCGCTCCGCCCCTATAAGCGAGAAAACTCCTTTGCTCCTCGTGGGAGGGTGTAAGTCCTTAAACGGGTATTGCCAAAAACGCGTAATTCGTGGTTAGTTCCGCGGTCAAAACGTACTGATCATTACGTAGTGTACATTCCTTACGGTCGAGGAAATAGTTATTTTTTTTGTATATTTAGAATACACATGTATACACAAATTAATTTATCGTGACATCGAAATGGAGAAGGAATGGACTACCAGTGCGTTGTCGTGTACACAGTGATCTCGCCCTCAACTACGATCGCACCCTCGTTACGCGTGCAATTAGAGCGGGCACTTTCACGATCCTCGACACCTGGATGTATCTCGTGGATTAAATATAGCGTGAAAAGGTTAATTTCTCATTGTTTTTCGTATCACATCACCGGCATCTTTCTCCTATCCTCGTGGACACGTCACAAAATAACGATGCGCGACACGTGTTCGACTTTGTAAAACATTGTCGGGTGTGGTGTTACGAGCCCAGATGTTACCGATTTAAAAGACAACGAAGAACTTTATAGACGGATAATATGTTATATTAATATATTCGTTCTGATACGTTTCTATTGATTCAATTGATTCAATTAAAATAAATAAATTTATGATTTATTCGTTTATTTGAACGATTTGAATGTTTTCACTTGTGTGATGCAATGAATTTTAACAACGTATAAATTTTCTGTTTATAACTAGAGCTGTAGCTGCTTATCTGCGTGCTTTGAATCTCAGTCCCAACAATGCTGTCGTACATGGAAATCTGGCATGCGTCTATTATGAACAGGGGTAAGTTATGCGAGGAATCGTTTTTCATTATTTTACAATGCAAAATTATATTGAAGGAGAATTATAAGATGAACATGCATTTATATTTTATAGACTTATCGATTTGGCAATCGATACGTACCGACGTGCTATCGAACTACAACCGAATTTCCCAGACGCTTACTGTAATTTGGCGAATGCGCTCAAAGAAAAAGGACAAGTGGTCGAAGCAGAGGACTGCTATAATACAGCTCTTCGCCTCTGTCCTTCACACGCAGATTCCCTTAATAATCTGGTATTTACATTTATTCAAGTCTGAACATAAACATTGAAAATAAATTTAGTTTATTCTTTTTTTAAACGAACGTATTTTATTCTAGGCCAACATAAAACGCGAACAAGGATACATTGAAGAAGCAACTCGTCTATATTTGAAAGCGCTTGAAGTATTTCCTGAGTTTGCCGCAGCTCATAGCAATCTTGCTTCCGTATTACAGCAACAAGGGAAATTAAACGAAGCACTAATGCATTACAAGGAGGCTATTCGTATTCAACCGACTTTCGCGGATGCTTACTCGAATATGGGAAATACGTTGAAAGAAATGCAAGATATACAAGGAGCTCTTCAATGCTACACGAGAGCTATTCAAATTAATCCCGCTTTCGCCGATGCTCATTCCAATTTAGCTTCGATTCACAAAGATTCTGGGAACATTCCTGATGCTATTCAATCATATAGAACTGCCCTGAAGCTGAAACCTGACTTTCCGGATGCATACTGTAATCTAGCACATTGCCTTCAAATTGTATGCGATTGGACCGATTATGAAGCTCGAATGAAGAAATTAGTTTCTATTGTGGCCGAACAGCTGGACAAAAACAGATTACCTAGCGTACACCCGCATCATTCCATGCTTTATCCATTGTCTCATGAATTCAGGAAAGCCATTGCTGCTAGACATGCAAATTTGTGCATCGAGAAGGTATTTTCTGAACTCTAAACATATATTGTTTTATATAAGAAATGGTGAAAATGTAAATATAGTTTTATTTTTAAATGGTATTTCAAACTTACAGATTCATGTTTTACATAAACAGCCATACAAATACCCACGTGAAGTTAGTACTCGTTTAAAGATTGGATATGTTTCGTCAGATTTTGGAAATCACCCTACTAGTCATCTCATGCAGTCAATTCCCGGGCTTCACGATAGACAAAATGTTGAGATCTTCTGTTATGCTCTTAGCGCTGATGATGGAACCACATTTCGGGCAAAAATTGCTAGAGAAACTGAGCATTTTATCGATCTGTCACAAATTCCGTGCAATGGAAAAGCAGCTGATCGTATTAATGCAGATGGAATACATATTTTAGTAAACATGAATGGTTATACAAAGGGTGCTAGAAATGAAATATTTGCTCTACGACCGGCACCAGTTCAAGTGATGTGGCTTGGATATCCAGGCACATCGGGAGCTAGTTTCATGGATTATTTAATTACGGATGAAGTTACGTCACCATTGGAACTTGCTAATCAGTATAGTGAAAAGCTTGCTTACATGCCGCACACTTATTTTATTGGAGATCACAAGTAAGTGTACAAAACTGTGTAATATTCTGTTGAGCATTACAAATGAAACATCAATCTCTTTATTTACTTCTTTCAGACAAATGTTCCCACATTTAAAGGAACGTCTCATTTTAACGGACAAATTAAATATGAAAGGAAAAGTAGCAGATAATGTGGCTGTGATAAATGCTACCGATCTTTCTCCAATGATTGAAAATACATGCGTTAAGGAAATTCGTGAAGTCATCGTACCGGATGCCAAAAACAAACCAGTAGAAATCTCATTGAAAGTTGCAGAACTGCCAACCACTACTCCTATCGAAACAATGATTGCTTCTGGACAATGCCAAATGTCTGTAAATGGGGTTGTAGTTCAGAATGGTATGGCCACTACACAAGTGAATAACAAGACAGCTACGGGTGAAGAAGTGCCTCAAAATATTATGATTACAACAAGACAACAGTACGGTCTGCCAGAAGATGCGGTTGTTTACTGCAATTTTAATCAGTTGTATAAAATTGATCCGCTCACGCTTCACATGTGGACGCATGTAAGTATATTTTTTAATCTTTGATATGTTATATTGAACGTTAAATATCTCTTCATTTACATGTTAATGAAAAATTTCAGATTTTAAAACATGTGCCAAACTCTGTATTGTGGTTGTTGCGTTTTCCTGCGGTTGGTGAACCAAATCTGCAAGCGACAGCTCAGCAATTGGGTTTAGCTCCTGGTAGAATCTTGTTCAGTAATGTTGCCGCTAAAGAAGAACACGTTCGGCGAGGACAGCTAGCCGATGTATGTTTAGATACACCACTTTGTAATGGCCACACAACTAGTATGGATGTTTTGTGGACTGGAACTCCAGTTGTTACGCTACCAGGTGAGACGCTAGCGTCTCGTGTTGCTGCTAGTCAATTGAATACTTTGGGATGCCCCGAATTGATTGCACGAACACGACAAGAATATCAAGATATTGCTGTTCGTTTAGGCACTGATAGAGAATAGTAAGTAAATCACTTTCGTTATATCATGTATTATATCTAACACGATTTTAACCAATTTACATTTTTTAGCTTAAAAGCAATACGGGCCAAAGTATGGAAAGCACGATCTGAGAGTCCATTATTTAACTGCAAGCTTTACGCAATGGGTATGGAGATGCTTTACAAGAAAATGTGGGAACGTTACGCACGTGGTGAAAAACCAGATCACGTGGCAGCAGTAGACAAAAATGAGAGGGACAAATTATTAGCTATTGCATCTTAAGCATTGGTCTCGAATATGTCTTTTTATTTATACGGCTTTAATCTCGCGACATCTATATTTTTTTCTGAAAACCTAGCATTTAAAACAGATCAATATGCGTTTCATAAAGATATTATTTTCACATAAATTCCGCACTCGGCTATTGACTGTTTTGTACGACAAATCATCGAGCTTAAATTACATATAATAACATTATGCGCGAAAGTCCAGCAAGCACGTGACGTTTCAACAAAAAATTATGGATTGTTACATCACACGAGTCATAAAAAAAAATAATTACGTTTACTTCTTGTGTTATATCACCGTATCTTTCACCTTGTTATTTATACATATAATATATATTACGAGTATTGTAGGATGTTCTTGAAGTATCTCGATCGGGTATCTATATTTTTTGTTGGTAAAGTTACACGTTGCTGGGGGGAGGTAGGAATATGTAATATTTTGTTTTGTTTTTTTTTTTTTTTTTTTTTTTTTTTTAAACGAAGTACACAAACTTATGTATAGTGAGTGATTTGTATTACTAATGCATAAATATGCAGCTGATGTTATTGTTCTAATTCGAAAGTTTTCGATTTGGAAAGCCTAACAGTTGATTCATTGACAATGTTAAGTAAGTACGAAAATGCTTTTTCTGGTATTAAGTTAGTGATATTTGTTGTTTACGTTGAATACGGTTGACTCGTAACAGAGAATTAAAGAGATAGGACGAAAGAAGTTCGAAAGTAGGTTATTTGCATCAAGATGTTATATACTAGAAGCCGCTGACTGCAAAGAATCCAAGTTGTATTATACATAAACAACTAATGATAGACGTGTAAATATTTAAAAGGTAATCGTTAGTTATTACTTTAGTTTGATAGCGCGTAAATAAGATTGAAAAAAAAATGTGTGAGATAGCGAAAGACGTTGACTGTAGTAAACTAATGTACGTCTATAGAATAAAAAACGATTAAGAATATAATTTGAAAGAATGTTGTGAATGTTGTAAGAATGCTTTGATGAATATGCGGTTCGTAAGACTGATTTCTCTTTGTGAGCATCTTACTCAATCTTTTGATATATATCGGTTTCACACGGAAAAAATACAGGTAATGCTTGAACAAATACTTGCTTAAATTTCTTATCTTCATTCAAAACTTTTTATTTTGTATAACTTTCAGTGGAATAACGAAATATATTTTTAATTTACAGTAAGTTTTGTTTAAAGTTTGAGAAATTTTAGACAAGTAGGAAGAATAAGCTTATAAAGTCTCGTTAAGTTTATTGTATGTATGACCTCATCCGCCCACTATGTGTATTATCAACATTGCACATTCTCGATAACGAATAATTGTCTCTATTACGCACAATTTACATCGATGATACAGATGTAAGAAATAGCCTTTGAAACTTTTTGGTTTTAAATTTTTACTTCAAACTTAACTCCATGAATAAATACGTTGAACAATAAATATTAGTGACAGTAATATCAAACGTTAATTTCTATAAATAATGCAAGCATAATTTGTAGATTTACGTTAACTGAATATCCGAAGAAACTTGGAATAAATTTACCAAAGTGGAAATTGTGATTTTTAATTTATTTAATAGCAATTCATTCTCGCAAAACATTTAGTTTAAACAATTTAAATAGCAGGTTACTTTGGTGAAAATTTGAAACTGTATGATCCAAATTAATTTGAGAACTCTGAATTTTTTACAAAATACCATTTTATAATTTCATTGTTTTAATAATTACACCGCAACTTATGAAACCATAGTTATTTTGCATCCAAATGAACATTGATAATCATCGACTATAAATACTGCATGACTAATTTCTAGAATTTACCTTTAGAATGCTGCATTAAGTTTCATAAGGATAATGTAAAAAGATACTCATTTTTATGTAAAAATATCATACATTTAAAAAACTAAGAATGAATTTATATCATTGCCTGTCATGTGTTTGAATAGCAAAAGAATTAAACATTCGTTTTGCAATAACTCGTAAGTATTATTAACGAAAAACTTTATTGAAAAATTATGTAAGATAGGAAAATCTTTTGAGGTTAAAATACTTATTTAAACCAATAGTTTATTATTATATAGGAAAGTTAAGTCATTTAAATAATAATGATGTAGTTTATAAAAAAAAGTTGAGAGAGAAAAAGAAAGATGATATTCTATTCAAGTTTAATTATTTCTGCGCAAGTTAGGGCGATAGCTTTCGTATTGATAGAGCACGGTACCGCGGTCCTCAGGCGCAGTATCGATTGCTCACGACGGTAGCACCACTATATAAGGGTGAAACTGGGTCGAAAGCATCCTTTCCAATGAAAGTACTTCCTTTACGTATTGTCCTCCATCCTGCTCGCTCTAAAAAAACACCGAAGCTCCATCTTTAGTTGTCAGTTATTACTATCAGTAGCCATCATTCAAATGTCAACTTTTAATCGTTCTAAATCTTAACGCTTTTGAAATGATTTGATTAAATATTTACTATTGCCTTATAATCTTTTAACATAGTGTGATCGTATTACTACATTTTTTATAGAAGTTCTTAATTTTTAATGAATTTTTTTTACAAATGTACATAACCTATTTTGTAGGTTACAATTCAATGTGTTATAAATTTGCTATATATATATGTCTTTCTATAAAATTAGAAAGGATAAACGATTTATTTAGTTCACCGATAGAAATTATACTATATTAATAATAGGAAACTAATTGTACCTTAACTGAAAAGTCCCAATTTCATATGATACGTAAAATGTTTAGTTTAAATTTCGTTAAATTTCTCTGCTACAGAAAAGATCTTAAAAAAATATCTAATCCATTAATGTAATTAATATTTTATACCTATGTTTCTTTGTTTAAAAGAATTTTGTTCTACTTGTGAATTTAATGAAATGCTACTATCTACAAGTATTCTGTAAGTATTTAGCATTGTTCTTGTATGATAAACAGATGCTATCCGTGCTTGAGTTAGTTATCGGGTTACAATGTTAGTAAACCATCAGGATAAATAATTTTACACTTTTGATAATATCGTAATTCCGTTCAATTACAAACTAAAGATTTTCACATTAACCAAATTCGCAAGGTTGATAGAGATTCGACATCGAGATTGGGCATCGCTGTTCGCATTGGGGTGGTTTGTGTTTGAGTTCGCATTCCGAGATTCGAAATAAGGGGGATCCTTGACATAAATAATCAGCAGTAGAGCACCGCGGTACTGCCCCTGTAGCCATGGTAACATCATCGATCGAGGCCTACTACCAAGTCGAAACCAACCACCTTCCTTGTGCCACACGTTTCTTTCTGTTTCCATTCCTTTTCTCTGTGCCAGTACATATTTCTTCTCTTCGCCTTTTTTTCTTCCATTCCTACCCATCCTTTCGTTCCAACTACTCTACCATCCAATTGCATGTCACTTTGTTGCTGTACTTTTCACTTTTTCTCTCGATTTTTCTTCTCTTTGTATTCTCCCTTTGGACGCATTTTTTTCCAGTGCTCTACTTTCCTAGGTTTCTTCGCCCTACCCTATTCTTAAAAAGGTAGAATCATACAAAATAAAGTTTTCTCATTTTGAATGACAAACGAACACGATCCGCTTGAAAAATGCAGCTCATGTCCCCAGTGAAGCGTTACAGCCTTGACTTGACGCCGAGCCCGCGCGATGGCGGATTAAGGAATGAGTCAAACGTGCTCGGTGAGGGAAAAAATGTCAATGAGATCCGGACCGTTGGAAACAGTCGTTCAGTTTTCTCTTTCGCTTACGTGCATGCCGTAGAGGTTGCGCAGTTTCGCAACTTTTGCGAAAAGTGTCGTTCGATTGCACTTCGCACGCTATTTTTTTTCGCGCTCGCGCTCCGTTATCTTCCCGCCAATGTAACGCGACCGCTTGCTCTTTTTTCTCGCCTCGCTGTTATGCAAGATAACCAAGCTCGTCTATAAGAATAATTATATCGTAGCATATTTATTGGAACACCAAAGTAATGTTTAATGTATAAAATCATAGATTATAAAATGGTTATGGGAATAGCAGAATCTAGATGAACCAATATGAAAATTTTCCGTATTAAAACAATTCTATTAAAACTATTGACATCGATATCGAGTTTAAGACGGAAAAGTTCGGTGTCTATTAACTTGTTGAACGAGTTAGCTTTATTTCCTTGAAGTTACACGAAACTGCTTTTAGACATAACGAGGCGCACCGGTGCACTCGTGACCCTGATTGACGAAAGCGTTCTCAGAAAACCGGCAGGCGGGCGATGCCGTCGCTTTTATCTATTTTTATCTATCGCCGTGCTTCTTGGAATTTTGCATCGGACGCTCTACAGGAATATGTAGCTGCAAATGCGCGAGTATCTTTTGCAGTCGCTGGAGAATTCCTGCGACGCGCTTATGGGAGTCAGGAAGTTCGAAGGGTATCGGCCATAGGCGAGATCCCGAGGCAATACGTTTCTCATCGCATCAATGATAGACGCGTTCAACCAATATGAGGCTTCCTCGATAAATTAACCAACTGGCTATTAATAATCGTCGATACTACGGACAAGATGAAATTGCCCGGAACAATAAATAATGTTATTTCAGGTATGTTAATGGTCTACATTAGTTTTAGTTGCCAGGAAGTTCTATTGCATTGGCTACTCGTATTTCATCAAAGGTTATGCAGTAGGACCGGTAATTTAACGCATCGATAATATAGGTTAGACATTAACGGCACAGTCCACGGTCAAGATGCAAAATCGACAGACCGATGTTTTTTCCCTTAAAATGTATGTAAGTACTGTTCACCACTGGTAAGTTGGCAACCGAGACGGCACAGAAGCAAAAGGAGTAAGCCATCCGTTTCACCCATTCTCCCGCTATTGACACTCTATTGAAACCCCCATCATCTTATACTTAAGGAACACACTGATATAGTAGTCAGATTCCAATATTTTTGAAAAATAAGGAAATCTTGTTACACTAGCAAAGTATCACCGCTTTTATTTACGTATACTTATTTCTTAACACTAAGCAATATGTATATGAGATATATACAGCAAAGATGAAACTATTGTAATCTGAGGTAATAATTATAATCCTTATACTTTAAACTCGTGCCTACGCCAATTCATCGCTCGGTATTATTCTATCCTTTATTAGTATGGACGCGTTTGTTCGTTTGTCTTCTTCGTCGCACAATGCCATAAGCCTAAATTAGTAGATGTGACCAATTTGGCCAATAGCGAAAACGCGTGTGATCCGATTCCATGTATGCGTTCGAATAAGCTGACTATCATGACCAATCGGACCCGCATTCCTTTCGACTGCCAACTTACCAGCGGTGAACAGTAGATATGTATTACGTAATTTTTATACAATGAAAATACATGCTCTTGTATCGTTGAATTAAAGCACAAAATGTAGTATGTATTATTGTAGTTGCTTTTTTTCTCATCATCAATAAACGTTAATGTACATACTAAGCTCATAGAACCTATCAGATTATAGAAGCGATACATTTTTTTATCACGTTTGATTCAGTCTTCAATTTAAATGCATTTCGCATTGAAACAGAAAATGAGTAAAACTGATTGTCTGACATCCGAGTACTTATAGGAAACGCTAGAATTCATGGTACGGATTAAAAATCGATCCACGTTCTCGTGAATGTCCCGCAAAGTGATCGACGAAACACAAGAGTCCCTATGCGACAAACAATAATAACGGTATATTACCACAGTGGCGTGAACAACGACGTGACGCGACCAAACGTGGGAAAAAGATTGAAAAAATGATTCGGTGTGATTCGCGAGTCAGCGTTCGTGCACGGAACTTGCGACGAAGCCGCTCGCGGCGCGTTTCAAGGCTGAACCGCCTCTTCTCTACACTCTCCTTCGCCTCTCCCGGCCTCTTCTCGCCCCCTAAAGACAAGGCATGTTCTCCTTTTTCCCCTAACACACTCTCTCTCTCTCTCTCTCTTATTCTCTCTCTCTATCTATCAGTGGATTCTCGTCCGTTCATCTCTCTCAGCTCGTTTTCTCTGCGCTAAGCTCGTTCCTTCTCGTTCTTGTTCGTCCATGTTCGTTGGTCGCACCACGGCAGTGCTATCCTATCGCATGACTCTGCAGCGTTACGCAACCAACAGAAGGCTGGTGGGCGACGCAGGCAGCAGGGGCAAAGCTGGAATAGCGCGCACTCTCGCTCTATAACAGTGATATTCACCGAATCGCGCATGCTTTGTTGGCCATGTCGATCAAATTTTCAAAACTTTGCTAGCGTCAAAGGAAAGGTCTGAATTTTTGCTTCACGACCATGTTCTTTTCTCCTTCATACGTGCACTGCAGAAATGAACGACGAAGACCCATAACCACAGAATGCGCGTGTAACATGCGTTAACGGCAGTTGGTATTAGTTGTTCTTTGTGCTCCAAGATCAGAGTTGTTAGAGCTAAGGAAGAAATGTCACACCCGTTTATGTTTTTCTTAAATCGTTGTATCTCAAACATTTTTACGTGTCTGTTATGTATGTATAAAATGCCTATAAGCCTTTTATTTATCACTTGTTGCGACATGTTCAATGATGTTTTCACTTTTATTACCTACTTTCGTATGCATATGAATAAAGCCAAACACGTTATTTTAGAAAATAAATATTAAGAAACAAGAAATAGTTGGCTAAACGATATTTAAATTACGTATACAGCGTATGTACTATATACACAGAGTACAGGACCCGTGATCGTAGTAGATACTCGTTAGCCTACAGTCGCAAATAAAAAAAACAATCTCGTGCGCTTACAATTCCAAGGTGTACTTATACTCGTAGTAAATGTATTATGACTACAGTCCTCACTTAAAGAGCATTCGACCTTTCTATATTCTATGGTCGCACATATTTTTATATCGTGTTCATAAATGACTCTGTGATTGTGTTCTCTCCCTTTTTTCTCTATTTTTAAAATAATTACTCCACGCAAATAGGAGTAAATAATAATTATAGTAGAATTTACATTTTCAGAAAGTAGAAAAAGCAATGGAAAATTTTCATGGCAGAAATTGAGTATGATTTTGATCTTATATTTTTCCTGTTCCACCACAGCATGATAATGATCTAGTTTTCTTATCACGTCCAACCTAAGATTGTAGGCTTAAGCTTACTTTGATCTGATGAACTGACGCAGCGAAATTTGATTTTTAAAACTGCACATGTATTCGTAGACATTTCTGATGGCATTTTTGCCTCCTCAAAATCTATGTTGGATGTGTATTAGCCACTGCATATCATACACGAAAATTGCTTTATTATTGATTGAACGTTATCGAAAAACGAATACACATTGTGACATAGTAAATCCGTTTGACACGTGTATACACCAGAGAAAACTGGATCGTTCATTGGCGTTAAAAAATCCAAATATCGCTTGATGTATCTGATAGTTATCTAAGAATCGGTCGATGAGTATCGTTTGGGTATACCTATGCGTATACATGAGTCTGTGTAGTCACATTTAACAATAAGTAAAAAGTTAGTCTGAGAAAGTTCAACTTGACGACCAGCAAATTCGCGCGAGTTTCGTCGTACTCGTACGTCGTAAAGCAAAGGGTGCTTGCAAACTGAGCAACGACGAATTCTAACGACGGACCTTTTCGAAAGTAGATGAAATGACCAACGGTACTTAAAAGGTGATTGGTATTAGGCAGCTTTTTTAAGAAATAAGCATTTTTAGCGAGAATTGTCGCGGTAATGGGGAAAAGGCAGGGCTAACGAAGTCAGAACGCATTTAATATCGGCTAGGAAGATCGTCGAACAGACGGAGGACGGAAAACCGAAGAGTGGAATAATTATGGGGAGTAGGCAGCGAGAGTAATTCGTTCTCATCGGTGTTCGTTAAAAGAGAGACCAAGCTGTGCTGCTGCTCGAAGGCCGCCGCTGCTGCCCTCTAAAATTAACGATGATCCGCCGGTGCGGATCCACTAGGGCGAAAGTCCGCTTCCTCTCTAGAAGGGTCCGTGCGATGTACACGCTTCCGTATAGCGGTCGACTTGCGCGTCGAATGCTCGTTAACCGATTCGTTGTCGCCTTAATCCATCGATGTAACGGTGAATTTGTTTTGTTATACCGTCTGTGTTAATCGGCATTCTTTCATATCCCTTTTAATGCGCTACATAAAAGTCATATACATACGTACATTATACATATTTATTTTATTTGTTTTTTATTTATTGTTATTTTAAAAATAAAAAATAAAAGAATGCATTATATATTGGTTATTCCATATTATTTTTCGTCCGTCGGTTATTGGTTCTACTCTTTTCGTTCAGCAATGCAGTCGTAGAAAGAATATTGCTAGGAAAAGATGTAGCGCCATAAGACATAGGATAAAGAAAGTATATCTATTATTATTAGTAGTAAAGCTAAAGATCGCGTTAGAAAACAGAGATACGCCTGTCGAATCACCATACATTTGAATACTTAGGTGTCTCCCGGCAGAATTCGTCGATGTGGAAGGATGACGGAGGGAGAATCGGAGCAAATGAACTTAAATCAAATATCAATTCTTATAATACGAACAATTATTAGTACTATTTTATCGTTCAACGTGTTCGATTGAATTGAATTCTGTTACGCTAGAAATAGTGATCGTGGATAAAGTATTGAAATAGTCAAAATAACTACGCTTTTCAAACAAAATGCAAAAGGATTAAAATTGTTACTACGAGAATCTACGTGCACCTATGATCTTCCTGGAGACCATGTGATCGTATTCTATGCGATATGTTCACTCGACAACCGTGTTCTGGCCACCGAACCAAGTCTGCACAGCGATTCGACTCGAGGAAGGACGCTGTGTAACCTCCTCGATAATTTCCACGAACGCTTCCTCGATCGATGACGTAATGCTGCGTTTTTACCTCACGAAGCCTCGCCTATATGCGTGTTCGCTTCGAGTACTGTGAACGCATGTATACATGTATAGTAGCACCGCGTTGCTCGATTTCGAAACTTAATAATTATGTACTGTGATACAGTGTTTAACACAGTAGTAAGTATTTAAATTTTTAACCTATTAATCAAGTTACTTTTTAAGCGGTTGGTGTCCATTGTACAAAAAGTTAACAAAAAGAATCTGACCTCGGTTAATCGAGGCATTAATTTCTAATTTTTAATGCAAAAATAATGTTATATTGGAAAATAAAGGATTCTTGAAAAATGACTACGTTAGAAATGCTGGTAATCCGGTAGAAGTCATACATTGGTATAATAGCACCGTTTTTGTAGATTCTATTGCACTTGAAAAAAATAAAATGTTTCCTCTGTTTTCTGCGAGGAGGTTCATCAGTAGCAGCTATATAATTACGTTGGAGTACGATAATGATGGTAAAACTTCTTTTATGCTATAAATTTGTTTCCATGGCAAGGGGCAGTATATTAAGAATCGTTGGCGATTAACCGCGCCCTTGACGTAGCCCGCTGAATGAATGTTTCCGTGACCGTGTTGCTTGGTCAGTTTCCTACAGGAATCAATACGCTTATACCTTGTTACACAATGCACGGTGTCTCAAAATATTAAAACAACTATTTTCATGCGTGTTATGCAAAGTTGATCAAACAAAGCAAAGCTACATTACACAAATCTACTTATCGGGATTGACGCTTTCAGATTCGTGTACATAATGTATTACAGGATACGAGATCTGTTAGCGTGAAATAAATTAAAAGAATTAAAGAACAGATCTTTTGACTGTAGCGAGGAATAAGGAAAACGCATATTTATTTGACGTTTATCTTAAAATTGAATAAAATTGATTCTGTTTGCTTTTGTTATTGGTTGGTCTTGAACTAGCATTGTCCACAGTTCGTGAAATGCATTTTCTACTTTACCAAAGTACAATTTTTTATAAATTCAACACTATCTCAACTCCAATTAATAACAAAAGTAAACTGAATCAATGACAGCGCTTTGTCGAGAAAAAAGTGGGAGATCTCCCCACTCGGTTGGCCAAGTGTTAAGAGACATTTGATTGAAAAACTAGGTTATGCGCAAGTACTTTCTTTAGCCATTCCAGATACGTAAACGCGTAGTAGACAAACCAACATAATTCCTGAAATGAAAGAGAAGGAAAAGTATAGATAGCAGACACCGATTACCATGGCGCCACTAACCAGAAAGATCCCCCATCGAGATTGGTATCCTGTTTATTCACGATTCGCGGAGCTCGGCGTTTCCTTATGGTGATAAGGGTGGCGATAAAATTGTGGGTGGCCGATCGGTGGAAAAGAAAGAGCGCGAGCAGCAGCAGCAGGCTGGCTGGCTGCGATTAGGCCTGTGCGGAACGGTGTCCGAGCCGTTCGACCTAGTTCGCAAAATAACGCGATGGTAGGCGTACTTACCGAAATGTGGGACAACCGTATTCATGCGCAGGAAGCGGTGCAATTATGGATACGTTAGCGAGTGCGAGCGAGCGGGCGCGCGCGCGCACACGCACGCGTGATTCTGCTGCCCGCAATTGCGCTTTCCGACGCTGCGCGACGCGTCGTTCGTTGCGGAAAAATACGGCAGCACTCGGAAAAAACCTTGAGCATGTTCCTTCGTCCTCTGGCTAACCTTACTCTCTGCTATTTCTTCGCTATTTTATTGTTCGTAGCCAGAAGTTCTTTTTATTTACTTAACACTTGGCCAACCGAACGGGGAGAATCTACCATTTTTTCCGCAGCAAAGGCGCTGCGATCGATTCTATTTACCTTTGTTATTAGTAAATCTTGAACTTGTGTTGTTCACAGTTCGCCAAATGGATTTTCCGCTTTTCCAAAGTACAATTTTTAATAAATTTTTAATACGCGATGGACAGCGTTCGGTTAGGCGTGGCACCGTGCGATTAGTTAAATGTTAATAGGTTCCCGGTCGGTAAAGCGTTAGTATTGAAAAAGAGCTATATGATTATAAAAGATTGCGTTCAATGGAGAGATTATTGAACTGAAATTAAAAATAAATTAAAAAAGTGGAAAAGCTAGTTCGGTAGCTTTTTAACACGTTCACCGCGGTGTTTCGGTCAACTTTTCGTTCACGCTGACTGTATTATTTTTAAATAGTATGAACAGTGTAATGCATAACTGATTTTATTCCACTACCCTTAGTAAAATATGATATGTACCGCCTATTTTCACACACTCATCAAATGATAGTTACCGGTAACCAAACACGACTGCGGATGCGTTAAAGACAAGCGACAGAAATTTATATCTATTTCACGAAGATCATTTATAAGAATCGAATAGAGAACGAAACGAAAAAGCCTGAAGCGCGGTCCGTATCGCGCTCACCGTACAACCGAAGACAAAATCGAAAGTAGCTAGATACGTTAAATCCAGAGGCGAGAGAAATTGAATTTTTGAAAATACGTGTGTTCGAAAAAGTTCTCAGAATTACGTAACACGACGAGCCTCTAGCTTGCAAAAAGTGAAGGAAAAAAGTAGAGAAAAGCCGGAGGCGAGCGAGCAGCGAGGAACGCGACCCTAATACTCAGCCCTGCGGAGCTGAACGCTAAAGTTGATCCAGTAAATTTGCGCGTCCGTTTCATAGATGCGTTGGCCCAGTTTGTAGACGGCTACGAAAGCGAGGGGCATCGCGAACGGGGTTGGAGAGAGGGCGTGATATCTGTGTCACCGCACAAGCGTCGTGCTCTCGGCCAGCGCGATTCTCAGTGGTGTTCTTGGCCCGCTTGTGGCCCACCTGATTATCCACGGAATACTCGACCGTTGAAATACCAGTCGCGTTCATACCGATACATCTCAATTTTTCCTTTCACGCTCTTCCAATCGTTCGCGCCTGCTGTTCTCCCTACAGCGATTCACGAGTAGCCAAGACGTACCATGTCGAGGAACGACACGAGGAAGTTCACGGTCTTGACGGTACGCTATGAATTACACGAGCCTCGTTGTCTCATCGTAGTCGTCGTTGATCAATAAAAAGCCTAGAGCCGTTGGATCTGATCGTCAGCGGTGCTGTTAGTCGACCGGAGGATACCGACACGTAGGTGGTAACCGCTCCGAGCTTTCTTTCTCGCATCAAACATCACAGTTCTATCGACTTCGTTCGAGGACAAGTTGTATAGAGGTTTTGCTGTAACTACGATTGATACCTTAGTACCGCCACTAGTATCATCGGTAGCAACCATTGACGTTGACTATGATACTTCTCGTGCATCTATTTCTAATACATATACGTATCTTAAGAAATAGGTGTACATTGTTACAGAATTTGAAACTCCAGAGCTGAGACGGAAATATATTAGGGTATACTCGTGTCAGTCGATTGATAAAAGTTAATAAAAATTATTAGGAATAGTGATTTTTTTGCAAATTTTACTCAGGAAATTCGAAACCCGTCAAGTCGACGAGTCCCGTAAACCTAGCGTTAAGCTCGTTCGTACGGTTCTCCGGCGCTATTGTTTCAGCGCTTGTATTACATGCATGCTTTTACCGCATAATCGATCTTACGATCAGGTAATGCCTCTGTTACGGTGACGACCATTTTACGTTTCAAGGCAACGTTCGATACGAAAATGTTAAAATTTGACGATGCTTCGAAAATTGTCGCCGACAACGATCAGTTGTATTCCCTCGTGAGAGCGTTCAGCCTGACCCAAAGCGAAACCGCTCGTCCAGCGCAGCCGGCAGATCTCTCGAAATCTGTTTCTGTGCGCCGATTCATCTGCTCGACCCTGCCACGATAAGTCGCTCCCTAGCGGAGCGCTTACGTAAGAAAGACTATCTACCTACCTACCAACCCACCTCCTGGCTATTCAAGGGATCAAGGCAAACCGGTAGGCAGGCAGCCGTGCGGGCAGGCCAGGAGAAACGGGGAACCAGGGAGCAGCTAGAGAGCAGCTAGAGAGCAGGCTGGCTAACTGGCTGGCTAGCAGGCATAGTAGGATGCAGGTAAATAGGTAGGTGGGCACAAATGTGCGCGCGCGCATGCCCTCGGATAAACCTGCCAAACGAATAGACTGTGTAACAACGGAAATACCCTCCGCTCCTCCTCCGCTCCCGGCGCGCTCTCCTCTCTCTACCATCTTTTTCGTTTCCTGCTCCACCTCCTTTTCCTCGATTCGAACAGCTACGTGTTACCAATCGCAGAAATTCGCCAATCGCCCGCTTCTGCTTCGTTAAGTTAAAACGAACCGATACGCTTCGATTTGTAGAACGTTTCGTTTTTGCGTTTCAGGAGAATATTAGGAGGCACGAGCGAGGAAGCATCGCTGCGAACGAGACAGGTTTCGTCGCTCGTCAAATATAAAAATATGCTTAGCGTGTTCCGAAAAGTGTCGTTCGGAACACAGTATCCTTAGTTGCGCGTATAATATACCACGGTGAGATTTTCCCTAGACTCGCTTTCGCGAAATCGATAAACGCGATACCAACGTAACTTGTTGTTGCCGATTTTCCTTGCAAATAATTTTCAAGCGCGCTTAAAATCTTCGCGACGGTAGCTGCTGCAACAGCGTTCTCGTTAGTTTTACGTCAGCCTTCTCGTCCTCTCTTTCTGGAAAAAAAAAAAACGTATTTCATCCGCATGATAATCGCACGGCATTACGATGCGCGCGAGCGCGAACGCGTTACGTAACCCGTCTCGGTTCCGAGGATAACGAGCGATCACGGAGAGGGGGCGACGTCGGAGATGTAATAATTGAAAGACAGGTGAAGACGTGCAGCTCTTAAGGGTGCTAACGAGGACGTCTGAACGGCGTGGGTCGAGGAAAGCTGTCCGTGAAACAAGGAGCACGTCGCGGCGCTTCGGGAACATCGCGCGCGCCAATATTTATTCCACAGCATTCGAACGATCGCGCGACGCATCGAGAGCGAAGTCAGCCGGTGTACGAGAAAGAATTTACAATCTCGTTAAAAACGTGCAGGTGCACGTTGCAGGTGTAGAAACGGGCTCGCGACCAGTTGCGTGCGCGTGCCGGAAACGGCAATTTGTTTGGCCGTTTATTAGGAAAGATCACCGACTCGTTCCGGTTGGATGAATGAATCTGTAGATATTATTTATCGGTCTGTTCGGGGAACGAAAACTGGCAAGCGTTACGAGACGGCAGTGTGATACGTCACGATGGTTGAATAGGAGAGCTGTTCGTCGCGCAGTGAGGTGCTTTTCAGTGGAGATACCGAGGCAGAACAGTTTCTGTTGCTCCACAAAATCGAGCGTGTACGTTTACTCGACGTGTATTGACCTTCCTGAAACGAGCATCGTGCCACTCACGAAATAATGTTACCCAGACGTAAGTACAGTAGCGGACGAAAGTTTAAGACTAAAGAGTTAACGAAATTAAACTAATTAATTTACAAGGAATAGCAGGATAAACAAAATTTGCATTTTGTACCAATCAATAAATAATGTTCAATAAAATAATGTAACGATGAAAATGAATGTACAGACAATAGCTGCAGGCCATTAAAATATGTTCTACATTGTCTTCTAGTCTTAAACTTTTGTCCGCTACTGTATCTCGCCAAGAGTAGTTTCCTCGTATAACGTTTACAGAGATAGCGGTCAATTTTTACTAGGCCACGTTTCATCGTATTGAAAGAGATCGTATGTCTTGTATGACGTATGAGAGGGCATTGCATACCATTGATTGCTTTTTCACGAGATAACAGTCGTCGACGACGAAGGGGCCGGAAGGCAGCGAACGAAAAGCAGCGAAGCAAGCCAAGGGCACAGTCAGCACCACGTACAACAAACATTTTTTCAATTTATACAGTCGTTATTTCATCTACGTGTTTGTTTATATCCTAGAGTATAAATATTGCGGGAACGTCAGACAAACAGTATTTAGGGCTGCGAGATAAGCGTGGGAACGTAGTATTTGGGTTTGTGATACATGATCGAAAAACACTTGAGAACGATCAATAGTGTGACTGAAAAATATAACGCAAAGGAATGTGCGTGTGATGGAACAAATGATCGGTGAGTTTGTTAGTTGGTTTTAAATTTATTGAACGTCTAATAACAGAGAGTACAGCTTGAAAGTTAGAAAATTAAAGATGTAGAATTAAGTTGCATTCCGGTTTTTTTATGTTTGTCAAATATATGTTAGTTTTAATTTCCCTCGATCAAAACCTGTCCGCAACCAAACATGTTTATTGTATGCCGCACGAAGATTCGTTCAAACATCATTTATAAGATACATATAGTTTCCATTTTCCACTTTAACTCTGCTATCGCGGTATTCCAACTCGATACACTTTGCCAATTATCTGTCGTTCAAGTATTAGCAAACGAAAATCCTGTCTTCGTTCGTCAGAGCGGAAAACGTACGTCCGCGTTCACCGCGATGCACGGAGACGTTGAAACGAGAACATTCTAGCCGTAGATATACAGTATACGCGACGGCCTGGTAATTAGGCCAGTGAAACAGGTCGATCGATTTTGTCCCGAAAAAGCACTTGCTCCAAAAACCTATTTAGTAACTCGGCTAGAGAGAAAGAGAGATAAAGGAGAGAGAGATAGAGCGAGAGAGCAGACTTGGTGACTCAGTTCGCCTCTTTGTATTCTACTCGGTCGTTTCTCGTGTTTGTCTTTGAATTCCATAATTGTTCATCATGCGCAACTCGCTGGTCCGTTAGTCGTTGTACTTCCGTCAAATGATTGTTCGTTCCCATATCTGTAGCAAAACAGAAGAAATAGTAGACCCCTTTTGATAAGGTTACCGATACGAATCAACAATTGGCGTATGTAAAGTACGACGATCAAGTAGTAAGGTACAAGAAAAAGAAAGGTACAACCAACAGACGCGTACGACGTACAGTTGTCAAGAGCTGACGATGAAACGAATGACACCACTACGATGTCATTAGCTATCGTAACGTCAAGTAAGTATTGTTTCTCTGAAATTATATTAAGCGTAGACTAACGAAACAAAAAGGACTCGTAAGCTTGACGAAGAAACAACGAAGAAGCAACGGTGAGGCGATAACGGGTAAGGGCAAAGAAAATCGTAAATGGCTAAGTAAAGCGAATCGCGTGGTTACGCAATTTCCGGGAAGAGAAGATCGGTCGTGGCGAGGGGACTCCGATTCTTCGCGAAGGAGTAGAGCATACCGTTCGTCCTTGAAGCGCCCTTGGTACTGGCTGTGGAAGCTAAATCGGCCCGGTGAAAAGCTGTTGGGTTCGGCGAGCGTAGGGCGTGGTCTAGCAAGGCACCCGGTGACCTCCTAGCCAGCTAGGCGGCCATCTTTGAGCATCGAGTCGTCCGGGCGTGCTGCGAGGGTGAAAGTTGGGGTGGGTTTTCGGCGTGGATGCCAAGCCACTTCGTAAAATCCTCTCCCCGCCACTACGTGGCCCCCCTTCCTCAAAGGAGACGCCCTCTCCCACGCCTTGCAACACTTCCCTTTCTTTCGTCTCTCCTCTCTCTCTCTCTCTCGTGCGTGCGCGCGCGCGCACTTCCCCTCTTTCTTCCTCACTCTCCTCCGGAAGTCTTCACTTTCATTTTCCTCCTCCCTGATTCTCTTCGTCTTCTGTCACTTTGTCTGCTCGTCTCATTTATTCTAATGCTGTTGAACAAAACTTGTACAAATTTTTGCAGTATCGTTTCGTTGCTCTGTGCGACTGTGTTTCATCGTTCTCAACAATTAGAATAAGTCGATACCGATTTTTAATCTCCGAAACTAGATTTATCACTACTTTACTCCATAAAATTTATCACTTTGTGCAGTTTATCAGAGTAGAGGAGCAAGTTTTGATAAGTTCGGTTTACGAAGTCGCAGAATTTAAAACAATTATTCGATCGTCCTACGCTTCTGAGAGAAAATGATAGATAGATGCCTTTCTTGGGGACGTTAAACTGTCATTCCTGTAGAAGTTATTTCGTATGGAGGTCTAGCTCGACGATAAAACCAAGATCGAATCCCTGGAGAGGCCGACGAGAACGACTTTATCTCCGTAGTATTCGAGAAACAAGTCGTAAAATCGTCTGATCGCCAAGCATCGGTGATATTTAAAATTCAAGTGACCCGTGAGAAATACACGAACTTCGATGCGAATGATCGTGAAGTTATGTCGATACGTCCAGTCACAGGGACAAATAAAATCGTTTAAGTATAATATTACAGAATTTAGCGGCCTTTTGCGCAATGCTGAATCTTTCATTCTATAAGTTTTTTAATATGAATCGAGAAATTACAATATTTATGCTGTAAATATTCGCTCCAATCTTCTTTCCCTTTGTCATTGAACGGAACAAACAAAATATTACGCAGAAATATAATAATACATAACAAAAAGCACGGCAATACATCGTATATGCATGGATTAAAAACACTCTGTTATTTCAAACAGGATACAAATTACGAAGGTGTTAAAGGTTGATATTATTGTGGTTACACAACGTTATCGAGTTTCCGACCACGATAACCGTGCCCTCCATTTTTCCTTCTCTCTCTCTGCTTTTACCTCCTCCTCACCGTTGACGCGGTTCTATTTCGTATTCCATTGGCATGTATCCAGAAAAAGTTCCTATCGCGCGAATTTCAATAATGTTACAAACGATCGATATAAATCGTTTTCCAAAGGGAAAACTTGTAAATTCGATGTAAATTAGGTAGCTCTGTTTGTCGATGGAAAAATTGTCTTGTTCTTGAATTTTACGAGTCGATAAAATTGTTATCGAAACGCAGAAGCCAAAAATAGATGATAGGAGGAAATGTATCGAGAAAACGAGTGTAATACGTTACGTTATCCCGACAATTCCCCTGGCACGTAATAAATATCCAGCTGTTTTCTAAACGCGATAATTCCTTCTTTTCGTTAGCTACTCATTACTCGTAGGATATCATCCGTTTTCGAGTGACTAGGTTTTTGATTGCAACGCATCTAGAAAGGACACTCTTCAACCAACAGACTCGTTAGGTCAGCTGTTGCGTAACACCGGTTTTACGGATGCGCGAGTGACTATTAAAATTCAAATTTGCTCCAGAACATATTGCCTTCAATAATCGAAATAGAAATGTAAATTTAATCCTCGCGAGTAATTCCGAAACGAAATCCTATAGGATTATAATCTATGATATATCGAAAGTTTGAATAAGCATGCCCATACGTTTGTATCGACCAGGCAAACATTAAGGTAATAACCATCCGTGTAAATTCGTGCCTTAACCTTGCATTTAAACGTAGAAATATACTATACTGTGTTCTCACATACGAACGGATGAAATTTGCTAATACGAATATTAGCTATTATTGTACGAATAAATAAATAATGATGGAAGAGAGAAATAGTGTACTCCTATTATCTGAATAATTTAGTTATCTGTACTGTCTAGGTTTTAGAATCTATTCGGATAAACTAAGTCCCACTGTATAGCATGGTCAAAGATCCGAAGCTTTTTAATCTTTTTCGCTTCTTCAAGGCCTGGTTGCTTGGTCGACCCCACCGCTGGATTCTCATGCTTATATCACATCACGGTTTCATTCTCCCTTCCCCTCGTCCTCCTTGAGTTTTCTGCGCCGAGAGACCACGGTTGTTCTCTCTTCGCCGTTCTTCCATTCTCCGTCCCTCTTGTTCGCTATTTAACCGTCCCGGACCTCTGTACTAGCGATGGTCATTCGATTCCGTCTTTTAGGTTCTCGAACAACTCAACAGTATAGAAGATCGACCGTGCTTATTCGTGTCAGTCATCGTGCGTCTATTGGCACTGAGTTTTCTTTCTCTCTACGTACTTATACATATATGATGTGAATACGTGTCATCAGATGAGTTACAATGCAACTTCTTACGTAATTTCTTTCGTCATGCACGGAATATTTAGTTTTGAAGCGTTTATTATTTCTTTTTTATAAACTTGCAAGACAATTTCAATATCTTAAGGTAATTTGTGATATTGTGAAATTTTATGTGAGCTACAGAGACTTGAAACGTCTTGTAGCCACCGCTAGTTGCTTCTTCCTCTTCATCCTCGTCCCTTCCTCGTACCCCTGCTCCACACGCTCTCCATTTCTCCCCACCTCGTGCGATGATCCACGATCTTTACGGATACTCCCTCTCCCCACTGTTCAACCGTTTCGCAATGATGTCATCCGCAACATTGGCGCAGACGTCGAGAATTTTCAAACGATAGAAAGTAGAAAACGAAGTTCGATACCACGAAAGTATCGTCGCGACAAGAAATTTGTGCCTCTTGCATTGTTGCGAAAGTATGATAAAAATAAATTTACTTCTTTGGCAGAATCGTAATAGCAATTAAAGCCAACATTGGATGAAATAAATGAAATTTATACCTAATATATTAAACTGAAACCCGAAGAAGACGAGTTAAGTCTCATAGTATTATCGTTTTAAATTATTCGATGCCTGTAAAAAGGTTTAACCCCTTTTCGAAGTAGCTAATGAGATTACCGAGACACGTCCACACAAACGTTCGTTTTAACAAGAACAAAAGATTGCTTAATCCTGTACTATAACCAAATGATTACTTGAAATGTGTATTAACAAGATTATTTTAAAACAAGTAAATGGAACCAGTTATTTTTATGAAATTATACATTTATTCTTAATATTTCTCTAAAAATTTCAAATATGCTATAAATTAACTTTCCCTTAAATAATATTATATCATCAATCTGTGTATATCCAGTCGCACCGATGTAAGCAATTAATTACATACACGTGAATATATATATGTATATGGATAGATTATTTTCAGTGGGAAGTTATATTTAGTAGTGTATATCAATATGATCTATCAAATATTTTTTCTTGAATAAATTCAAGAACACCAATCATAGGTGTATACCGAGGGTATGCATGAAACTAACCTTTTTTGAAACTGAAATCGTAGAAATGGACTTCAAAGTTTGATTATTCCAGCGACATCATCGATCGGAAACGTGTTTCCTCAGGCTCAGGTAGCACACAGCACGCGACGAGCCATGGCGAGGTGGATTCGAGGCCAACGAGTAAAATTAGACAGCGCGTGAATGGAATCCGAGCCAATCGAGCAACCCCAAATGGAAATGGAAACGCTTCGGTTACTATACGAAAGATGGCCGCAATGCGGTGCCTTCTATAAAATGGCGGTTGTTGACCACCCGCCATCGCGTGCTTTTAACCGCAATTTTAATCATTTACAATTATTCTTTCCTACTACAGAAACCATTTTCTATTTTCTTTTATGGCCCTTCGGAACTGACCAATAGAATTATCTCGTTCCATCGGCTAAGTCCATGTAGACAACCAATCGAGCTTCAAATATCCTACACACATCAAATACTGCTTTTAGGAACCATTTTAAGTTACCGAGTAAAAACGAAACTTTGAAGTTTGAATCTGTTATGAAAACGGGAAAACAAATTTGATTTTAAAAACCTAAAGATCCAGAATAAAGTAAAATTATTCATTACAATTCTTCAATAGCGGTGACAAGTGCAGTCAATGACGGTGATACCGAAAGGAGGAACAAATCTGGTAATATTATGAGACCGGTACAAAGTATCAGGATTACAATCTCGATAGCGGTGCGTACATACAAAGTAGCACAAGGCAAGCCAGTCCCACTTCCCTTTCCTCCTTGCACGACGTGCGCACACGGTATATCTCTCATTCCATGATCGGTCTCCTACCTCTCCATTCTTCTCAAGGAGTGGTAACTTTCCAAACTTCTCTCACTTCTGTATCTTTTACCGTACACGACTTTCCTCCGATCCGTACTATACTAAGATTTACGCACTCTCAACGTAATTAGTATGTCAAAAATTTCATATCTATATTCCATCCACTTACAGCAAAATTAATGGAATAAACAGAATAAATATATCGTTTTATCATTTACCATTTCTATAGCAGGCGATTACGATTTACCTTTGATTATAACATATTTTTCTGTTATTATTATGTTTACAGAAAAATGATATAAGTATCTAATGGAATGTTACATCTAATAACTAGTATGTGTCAAAAAAAAACATATATATCATGTAAACTGCTCGATGATATCTAACAGATTTTCCAATTATGGTTTTTATAATCATCGATACATTGACTTTAATGTTTAAAATTATTTAAAGTCGATTATGTTCATTCCTCAAAATATTGCTCGTCCCCAGAAATAATAAAATTACTAACTACTAAAAATTAGAAATTCGGTTGTGATTGGTTAAAGCTACGCCTCTAAAATATTAAAAAAATGGAAGAACTATTTCTAGTGCACTTGTTACATGGAAAACCACAGCTGTGCACGTTATTGGGAAAGGAAAAACGTAAGCAGCTCATAATCACCAACAGCGATCCGGTATACGATACGAGGCCGACGGTATTTGCCAAGTTACGAAAGTAAGCGGTTTTAGAAAGTATAGAAGGCTCGAGGTGAACGGCGTAGCGCTCTAACGGCAGAGATCTTGCACGGCAATTATTACGAAGTAGCTTTGCAATGACGATCAAGACTGAGTGTTACTCAGCTGCTACGTAAGATAAACCTCTTTGTTCGAGGTAGCAGGTGTACCATTTGATTTACAACATGATCATTGATTTTACCGTTAAAAAAACGGTACACAAATTCAAATGATGCCACATCTTCAAGAAACATTCGACAGTACAATTATCAAAATGAAAAGTCGGAGATAAAAGAAGTTAATGTCGTTCATGATAAATTAAACATTTTCGTTGAATTCTTCAAACTCTGAATGTTTGAGCGAACACGCGATTTAATTTGAGAATAAAATTTTGCGGTCGACGAATGCACACAGTAATTTACGCTTTAAACGAGCGGAAAAGTAATTTACGTGTGCTTGTGGCTACGTCCGGCTGTACGCGTGCGACTGGGAAAAGAGAACGATGAAGAAGAATGATGTACACTCGAAGAATGGTCAGTACTCGCGCAGTGTTTTCCGTAATCCCAGAGCCTTTTTAATATATGTAATACATTACAGCTGGGGGAACACGGTTTTCACTGCTGAGCCCAAGAATATTAGAATAAATAATTCCATGCACGTATACAATCTTGGTTATTGTTTCAAAGTGTGCTGTTGCTGCTTGAAATCGCAAAGAAAGAAAAAGAGAAGAAAGAAACGTGGCATATCTCCTTGCTGGCATCCTATTTTCAATCAACGCTGAGAAAGAGATAGGGATGTGTCGTAAGGTCGATAGGAGAGAGAAAAAGACTGACTATCGTAGCACAGAGCCAAGCCAGTTTCTCACCCCCACTGACCTAGCGACCGAGAAAAAGATCAAGGTGTTGTGTCGGGCAATGGACGAGCCACCATGAACAAAGTTGTAAGAAGACAGAGTACTCTTCTTGTCTATCTTGCACTCTCCAGTCGTTGCGTATTCTCCAACTGCCGTAACAAACGTTAGATCACACACTGGCCCAGCAAGAGTGGAGCCACGGTTCGATCACGTGACGCGTTAGGTTGCGTCACAGTTACCCCTCTCACCACTCAACCAACGAACCAACCGAACAACGAGACCGCCATCTTTACCCACTGAGACCAAGAGTAACACGGACACGAGAGCACCGACGTACAAATAACGTTTTTCCTTTTTCCTTTTTCCTTTTACATGCACAATAGACAGATCTTTGTGTCAACGAATCAGCATTCATGAAGTTTGTAAGATCTTCTCGTAATGTTCCGTATTTTTTATCCTCTTCATATTCTTTCACAATTAACTGCCTCAAAACAGATATGTTAGATGATCTCCATGTGCCGCGCTGGCAACTATCGCAGCTCACTGTATACGTCGAGCACAATTTTAGTTGAATAATCATTGAAGAAATGTACTTTATGCAGTAAAATATGCATGACATATATATATATATTTTTTATATAAACGCAAAAAAGTAGAAACTATAATATATTATAATTGCACAAAAAATAAATGGTCCAAGTGATTGATTAATAAATTTTTAAATCAAAAATTTTTGAAACATTAAAAATGCACGTTACTATGCTAGGAAACTTTTATGAAGTAATCACTTGTACAAAAAGATCGTTAAAAAAGGATTAAAAATGGTGCACAGTGAATGATCCGGAGTGGTCGCGTGTGGTTTCACAGTTGAGGCTATTTGGATTTCAATACTCGCTTCCAGTTAGGTTTGGTCTCGGTGCCACGCCACGCACGCAATTGTGGACCACGCCACTACACAGTGAAACTCGGCCGGATACGCGAACACGAGTTCTATTATCACGATGTATGAGGATTGCGAGTTTCGGAGGTCCAAAAGCGATAAAGTAACACAGACCACACGGATTGATCGAAACTGAACGAACGAAAATCGAAGACGAAGGAGTGACGTCGTTGAAGAACGGTGGTAATACCACGATGGCGTTTCTAGTTCTGCCAAACGAGTGCCAGAGCTCTATTCTTCTTTTCGCAAAACTGTCGAAGAGGAGGACCCGAGCTTCGAACACAACCGACTCCGACGACGAGCAGCGACGAACGAGGATGCGCTCGAGCGCGTAGCCTGTGCCGCACTCTCAGTCTATCCCCACTACCAAGTATGATCGGCATCCGGTAGTAACTGTGGCGCGCATTCGCGAGCATTTCTGCTCGTTGATTGGTGCACAGCCGTTGCTACTTGGCCTGCCATTGGTCGATTGCACACCACGAATTCCCGCGGCGTTCACTATCCATGGAGTACACAACTACACACACGTAGAAAGCACACGAGGCCGCTCTCGATCTTACACAAATGATGTTCAGCGAGGACACCGCATACACTCATACACAAAATACACACATACACACATCATCAATATATACTTATGCGTGTGTATATATCTTACACGTGTATGCATGGTTGCTACTCGCGAGCTTTTGACGCGCACGTCTACACGTATGGACACGTATCTTTACGTGTACGTGTGTTGGAAAATTCCACACGCGCGCGCTTCGCTACGGTCGTATGGCGGTCGAACAGGAACTGGCCACAAGCGGCGCGGAAACGTGCTACTTATGCTGCCGGTGGGAAGAAAATCAACGAATCAAGACAGCCTTTACAATCGCTGCCTTTGGACTCGATGCTACAGGTCCAAAGGGCTATCATAGTGGTATAAGCTTCTCAAATACGAACACGGGGGATGGACAAGCCAACCCTTCTTACTGCTATGCGCAAACCACGATAAATATATGCAGCCTTATAGGAGTGGTTGCAAATTTATCTTTCTTTCATATTGGTCACCACTTGAGTTTCAAGCAAAAATAATCAAACTATTGTTCTGTCATATTCCTACTTACGTTGACCCATTTTTATATCGATCTCTCACCTTTCGGATACGAGGCACCGTGGTGACCTTAGGCCCACAAAATTCGTTTCATCAAATATTCAGACTTCCACGTTGACCTCATATTTTAAACGAGGAACCCAACTCTTCATTTGTTAGCATTTTCTGTTTTCTTTTAACTTTTTAAGTTTGATAGAAAACCATCAACTGGTATAATTCATACAGATCTACGTAACGATTCGACGCGCACACCGATCGTTGATGTTACGTAACACAATATTCATCGATATTGTTCATATAGTTATATTTTTTCGTTTCCATTCTCAATATGGCAATCGATAACTGAAAAAATTATAGTTGCAATATTGACATAGCGTTCTAGATACAGATAGATATAGAAAAATATAATCACACATTATTCGAGAACAGGAAAATCTCGGAAAATCAGGTTATAAACTGATATTTCGTAGATTAAAGAACTAATGATCGAGAAAAACGTTTGAGTCGAAATGATCACCGCGATCGAAGAATTAAATGCGAAAGAACGGTGCTGCGCGTATAGCGGTTAGTCGATTAACGAAGCTGGCGCGCAAGGGCGAGGGGGAGAGGGATGGTGGTGACTTGGTGGAACATTGGAACTCGACTTGGTCGTCCTATTTCTACGCTCGGGAACGTTCGTGCGGTGAGCCGATCGCGCACGAAGCAACGAGGATATAAGTAGGTCGTTTCAAGACGCACGTGTCGTCCTTGACTCACATAGCGTGGCGCGCAGGCGCTCACCGTTGCCGCATTGCTGGTCGCTAGGGCTTTTTCTTTGTTCGTTGCACGCGCGTGTGTGCGCGGAACTCGACGCACACGCGCTCTCTGTGAGCACACCGTACGCTTAACTATTGCTCACACGCACCTCTCTTTGCACTCTGCAAAATGAACTAGCGGCTGCACATAATCTATCTATCGCGACTAATATACTCTACACAATCGACATTACGCTTCTGTCATACATGTCGTATGTATGTGGATTAATCATTTTCGGTTCGTGCTACTTTTTTTTATGTTAAATTTGTTTAGAGCATAAGAAAAGAAAATATTAACGTTAAGGTGCAACGATTATCATAAATATAGTAAGGAATTCAGCTTTTCTTTCCTCTGGAAGGCTGTCACACGTGTACAATAATATTAAACTTTCTACTCTTCTTACGTAACTAAGGCGACGCGTATTTCAATGTTTAGTGTGTAGATTCAGCAAAAAAATTTAGAAATCAAGATCGCTACAAAAGACCCTATCTTTGGGTAGGAAATTATATACCTGCATGGTTTTTAAGAGAAGGGTTAAGATTCCAATAATCTTGTGTTTTGATCGAATGTGTGTATGTAGAGGATTCCATGTATGAGTATGAGGTATTATATCGTGTGAGGGACGAGTCAACAGGAAGGCGGCGCGTTGTGCAACTCTTAAGGAGGAGCACCGTAATATACGTTTCGTGTGTCCTCTGTATCCAGGGGTATACGTATACTGTACGCACACGTTCGATGATAATCGACAGAAAAAGAGAAAGGTCATCGAGGGGAATGGAGTTTTGTTTCCTCTTCCTTGTTACAATTACGAGTAGGTAAACGGGTGTCCGAAATTATGTGCAAGTGACGTAACACCGCACAGCTGTATGTACAAATTCACATACATTTACGGACACGTGTATGCTTTTGAACGTGTCCCGATGAAGTATTGAATATCCCAATGGAAACACAATATTGTACGACAGAGGGACTACCTTTTCCCACAGTAAATGAAAATTTGCGCCGTTGCCTTCATTAAAGTAGTAAATATCTCTTAACATGTCACTGGTTTCAGGTAAAATTATACTTTTATATTATACAATTTCGACAAAATTCAAATACCTCTAAACAGAATAATACATGTATTATTAATGCGCACTGATTAGTACAACTGAAAGTCGATATTCTTTATCTACTGTTTCCTCTGAAATTACATTAGTATAGCGGCGATTATAGGAACTTTCAGCGCGTTCAGTGGCAAGCGTTGTGGCTGACAAGAGAGCAGGCATGGTCGCGATTCACTGTACGTATAGCCAAGGACAGTGATGCTTCACGAGGAGACCTGTGTACGAGAAGTCGGTAGTCCTCGTTGGCTTTGGCATCGTATTGATCGCAGCGGGAACTCAAAGGGGAGGCTACTACGTTAGGCTATTCGAACCCCAATTGGATCGACCTACCTCGTGTAGGGAATAGAAAGGGGGCCGCCGCGCCGCACCGCGGCCTATTTCTTGCGTTATCGGGCTTTGTCAACGAAATGCTTATAATTTAATTTGCCTTCTGCATTTTGGAAAATTTTATTAAGTATGTGATATTTACCACGATATATTTTTAGCGTATCGGGAGAAATAAATTGAAGATTTTAGTGCGACAATTGCTATTGCTTATAAGGACCTTGAGTATTAATTCTCCTGTAAGTAGAAATAAACGATAGCGGTGACCTAAATTTTTTCGCCAAATGGTTGACGGTTCGTGTAATTTCTAACGATATTTTTGGCTGCGTAATGGGAAATAATTGGCGCGCAAAACTTGGCAAATTTGCGACACTGCTCGATAAACGCTAGACATGATGTCGTGCACGGTTGTTATGTAACGTGAATCTTTAATAATAATACATCGTTTCCATAATGAAACAGCCATGACGAAGTAAATGTGTGAAGAAAAAGAAGTATGGGAGATTATCTACATTTGATAAATATGTAGATATGCAGTATCTACGTGTTGCACGAGTGTAAATTCTATACGTGGTTATCTGCAACTTTGCAAAGTATATAGACAGCTAGTATTACTAACAAATTTTTGTTGTTATTTATTTTTTAACGTATACACAAATGTCCATTAATAACTTCTTAATGTTTTTTTTGCACAAACTGTTTGTTTCTCAGTTGGCGAAATGAACTTGTTTATGACACTGTCACATTTGCTTTATGAATTATCTTGGGATTTATTATTTGATAATGGTAGGAAGAGTTTATTAATTATAAGAAATTAAATGAGAAAGGTCAGAATAGTCCTAAGATACTTACAAATTTGTAAATGATGTTTTCTTTCTTTTTTCTAATAAATCCTTGTCTTGAATGAATTACTTTGATGATGTTACTTGTGAACACGGATCTACTGTTTACAGCGGCCAATAAAGTTTGGAGAAATCGCGTCGCGAAATATCGTGCCAATTTGACTCGCATACTTTTCTGTCGTTCGAGGTGGCTCGCACGCTAGCGTTCTTCAGATAAGCATGTTCTTATCTACGTACGTACTTACGTAAGCAACGGCTCGTGTAAGCGTTTGCTCGGCTTCGCACCCTTTTTCCTCTTCCGTTCTCTCCAGCCGTTTGCACGTTGCTTCTCCTTCGTTTCCATCATGGCTTTGTATTTTCCAGTTTTCCGTTTTTTTTACTTTCGCCTTTTGCCCTCAACGTTTTCGTCTTTCTCGCGTGCGCTCCACTCTAGAAACCGTATTTCATTTAAAAATGCAGCCTTTACGTCTTCCAATTCCTTTGCTTTCAACCTTCCCTTTTTTCTTTTCATCGCTTTTAAACATCGTATTTAACGCTTCTATCAGTAGTACCTCCACCTTCTTTATTTTTGGCAGGGTAGCATATATATAAAGATGCATCACAATTTTATTGGGTTTTGTTAATACAACTGTTACAGCTGTTCTGGAAAACTCTTAACGTATGAATAGCGTAATAAATTCAGTACATCATGGATCAAGATAGTCACGTGGACTTGGCGCGTGCAGGAAACAGTCAAAAGATACAAGATGCCTGATCTTACTGAGACGGTAACTGTAATATCTCATCATAGATAGCCATGTCATGTTTTAGGTGTCGTGCGATGATGGCTTAAAAAACATAAAACGTTTCATAATTATGTTCAAGATCGTTTCCTTAGATCATCGATTTGCCTCGTTTAATTAAATGGTCGAAAGAATAGAGTTGTTTAATTGTAGATTTTGAAATATGTTAAAAAATCCTCAATATTATTGGTTTCGAATTTGGAAATATAAGCAACTTCTATTTCAATTCGCATAATTCCAAAGATAGGAATATTATTAAACGATAAGACGTGGTTGCGTCTACTGTGAAGTAGCATCGTTATCTTTTAATGAGATCGATCGACCCGTTCCAATTGCAATAATCTTTTGCGTGAAAATCGTGCGTTACGAAATACATACGCAAAAGAGTAGGCGAGCAGATGGTGATGCTTATTCATTCTGAGTTATTCGTCGCGCGACCTCGACGTTATCGGTGGATTGGAAATGAACCGCGTGCAAGTACAAGTTTGCAAGTCGAGGAACGCGGCGTTCGCTGATTTATCAGCGGGAACGCCACGCGTTCGAGGAAGCCAGAGTAAATCGACGAATGCACCTTGGGATTCTTGTTACTTGCTTCGTTCCTTTGTTACACAACCGGCTCTTTCGCCAACTCGACCAACTATCGACCCCACCAACTTTGTTCTCGCTCTGATCCCCCTTTTCTTCCGTCTTCTCGCACTCGCACGTTCTCCCTCTCTCTCTCTCTATCTATCTATCTTTCGTTTTCTGCCGAGGGCTCCCCTCTCTGTTCGCTTTCGCCTCCTGTCGCCCCTCAAAGTCTCTTTTATTCCAACCCCATCTCTTCTCTATTCCTTCCTTTCTCTTTTGACAACCTCCGTCCTCCACTCTTTCTGTTGCCTGTCCTTTCTCTCCGAGCCTATTCCCCTGTGTCACCTACTCAGACTGCCAGAGTTGAGCGTTATTGAAAGAAACTCCCGGACGAATAATTATTATCGAAATAAAACTCCGTGTGTACATTACGCGATGTTCAGTCGGTTACCTTTTCTGTGACGAAACGGTAAATGGGAGAACATGTTTACTCGTCAAATTTTGAATGTTTTTATAGAGTATTATTTTCGTTTCATTTATAACGCGATAGAAATTTCAAGGTCAATTTCACTGTTTCAAGACAGTACACATATATTTAACTAAATAACATATTAGGTTGTATTACAATAAGCTCACCGATGAAAATAAATAGTGGAGGTCATTTATTGAAAGTTTATCGTTTATATAAAATAATGATGTTTTATAGTCACATGAATTTTATATTCATACTTAAAAACTTCAAACTGTCGAGCAGAAACGTTGAAAGGCGCGAACATTTGATTATTAAATTATTTGAATACTCGTTATCTTGGTTAACATGTATTTGTTATGTAGTTGGACAGCGACATGAAATACGACATTTTTGTGTCTCGTTGCGCCATTGCGATGATAAGTGGAAGATTCCAAACCTATAAATGGGGATCCATTTATCTTCGTATTCTAGCAACCAAAGTGTAGTTTGTAATGGTGCGTAGTAGAGCAATGACAACTAATGTTAACGAAGTAACGTTAATTATTTGACCTACGATCGAAATCGAATTATGATTCCATTAATATATGAGAGGTATAAGCAATAGAGATGTACGAAACACAGTCTTATCATTGAAATACGTACAACGGCTACAAAAAGTAGTCGACTACCACTGTATTTTTTTCAGTATTTACACATTGATTAAATTAAGTAAGTTCAGCTATACCAAATTTCTTATCTTTAATAGCACTTTATCTGTCAGCAAAAATGTAGTATTGTGGGAATGGAACGTAGAATCTGATCGAGGAACGTTTGATAGAAAAAAATATAAAACCTGTACGAAACATAAAAGGAGTAGAAGACTTAGAATTCTGTGTTCCCTGTTAGCCTTGAGAAATTTCATCTTTCTCGCAAGCTGCTCCAGCTTCCTCTTTTGCGAACCCTCTGCATCTTCCGCGTCTCTACCCTCGTCATCTATCCCTGTCCCTCACCATTACGTTTCCTCTTCTTTTTGCTTTCGCCAAGTTGCCACCACCACCATCACCACCATCACCACCACCATCCCCCACCACCACCATCACTACCTCTATTCTTCCCGAATTTTCTTCGTCAGCCTCGAGCGTGCCTCTTCCCCTAGGGCTGTTCTTCTGCCCCTCGCGGTATCTACGTTCGTCTTTTTTTTTCGTAAACGTCCGACAGACCCAAGGGACGCGTGGTGGGGGGCCACGTGCTCCCAGTACCTAGTCACGCGAGGATAGGACACGTGGTATGTACGCGTATGACCGTCCGTTCAGATGCATAGGCGTGGAAACGTGTTTTCTGTTGGAGCAGCGCAGCCGCGTGCCGTGTACGGCTAGTTTACATGAGATTTTACGCGCAAGTTAACCCTTTGTTTTCTTAATCCAATTTCTTTTCTTACGAAAGAGACAAAATACGATTGCAATCGAGTATACATTTTTGTTTAAATTTGAAAACTGGGAATCAATAATTGTCATAAATAGATCGGTGCTAGTATAACGATAAAACAAAATTGTACAATAATAAAGGAATAAAATAATTTTAAGAAACCATAAACATATTGGTGTACATATCATTTTTGAGTTATTTGTCGGCCTAAAGGGTTAATGTGGTGTAAACGCGGCATAATGCTTAAATGTCGCACTGCGAAAACAAGACATATATAGTATCATACTGTGGTGTTGCGAAAATGATTACAAATTTGCATTTCAAAAACTAAAAAGCAAATTATAAAGTGAAATAGTACTTTTTTTTCTTTATGAAAAGCGTCTAGTAATTTCTAAATGCCAATAGAGCAAAGGTTGCAAGCTTTAGCACGGTAGCTCCAATGTCGTTGTGATATAGATTTCCTCACAGATATATTTCGTATGAAGTAAATCGTTTCATGCTCTCGAAAAATGTGTCACCTTTTATCTTATCAAGTGGAACACGTGTATGGGTGTAAAAGCAAATGCTGTATTTTTATTAGCGCGTGCGATAGATTTACACGTGCAATAATCACGAAGAGTATGTTTCATGTTTATAATCACTTTCATCGATTTTTGGCCTCACAATCATAGGCTTGAAGCGTAAATATTTCTTAAAATTTTCTTTGCAGCACGCAAGGAAATATAATAATACATTGGTTATGAAAAGTATTTACATGTATTCATACTTTTCAATGAGATGTTATTTAATCAGGTTTCGAGATATCAAGTTCGTACAATCATGTAATGGTATCATTAAACGATAATAGTTTCATATACTCAGACATAATTAACAAATACTAAAATACATACAGTGATATAATTTTTGCAGATCCTGTAACATACTATTTAAAAATAGTTAAATATAATATAGTATCGCTACAAGTTAAATGCTTCATAATTACCAATACAGTCAATATTGTGGATATAAGTCAAAATAATGGTAGGAACTTCGGAAAATACAAGTAAAAGACTGCAATAAAAAATAGTAAAAAGAAGCGGCGATAGTTACCAGCCGTCGATTGTTAATCGAGAGGTTATGTTGATCGCGCATAGTGGCTGGTTGGCCAACTGCACTTGACTCTCCTATGCAAGATAAATAGGTGCGGCTGGTTCCTATTAATAGCGGTTGTTTACGTGGGGATTGCAGTGTTCTAGCTCAGTATAACTTGCCAGCAGTTCACATCGAGTCAAAGATTGTCCGTGCTGCAAATTACATCCAATTACGTGTTTGGTCGGAGCAGAGAAGCACAGAGCAACACTGAAAACCTCTCTACTCGATTATTTTTAGATCGGCGGGTTACTACGAAATTGGGGGGGGGGGGGGTTGGAGGGGAAGAAAGCGTGAAACATTTGCGTTCAAGCGTCTTGTCAGCCGTTTTTGAAACTGTAATTTACGACGTTGGGTGTAACTGGAGGACTCGTAAAATCTCGTTAAGATCCTACAACTATCCTCTAAGTATCTGTTTTTTTATTGCTGGGTATCGAGGCTTCATGAATTTTTTATATTCTCCTTAAAGAAAGCTGGCTCTCCCCTCGCCCGATTGCGATTAGACAACATCCAGAAGTAACTGTTTCGTGTTGCGCGTGTATAAATGTAGATGCGCTCGAGTGGTGTGTAGATACTGCGAAAAGCGACGCGTAAACAAAGTGGGTGGACAAACGAGGGAATAGAGAGAGAACGGAAACGAACTGGAGAAAAAGAGAGACCTCGAGGAGCACATGGTAACATACGGTTCCCCGATAAATCTTTAATCGATATGTTTCCGTACGTGTTTTACTAGTTAAGCTAGAGCTAGGCAAAAGAAAAAGAGAGGTGGGGGTCGATGACGGTGTGGCGAAGGGGGAGGGGAAGAGGAGGGGTAGGGATCAAACAAAATCCGGTATAGGCGGGCAACGACCTTTAGGCACGTGTCTCGTGCCACGTGCTGCATTCGACAAACTGTCGAACGGCCTTTTGCCTCTTTTATCTCTGCTCGCTTCTGTTTTCACCTCGTTTCGTTTAAAATTTTCGTCTCGCGCGGCACTATCTCGGCCGCGCCGTGATTTCCTTTTATCGACTGTGTACCGTAATACGAAACAGGACCGGACCAGATACTCGCGTCCGCTATTTATGGCCGTGCCGGTATCAAAGGAAGAGGTTGACTCGTGGCCGGAGTCTGTAAATAGTCAACTCTTACAATCTCTCTCTCTCTCTCTCTCTCTCTCTCTCTCTCTCTTTCTCTCTTTTTCTGTTTCATAGAGAGTAAATTTCTGCGCTGCCTTCCACTTTATTTTTTGTCTTACCTATCAAGATGGACGTTCCTTGAATTGTATTATGGAAAGAAAAACGAACGAGGAGCAGAAATGCAAAAATTTGCTTTATATCAGGATATATACGATCTACGTAATCAAATGTATGGATGTTTCGAGTTGAACAGTTCGAGTAAACAGGGACCTTATTTATGGCAGCGTGTCAGAAGAATTCTGTTGCTGTTTATTCATCGAAAGTATATATATTTAAAGAATTAAATTTGTTAAATGATCAACTATTTCTGAGGAAAATTCGTCAATGATCGTCAGTTGTTATTTGCACGGTTTGTTTACTATTTCAAATGTCACCGCTTAAAGCGAAGGTTAACGAACTAATAACGGAAACAATCATGACCTGCCACCTGTTTCAAAAAGGCCTTAAACTCTGAAATTTTTATGAACGTTACCGTTTAACGAACAATAAAACATGTATATAATAAATACATAAATAGCCTCTGCATTTTGTATCGTTATCTGTATTTAGTCATGGTTTGTATGGGCGTCGCGTGGAAGATAATGGTTTGTTTCCCGATCTTTTGATACAATAAAACATGTAAACGGTTCTAAATATTACATAAGAATTACTCGCTAAAGAGATTAATCCATAGTTTCGATTCTTTTTACGTTATTTATTTTCAATTGTTTCCTTGTGGAGCATTAAAAATAGAATCAAAAAATAGATATAAAAGAAATCGTCGACAGAAATGTGTCGCGGCCTCCGTCAGTTTCATTCTTTAGTTTCATAATTATTTTTAAATTAATTGTGCAATAAGGACGGATGTTACATAAAACGATGTTGCAATCTACATTAGCCTTTGAATCCAAAAAACGGTCGGTTATTTGGTGTTGATAAATTAATTGCAAAGAGTAATCTCTTCCGACTGTATCTCGTTGTTCTTCTTCTTCCATATATCATATTGTTCGTGTACTTTCCAAATAATACACGAAATTCACGGTGGCATGACAAATTATTCGCATTATGGTTATTACTAATAACTTATTAGAAATTGAGAAATTATATTTATATAATCATAGATCGCGTGTGTTTTCGATAACCAGCGCTTACTCTGTCACAATAAGAAGTGTGCAAGGACATTTCTATGCAAACAACAATGCTAAAACGCGTCTGTGTAGGAGTGTTTGTGCATGTTGTGCAACAATACACATATGCTTCGTTCGTATCGCAAGAAACAGGATGTTATCTTATTAACGAGCACGAAGCTAGCTGTTTAAAATGTTATAAAAAATATAGAGTCGAGGTATATAACTTAATGGCCTATCGAAATGTGATATACATAGATAAACAGGCGAGTACAAAGTGACTCGACAAAGCAGGTCCGAATTTAGAGCAATCTAAATTTATAAATAAGTAGCGGACGAGGCGAACAGAAGTCAGTCAATTAACGACACTGTTTACCGATCGATCGTTGAGCTATTTAACACAGCTACACGATGCTGGTTCGCCTACAATCGCTTCGCTTAATTAAACGTTATATGTAGTATCATGTTCAACGAAATTCTCCGATACTTTGTTTCACGAATTTCAAATTACGCGCGCGCATACACCGTTAACGAGCGGTAAATGAATCGATCGGTAAAAAATAGAGACGAATGAGAAATTAAATATTAATCGTTTGCTGGAATAATGAAAATGAGAAACTTTCGAAAAACAGAAAAGAATAAAAGGATAAATGAGATTTTTGGAAGGTTTAAATTTCTACGGCACTATTAATACCCGTTTTTTATTTCTGGGTTGGACGAATATGTCCAATTCTGCAGTTGCTGTCTTTTTCTCGCCTGCTCTTTAACGCCAGTTAATTTTCATTCAATTCCTTTCAGCCAGCAGCGGGCTTGATAACACGGCATTGGTCGCGAAACAATAGGAGAGGAACAGGCAGGTGACATAAGATGAGCAGCTCGAGAAAATAGTTGGTCTCCTCGGTGGCCTCGCTCTAGAATCGCTCTAGATCGCCATCTAGGGTGACGAGGACGCGGCAGGGGAAGAGCGAAGAGGGCTGAGGTCAGCGGTACAACGATGTGGTTGCTGTACCAGCTCGATACGAGCTCTGACCCATTTGGCAGCGTTCCCGAGTTCGGGCCACGGGATTTCCCCGTATGAGATCACCAATTTAGTTTTTCCTTTTTTTTCTCCTTTCCTTTCGCCCCTCACCCCACCGCCCGGCGCTTCATACCGCCTCTACTTTCCCATAATTCACGCACGGTGGAGCTTCGTGGGAAAACGATCGCGAGCATTGTCATTGTGAAACTGCTGCGTCCAACTAGGTACATACGCTCAGGAGCCTTTGTATCGGTGTACGGGAGCTTTAACACTAGGTTTACGGACATTTCTTATGCATCTGTTTTTAATATACATATCCTAAGAAATAGGTATACATTATACAGAATTTGAAACTCCAGAGATGAGAGGGACATAGATTAGGGTATACTACTAATTCAAGACTAACTAATAACAAAAGTATATAGAATCAATCGCAGCACCTTTATTGCGGAAAAAATGGCAGTCGACCCTTTCAGTTGGCTAAGTGTTAAAGAACTGGAACGTGTCGTTGGAATAACCTATGCTTTTGGAAATTTCAGAGATGATATGAGTTCAAGGGATGTTTGCAGTTTACGGATCAACGTTGTCTAGTATAATCGTGGATTTTATTATAGATCGTGTGTCCTTGCTGGAAGTTACGTGGGAGGGTCTGTTTGGCACGCTCTGGCTTCCAATTAGTCTGATACGAGGTGGGAATTATGCAGATAAACCAGATATTTTATAATTGGATGACAGTTTAATAAATGGTAACGCGTGGCCGATACCGGTACCTATTTACGGACCCGTATTGTCACGCTAAATGTTTATTCCAGGTATGAAAAGGTACCTTAGCTCAATTGTTCCATTTACTATCCTACATAATATGCGAGAGAAGGTTTTATAATATGAAAAATTTTTGTAAACACAATTTTTTTGTTTCCTTTTTTTAAATTACGTTTTTCTAGATTATTAATTTTGCTCGTTTTTGGGTGATAAATTTTTGGTGTAAAATAAGAGGTTTACTCGGTCCAATCGGGAGATTCTTTCGATAAAACTAGAGGGTAACTGGATCGAGCGAAACTGAAAGATTGTAGCAAGAATAATATCTACTGTAATTAGCCCCTTACCTCGTAATCAAGAAACACGTTCGCGTCGCAAATTGCGATCCAAATGCAATAACACAATATGCAACACAAATCAGACGGTATATTTGAATAATTCGGCACTTAACACCGTGTTAGAACGGTTAGTGAAAAAATAATGAAGCAAGGATTTAATAGCCTACAGGCTACTATTACTTAAGTACACGCCCTACCGGTGTCCTCTTTATAGCAGAGAACGTTACGAATGAAATTGGAACAGTGACGCGATATTCCACTGCTGCAGAAATCAATCGCGATCGAGACTTTAATTAATTGAGATACGGGTCAGCCGTGCTCGTGGAAAATTTAACGGTAAAAAAAAACGCGTGCAGATATTTTCTTTGCCGCTCCTTTCGTGACCTCAGACCAAAACTAGACCACGCGAAGTTTTTGGTAAATGTGTCAACCACCCGGTACGGGATCAATACTTGCGCCCTGGTTTCTCCTCTCCTTGCCCCCCCCCCCAACTCTGGCTCACCCTTACCCTCGATCCTCCGCTCGTACGCCCTTCTCCTCCTCGCTCTTTTATATCTCTCACCCTCTCCCCCCTCTCATCTTCTTCCTTCAGTCCCTCGCAACCCCTATTGTCAGGCTTGTTACGGAACATTTCGTCTCACTTTGCTGTGGGACGTACCTTCTGCGACGTCTTTTTAATTGCTGACTGCTGTTGTCAAGGTGACATCGTCGATCGATAACCTGGTAAATTGGCATCGATTTTTACTCGAAACACGCTCTGCTTCGTTCCGTTAACCTTAACTACGATCGATCTTCATTTCCAAAGTAATTCTGTCCATCGTACTCTAATCATTATCGGACGCTTCTCAAGTTACACGCAGAACAGCGGCTCGTAACTTGCGGGTAAATCGAAAACGCGAAGAGGTTCGAATTTCGCCAAGTAATTTCCTATCGAGTCATTAGATACTCTCTCTCTTTCTCTCCCCCCTTTCTAGTTTATGTTTTCATCCATCGACCAGACAAAATCGTTTTGTTTGCAAAAATAACAATTTACTGTTATTCGTTCCCTCTTCTGGCTGTTTCCGCTGTTTCCACCGTATCCCCCGATACATACTCCATCCTCTTCCCCGATGCCACCTGCCTCCTGGAAGGGGACAAACAGCACAGGGTGGAGACTGAATAGAGAGACGAGGAGGTAAAGGGAGCAACATTTCAATGGGGCAAAGGGAATCGAGCCCCGGATTCACCCCAACCGAGCGCGCATGCTTCCGAGCAAAACTCCGTTCGCATGCGGCTCCTGCGCTACCCTCCTGACGTGCTCCTCTTTTTTCTGTTCTCCTTACAGAGCGTTTCAAAATTGCGTGTCAACGAGCGCTGTTGGAGCATCACAACAAACTGGCTGGTACTATTGTGCCGATTTCTTCGTTTCTGTTTTGCTCGCGTACAAACAACCATATCTACTTACTTAGTGCTCTTTTCGACAGAGATGTTTGAATTTTCATGCTTCAGCGTTCGATCAGAGGCAAATTATTGCAGGTGTGCATTCGCATTATCATTGGAACTAGATAATTCTTCTACGGTTTTAATAGATGATATATACATATATTATTTCTACTTTTATTCGACTACAAATATCGGTATCGGCTTGTGGGATACTTGAAACTGAGTTGAACTCAAGATTTAAAAATATAATTACGTGAAGATGCTATCTGAAGAATATAAGAATTTCAAATTAGCAACGCTGCATAATATCTCGTTTGCCGGTCATTTTGGCTGGGATCTTATAACAATTACGTTATCCGAATGAGCAGGTATCTCTGAGACTATTTTCAGCCGTGCACGTTTGTTTTTTGTTGGGACCTCTTCTCGTTAGTAACCACGAACAGGCTTACGTCGGCAGGAGTGATTTCCTTGTTCGATAAAGCCTCGATCTTGACATTTTGCCGCATTCGTTTTACAATCGATATCTGTATTTCATCGTACAATCCCTCAAATCATCGTTACCTGACATTTCTGACATTATCGCGAGGCACGAGATTCCAGTTCGATGCAAAATGCAACGAATCGCATGGTCAACAACTTTTTACGACAGCATGTTGGAATTCGAACTTCTATAATACATTCCAACAAGGAAACCAACTTTATATTTATTTCTATATATTAATTATGTTGTAATAAATGCACACACTTAGATTAATAAGTAATATATGTGAATATAACATACCAACAAAAATGAGCGTGACTCGTATTTACAAGGATACCAACCATCAAATTAAGCTTTTAAACGAATAAAATTGGATCTAACTGTTAAATAAATGAAGCAAATAATGCGTTACAATGAAATAATGTCCAAAGTGAGAATGAGGAACAAGAAGGATCAACCAAGTTTCGTCTTATCAACCAATACATCAAACGCTGAATAAGCGTCAAATGTGATTAATAATAATAATAATAGCGAAGAGAGGATGATCGTGACCACGCGGAAGAATTATACCAAATTGGTAACTAGCGGATAAAGTGAAATATATTATTCTATACCATATTTGATTATTAATTTGCGTATCATCCTCTAGCAGAGCAGATTGTAGTTACCTCATTTGAATTTTTACTAGAAGCGTTTCAGACGCTTGTTTTTCGTAGACAGTGCACATACATTTTCCGCGTATGAACACCTGAATACCGAACACACTCAATTAGGGAAATGAACGCAGTGCACCTGTTCCGTCACGATAAACGCGAGCCACTCCCTCGAAAGTGGTCGGAGTTGCTCGAAGAATAATGGAGTTGGTCTCACCCAGTAGTTGGTAATTAGCGATAGAGCGCAACAAATGACTCGAAAATGGTGACCGGAAAAGTGGTGGAAATGTAATTGCGATTGGATATCCAGCGCATCCAGATCGATCGAGGTTGCAGTTCGTAAACTAACCGGCGCACCAGGTTCCAGGTCACTGGGTCAACCCTTCCATCGATCCAGCCCCACCACCACCATTGAAAATTCAGTTGCTTCGAGTGTGCTCGTCCTCGTCGCTGAAACCTGGACTCTTCATCCTATATTCGGCCGAATATATGTGTGCCTTCGCGTCATCGCATCCACCACGCCTTCTCTCTTATCCTCTCCACCCCTCTCTTCTCCTCTCCCGAGTCTTCCTTTTTAGTATCCAGCCGATACTAATTATTTATGATCCGACCGCCGCCGCGAACTCACCCTCAGAGACCGCGAATATTTTTATACCAGTCTGCTGTTCAAATTTCACCGGCTATTTGCAATCATCTTCAACGTTTACCGAAGGTTACTCCTCTTGTCTATGGACGAGAATAAGCCGTAAATCTCTCTCTCTCTCTTTTCAATCTATTTAACCGGGCCAGACCCATTTAATTTAACTCGTCTTCGTATGGATTATAGAGGCTACTATCGAATGTACCTAATGATTTATTTTTCGTGGGACTCTTTAATGCTGTTTAATGCTCTACGCTTTAATCGGAGACGAGTTGTATCGAATCAAGTCATTTGTTTTTACTAATCGTTAATTTTCTGTATGAAAAACATTCCGAATAAAGAAGGTGCGTTTCATGGATTAGATAAACAGATTACGTAACTGTTCCATAAAAACAACATACCTAACTTAATTAGCAATACGTTGTTTAAAAAGCTAAATTTACAATTTTGGAAATTTCCCCTTTCTATTAGCGAACGCTTATTGAACTGTCGTTCAAACTTGCGAAAAATATAAGAGAAATTAAGTACCGTACACGGAAGCTTATTATACATCCCGAATTAGGAGCTACCGTAATTCTGTGACCGTTATTTTCTTAACCATTTAAATCCCCGAGCCTGTGGCCTGTGGTTAAAATTGGGTTAAACAAACTCCCACTTTTCGAGCGCAAGCAATTTTGTAAGCGTCCTTCGCTCTTTCTTAATTCCCAGTGGACACGTGTAATATTCAAATTGAACTAACAAGCGGGTAACACGAGTCGATTACAAAAACATCCAGGCACGAGGAACCTGAACCGAGGCGAGGTGATTAAGAAACGCATCGGAGCCGAGGAGGGCAGTGGAAAAGGAGAGACACGTTGAGAGTAAGATTGAAAGTAGCGTCGTAAATCGAGCATTGACCCTTTTTGGGATTCTTTCGCTCCCCGGGAAAAGTGGATGGACGAGCATGAAGTGTGTACGACCGTACGGTGGACGACTCGAACCGTGGCGTGTGTACACATGTCTGTGACGTATCTGTGTGTGCACACACGACAGCCGTGCGTACAGGTAATGTTAAGGTACGACATCGCCTTACATTCGGAGTTTCCCAACCTCGGTTGACCCGAACTGCGTTTCTGGCACACCAACAGGATACGTTCTCGTGAATCACCAACAGTTTAGTTTCTTTCTTTCTTTTTTTTTTTTAAACGCAGTTAAATACTTAGCCAACCGAATGGGGAGATATCCCATTTTTTCCTCAACAAAACGTTACCACTGATTCTATTCACTTTTGTTATTTAGTTAGTCTTGAACTAGTATTGAGTTTATTAAGGATTGTACTTTGGAAAAGCAGAAATTACATTTGATAAACTGTGAACAGCACTGGTTCAAGACTACCTAATAACATAAGTAATTAGAATTAATGGCAGCGCTTTGTTGAGGAAAAAATGGGAGATCTCCCCGTTCGGTTGGTTAGGTATTAAGTATTCACAAGGTTGGGCAACTGTGTCTTTATATAGAAGCACTACGATACGCCGGTAATTTTTAGCTTATTAAACTTAGTTCAGGTTCAAGGATATTTTATCCGTTGGCGCGTGACTATAAAGGAAAGCACACGGTTAAAAAATTGTGAACAATCGCTCGGAGATAATCGACGAATCTTCTTAAATACTTACAAGCACTTGAATTTTAATTTTCATTAACGCTGCTTCATTGGATGCGTTACGTACAATTTTTGTGTTAGAGCAAAGGGAGGAAAAACGAAATCTAAAAATTATGGATCTCGATTTACAGATTATCGCAGAACTTTCTTAAGCTAGCGATGAAATTTTCAATCCTCCTTAATGACATTCAATTGCGGAACGTTGCGTAATCTCAATTAAGAAAGACGGCGAGAGGAATTAAAAAGGCTAGTAGAGGCCGTTTTCCGAGCTCAAAAAGGACAAGAAACGACGATCCGAAGAACGAACAATGGACACGATCGGATCGTTTTATGCTGTCTTGGTCGATGCTTTTGTTATGCAAGGAGTTCTAGCAGATACGAAGAGTGGCAGGTGCGTACGGACAATGGTACCGCGACCCCCATCCGCCCACATGCGAGTAATTCCACTGAACGAGGACAATTTTGTGCGAGGCAAACTTACGCGAGCGACGCCTCTAATTCGATTCTCGATCGTCCATGCCGTACGCTTTATGGGAAAATGTCCGATTTTTTGTGTCAAAAGGATCGTTACCCCGTTGACATACAATGACGTCTGCGGACGTCATCCATTTCATGTCCCATTGTAGACCTTGACGTCTCCGAGACGTCAAGAAATGTCTACATATCCCAAAATGTTTCAAAATGTTTCATACTTTATAAAACCACTAATTTATTATTTTATAATGTTACTTATTATATCAACCTGATTAAATGTTATACAGCAGTGCAAGTTTCAAAATAAAATGTTCTGTTTTTAAACTTGCACAGTTGAGCCAAATTAAATAGCATTTTTCAGACGCATCAAATTCCGTTTTATTTGTATGTCAAAGGGTTAAAATATTTTCAGCTTTTCCGCGTGAATCACGTTGACGACATTATGGATGGGCGTAACTGCAGGAGTACATCTCGAGAATAATTGAACTATAGCTTGGAATACAATGGAACTATAGCAGTACAGGTATTACCTATTACCATGAACTCTACAACGCTATATAGTGCTAACAATATACGATATATCACCTAATACAGTACCTATAAAGTAACACATCCTGAATTACCACCGCGATACCTTATATTTCCGGTTTTTATGTACCTTTCAAAGCGTATCAACCTTCCTGCATCAGTAGCGCCCACGATCCACAACGAATCGGTGAACAAGAGCGACGAGAAAACTTGGGAAGGGAAAATTAAACTGAACTCGAGCATGGGCCGAAAGTTGGAAGCAGGGCAGTGTAGGAACACCGGAGGAACAGGAAAGAGCGGAGAAAAGAGGAAGAGGAAGAGGAAGAGGAAAAGGGCTGGGTACTTCGAAATCCTGGGTGCTGGTTGGCTTGGCAAGGGAGGGCTCGCTAGAGCATTTCGGTTCGAGGCGGCAACGGCTAGGCAAAAGGGGGCTAGAGGAGAACAGGGTCGACGACCCTTGCACGTGGAGTGCTCGGAAGTAGGCCACGCCGTGACATCACGCAAAAGCAAGATGGCAGTCGGGAAACGGGCACATTCTCGCGAGTAAGTATGCTCGGCGTACGGCTCGGCCGAGACGTGGCGACGCCCGTGCAATCGAATCTTTTTCTCGACGAACGAGAGGGGTTGCTTTCCCGATGTTCAACATCCGTCCCTCGCCACGACCGCGTCCTTCCCATCCTCAACCCTTCCTCCCGATTCTTCCTCCTCTCCCTTATCGACTCTTTTCCTCCCGCCGTTTCTTGCGCCACAGCGGTTGCAGCTCGATAAAGACGACACGGTGCGTGCCAATGTTTGCGATGAATATCGGAACGCCTCGGTTCGATACAGCTGCCAAACGGGGTTGCATCAGCGTTTTCCACACTCGCGTGTATCGAGTTCGTTCGACTAACTGGAAATCTCCGCTCACTTTTTCGGGAGTCGGATCTTTCCCTGCTAACGTGTGTGCACGTTATCAACGCTGTTGCGGATCGCACAGGCGGCATTGCGACGTTGCACGCGCGGTAATAAGGGTTTATCATGCGACTTTGGTACTGTTCGGATCCATTTCTTGAGATCCGCAATTCGTACAGATAATTGAGTAACGCAAAAAAATGAATCTTTTCCATGGTAGGAAGAGGTGGAATTGGTCTTCAAGCATCTTAACAGAATCAACGGATTATAAGACGGCGATGCGATTTATTAATACAATTTATTGTTAGCGGTAGAGTTAAGGAGGAACAGGTAATCTAAAAGTTATAAGCTTCGTAGGATAACGTACTTCCGGGTACATAGAAACTACTTGGAATTTACAGAACCAACGACGATCTATAACATTTAGCAAAAGCAATATACCTACCCTGGTTAACGATTGGAAGGAAATGTTTGGAATTGCTGGAATGGGAAAAAGCGAATGCAATTACGCAGCTCGTATCGCCGCCAGTCGAATAATCAGCGTTTATGCGAGCGCGTGTAGCGCGCTCGACGCGTAATTGCTACGCGATTACGTGTTATACAATCGCGGGTAAACAGAAGCGTTATTACCCGTGAATAATCGTAAGCGTGATTGTTCAGTGATTACGTGTATCGTATGATTGTTAGAACGAAAGAAACGGACAACGAATCGTTCGGTGGGATTGGAAAACGTTGCGTGAAAAGTTGTGCGAAATCGCAGGCATTACCCAAGTACCATACTTACACGTGCCCACGAAACTGGCGCTACACGCATGCGCCCGCACTGCCCTCTGCGTGTGCGTTCGTGTGCGCTCGTGTGCACGAATGCAAGCCGTTCGACGCGTTCTTTATTCGGCACGCACGATCGTATGAACGTGAGCACGCATACGACACCGTTCAATATTGGACGAAAGTCAAATCCATCTTATATTATTTTAGCGTTCGCGGCAGGCCAACGTATTACAAAAATACGTGCTCCCCCGTAGCTTGCATTTTAATGGCGATGATGCAAATTCACTGTGAACGAAACTCTCCTCGCTTGCATTTGTAACTATTAACTATGACTTCTTTCGTTCTCACAATTCCGAATTTTTAACAGAATTATGTACGATTAGGTACGATTAGTATCTTCGATCAATGAAAAACCTTTCCTTTCATATATTAATGTTTAATATCGATAGCTTGCAAATATAATCTCAGCTTGAAATTTTCTGAAAGCAATGTTTTTAAAGCTGATCTTTATGCGCTGCATATTTGCTGTGTCCAACTATGTAACGTTAAATATACAAGGAAGACATGGAATAGTATACGAGTGCGCATACTGTAATTATCGGCTATACAAGATTTGATAGTGACATAGAAAATTAAAGAATGTTACACTGGTATGGATTATTGTAAAAATAAAACGGACAAACACTCTCTACGCGATAAAACCTAGCAATAGCAATTGTACCACAGAAAGTACAAAGTCTAGCGTGAGTTGGTACGTTACAGGCATAAAAATGCTTGCATTGCAATTACGATGATGTAACCATCGTATCTTATCGGGAAATTTTGTTTGTCATAAAACACAGTTTTATTTCAAATTTCTAATTTCACTTCGCAACTTTCGCGTAATCAAAAATATTATTTAATTTTAAATAACTGAGAATTAATATAATTCTTACTCATTGAATTATACTGAGGAATGGTGGAACAAAAAATTATAATATCTTGTCTTCAGCAAGATTAACTCCTGTTACGCTTTTAAACTATATCCTACGAATATTAGTATAATTTATTAAAAATAAAGATGTTAACGTTTAAATTTCAGCATATCACATAAGAAAATCAAAATGCAGGTATGTTTTCCGAGAATAACTTGAGTTTAATCACAATGTGTGTGTGCACTAATTCTAAACAAACGGATATGACGTCATGGTAGCCATACGATCGAATTTATTCAGACCCCCTGCACATAGTCTATTGCAGGGCACACAACACAACCAATGAAACTTCAGAATTTTACTCACAATAATTGTTACGTATGGCTCTGCGGTGTCTACACTAGATACTCTGCAGTCAAAGGAAAGTAATATTTTGACTAAAATTACTGAAATACTAATACTTAACACCCTAAAACGTAAACATAACATTAATAGTAAACTGTTTTATTGTTTCGTGTTATATTGAAATCTATTTGTACGAGTGGCGCCAGCTTACGGTTAATTAATTTATCATTTAATTTTGAAATTTATTTTTGAATACTGTATACTTGTATAATGTACTGCATCTACCTACCAATATTTCAAATATAATTCTTAATAATAAACATAATTATACAATTTTAATGGTAGCAATTCATTTCAAGTACAAGTAGCGCCATCTTAAGAAAGTTCCAATAAATATCAAGAAAGCAACAACATCGATATCTAATGAGTATTGGAACAAAACTTAATTTAAATGTTAGCAAAAAACAAATAGAAACTATATTCAAATATATTTTACGATACGTACAATATAAAAACGAGTTACACTCAACTGACTATATTCAGTTTGTTTGATCATAGACTAAACGGAACACAGAACTTAAATTATTTGGAAATTTGTTTTAGACAAATCGAAATAATTTAACATAAAACAAAGTTTTATAGTGTCCACTAATATTTTGATTAATAGGATCAATTATATACTACATAAAAATAGTTTCGAGTCTTAAGTTGCTTTGAAATTTTGCAAATTTAGAACAAAGTTTATCGGTTTATTTTCATAGATGGCGTTTATTGTTTAATCCGAAATTGAATAATCAAGCCTGAAAGAAAATATGCTTATATGTATACTAGACGAAGAATAGTGGAATGATTTTCGAACGTTGGACTGGTGGAAAGGATAAATTTATTTACTTTCTTTCAACATCCTGGACACAGTTATCAACAAGTTATAAATGTTAAACTTGGGTGGGCTCAGCAGCCCTCTCTCTTGGTATTTTACGTAACGGCTCAAGACTACATGTTTCAAGGGTTGAAATAAATACGCCGAAACGTACGAGCTCGCGATTGCCGTACACCATTGTCAAACCTACGCAATACATTTCCATGCATTAAGTAATTCCATGTTTTAATCACTGTTTCGACTCCTGTAACTTAACTCGGGTCATGTTTGAACTCGACTCGGTTTACACGAATTGTTGGATGTGTTGCCATGACGATGAGTGTTAGCAGGACTCACTGTCAGTCGAGGTTCGAGGATGACTCTGCAGAAGGATACGCTCTCGCTTGAAAGAGGTCAGGAGGTAACCGACGATCGTTGTTACCACAAGCTACAATTTTTCAACTCATACGCTTTTATCATAAATTTATGTTGGTGATAAATTGTAATAATAATTAAGGTAAAAGTTAATATTTCTTACAAAGATAAAGTTAATTATTAATCAGAAATAACAATGATATATAAAGAAATTGTTGCACAAAATTGTTGTACAAAAATGGTTATATAAAATTAAAAGTATCAAAACGTTGAACGAAAAGATTATATATACTTTTGTATATACTTATTATTTACTATATGCTAGATATATTATATATTACATATTAAATTATATACTATAATAAATACTTATATACTGTAATAAAAGTGTATATATTTATTATTTTTGTCCATTTTTAATGTGTATATAGTTCAATATCATATGCTGAAGGCGTAGATGAGTTATACCTCGAACAGTATTACGAACTTCAACATTCTTACATGTAGCGTATTATACGAAGCGCTACATTACGTTACATGTTGATCTTGCAAAAACGTCTGTTATAATTAAAGATAGTATGTACATAATATTATGTTCTTTGAGATTGCAGAGGATAATTATCCATGCTTATTATATAAAAGATGGAATTATACTGTTAATCTGTTCACCGTAAAGCACAATAGTTGCTGAAAAAATTGCATGCTCGATTTATCGTAAATTACACAGTTGAGAATAATAATTGCATGAAATTCATTGTAACAAAGGAATTAAACCAACGGAACATAATCGAGCCAACCATCGATTGACTTAACTCTTCGTTAATTCGACATAGCAATTGTTAAAAGTATTGTAATTTGTATATTTTGTAAAATTAATCAACATTGATACGTAACACTTTTCAGTGTTTTCTTTTCGATCTTATTATCCGTCATTTATTCTGAAGTATTTATTGATTTATTTTCATATTTTAATATTTTAATAGCGCAGTGAACTACTCTGACTGTCCATAGCAACTACGAAATAAATGCCGTATAAATGAGTTAACAAAATAATCTTTAATGTCTAATTTATGTATATAGCATCAGTTTTCATATAAATAAAGATTCCATGCACTGCTTAAAAATTGAGCGGCAATTTCTTTTGATTTCAGTTACCGTTAATTGAGAGAATTAAATTAGAGAGAAAATCATCATTTCTTCTGTATCTACAAGCAATAAATTCGACAATTAACCCCTGACCTGTTTTAATTTCGAGATGATAATATTGGAACAAACATGAATGTCACGAGTTAGACTCGCGGAAACGAATGCGGACCAAACGTGAACATCACGAGTTTTGACTCGTAGAATGAAGATGAGACCATATGTATATACTAAAAGTGATTTGATGGGGGAGGTAATTCGAATTTCATCCAGTTAAATGGTACAACAAGGGGATAATAAAATATTCATTGCGCATTATACGCTGCGCTTTAACTACGCATGCGCGTGACTGTTCTGTTCGATCGCGTACAAGCGACGGACGTATACATATAGTGACGAACGAAAAGAGATATACACGAATTTACCGACGAAACCGATACTGCAAAAGTCATTTCCACTTTTCCTCATTAAACGTTACATTACAAAGGCTTATATATTACATCTTTTTCAAGTAAAGTGCATTCGCAAATTTCTATGGGTTTTTCTTACGTTTCGAGAATTGCGATGGATACCGACCGTTACGTTTCCTCGAAGTCACAAGGAAAGAAGGAAAGAAAATATTCGTCGGAATACGGGTACTGAGATCGATCGATATTCACTGGTGGATACAATGAAGAAATTCAAAACCTTAGAGATGTCCATTAAACCTGTAAGCGCATCGTTTAACAAAGTAAAGTTTACTTGGAGAAATAAATACTATTACCTTGGAGAAACGTCCGAAAGGATGCGCACGTTGATAAAGTGTCGTTGGAGTGACCACCAGTCTAAGATGATACATGTCCAGGAAAAATATTGCACAAGGTATACGACTGACATGATCCGGTAGTGTTTGTGAGAAAAAAAACATCTGCTTCGATAGTGTATGATGTTGTTACATTATGTGTGCTCGTGCAGAATAACAGAATTGTCTTGCGGTTCATCGACTCTGAGGCAGATTAATACTCAAAGGGAAGAGTAAGGACCGATGGGCAGGCAGTTCAAACCAGATCTTTTATAAAAGTCAACGTACTCTTTTGTGTAATATGTAAATCGTAAGTTCTTACATTCACTTCGATGTAATTTTATTTATTTTCCATTTCATTCCACTTGTAGGGCTAATATAAGTTCGATTATTTTTACACTGTTTGCCACTTTTATCAATCGATAAAAATTTGCAACATAATAATTGATTTTACGTCCAACTTAAAGTCAAAACAAAGAATTCAATTGTTTCTAACGTTAGATTTTTTCTAGGTGGTTATACAAAGTAATACACGCTATTTGTAACTATATAAATATAATAACCGTTGCCCGCGTTTTTCTTTTTATAGTGCTTGCTTCAAAATTGGCGGATTTTCAAATAAACTTCCAACTTCTGTTTAACTCCCTTAGGGGCAGAATATCAAAAAATCCTTCCTTAGTGAGTGCTTACGTTATAAAAGGAACCCATTGTCCAAATTTCATGTTTCTAGCTTCAGTAGTTTAAGCTCTACGATGATGAATCAGGACATGTCTTTTTATATGTCTAGATATTCCCATTATCCAGTCCCACTTCAATCGGACGTAAAAACAGTTGAGCAGCAGAAATATTATTGGGTCATTCCGTGATCACTAAGTTACATTCGACTAAATGTACTCGTTATTTTGGTGATCGTTTTAATAGCCTTTCTCTCATTAATCTTATTTTCAACGCATACTAAATTTTTGAGTACCGAGTTCAATATATTTTCGTAGGGTATAAGAGCACGTTTCCTACGTCATTGTAGTGTTGTGTTGCGATATTTTTAGATTAACCACTGACCAATTATTTATCCAACCAGACAGACCCGGTCCCATAGGGATCTGTTAAGTAGGAGTCTGCTGTACAATATTCTCCCGTTAGGTACTCGGGTTTACTCACAGACAAATGCTCAGTGTTTATCCCTGTTCTGAGCTACGAACATTTAACCAGACAACATTGTACTCGCATATTGTCACTGCCATATTCGAGCTTTACCTCACCGATGCCAGCGACTGAATCTTTACTTGTACATTTTATTTCTATGCTTTTCTAAGCCACATCTAAGTATTAAACTTTGAGAATAGAACAGAACTTTCTATTTCCAGATAGAAAAAGAAAAAATTATAATTATTAGATATTATTATTAGAAACTATAAAACTATGAAATCAGAAATCATAAAATTATGAATATTTCGATATTGAAAACTATTTCTCCATCCGTTAGTTACTGCTATAGAAAAAACGTTTAGCGCTTGGATCTCAAAGAAGTAGTAACGCCATTGGAAACCAGTGTTATGTATTCAAGAAAAATGAAGAAGAGATTGTTGCTCTACCTCATCTGTATTATCATACTGTTTGTTTTGATGTCGTTCACTGACATCGATTTCATTCAACATATGTCATTGTTTGTGGATTTCGGCGACTCGAAAGACATCACATGTTACGAGAAAGAGAGCGCACCGAACGGACTACCCAATTTTGATCCAGAATTCGGTATGTTGCTCGAATCCAACTGATATGACTTTGGCTTTACCAAGGTCTCGTTAACACGTTTATACTTATCTTTTATCATGAAATATTTTGTTTGCACTTTGTTATAGCAAAGGCAATGATCTGTTGCAGTACTATATGCGTTCCCGAGAAGAATACACAACAATGTTTACTTCCCCACTCTAGTTACAGTCTACTAATACACCTTACCGTCACCACGCATCGTCGCTAATAACCGAAAGGGTGACAAAGATCATCAAATCACAAGATCACAAAATCAGCAAGACCGACTCAAATTCATTTTCGTTTCGAAAGTAAGAGAACTGTGCCCATTACATGCTCGATTTATTTATTTCCCTGATTGTAATTACGCCAAAGAATGCGTTTCCAATTCGTTACGTGTACTATTATAGTAGACTGTAACTAAAATCGAAATATAAACGTTATTTAGCTTTCTTCACGCGGACGCATAATGTATACGTAAAGCAGTATCGTTATCACATCCGAGTTGTGATTATTATTTATCAAACTTTGTCAGCATGTAACAGAATGATGTGTACGAACCGATTTGTACATTGAAGCCTACGTTAATTATTTCTGATTAAACAATTCTTTAGAGTGGATGTCATATTACAGGATGATCTTTAATTGTTTCTATAAGATAAGCTGACAATTAGTTATCTTGAATTTTTAGAATTACAGTTGATTAAGCTGATTAATTTTATTTCATTTACAGGATGATTTATGTAATAATTTTATAGCGCGTATGTCCTGCAGATTTTTCATTACTGCCTAAATTGAAAGTAACAATAACGGTTATTATTTCCATCAACATTTTATAACAATATCTTTATGTACGACCGATAGACTTAATTATTATTATTATCACTAGGATAATATTGTATCTTATTACATACTACGTTACTAAATGGTTATAAAATCGGCACGTTTTACTGGTCTCATTTACAGTTTTACTAACAGCATTTTTTTATCTTCCTAACTTCCAGACAAACCGATAACGGACAGAAATATCTTTTTTCATGAAACATCTTGTTTTGATGAAAACGGGCTGGTGTTGAACGCTCGCCAAGCATGTGCGGTGGAGTCCGCTGCTAAAATGAATCCAAACATGAACGTGTACCTTCTGTTCGTTTCTGCTTCAAAGATCTCGAATCTGTCGAAGGATATTTTCGATCAGTTGCAAACCTACCCGAACGTGCGGATTAGGCACATCTATCCCGAAAGTTATGTGAAGGATACGCCTCTAGATCTATGGTACAAAAGTGGCGTGTTGAAAACAAGTTGGTGGCCACGAAGTCATATGTCGGATATTCTGAGATACTTGACGCTTTGGAAATATGGAGGAATATACCTGGATCTGGACGTCGTTGTTACTACGTAAGCGTGTTTCATCCTGTTGCCAGTCACTAGTATGCATGTGAAAGGGTAATTGTTTTATGCTTCTTTACCACAGAAAGAAAATTCTTCTTTTGTTAGATCTTTCGAGCATCTAACGAATTTTGCCGGTGCCGAGGACTGGAAGCATGTGGCTGCCGGTGCCATAGGACTCGACGTTACAGCATTAGGTCGTCGCGTGGCCGATGAATGTATTCGCGATATAAGAACAAACTTTCGAGGAGATGTCTGGGGTAACAACGGCCCCGGAGTGATCACCAGGACTTTGCGAAAAATTTGCTCCACGAAATACGTGAGTGTGACAGTTAAATGCTAGTCGATCTTTTCGTCAAAAGATTTTTTTAAATAAATCTACATCATATAAAATTGATTAATTTGTATTAATAAAACTTTATAACAATACCACAAAATTATCTACAAAATGCTCGAATCGCTTTATTTCTTCTTTTTTTTTTTACAAGGACGTAAAACACTTAGGAAATTCCATAGAGACGTACGCTGCACGCTATCATTACGAACGTTTCAATGAAGGAAATATCGTAAATTATACGTCGCGTGGAAAGATTGAGACATTCATCATAAAGCAAATGCATAAAGTGTCAGCAATTTCTTGAAACATCAGTTGAATAACGCGTTTAATAGAAAGAAATTTTATAAAATTAAATAGCTGGAATCACTCGTCGACAGCTATACTCATTGTCAGAACACAGAAAGATTAGTCATATTAACCTTGTTACTTGAGGCGACGGGTCAACTCGTCATAAATAAACATTTGTACAAGCAAAACTTTAAGGGAATACACTTAAAAATTAAGAATCAATATATATTGTTTCTTCCTTATTCTTACAATCAGGATATTTTAAGTGTTTTTGTTAGAAATAAATTAAGGCAATTCAAATGCGTAACAGGCAAAAGGAGATAACTAATTTCCCCGGTTAACAGGTTCATTAAAAAAAGAAACGTATATACAGAAACGTTCATATTTTTCTCAGATTCCTTACATGACTACGACTCGATGTGGTGGCTTCAAAGTTTTCTCCCCTTCAGTCTTTTATCCAGTTCATTACAATAAATGGAAGATATATTTTGAGACGCAAGATAAGAATACTACGATGAAAATGGTGGAAAAGGCGATGGCCATTCATGTGTGGAACAAACTTAGCAAATACAAGGAGGTTCATGTGAACAGCGACGTTCCGTATGCAATTATCGCAAGGAAATATTGTCCAAAAATTGTTAACAATTGCGGAGAGGTATTTTAACGCTGTAAATACCGATGATTACGGTATATGTATGTGGTTAACGAAAGTATTCGAACGGAAGTATATTTTTGACTTTTACGTTCTATACCCGGAACAAAGACAGATTTGAATATTTTTGGAAATATCACAAAAGGAACGAATTTTGAAGTAACAAAAGTATTCGAACACCTTATAAAACTTATAAATCTTTAATTTAAAAGTTAAAAGATTAAAACAGTGTATTTTTTAACAAATTTAGTAGGTAGTTGAATAGCGTGTTTGTTTGTATCAAGCAATTTAACATCTTAAATGTTATCGTTTGTTTATGATCCGCACTTTCCTTTATTCTCCTTTTGAACGATTTTAACATTTTTCTTTGGTATCTATTTTATTTTTTAAAAGTTTTGTGGCTAAATTCATTTCATGCAGGTAAACACATATGTGCAATCAACTTGTAAATATAATTTATTATCTTGAATTTAATTGAAATTAAATCAAATTGAACGAGAGCATACGCATAAAAGCATATTATTTGGAGAGAATATACAGTTTATCAATACATGGCAAAATATATTTCTGTATGATCTATGCTTATTCCGAATATAGAACGTAAAAGTCAAAATTATACCTCCGTTCGAATACTTTCGTTATCTGTTATATGTAGGCAAATAGTCTACTTATTGGCAAATACCTCTTATGAAAGAGAAAAAATTTCGTAATCATAGTAAACATCATAATAAATTTCCAGAAATATAAAGACTAGAGTAAACAAGTTTCTAAGAAAAATTACGAATTGATCATTTTAACCTCTTTAGTAGAATTATACACACACGCTTTACGTTGACAACACCTCCTAGATTACACTATGTTCAAGTCTCATTTTTACGATAAATCTTTCTGTGCTTTGTGCAGAATGATTCTCTCGCGAGAGACCTTGAAAGGAAAAACCGCCGCACCAATCTGATTCATACAATCGAATTGTTGCAACATCAAGATGGATACTGCCTGCATTGTCTATTTTTGTCGCCAGAACAGCTGTATGCGTGAGAATTCGTTTAAATTCATTTTCATTTTTATTCTTATATTCCACTTTTCAGTTCTCAAACGTACACCTGTATAGTGACCAAGCAGATGGCGGCTTTTCGTTTTCAGGCTTCTAATGAGAGAATCACTTAGTGTATTGTATACATCTTTACGAATTATGTACTTGTTTATAGATTAATTTATGTAAATACTTAGTACGCATATTTGTTTGTATTCTCACACAACATTGATGAATAAAAATAATAATGATGTTAAATTTACAGTAATTGTAGTGGAATGCAAAATTTGTTGAGAAACGAATGGTTATAAAATTGAACAAGTTTGATAAGAAGAAAATGAAACTAGAGTAAATAGCAGCCTATGTATGTGTAAATAACGTTCTCCGCTGGCTTGAAGATCTATACCAGGAATGCAAGAAAAGCGGAAGGGGTGCACCTATTTTCACTTATGCATCGAACTCTAGTTCGCTATTCATCGCGGCAGTTACACACACACACCCACACACACATATAGGCTGACTAACGAAGAGGTCAGTGAGATAGAGAAAGATAATGAGAAACACGCGACAGGCAGAGCCCCATTGGCGTAAACTGAACACATTACTATTATACAATAGTTATATCTAATACAGGACAACAATTTGCTTGGTTTTTACAATATGCTAGGAAAGTATTAGTTATATAATTACCTATAGAAGTATACTGCCGTTATTTAACGTTTGAATCTTTTTAATAAAATGTAATATTTTGTTTTAATAATACCACAAGAACAAAAATAATTTAATTAAAATTCAATGTGGAAATAAATAAAAATATGCAACTCTTTTGCTTAGGAAATATATAGACTTAATGTTTAAAGCGTTGCAATATCAAATTTTAGTATCTTTGAAATATCGTTCTGTTGTCTTTTTTTGTGGAAAATGAGTGGAGTTAACTCGGACTGTATCATACAAAATATTTAATTCCATTAAAGAAAATTAATTGTATTTCAAAATCATCATTATAGACCTTTTAGAAAAACTTTTAATATTACGCAATGTCCCTTTCTATATTAAATAACTCTTAAGAGATAAAATAGACATTTTATACATTAAATATAAGCATAAACGAAACCTCAATAGTTAATGGCCTCTGAGCCTTATATTTGTATGCATATCGAGATAGGGACGCAATTCAAATCTGATCCAGCAACTACATCAAAGCTAAGGTTCGGAACGTGCAACCAAAAGTAGGGATGGATGGTCCGACTCCTCTTGTTCCTGTGTCATTTCGCAGGACACCAAGTGAGCGGAGACCAGTATTGTGCGTCCGTTAAAAGTTGGCTAACAGAAGGAACGCGGGTCTGATTGGATTCTGATCTCTGTAAGCCCACCTTCCCTAACACTATTATAAATATAGGATACATGCATTTTCAGTATTGGTCGAAACGATGACATCGACGAATCGGATTGGATGTCAACGCGTGACAAAAAGAATTGAGCGGAGTGACTGAAGCATTTCTCTCACCTCCCGTGCCGTCCCGCTAACCAACTTTTCGCGGACGTATAGTGCTTACAGCGAACTGCAGTTTTCGATTCGTATATGAAAAACCATTATTAAAATATCTATTGTTAACCTAAAAAGTATTAATATTCTTGAAAATACATGATACAATGGTGAATGTGTGATAATGTTAAACAAAATGTTAAAACGGAAGAGAGCTTGCGGTATTAAAAGTTTGTGATATTAAAAGATACAAAATTAACGTTTTGAAAAAGGATGTTTATACTATAACGATGCAATACGAGTAAATAAGATCTAGAAATAATTTTTGTAAATAAAGATAAGATGAAAAAAATATGAAATTTTTAAGTTGGCAGTAGTAAATCTGTTATATAGTAATAAAAAACACTCCCGATTGTTAGCAATAATAAATGAATTAAATAACGCTAAACCGTATAGCTAGGCATCGATGAAACCACGTTAAAAACGTTTTAATTTATAAATATACGTCCACTACGTGTTACATTTTATAATCGTGTCGAGCTCCGTGAGATTTGGGATTACACCACTTAACCATTTATACTCGTACTTTTGGTAAACAGATTTATATTAACAAATATATAAATGATCACACATGCAACAAAACGTTTCTTTTTCTTACTATATTCTTTAAAAATCGTCGCCCGTGACGGTAGTTCTGCCACGTCGGTAAGTAAGAGAGTGACAGTCCAATCACAATTTAACCTGTTAAATCGATCTTACACAGCGACATCTAAAGTAAAAAAGCGACCCCTTCCATATCGACAGCGTTCTGTGTGAAGTACGGATCAGAGAAATCATGATTTTTAGAGTAATATATTTTATTATTTATTTATTTTAATTAGAGAAATAGTTAGTAAACATTGATCTAATAATAAAAAGACAAATGCCCTATTTTTTATAATAGTGTAAAGAACGGTAGGGTTATTAGGTACTGTAATCAATGAGGACCAGCACTCGTTTCATTAGCCAACTTTTCCCGCAATTTAAGTGAAGTTAGATTGCATAAATTATTATACAATATTTTGTATACTTATTATCAACTGGTGATAAACTTTCTTCTTAAGAATAAGTTATGTTTGAATCATCTAGTGTTTCATAGTTTATGATTGAACAACGCTCTGAAATTGTCAGAGAAACGTAAAGAATGTATGAGTTATGTTCAGCGAAACAACGCGGTAACGGTGGAACGTTGATTTACTTTTAAACATCCTTAAAAGTAATAAAAGGTGTATCCGATATCATCCTTTTAATTTTTTACCATAATGCGTCAATTAAATTAATCTTTTCGCGTAGCGCACATGATTTGTTGACATAAAATTATTCATCGGTAACTTAACCTCTATATAATACATTGATAAAATTTCTATAAAATATTGAAAAGGATGGCGGTTGGATCAACAAAAGTGGTACAAGTAACAAATATCGCACCTCAAGCGACGAAAGATCAAATGCAGACTTTATTCGGATATCTAGGGAAAATAGAAGATATCAGATTGTATCCTACTATACGTGACGTTGCGGTACCTGTGCAATCCCGTATTTGCTACATAAAGTTTCACGATCAGGGATGTGTTGCAGTTGCTCAACATATGACAAATACTGTTTTCATCGATCGTGCATTAATTGTGATCCCTTATCAAAATGGAGACATTCCAGATGAACAGAGAGCTCTTGAATTAACAAATAATGGCACAGTTGTTCCAGGTAATGACATTTTTTTCTTAGTAATCAAGTTTTTCCTTATTTTCTTACAAAATTTGATTTTAGTTCTATGTATGTATATCGAAATAAAATAAAATTCATTTTTTGTTTTGTAGGTCTTTATCCTTCTGAGCCTAAGCTACCACCAAATGTTGTAAATGCAATAGAAGGGATCCCTCCAAATCATGTCATTACCACCATGGATCCAAAATTAGAGGCTAATGGGTTGCCACCTTATCCACATTTACCTGGTCATTTGGATAGCAGAAGAATTGAAGAAATTAGAAGAACGCTTGTTCTTGCTAACTTAGATCCTTCAATCACAACAGATCACTTACTTGATTTTTTCAGTAGTAATAATGTTGAAGTGAAATATTTACGTATGTGTACTAGAGATTCAGATACAGAACACTATGCATTAGTGGAACTCTCAGAACAATCAGCTGTAGTTTCTGCATTGTTATTAAATGGAAAAATGCTTATGGATAGACCCATCAAGATTTATCATTCAACTCAAGCAATAGCAAAACCTGAAGCAAAAAGCAATGAGGCAGCGCAAAAAGAAATAGAAGAAGCTATGTCTCGAGTAAAGGAAGCCCATAATTTAATTTCAGCTGCAATAGATCCGATGATTGGAATGTTGTCGAAGGACAAACGAAGTCGTAGTGGTTCTCGTAGTCGAAAATCGCGATCTAGATCCAGAGGACGTAGTAGACGTTCCAGATCGCGAAAAAGATCCCGATCTCGTCACAGACGTTCCCGTTCTCGTCATCGACGAAGGTCAAGATCTCGATCAAAACGTTCTCGTTCCAAAGATCGTAGACGAAAGTCGCCATCTCGTAGAAGAAGCAGTTCCCGTGGTCGGCATCGTTCTCGTTCCCGATCTCGGCGTTCTCGATCTCGCAGATCTAGATCCAGGTCAAAAGATCGCAAGAAAAGATCACCTCGACGAAGAAGTCGTTCACGATCTCGAAGTAAACGGTCGAAGTCTAAATCTAGACGGTCTAGATCTAAATCTAAGTCTAGATCATCAAAATCGAAATATTCTGAAAAAACAAAGGATAAGGACAAAGAAAGAAGAAGTAAAGATAAATCGGATAACGGTAAAAAAAGCGACGGTGACAAAGCTGATAGGGAAAAGAGTGAAAAGAAATCTAATAGAGAAAAGAAATCCGAGAAAGAATCGAAGTCTGAAGAGAAAAATAGAAATACCTCTGAAAATAGCGAAACAAAGGAGAAAACAGAGTCTGAAACTTAAATTTTGGCAAATTACAACCTGTAACAGTTTATTTACCTCTCAAAAACATTTTGTTAATTTAATGTTACGATATAACGTAATGTATTGATCAATAAAAGTTGCAAGACTACAAAATTTTCAAAAATTCTTTTTTGAATATACACAAAAAATCGAATATATGTATGTATAAATATATATATAAATATTTTTAGTATTATGTATCCATTATCACCTTCAATAAAAATTAAACAAGGAATTAATATAAAAAAAAGTAAATCAATATATAAATAAGCTTTATTGAAATTTATAAGGGATAAATAATGCTATGGATATTTTATAGTTTACCTTCCCTTTAATTCATCTAAAATATGTATGCTTTAGGACTTTATTCCTTATTAAACTATGTTTAACTTAAACATTTATGTTTTACATATTATACAGTTTTTTGTAATAATAGATTTAAAGGAGCAGTTATGTTATCAAATTTATTTTATTTTGGGCGTACATAATTTTATTAATAACATTTGCTGATTATAATTTTGTCAAACATAAAAATCATATTTGAATCTTATCCATTTTTATATTTTTTATTGGCTTGCCTAAAATTCTGTTCCCATTTCTTAACATTTTTTGCTGTAGATCTTGTCATTTATGTACATAATAATATATAACTAACAAGAAATCCCGAGGTCTGATGCTCACTTTTTGATGAAGTTTCACTTAATGATAGATACTAAGCTACTGATAGATATCTCGAAAACTATAAGTTGTTTACGTCCAAAACCGGGTGTAATTCAATTCAGTAGCTTAATATCTATGATTGAGTGAACGAATCCTGATCAAAAAATGAGTGTCAGGTTTCGGGACCTCTCCTTGTAAATTTAATGTATTTTTGATTTCTCACATGGCTTTAAAATATCCGCCATTTCACTGAGGGCAGCACTAGAATTAAGTAACCAATGATCATTGCAATTTCCTTTCAATGAGTATTTTTCCCTTGTTCCACGATAAAAGGTTATAACAAATTATAGTATTATAATCTTCAGGATATTTCAAGTGACAGACAAATGAATCTAATTAGTTTATTTAATTGCAAGCCGCAGAAGTTTTAGCAGTAGGTTAAATTAAAATCCTTATGTATCTGTGAAGTTGAAAATAACGTAAGTCTGAAGTTTTCGTATGTCATAAAAGATAACATAATAGTATAATTGTTTCATAGCGTTCATAACAAATTTTAAAAGATTGTTGTGTTTAATATTCGCAGGAAAAACATTTAGATTTAAGAAGGGAACATTATTTTATTCTTACCGCAGTCAGTTGTACTGAGTTAAATGGTAAAAATGGCACCTTCAGATGAAGGGAAATTAAGGCAATGTTTGTCAAAGGTGTGTAATCCATTTCATTTCATATACTTGTATATATATTGACATTGTTTTGAATATACAATTTTTAATTACTTTTATAAAATGCATTTTATTTTGTAGTATCAAAATCCTGATATCACTAAGAAACATGTTATGAAAGTTCTGAATCTTTACAAGGGTTTACAATATAAAGTAGAATCATTTGGTAAATATTAGAAACTCATTTCTTATAAAATTTTGTTCTTTATATATCATTAATATAGTAATAGCATATAAAAATAGATTGAGAAAGAAAAATTTTTTTTACTTATTTCAATTATATTTTTTTCACTAGTTTTTAATGATGGATCACAAAAAGAATTATTCAATTTACAAGGAACAATACCTGTTTCTTATAAAGGTAATATAGTACAGCATTTTTAATATATGAAAATACTTGTACAAATATAAACTAAATGTTTTGTTACCACAATGTTTTTAGGTATTTATTACAACATTCCTATATGTATATGGCTAATGGATACACATCCAAATAATGCACCTATGTGCTATGTTAAACCTACTGCAGATATGAATATTAAAGTGAGCATGTATGTTGATCATAATGGAAAGATTTATTTGCCGTATCTTCATGATTGGTTGCCAGTGAGTAATTTATATGTAGTTTAGGCTGACTGCTCATTATGATACAATATCTTTATATCTTTATGTTCTTCTGCTTTGTTTAGCATTCATCTGATTTACTCAGTTTAATTCAAATAATGGTAGTAATATTTGGAGAACAACCACCTGTTTATGTCAAACCACAGCAAGGTATACAAGCAAGTTCCACCCGTTATCCTGTACAACGTAAATATATGTTATATGTATATCCTAATTACTGAAAATAATAATATTAAGAAATGTGTTAACCCACTTATATAGCTTTCATGCCTGTGCCTGTAAGTAGAACACATGTACCAACTCCTAATTTTCCACCCTACCCACAAAACTCACAGTATGCAGGTGGAAGTACTGGGTACCCATTATATAGGTCTACAATGTCTTCTGGATTTCCACATCCACACGTATATGATTCTTATGGAGATATTGCTGCACCTTATCTACCACAAGGTGGTACTGGCTCCTTTCCATATCCTCCATCAACACAACCAGTAAGTTATAATTATAAATAAGTAAAAAATAAATATTTTGGTACTGATCATATTTTATAATTTCTAAGTCTCCAACAGTACCTGCTACTGCTGGTGCATCAGGTACAATTACAGAAGAACATATCAGAGCATCTTTATTGTCAGCGGTAGAAGATAAGTTAAGAAGAAGACTTAAAGAGCAATTCTCACAATTATTAGCTGAATTAGAAACTTTACGTCGAACCCAGCAAGAACTCACAAGTGGATCCGCCCATCTCACCGATTTGCTCGATAGATTAAAAAAGGAAAAAACTGAACTTGAAAAGAATATAACTATACTTCAAGACAAAGAAGCTGAATTGGAAAGGGAAATTGCAAAACTTTTCGACAATCAATCGATAGATGTAGACGAAGCTGTTACAACTATTGCATCACTTTATAAACAGTAAGTATTTAAGTGGATCATTTATTTATTAAATTTTTAAGTACTTATAACATGTGTAATTGTAGAATGTTAAACGCATTTGCGGAAGAAGCAGCAACTGAAGATGCTATATACTACCTTGGTGAAGCTTTACGTTGTGGTATCATAGATTTAGATGCATTTTTAAAGCAAGTCCGACAACTTTCACGCAAACAGTTCATGCTCAGAGCACTTATGCAACGTTGTCGTCAAAAAGCGGGATTAGCTAGTTAAATATTGAACTACATTTTTACAAAGTTACACCATTTAATATTTTATTTTATTACAAACAATGTATGCAGAACTATCAATCCCATAATAACAGAGAAATAGATATGTTATGGAGAAGAGATATCTTCTTCATAAGAGAGTTTCATATGAATTGAATAATATATACATAATAATGTATTTTTGTTTCATATTGCATACATCTTGTTCATAAAAATGGACTTGAAAATAAAACTTCTACACATAAAATGAAACAAAAAAAATATATATATATATACACACACACATAAACGAACAAATAAGAAGATTGAAGCAATTATATTAAAATAAATATCTTTGTTTTATGAAGTTATATTTCTAAACGTAATGTATTTAAAAATGTATAAAATAATATGTAATTATGTACGTAATCATGTACCTCAAAAATGCAATTTCAGGTATCAAAAAATATAAATGCTTATTTACTGTGTAATATATGTATAGATTAATGACTACATTGCACAGTTTAGTAAAAAATACATCATTCTTATTTTTGTGATATAAATCATAAACGTAATCATTCAAATGCTATTACACATAATCTTAAAATTAATTATCTTCATTAACAGGATTAATCTGAAATAAAATAGGTAAGATTCAAATATGTTATTGTAATACGGTATATTTTATTTTTGCTTTAATAATATAATTTACCTAAACATAAATTCCAACCCAAAGAAGTAGAAATAATACACCAAAACCAGAAAATATTGCTGCTACTAAAGAAATTAATAATTCTTTGAACATGTCCCTTGTAAATTTTGTACTAGTAACTTCGTATACAAAGAACCATGCTGTAAAAAATATTCCAATTCCTAGTAGAACCACTGCCAATAACGGAAAAATTGCAGGGTTTATGGGAGACACATATCTTGTCATAGATTCGATTTCCACCTAAAGTAAAATAACAGGAATTTATAAAAGATATACATATACGTATATGTATGTATACATTGTTTCTGTGAAACATATACATATTATCATTCAACGAATATATAATTTAATGTTAACAAATTTTGAGGCATACAAATCTCCGATTAAAGAATGGCAGAACATTGGATGTAACAACAAAATAATACCAAAGTATTTTATTTTATTTATTTATTGCGATACAGAAATTTGTACTCACCATTGTATTAAATAAATATTTTGACGTGGCTTGCTTGAAACACGTAAATCTTACACACCACTAGGGACAGATGTGTACCTCGCATGCTGCAAACTTCAGTATAATATATTCTTGAAAGAAGCAAGCATAAGTTAGCTACCAATAGTTAAAATATAAATTACTCAAATTTTTAAAGAAGTAATAAATTCACAGCTTACTTCGACTATGTGATTGTATCATACAAAGGTTACTGTTAATGTAAAATTATTTATTAATTTATTTTTTAAAATACTTTATAAAACATAAATCAAAAAATGATTTGGGAAAGATAAATTTGACATAATGTTTAATCCTAGATTAAGAACATAATTATTTAATTATCAGTTTTTCATTACATATTGGTACATTTAAAAATAAATTACTACTAAAAATTATTATAATAACTACAATTTTTATCTACGTACATTATATAACTAATCATGTATTTGTTAAATTCAATATAATCTTAGGAATACTATTTTAATAAAATGTTATTTCCGTAAAAAGTACACCTTATCTTTCGAAGGTAAATCCATTTTTGCTAAAAAATATTTTCTATTAAAAATTATTTGTACACTTCAAAAAAATATTTAATACACATACTTTGTAAAGAACATTTTTTGAATGTCAATTCAAAATCTTTAATTGTGATTGTTTCGAAATCGATAGTATGTTTGTCACCATGGTATGATTCATAACACATAACATAGTACAATATTTCCAATCTTTCATTCTTTGATACCTACAAGCATTTTTGTACGTATTTCGGTTAATTATATGTACTTTAAATGTGTGAATAGAGTAATAGTTTTTAACAATTATAATGAATTAAAACTATTCTGTAATTATGTAAATAATTATTTTATAATAGAAAATTAAATTTTTATTATATACATATTTTGCTTTACAGTTTAATAAATTTTGTTATCATAAAGTTATTAACTTTTATAGATAAAGATGGCAAAGAACTCATTATCAGAACAATTCTCTTTGAGATGGAACAATTTTTCTAGCAATTTAACATCTGGCTTTTTAACTCATCTAACTGAAAATGATCTAGTTGATGTCACGCTTGCAGTAGAGGGTCAATTGTTACAAGCACATAAACTGGTTCTTTCAGTATGCAGTCCATATTTTAAACATATATTTAAGGTATAGGAATTATTTTATATGTTTAATACATATGTAGTTTATAATTGATAAAATAATAATTTCTTGTAATTCTTTCATAGGAAAATCCTTGTCATCATCCAGTAATTATCCTTAAAGACATGAAATATACTGAAATCAAATCATTGTTGAAATTTATGTATCAAGGTGAAATTAATATTAATCAAGAAGATTTATCTACTTTCCTAAAAGTAGCACAAACATTACAAATAAGAGGATTAACAACAGATGATGCAAGTAGCACAAAAACATTCTTTAGTAATGACAGTCAATTAAATATTGACCCTAATATTCAAGATGTTGTTCAATCCAATTTAAGTACAATAAATGAAACTTCCAAAGATGTGGAAATGATAGATAGAAGGAAAAGGTCCCGTGATATAACAAAGAAAGGTACCAAAAAAAAGAAGCAGGATTCATCGTTGACATCAGAAAACACTCATAATGTATCTAATGAAGAAATAGATAATGATAAGCAAGATGTCCTGTTTCTAATGGATAAGGACATAAATGATTATGTAAATAAGAAAGAAGATATTGATATTTCTACTGTTAGAAGCAATAATGATAATGAAAATGAAAATGCCTCTGAACTAGCTGATATTGAAAATTCCAGGGAAAATCCAACTCAGCAAGGTAAAAAATTTATATAGAGAAAATAGAGAAATTATATATTTAAACTATTAAAATATTGAATGGTAGTATTGTTTAATAATATTTTGATATTGCAGATGTTGAACCAGTAATCTATAGACTTTCTGCACGAGGTCGACCGCAATTAGTACATGAGGGTTATGTTTATAATTTGACATCGCGCTCTGAGGGTTTGAATCGATCTCATTATCGATGTGCTGAGCAACACCGCGGATGTAAAGGTAAATGCGCGGTTATCGCAGAAAGATTTATGCCTACAGGGGTATATGATCATAATCACCCACCTGGATATCAATCAGAACATGATTACAGAAAAAAGAAAGGTTTAGATATAGATGGTTCTTAAATTATATTTATTTTAAGCTTATAAAAAACATTATTATTATTATTATTATTATTATTATTATTATTATTTGTTGAAACATTGATGAGAATGAGAAATACTTTCTAAATGATATTATGGCATATAGCAATAGATTTTCATTAAAAAACACAGTATTTTTGCAATAAGAAATTTTAATTTGCTGTGCAATTTTTGGATGAAAATTAAAATTCAGTAGATCATAAAAGTTAATAACAATTTATGGCATATATAATTATAAATAACAGCAATGTAAATTATTGTATTTTGATTAACTGTGATGCACTTTTCTAAGATTCACAAAAAAAAGCAACAAAGGTGATCAGCACATTCCATTTAGTATTATATTTAATGTGAATCAAAGCCAAATAAAGTATTTAATTTATTTTACCTGTTTATATGTAGAACACTTTTTTTGTATAACAAATATAATTTGTTTTTTATAAATGCACTTAGATGCACAGATGTAAACATATATGTACATATATACATATAAAATGAATGTTATGCTTACTGTAAGTTGTATAAAAATAATTTTCATATAAGTAGTATATCAAAAATTTAACTAATACAAAATTAGAAACTGAATAGGAAATAAATGGTATAGTTAATGTTAAAAATTGTAAAAATTTATTTTTATATTACTCTTTCATAAACTTTCTTTCTCGAATACTGAAAGACAGTTTGCCAAAATTAATGTGATAGTGCTTATAAATATTGTTCAACTTTTAATAAATTGATTTTATAATTTATATAAAAACTTATATAAAAAAAACATAGATTTTTCATAAATATAAAAGCTATATGGAACAGTGTAAGCTAAAACAATGGTCGAATAATAGGCAGTCTTGTTTCACAATTTTGCTCAACTCTATCCCAAACCCATACAATTTTTTAATATTTATTTTAAATGCATGTTTATTTCGGATAAAAATATCAATGTCGCCTAGCCATCTTTTTCTCCAACTTCCGTTGTTTCTTCTCACTGATCTCAGGTTGTTCTGGAGCAGGAGCAAAAAACCATGGAGCTAATATTTGTTTCCATAGCATCCAACCTCCTCTCAATGGTACCTGTTGTAGTAATACAATCCAAACATTTAATGATCTATTTAAATACATTATACAAATGAAAAATTGAGAGGAGTATATTTCTAAATATTTTATAATTTATGACAAATTAATGAATGTTTTATATTTATATTACCTATTTTATTTAGTATACTTACAAGAAGCCATAATAACCAAAAATAATTTGATATAAGAGAGAGTACTTGTACTCCTGAAGTTAATATAATTAAATCTTTCACGTGTCTGAAATAAGAAATGTTATATTATATCTCACAAACTTGTTATAATGTAATAAAATGTTATATTATTTAAAGAAATGCTTATAATAATTTGTGATATTTACTCTGCAATACCTCCTTCCATATTAAGATCAATTCCAGAATCTAAAAGTTGTCCAGATTCAGAATATGTTGCATGTGCTATATATTTCATAAATTGATAACTTCCTATATATATAATTCCAGAAAATATCGTTAGTGTCTGTAATCATAATATTAAACATAATAATTTATATTTTCATATATGATATAAAAATAACATTTCATATGAAACTTACTATTGATAAGGTTGTAAAATTAAAAAACAACATCATAACAATAAAATATATTCCTATTGCTCCTATAATCATATTCTGATAAAAACTTAACGTTGTTTTATTTTCTTCTATTATTTGCTTTGCCCCTTTTGTTGCTGCTTTGGTTTTCTTAATCTAAAAATACAATGAAAAACAATTACTACTTATGTTATAATAAACAAAATCTTATCAAAAAACATTTTTGCTTGAATTTATTATTCAATAATATACATATATTAAATATTATATAAAATTATTTGCACACAGGATGGTTAAGTAGCAATAAAAATAAAAAGAATATTTTCAATAATATTATAAACAACTTACCGTCATTTTATTTGTAGATTATAATGCAAAAAGTATTTGGTACGTCTAAATGATTAATACTTATTTAATAATCAATACATGACACAGATTTAACCTCATAAGTATTCAAAAACATGTAAGGTCTCTACAGGTCTCTAAAGCCACGTGAAAGGTGTCATCTGAAAAAGTCTCTAGGTTAACATATAGCAACTTATCATTCAATATATGTATATAGATATATAAATAGTGAGGCAGCATCAATTATTTTTACTATTATATGTTTTTTATTTTATAAATAAGTACAAAAAATATTGTTTCAAAATTCTTACTAAATAAAAGATAAATACAGAAACAACAAAGTTTTGTGATTCGTTTAATAGGATTCTCAAAATTTCATACGTCTATATATCGATATTAAAATAAAAAAGAATATTAACATGTAATTTTCAGTTACAATTTTTGTATTGCTAAGATTTTTTTGTATGTTAAGTAGAAGTCAACTTACATTTTAAGAACAATGCAATTCTGATTTTGACAATATTTATTTAAAATATACTTTACATTGTTGTGTATAAATTAAAAAAAATTGTAAGTAAAGATTAATTTAATATCGGATGTTAATAATTAAAAAATTACATCTTTTATTGTAAAGATCATAATAAGAAATATACTTTTTAATGTTTCGATATTAAAGAAAAACATGTAGTATATCATGCAAGTGAAAATAATGAGAAAATTTAATGAACACGTTTACATACTATGTAAAAAATGTTTTTGTTATATTATATTGGTAAACGATTTTTAATTATTTATAACTTTAAATACTTTGATATTAATTTAAATGTATAGAAACAAGTCAATTATATGTATATCAAAGATCTTTATTAGATGTATGTAATATATAATTTTTATCGAAATGAATTATTTCAAATTTAAATATATAGTTTTTAATTAAATGTACTTCAATGAATTTAAAACTATTTTCTTTTTTCAGTATCTTTTTCTTATGAATACTTTTATTCTAAATGAGTTCAGAAATATGCTAGAATGAAGTATTATTTTTTAATTTATTAATTTTATCATCTTGTTAAAGATTTGCAAATATCACCACTATAGGTGCTGCTACCTTTTACTTTAGTAGTAAAAATAGGTTATGCCGTGTATTACGGCATATATGGAATCAATATAATAATATATCGTAATAATTTCCATGATCATAATATAAAAGTACGTAAGGTACCTACGTCAGAAGGAGGATAAAAAAAAAAATTGGGTGACGCGTTAGTAATAAAATGAACCAGAATGAATTGAATCGAAACGATCAACCAAAACTTTCGTTCCTGAATAATTTTGAGTAAGATAACTTCTTTCACAAGATTATTAAAGATTTTATAGAGAAACAAAATAATCAAACCTCTCTAATAAAAAGTATTTCTAGGAAAAGTTAATTTTGCAGATTGCTAACATGTCATTATTGACCAACAAAATCTTTCTATTTTTATTAAAAGAAGCCACCGGTCTAAGATTACATTTATCCGAGATTGCATTTTATAATCAATAATGATATATGTTAAATTCACTGCGCCTTATAAGTTTTCATTGTCATTGTTCGAAGGATTGACAACTATATGATATTTCATGGTAAATATTAATCTTTGAAAAACAAAACACTGAAAAGCATAATAAATATATTCCCACATGCTTCTTTCCTTGTTTTTTTTTTAAGTACATACGCTATTTTTTTCGATGTATGTATATTTTTATAAAATATTGTTTAAAAATATTTCTGTTATCTATATTTTTTATTTTCTATCAAATGAGTTATATTATAAATATAAGCAAAGAAAATAACAGTTACTATATAATTTTCAATTTATTGTGTGATTATTTATACTATTTTAAATTTCAATTTCAACATTATTTAGGTTTTTACAAGTTTTTGTTAGTATTAATAACTTTTAATTTTTTGTTTTGTTCTATTGTTTAATTATAATACATTTATACATATCAATATATTTTAGGTTTCCCATGCTGTGAACTTATAATGTGATATCATTGAGAATTTGTTTTTATTCCACAAGATTATAACTATAATCATGTAGAATTTAGTATAAAGAAGATGATGCCTCATTTTGTAGCTCTGACACCTATAAGAAGACGATGTTTGATCATACTTTCAATAGTATTAGTACCATGCGCCATTTTAAATCTTTTATCACCATCTGAGTTGCATGAAGAAACAGTTTTGCAAAATAGTATTGCAGAATTGCAAGCAAAATTGGAACATTTACATGCTAAATATGTTACAAGTCAAGAAGAAATAAACTTGTTGTCACATCAATTATTGCAATTAATAGAGAACAATCACATTTTGCCAGATCTTCAGTTTTTAGTTAATAATACTACATCAAATGTGACCAATATAAAATTACCATCTATATATAACTTTCTTCCTCATTTTTTGAATGATCCTAATAGTTTGCGTCCAGCATTTGTTCAGAGTAAAGGTCGTACTGGAGTGAGTATGGTATTAGGTGTACCAACAGTTAAAAGAGAAGTACAGAGTTATTTAATGGCCACACTAAAAAACTTATTGGATCGCATGAATCCTATGGAAACAGCAGACACTTTAATTATTGTTTTAATTGCTGAAGTAGGTATCTATAAGGAAAACAAAATTATCTCAAAATTTTACATTATAGTTATTGTTTTAATTCTTACAGACAGATTTGGAATATGTAACATATGTTGCAAAACAGATTGAAGTTCAGTAAGTTATATTTAAGAGATAATTATGTATATTGTTGTTAATTTTTTAATATCATAATTAGAAATATGTATAATTTATTTGAACTTATTTTAGATTTCCAATTGAATTTGAAGCTGGTGTAATTGATGTGATATCTCCATCTATATCTTATTATCCAGATTTATCTAAGTTGCGTGATACTTTAGGTGATGATCATCAAAGAGTAGTTTGGAGATCAAAACAAAATTTAGATTTTGCATTTCTGATGTCATATGCCCAAACAAAAGGAACATTTTATGTACAATTAGAAGATGACATTTTAGCTAAAAAGAATTTTATTACTACAATGAAATCTTTTGCACTACAGAAAATTGCAACTAAAGATAATTGGTTCATTTTGGACTTTTGTCAATTAGGATTTATTGGTATGTCATTAATAAATTAATTATTAAAAATGTCTTTCAATTTATTTTAAATATAGTATAATTCTTTAGGGAAGTTATTTAAATGCGCAGAACTGCCATGGTTGATACAATTTTTTTTAATGTTTCATAATGATAAACCAGTTGATTGGTTATTAGATCATTTGGTATCAACTAAAGTTTGTAGTCTTGACAAAGATAGCGTAAGTAGTGCAAATTTATAAAAATTTTATATTTGTATTTTAGAAACATTTTTTATTTATATTTTAGAAACACTGTAAGATGGCTAAAGCAGAATTATGGGTTCATTACAAACCCTCTCTTTTTCAACACATAGGAACACATTCTTCATTAAAAGGAAAAGTACAGAAACTAAAGGTATATGAAACAAACATCTTTGTTTTATTTTGTACATACTTTTATAGCTATTCCAATATTATGTACAGGATAAACAATTTGGAAAAATAACACTGTATTATGCGCATGAAAACCCAGAAGCGATTGTAGAAACACAAATTAAACCATATAAACAGTATACATTACAAAAGGCCTATAGAGGTGAATCATTTTTTTGGGGTCTTTTGCCACAGCCAGGAGATCATCTAAAATTCAAATTTTCCCATCCTATTTTTATAAAAAGGTAATTTTAATATGTTAAATTATTAAAGCAATAAGTAATTATGATATCGCTATATTTGATTTATGTGATGTAGGTACTTATTTAGGAGTGGAAATCCTGAACATCCATCTGATAGATTTTATAATACAACTGTAGAAGTCTTTACAGAGGCATCTGCATCCTTGAATAGAAATAGTAATGATATCACCGAAGACGGATATATCATTATAGGTACTGGATATATGTTTATATAATTATTAAAATATAATTAAATATAATTAAAAAATAAATTTTATGTTACAATTAGGAAAATTTGATGCACTTGGGATTGCTCAAGGAACAGTAGATTCAAAATTAGGGAAAGTATCGATACTTCGTTTGACTGTACACAGTGAAAGTGAAAATTGGGCAATTTTATCGGAGGTAATATGACAATTTATACATAAGATATAAATAGATTTTATATCTATTTTATATTTTTGTGTTTAATAGATTCATATAGTTGAAGATCATCCTAGTTGACCTTCGGAAAAAATATTTCGAAAATTCTTTCGGCATCATTTACAGGGATATTACATATAAGTTAATTTTTAACTTATTTTTAGTCCTATTTATATTATATTATTAGTTTACCACCGTCCACTGAAAAAAATGCTTACATACTATTTTAACGAATCTGACTTTAGTTTACACTCTGAGTGTAACAAAATGTATTTTATGTCTATTATGGATTAAGTCTTTCATTAGAAGAAAAATTTAATTTCTTTTTTCATGAGATTAGTTTTAGAACAATTTACGAAATTTTGGCGTTTTATTAATTTTCTAATCAAAACAGTACCTGGGTAGTCAGTATATGTTATTTCATTTATTAAAGATCAAAATACCATTTATACTTTTATGTATCTCTTGTAAGTTAGCAAGAAATTTTGATACGACTCTTCAATCCCAAGCACAAGGTTATTAATATGAATAAGGATTTTGTATACTTAATATCACGATAAAAATAAGTGCCAGACTATTTTAAGAGATATAAAGCCAATGGAACACGAGTGATTTATCTTTTCGTAAAAAAATACTAAACAAATATACATTTATAATATGTATAATTATGTACAATTTATATACTTTCTGTAATATATTATTAAAGATGTAATATTAAAGGTCTAGATTCAGATATTCGTTACATTTTGAAAAGCATATGGTGATATGAAGTATTGTTCTGATATATGTATTATTTATTTCGTATAGGTTCTTTTATATATATATACACACACACACACATATACATATACATACATATATATATACATACATGTATTTTCATACAAAATAAAGTATATTTTTTTTAACATTAAGATGTAACATCTTATTTGAAACTATTGTAAATACTATATACTATTTATTCTTAGATTATTCTAAAAAATTTTCTAATAAAAATTAAGTACACTGTATAAAGGTTGAAGCAATTAGAAATTTGGAATATTTTTCGTTTGATTAAAATTATTTTTAATATGGTAGCATTCAATTACGTTCTTAAAGAAACCATTACCCTGAATGGTTTAGGACCAGCGGTGACACCATCCACAAAATCTTGCGACGATGGCTTCTTCTCTCCAGGTACCGGTGAAAATGTAAATGCTTGCAATAGTGCGGTAGCTATGATAAATATGTTGCTTCTAGCCAAGTTTTCCCCCATGCAACGATGTCTTCCTGCGATATAAGAATTGCATTGAGAATGATGTGGTTATTGTAAGAAAGATTGATTATACTATTATATTGTAAAACACGTACCGATACTAAAGGGAAAGTATGTTTGCGGTGCATTAATGTTACCACTTTCATCGATAAATCTTTCCGGGCGGAAGTCTTCGGGATCACCCCATGATTCGTCCATTAATATTCTATTGAAGTTTACTATAAGCATCGTATCCTAAAATACCATCGATTAGATTATGTCTTTCAGAATTTAATTATATCTCTCGACACTTACTTTCGGTATTTTATGACCTAATATTGTGGTATCTCTTAACGCTCTATGCGGTACGTTCAGCGTTCTTCCCATGAACATTCTTAATGATTCCAAAACAATAGCATTCATATATGTCATTCTAAAGTAAAGTGATTATAAATGATTAATTATAAATATTAAATTTTCCAATAATTTTAAAATCAAATTTTCATAATTATTTCTTTGAATTACTTCGTCCTGTCCTCTAAAGTTGGTGGCCTGTTGCGTCCAATTACTCTGTCTATTTCTTCGTGTGCTTTCTTCTGGACATCTGGAAACAGCACTAAATACAAGAAACAAAAACCAAGAGCTTTGGACGTCGTTTCTGATCCTGCCATGAATAGATCCACGCAAATGGCAAGCAATTGAGACTCTGTAATATAGCCCAGCGCAATTAATATGAATCAATCATTATATTTAAAGCATATTTGTAACATTGATGTACCTGAAAACGTGTCACTGTAACTTTTTGAATTCAAAACAGTTAGATACACGTCCATTAAATCTCTGGGGGAATTCGGTGTGAAGGTATTTTTATGATTATCCAGTTCATCCTACAATAATATTATTTAGTTTTCTTTATGATTTATATGTATCGTGTGAATTGTAATTAGTTCACCTTTAAAAATTTCCAAAGTTGCTGATGGGTCTCTAAAAACATTTTGTATCCAGACATTTCTGGCGCGATAAATCTCAATATAGGAAAGTGGCCAAACGGTGCGCCTATCATATCGATCTCCCTCAAAAGTTTCGTCAGAATCCGTTGAACATAAGTTAGCTCTTTATCATCAAGATTAAACCTGCATCAAATGTATGGAATGTAAAATTTGTTCTTCGGCGATTTAGGATCGAAGTTTTACTTCAGGGCTGGCGAACCTGCGGCTCACGAGCCAAATGTGGCTCTTTCCCCACTTGCCTGCTTCTTAGCTATTCCCCGCTATTTTACATTAGAAATTACTCACACACATGATTCATAAAACGTAAAGAGACGATGTCAAGTTGTTTCTATACTCTACGCGAGGCTACGTAGATATTCGTGTGTAACAAGATGCATGGAGTGGTGGGAGCATGTGGCTCGCGACCGAAAGACGTTAGCCAGCCCTATTTTATTTAATTCAATCGACAAATAAAATGTAAAGCTTTAAAATCATAGAGAACGAACAACCTTTTACCAGCCATCATTCTCCACAAGGTGTTAAGTACCGTGACCCCAAAGGCATCGTGCATGGGGATCACCATTTCAGAAGAGGATCGAGCTATCTCTTTCACTTCCACGTAATCGTCAGCGTTTACGTACAAATCCGAAACCTTTAACTGTTTTCTGTTCATCGCAAATTTGTTCATTGACATCGACTCGTCCGCATTACTTGTTTTAATCAACTTGTATACTTGTCCGTCGTCATGCTCATTATTGTTGCAATACATCTTGGACTCGTTAATTCGATTGTGGCGTTCGTTGCTGATCAATTTTTTAAAGTGTTCAACGAGCGACTGAGCCTCCTCTTCTATTATCGTGACCATGCTTTTCCGGCCGAAACCAAAATCGCGGAGGTGCTTCAACACGAATCTTCTCTGCTCGACCCATAAATTTTCATCCACCACGATTAAACCTACGATTGAAAAAAATGCGAGGGCAATTCATTAACACTAGGTTGACGGGACCCATCAATTTCGAATTTCATGAGCAAGAGACATTGCAAAGACAATTACTATTATTCTTAGCAATTTTCGTTGACTTTTATTCATAGAGTGATACAAATATACCGTAATCTATTTCCCTCTCAGCTCTGCAATTTAAAATTCTGTATGATGTATACCTATTTCTCAATTATATGTATATTACAAATAAAATATTCAAGAGGCGTCCGCAAATCTAGTGTTAAATAAAGTATAAAACGAATTTTAACTATTACGTTAAAAATAACGTTGAAAACAAACTTTCTTCGAACTAAATAAACTAAAAACTTACCTTTCCTCGATCCGAAAGTTCTCGTCTCGTAAACTGGTCCGATCGGTCTACCATCGCAGTCTTCGTCGGTAAGCATCGACCGAATACTCTCGTAATCATTTAAAACAACGATACGATCTGTACCGATCTTTAAACCGACCACCGGTCCATATTTCTTGCAGAGGGCAGTACAGGTTTTGAACAAGTAGCCGGTCTCTTGACGAAGGCGAGCCACTTCGACGGCGCATCCCAAAACTGGCCACCATCTCGGACCTAAAACCATTGAAAATTATTTAATCACCAGTCTCGTTAATATTTTTTAAAAACCTGTGAATGATACTGAGTACAATTTTTTTATGGACCGATTATGGATTCTTCTAATTACGAGATGAAATATATTTTTGGAACGTAAGTTATAAATTATAGCAGTATAGATGTAATATAAATGCACATTAGAAATATAGATAGAGCACCTGGAGGATATCCTTTTGGTTTCCGTGATCCTCGATACAGCAGCAGCAACGTTAATACTATACAAAGTATCGCCGTGGAAAACATGCTACGAACACAATGAAAATGTTTTATAAAACGTTCGACGGTTTATAAGAGTTGCAAAATTATCAAGTTATCGTAATATCAAGCGCATAATATTTTAAGTAAAGTATAACGTTGTGTTTGGTAAATTTGAATAAAATTACACTTGGAGAGGTATTTGAAAAAATCGATGCTTCTCGATGAGTATCACATTGGTTGTTACCGCAGTGCCCGGTTTCGAATAATTCGGGACGAGACGCGTGTTTGCAGCGCACACTTGAAAAAGAAAGTGAAACACGCGTATTCACGAGAGAAAGTTACATACGGAAGGATCGAGGCATGCACTCACTTCCATTATTTCATAACTTCTTGCGTAACCGATGTACATTTTAATGTCTTTGTCCTTTTTAAAGCATGCAGTCTTCTCCTTTTCAACTCTGACACGAGTCACCGATTTAATGTTTACGATGCTATTTGTTTCCGGTTCTTTGGGAATCATTTCCGTCCCTTTTAGGCACGTCTCGTCCGATCAAAACATCACCCCTACCAGTTATATCGTTTCTTTCTTACTGTCCTTATTTTTCTATATCGAGAAAGATAGTCTTTGCTCTTTAAAATGTGTACTATGATAAGTACGATAATTCAATTTATCTTGTATGTTGTCTTTGAAGAAATTCTTAAAAATATGCTATTGTTATTTACAAGTATATATATATACTCATTAATAAAGTGAAGAATGCAATAAAAATGAACGATAAATTTATAGTGTATCTATTGATTTTATCGATTAAATTAAAAAGTTTGTTTTAAAATTAACTAAAATTTTAAAGCACAATTCAGTATGAGAATGACTATCGATTTCACATGGAATTTGCGGCAGATCGAGTTAATAATCTTTCCGGTACCCCTACTCGAATCCTTGAACTGAACTTACCTTGCACCTGGAGAAATGCAGTCTTCTGTTGTGTAAGCAAAACTGGCCATGGACCAGCCAGCAAACGGCTTTTAAATACCCCTCTTCGTCTCCGTTGATCTTTTATTTTGCAGGCAAAAGTTGTTGAATAACAGTCTTAAGGTGTAACCCAATTTAGGTGTGACTCAACCAATATTATACGCATATCATAAACATTGTGTTGTTAAATGTATTATGATTAATTTTTAAATGTTTATTACTAGTTTCATTGTACCCAAAATGGTAATTAATTATATCATCGAAAAAAGCCGAATAAAGTCGTACAATACGTTTTGCAATTTAATTTTTGTTTATTATATAATTACCGTATTACAAATATATATACATATATTTTATTCAGGTTCTTCTGTATTCTTTGTTTCTTCTACTTGGAAAGGTAAGCGATCGCCCCAATCGCTTTTTCTTGCACAACGATACGTATTTCTGAAAATCGATAAAACTGAGATTTTGTTCATACAATATAATTTTTTTAATTTAAAAACTACAAACTTTCCATTTTTCCACGTGGTAAAAATTTGTTCTTGAAATTCTCCAGAGGCCGTACACATACGGCATATAACATGTGCAGAACGTCTTAGTACTGGTTTGACAATTCGTGGCCATTTGCAATCATTTTCTAAACGTTCACCTATGATTACAGTCTTTTTAAAGACAAATAATAGTAAATAATTATGTGCATAGGTAATGCTTTAGATTACTTTTTACCGCGTACCTTTTTTAAGTACCACGTAAGAGTAAAATTCCTGTTTGTACTTAGACTTGTTACTAATAGGTAATGTTAAATAACAGATTTGAAAATTACAAAGGCTATCATCTGTCATATACATAGGGCACTTTAAATCATGTGGGCACTGAAAGTGTTGCAGAATAAATTAATGTTTACTGCAAAATGATTGTAATGATTAAACAAGTATCATACTTACCGGTGAAACTACATGTGCATTGCATGCATTATTTTGATAATTAAGTATTAAATCTCGAGCTTCATTGACTATCTATTTAAATTAAATTAACCATTTGAACATATTAATTTGAATAATTAATAAAATTCTAATAGTGTATTCTTTACCTCAAAACCAGCTTTTGTTCCTTGTTCTATAATAATCAAATATTGTTCTGTTTTCTGCCATAATTTCGAAATTACTTCAAGACGACACTTTTGGTTTGGTAATTCCAATAAAGAATATGCACTTACTACAATATCATAAGTCGCCTGTAATAAAATAGTATGTTTAAAATTTACCTTAAATATTTATACATAACATAATTTATACTCTTACAATCGGAGATGCAGGTAAAAATTGTCGATAAGAAATGAACTGTGGTTTAATTTTTGGTGTAATATACTGTGTAATATATTCAGATAATGTATTCATTTCTTTAGAAATATCAACACAATAATATTCTTTAATATAATCAACCCAAAATTGAGATGCTGCCCTATATGAAATTAAATTTCAATTTTGTTATGCTTTTACTAATAAAATTTTCAAGATTTACTACATAAAACCAATTAAATAATTTTTAGATACCTTACCATATAACTGTACCAACACCAGAACCATAATCAAATAATGTTTTTGGTTTGAAATTTTTATCATTATTTACAATTTCTTGAAAAATTCTGTATAAAACAGTATATTCAGGTATACCCCTACCAACTAAATATGCCAAGCTTGTGAATTCATCATACTCAATTGGTTTCCAATGATATACATGACATTTAAAAATTTTTCTAGCTTTTGAGTTTCTAAGCAAATCAATATCACCTATATCTTCAATTCCGCCTTCACTCATTTTTGATTGAACTTCTTTTAATTTTGATAAAATATCTTGTTTTTCTTGTGGAGGATATCGACCATATAGATGTGCTGCTAATTTTTGACTAGTTGGATAAATTACTTTTGATGAAATATTTTTCTCTGTACAAATAACAGTAATATTTAAAATACTTAAATATAATAATTACAAAATTTTATATTAATGATACAAAACACTATTAATAACTCCTTACCATGTAAAATCTGTCTAACTGCATTTATAAGCCAACTAGGTTGTTCCACTTGCTTAGGTCTCATTAAACCTGGATGTTGTTTATGCTGAAGTTCATTGTTTGAAAGTAACTTATCTATTTTCTCTATGACTTTCATTTTTTGCTTTGATGAGTACTAATAAAACAAATAATAATTATGTTCACAAAAATAATAACATTAATATAAATTCTTTTACTCACCCATCGTATTTGTTTATATTTTATTAAAGATAGTCTAGATGACATGATAATAAGTAACCTTATCTTTAATATTAATTTTTTATTGATAACAAAGTCATATATAACGTTCTAATATTTATAATAGAATAGCAGAAATTATATTAATAAAAAACTGAATTATGGGTATTTAACATTTGGGGAGGAATACAAAATGCAATAGCGACATTGCAATGCAATGCAGTATATACATAATTCTATAACCTTAAAGAAATTTGTTGTACAAGTATCTATCGTATGTTCGACATGTTTTTCCCAAAATAACTTATAATTCTTTGTAATAAATTATTAACTGTGGTATCTATACAGGAGTGCGTTCGATGAAATACGAATATCACAGTTGTCAGTTTATTAATTCACATAAAGAATGAAATTTGCAGAGCATTTAAGTGCTCATATCACACCAGAATGGAGAAAACAATACATAAATTACGAGGTAAAACGAAAATGTTTGTTTTACGTCAGTGTTCTAAGTTGATATTTAGTAATTATATTAAAAGATTGAAAAGAATGAAAAATAAAGATATTGTTATATAGGAAATGAAAGCATTACTCTATGCGGCAGTAGAGCAAGCACCAGCAGCAGATATAACAGAATCACATATATTGGAACGTTATTTTAATAAATTTGATGAAAAGTTTTTTCATTATTGTGACAAGGAATTGGCAAAGATAAATACATTTTATTCAGGTAAATTAATTTTCTTAATTCTGTTTATTTGATTCATTCAGAATTCATATTTAAAAGTTTATTAATTTTTTGTTCATTTCTCTAGAAAAGTTAGCAGAAGCAACACGTAGGTTTGCAACTCTCAATAATGAATTAAGTGAAATTCTATCAGTTTCTGAAGATAGACATGGAAATCGTAAAGTTCGTTACAGTAACAATATTTTACATAAGAAACCAGTTTCAGCACGTAAACTACAGGAATTAAAATTAGCCTTTTCTGAATTCTATCTTTTTCTTATTTTACTTCAAAATTACCAAAATCTTAATTTCACTGGATTTAGAAAGATATTAAAAAAGCATGATAAAGTGGGTAAAAGTAATAGATGTGTGTAAAAATTAATATTTACATTAATTGATAAAAGATTGTTGTTCTAGCTTTTAAACATTGATCTTGGAGCAAAATGGAGAGCAGAACATGTAGATACAGCATTATTTCATACGCACAAGGATATAGACAGGCTTATTGCAGAAACAGAAGCGTTAGTTACTAGAGATTTAGAACATGGGGACAGACAACGTGCTATGAAACGTTTAAGAGTCCCTCCACTTGGAGAACATCTTTCTCCATGGATTACATTTAAAGTTGGACTTTTTTCAGGAGCTTTTGTTGTTCTCCTTATAGCAGTAATACTTTCAGGTATAAAGCAAATGTTACATAAGGTTTGCAAAAGTGTACTGATATTTGGTTCATTTTTACAGGTGCACGTTATAGAGACAACAATAATTGGCGAGTATTATGTAGATTATATCGTGGACCACTTCTTATGATTCAGTTCCTTTTTCTTATGGGAATTAATGTTTATGGATGGAGATCTTCTGGTGTAAATCATGTGTTAATATTTGAACTTGATCCCCGAAATCATTTGTCAGAACAGGTTGTATGCTTTAGACATTATTTATAATAAATGATTCACTAACATATGTAAAATTCATTTTCAGCATATTGTCGAAATGGCTAGTGTGTTTGGATTGGTTTGGTCTCTGTCAATTTTAGGTTTTTTGTACAGTGAAACATTAGGAATACCACCCTTTGTTCATCCTGTAAGTCATTACAACATGTACTATTATTAAAAAATATATATAAACAATATTTTTTCAGATTGTATTATATACATTATTAGCATTGTTTTTGTTTAATCCAACAAAAACATTACGTTATGAAGCTAGATTTTGGGCGCTTCGTGTACTGGGTAGAATATTTTGCGCCCCATTTTTCTATGTTGGATTTGCTGATTTTTGGCTTGCTGATCAACTTAATTCTCTACATACTGTGTTTTTAGATTTTCAGTATTTTGTTTGTTTTTACGTACAAAATTCTTCTTGGACCAAAGTCACCGGTTTGTAATTAGATATTGTAAAATGTTATTGTAGAAATAGGAAGTAGTAATTACTTGACGGATGCTTTTTTCGATAGACGCAGAAACTTGTATAATGCGTGAACTATCAATGAGACCGTTTGTAGCTTGTTTGCCAGCATGGTTCCGGTTTGCACAATGTCTGCGACGTTATAGAGACACAAAAGAAACATTTCCACATCTCGTAAATGCGGCAAAATACGCTACCAGCTTCTTCGTTGTAGTTTTTTCGTATTTACACTTAACTAATGCCAGTAAGTTTGTTTCAAAATTCTTAGCATAGTTATAAAACATTAGGACTATAATGACTTTCATTGAATTATTTTGTGTAGAATACTACGTGATGTCCACCGAAAATCCTTATTTTTATTTGTGGATAACCGCAAGTGTTATGAGTTCTTGCTTTACTTACACGTGGGATGTGAAATTGGACTGGGGGCTGTTTGACAGTAATGCAGGGGAAAACAAATTTCTTAGAGAAGAAATTGTTTATTCTTCTCCAGTAAGTTTTATTGCGTACATACACAAATTAAGTAATGTTATATTTACACTATGCTGTTCATATCATGTTGTAGTACTATTACTACTTTGCAATAATTGAAGATTTTATACTTCGATTTGGTTGGGCATTTTCACTATCTCTTACCGAAATGGGATATGTACACGCAGATTTAATGGTTTCTATAGTTGCGCCGTTGGAAGTGTTCAGGTAAGTTAGAAGTAAGTTGATATTTGATATGATAATGTACATGATAGAGATACATTTCTAAAAACTACAATCTTGCTTGTACACATACATCCAATGTGTACAAAGTTTTTTACATTGCACATCATACTATAGTATATCATTTCTAGTGGAGCTTGTCGACATTTTCTGCTTGCATGATACATAAAGTTGTTTTATATTTCAGTTACGCAAGACTTGCTAAAAAAAATAATGTTTACCGAATGAAACTAATAAATCATAATAAACGTAAAAAAGAAAGTTTATTTGTTTTCGATTTTTATCCCTGCTTTATTTATTCCCTCACATTTTTATCAGTTAAACCAGTCGTTTATGTTGTTTTAAATTTCGCAAATGATTTGTTGGTATTACGGATTTATTATTATCGATTATCGTCGATGTTTTAATTTATCATAAGAAATATCATTTTTGTATCAATTCGCCTTACTAATCAGTTGATAGAAGGTACATGTGGAATTATTATCGTCTGGAAAACGAACATCTGTACAACGTAGGCAAATTTCGAGCGGTGCGAGATATTTCCATAGGGCCTTACAGATGCAATGAACACGATGAACCAAAGGCTGCTATACGTCTTATGGATTGTACAGATGACAACGACGATGAGCGGATGGCGTTTCGTGATCGTTGAAAATTATTATCTTGTAATTGCGACTTTTATCTGTATATCCTTCACATCTGTATAGTATCTGTTCGATCTTTGAACACGATCTTTCTCATTTAGACAAACACATTGTTTATTTATCAGTGAAATGGATTCCTTTTTTTGTTACCTGTAAATCGTATACTATTTGCATGTTTCGCATGTTAACTCGACTAACGGTTTAATTTATGCTTTCAAGCTAGTATTTATTTATCATTTTGTTAGATTTGAAGTTATTACGTATACAGGGTGTTCAGAAGAAGCTGTGAGAAAATTGAAAAGGTAGCTCTATGTAACATTCTAAGACGAAAATCAAGAGTAACAATATTGCGTTTGAAGCTTTGTTTATTAGTTATAAGCCATTAAAAGAACGGGCTATTTTACGTCTGAGAGCAGGCAAGTGGGGCAACACGGTAGGTAACGTCAATGACTACGTAGTGATGCTTAGTCATAACTACGTGCAAATTATAGTTTACTTCTGAACAGCTGTAGAAATGCACGTTTACGAATCAAAAACTCACACGATTCAGTGGAATATTTTAAAACGAAATCGTAGAATCGGTTTTTGATCCGTGAAAATACATTTCTGTAGTTGTTCAGAGGTAAGCCGTATTTCGTATATTGTTCCGTCTGAGTAGACAGTGACGTTACCTACCGTGTTGTCCCGTTTGCCTGCTTTCAGGCGTAACATAGCCCGTTCTTTTAATTGCATATAACTAATAAACAAAGCATCAAACGCAATATTGTTGCTCTTGATTTTCGTCTTAGAATGTTATATAGAGTTACCTCTTCAATTTTCTCCTAGCTTTGTCCGAACACTCTGTATAAAGGGTGCTGACTGATTTTGACCGCGAAGTAATTGCTACTCGTTTCTAACAGGAGATTCATGTGGAACTTTTTCCGTTTGGAAAATGAACATCTAAATAATTGCGGGAAATTCAGAGCGGTCAGAGACATTTCTGTTGCGCCGGTTGATTGTTCCGATCAGACGCAAATATTGAGGATGATGGATGCAGCGGATGGAGTGATCAATCGAAAAAGAAAACAAAAGTTGCCGGATAAAAAGCCATCGCGCGCATTTTCCAAAGGAGAATCACTGATCTGCGATCTTGATAGTTAAACGTTTCCGATTACGATAAGAAATTCACAAAAGTTAAATGTTAATTGATCTCTCAATGTTAATATAAAAAAACGATGATTTTACTAGTCATTGAAGTACATGCATCAGAATGATTCTACGAGTTAAATTAAGCGTGGAAATATATGAATCTTAAAAACATATTGTAAAATTGTTATACGATATTTATGGTAATAATTATACTCTTGTTGCAATTCAAATATCTCGCGCTGGACGCGTTGTTCACGAGAATTGATTTTTCGAGAGTTTCGATATATGTTCGATGAACACGTAGAGGTAAATTTAAATTTAAGAAATCTGGCCGTAAACAGATCTCGCAGATAGATGCTAGTTATTTCTGAATATGTAAGATATTTATTATAAATTGTAATTAAAATAAACTATTTTGATGTTTTTAATGTTATCCGTATTCTTCTATTCTTTAACCCTTGATAAATTCTTTTAATCTTAACAGATTATGCGATATTTCATTTACTTAACAAGTAATAAAGTTCTTGTTTCTGTTTATCTCTTTACTTTCTATCTCTATACTTATCTCTATATTTTAATATTATTTACGTTCTCTTAGGAAAAACGATTATAATGTTAGTTTTAACAACAAGATATGTCATAACTTGCTCTAATTTAGAATGCTTCGAACGCTACAGCGGTTGAAATAAATAAAACGATAGCGACAAGTGTGTCGTGCATAATCCGTGATAGGTATAGGCGTATGCTGTTAATACTCTTTGAACAGTCGTGATTGATGGTACAACGATCGTGTCATCTTAAATTTATTGCCATCAAATTTTTCTTTTCACAGCGTGAAAACATATCAGTTGCGCAGTGCCGCTTTGCGAAGGAACGTATTATTCGACCTTGACTTCGAAATCGATTAGAAACAGAGTTTCCAAAAAGTGTAATCGATACCTGTGTTCAACTAACTCGTAAGTAGCACGTATCAAAGCACGTTTATTCGTTTCAACAGATTTCGACGAGTTTCACCGTAATACCGTCAATGTTCCCGAACATTTTTCGCGCGCGCCGGAACCTAAGCGGATAATAGTATTAAGTGATTGTTTCTTTTACCAAAGAAGATCTTCGGTACTCGGAAATACAAGATAAAAGTTTGTTATACGAACAATCGGAACAGTTTAAACGCGAAACGGTGGAAAAAATGGATTCCGTTGTTTGAAAATCGTTCAAGTTTTCTCAAACGTAGCGAAACAAAAATTTCCATAGAGAAACCCCTAACACCGTTTTGACCTAGAAACATCAAAAACAGTTATCAGCTGCCTAAAAAACATTCAATTATTTGATAAAGTATAAAGAGGAAAGTCCAGTAAGTCGCTAAAGACCTCGAAGTCGATGCGATTCTAAATCTTATAATGAAAGAGAAAAAGAGATCCGTAAACAAATATCGTTCACGGGAAATAAGCTGCGATTCGTTTGCACGTAACGTCTATTTCTAGAATACTGGAAACGTTGTCGTTTCCGATAGAGCCGCGCTAAACTGAACGCAAGCTGCTCGAAAGATTCTCCGATCTCATGGTGGGTATGCTAAGCGCTATTTCTATGGCGTCGTGCACACAGGTAGCGTTTCCACTCGGTGGACCGAGTTCAAGGGGGAACGGGGCATCGAACACGGAAACGGGTCTACAGAAGGGCAAGTGTTGGTTTCGTCGGCGACGGTATAGCGGTGGAAAGGGTAATGGTGGTATTGATTGCAACGGAACTTGACCGCGCAAACTCTCTGTCTGCCCTCAATGAAATGACGTGCTTACATATGGAACCACGACGGACGGGACGACGATAAAAACCTGTGGATACCACACCTGGCCGACACCTGCCAGTTGAAACGGTGATGATGACGTCGACCCTCTGCACCTGCACATGGCTGCTGCTACCCTGCTGCGTCCTCGTCACCCTCTCCACCGGTGAACTCGATTTTTATCGAGGTGAGCATACCAGCCGTTCGGCCGAAAACACTGCTCCTCTAAGAGGGTAATGACACTTACGATGTACCATTGCTCTCGATCCGACGTACACGACCTTTCGCTTATTTTCGTCCCGTTTTTATCGCTCTCGTTCAAGCGAACACATTCAAGCCGTGCCCCAAAAATCCGTAGCATCTTGCACGACATCGCGAATGTCATCGTCACAACGCGATCGATCGTTTTACGTTGCTTTTGCTTTCAAACTTTTGCTGGATCGATCTTTGTTTTCGATGAAATCTGGGTGACTTCTCGGTGTCATCAGCGGAATCGTTGAATTTCAAGCTTTAAAGAGATCATTCGAGTCGGTTCGAAGTTTGCATATGTTTTCGCGTGTACGATGTCAGGCGTTAAGGGGATGTTCTCGGTTGCTTCCTTAATTCATCCGATAGACGATTCGATCGAATAGCTCGCGGTCAACTTACCCGTGTAATTTTATATAATAATAAACGTTCGGTTTGGTGTGCTACAGACGAGAACGGATCGTCTTGCGTGTAATTATGCTTTTTGCATGGTAGTTTCGAACGGAATACAAATTAGATAAATGTGTTTATCAAACCGCGGTAACACACATGTGTGTTAAAGCAACACGCTTGCGTTAACCACAGGAAATCCATGTACGCGTCCCTGTGATAACATCAGGAAGTGTACTGATAACGCAAAGCTGTTGTATAATTCTGTCGATGTTGTCTCCATGTTTTTAAATTTTACTCGGTTCGTTCGCACTGTAACGAATATGCGAAGTTTGTACGAGAAAGAGGCTGATAAAATGTTTTGACCTCTTTTATTCGAGAAAAATTGATCCCTTTTAAGATGCAACAAGTTGTACTCGAGGAAAATTGATCTCTAAACAACCGAACGTACTCTAACAGTAATACGATCGCCTTTCCAGATGAAATCCCCGAATCTTCGAAGCAGATCAGGCTCAGGCGAATGATGAGAAATCTCGAACGTGTCTCCTCGCTGTTTCCAAGCCAAGTGCAAAAGAGGCAGAGGGATTTTTTGGAAGCGATTCTAAAACAAGAGGAATCGAAAGGGTGGAATCACCGCCAAGCGCGGTACAACGAGCCGATCAACGAACTGCCGCAAGACAGGGAATACTATTTTCCGTCTTACGGCATGAACTCGTTCAAAGGTCCCACGGGATACGAAAACGTTAAATTGCCTTATTTGCCCCGCGAAACCTACGGAGAAGATATGAATTTGCAAGCTGATGGTGGCTACGGATACAACCGAATCCCGCTGTTCAAGCATTTACCTTACAAGGAGCCGAATTTCGACATGAGGATGAAGGAGGAACCGTTGTTAGATTTCCACGGAAGTTACGACGGTTTGGTTAACGAGAACGGGAAGGGCGATAGGCAAATGCAAAGACCACACGCGGCCAGTCCGGAGTTTACGTACAAGTTCGACGATTCGAATCTACTCGACAGGCATCCGTTCGCGGTGAGACCTAACAATCCTAGATATTACCAGGACCCTCCTTTCTTCTCAGGTTTGGTCAACCGTCGAGATAACTCGAGATTCTACATTTCGTTCATTTATTACTAATGTCCTTTATAATTAACAGGGGATAAGGATAAGTTGGACTTTGATAAACCGATGGAAAATAATAGCAAATGGGAAGGAGAAGAGACGGCGGTGGAAAAAGTACACACGGTACTCGAGGAAAATCCGAGGAATATTGAGTCGAAATTTAAAGAGACATCAGTGTTTGTTGTACCAGAGCTGGAACGGCGTACGGAATATAATCCGGTGTTTGTACCTGTGAATCAGGATTTGAATAATGATATATATTTTATCGGTGAGTAACTTGAGGTTTTCATCATACTATAACTGTGTATCACGTGATGTCGCATTGGAAAATACATCTGTCTGTCTTTGTTTTTTCTATTTTCAGCTATCGTTGCTGGTTGCAGCGCAGCGGCAATGTTTGCCCTTGTATTAATCGCTTTAACATGGTGCAGGTAATGCAACAAGTATTTTATATTAGCGGATTGACGATAGAGCGACTATTAAAGTAATTAATTAAACTTGTTCAACGTTGTCGTTTAATTTTCGTAGGCTAAAACGGGGCGCCAAAGCGGCTGCTGACATAGAGTATCCAGCTTATGGCGTAACTGGTCCAAATAAAGAGGTATCGCCTTCAGGGGATCAGAGATTAGCTCAGTCTGCTCAGATGTATCATTTCCAACACCAGAAGCAACAAATCATCGCTATGGAAAAGTAAGTCATTCAAGTAACGTACGCTAAATAATGATTCTCGTGTTACGTGTCTGGTTTATCTTACATTGTAAACGTAGTTAGGTGTACGAAACCACTGGTAAGAATTTCTGCTTAACTTTGAAAAGTGTTGATTAATGATTTGAAAAAATTTTGTTCTAATTAGAGAATATCGTTTGGATAATGATTTGTCTAGTCGTGTTTCTGCAACCAGAGATCCAGGCTCTGTGTCCGAGGCAGAAAGCGAGGAAGAAAATGAGGAAGGAGACTACACCGTTTACGAGTGCCCGGGACTAGCTTCTGTAAGTTATATTTCTTTAACTATTTCGTGACAGTTTTCGCGTACAGATGCATAAGAATGCGTAATTTCATACGATTTCTTGTTTTTCTTTTTTCTATCAAGACTGGCGAAATGGAAGTAAAGAATCCGTTGTTTCATGATGATCCAACACCAGCACAAAGTAATAAAGAAAAGGACCACATATAGTTCGACTAAATTCTAAATATATTTGATTTGAATACCTTTTCTGGTGCTTAGCTCACTGTTAATGTACCATATCGGAAACATTTATCTATATATTGAGTGTATACAACTTTAATACTTATATGACGCAGGAAGTCAAGATATAAAGTTAACTAAGGGTCTGACGTAGGACCATTTTTTGCGTTTTGTGCAAGGGATTTAACACGTGAAACGATGAACATTCTACGTCGTTACAAACTATCGTGTTTGTTTGAAAACACATATTTTTTAACTCCATGATGTACTATAGTTTGTACTTTCATAGCAAGTACGGTTAGCCATATGATTCACATTATTTTTCTACACACCGTTACACTTGCAACATAGAGTACTGATTGGAGAATCATATTATACTACTCGATACATCTAATATCACTTTATACCAGATTCTAATTTAAAAATCTAGAGATAATGTTTATTGCAACTTTCCAATTATTTCTCTTTCCACTGCATATCGATGAATGTTGATTACTTATTTTTGCGTTGATTACGTTTTTATGATTTTGCATGGTTTCAAAGGGCTGGTAAAATCAAACGTAGACTTACGTTCGATGTCAGAATTTCGATTTAAACTTATCGAATTTATTATACTACTAATGGTATGTCTGAGATCGGATTATGTATAGTTTATACACTGCAATTCTACTGATTTATACGGTAGTAATATGTGTGCGTAACTTCATTAAGTTCAATACTTTCTTGAAAGAAGAAGAAAAATTATTTTACATCCAAGTCCATGACTCAAGTAATGCTTTATGTTAACATTGTGGTGTTAAGTTTCAATTTGTCTCTACCAAAATTATGAAAGTGATAGAATAACTTCCACTTTGCATGTGCTATTGCTTTTGACATTAATGCTGTGATTTATATTATCTAAATGAAAATTGTGTATATATATATATGCGTATACAATTTGTTATCGAGAAGCTGTTCCTTTAATATTGGCTATTACACATACAATGCGTATAATTTATTGGCTTGAGGCGATGATGATATGTATTTTATTTTTCTATGGTACCTATAACTGTTGATCAAGAAACAGTTTTAAGATAAAAGAGCCTATTATTATACCCAACATGATATATAGAAATGACTATTTATTTTGGCAAATCTTAAGCACTATATGTAATTAGCGCCAACTATGTAATTTACTCAGAGAGTTACTATTTATACCCTCGAATATTTGTGCAATGGTATATACGTACATGATATATTATAACAAAACGAAACAGTAATCCCCTGAAGACTCGTCTGTCTAATGATCGATCATAGATCGACAAATTAAAACAAGCATGAACTTATCGTTAGCCTTTCAATGCCTTTATAGCACTGCATCGTCGAATATACCTATAAATTCGTTAAATTTTATAGAAGGGACACTATGAAAGGACAATCTGTGTACAAATAGACTATTGTATAGTGATTTGTAGCATGATTGTATGTGTTACGAGCTGTAGCATAGGTGCAATAGAAACATTGCGATTCATGATACGTTTCGTAAATATATATATACATATGTGTGTGAATATACATATATGTATATCGTTAATCATTATTATTTTTGTTCTTCCATTAATTAAAAAAGGTGGTGTAAAAAATGAATAATAAATGATGTATTATTATTTTACTAAATAAATTGTTTATTTTATAAATAACTTCTGTTTGTCTTTTATATACGATGAGTTTTGTAAAATAAACGTATGAACCCAGTTTGTTTAAGAGGATAATTGTTTTACGAGGGTAAGATAAGGTAAATGAGAAGAAAAAGAGGAACAATGCGGAAAATATATCTTTTTTCAAAGTAAGGTTTGACGTGAGGAAATTTAGAAACAATATATACATTTATTAATACCAATAAGAATAAGAATATATTATGAATATTTACACGCAATACATTATTACGTTATCTTGATACCTAGAAAGGTATCTCGCAAAATAAATACTATAGGTAAGAGAAGCGTTTAATTAATTGTATTTGATAAAATGTTATAAGTACTGCAATCAATTTAATTGTTTTGTCTTATATAACCTTCTCTGATTCATGGGAGATAAAAGGTGAGGTAAAAATTAACGCTAAAAGTATACGCTATTCGTAGCGTTTTACGCATAAATACAAATCGAGTTTTGACTAATACATCCTTCATTTTATACAAAATATAAAAACGTTCACGATGGTGAATAAATTTGTGTTCCGGTTTTTTTAAAATACCACGATCCTGTAACTTGGATTATGGTAAAGCAGTCATAGACTGTACAACTTCAGTAGTTGATACATCATTTCTCGTCATGCTTATAAGAGGTATTGACTTCTCCAATTTTATCGTCCATATGAATTTCATCCGTAACTATTTCATCGACGGGAACGTCCACATATTTATAGAATTTCGCTATTATCGCGAAAGCGATCATGTCGACGAACATTAGCCCGGCGAATAAAAAGAATTCAAAAACCTGGATGACAGAAATTAAAAGAAAAAGAAAGAATATTATTTCCAATGTTAAGAACATCGTTACTAGATATCTATATTTAGCGATTGAGTAATTACGGTCTTTATTGATTCGATCTTAAATCATTGCTAAAGTCTAAAATTTTTTAGTAATACTTTAAATAATCGTTATCGAACTTTTTATCATTATTATTTGTATTAACCCTTAGCGAACGAATGCCACCATATTCGCAATATTCTAAATATTTAACATTATAAATATTCACTTCCGTATCCTTTTGAATGGACATATCTGTTCATATATTTATTATTACTAAAAATTTCCATAAAATCAAATAAAGCGATATTAATTATGTAGTTTTTCTCGCTTTCGAAATAAGGCAATTAATTTTTTAAAAATCCGTCGATTTACTGATCATTGTTCTAGAAAAATGCGCTCGTTCGTTAAAGATTAATAAGAGCCCCGAAATTTTTAAATGTCTCATACACAGAAACGGTTAGATATTTAAAAGCGAAATTTCTTCCACTTATACTTACTTGGCGTTTAAAGATTGACGCTTCCGCAATAATGACTACAACGAGATTACCAAAAGCTACTGTCAATAACCACGTAGCTTGTAAAAGAGACTTCATACTAATAGGTGCTTGTGTGAATGCAAATTCTAAGCCAGTCACGGAAAACATGACTTCACCCATTGAAATAATAACATACTGAGGTATCAACCACAGTATAGTCACTGAGTTTGGTTCAGTTACGGTTGCAACCTTAGCATGCGACTGATTTTCAGTTATAGAGCCGACCACTGTATAAACCCCGCCAAATCGGAGAGGTACATCCTTTCCCACTACTTGGCCATTCAAATAGATATTGTACGTGTCTGGTTTGATCTCAGTTAGGCTAGTTTCCTCGAATGGGGTACCGCTTATGTTTAAATTAAGTATAACAGTTCCGCTTTTCCTGAATTCCAAAGGAACGGATCCCACTGACGACTGTACAGAAATGAGACCACGTACTAAAGGATCGCCACTCTTCGATTTATCCACCGAATCCGTATACTTGTAAGAAAGACCTTGCTGTGTGAAGACGTAAGAATTTGCTTTGCCTTCTGATACCGTGATCGTTCCTAAAGAATACGTTTGACTGTAAAATTCCGTTAAGTAAAAATCATACGATTACCTATGATATTTATTGATTTGTTCATCGCTCATTTTGTATCAGAAAAAATAATTATAAACGATCTTTAAAACATACCAATATCGGTGTTATTTGGAAATATTTCCATGTTACCAGCTACAACGCATTCTGAAAAATCTGCCGTATAATTTAATGTCTTGCTACCGCTTGCACTGATATACTTGTTCTCCCACATATCCAAATTTTTGAGAACAAAATTGGTGTCATTGGATATCTTTATATCTATGGGGCAATCTAAGGTATTGAAAATGCGTAACTGAGCTGAACCTTCCGAGGGCGTAATTGCATACGTTGGCTGGGAAATAATAAGAAAACGTTGAATATGCATGCAGCTATGTTAATATTGCCAAATGTAACGGTCATGTACGTCGAGTTTATTTTTAATTTATTGTTAGTCACGTACCTCGAGACGAAATTCAATGAGGGCCGACACAACGAACGATAAAGAGGCCAACAGACCACCGATAGTGATTCTTTTCAACGGTGTTCGAAACCCAATCTTTGACATAAGTGGATAAATACAAGTCTCGAACAGAGGTATAAAAGCGAGTACCAACAAAGGATTCAACACTTGCATCTGATCTGGTTGAAGTAAGAAATTGCCGATTTCAATGTCCATTCTAGTCGCTTGGAACGTCCATCGAGAGCCTTGTTGGTCAAAAAGTGCCCAAAAGATCGGTATCGGAATAAACAGTATCATAACTCGTAGAGCATCTTTAATATCGTTTATCAGCGATACCTCGTATTCATCGTCTGCGTAGTCGAGCCAATGCTCTCTTTTCACATCTTTCGATTTTATCTTATTGCTAATGGCATGCTGAAATTTCAAGCATGAATTGTAATAACTGTACCATCACGATAGAATATAATTCAATCGATTACTACTAAATACAGAAGAAATTAGACTTACAGAAACGCACTTGGAAACATCCACTATAACGCTTCCCGTAGGCTTGATTATTCTGTACAAGGGTTTCCCGCTGACGAATATTACTGGAAGACAAAAGCAAGGATAATCAGAAGTATTGAAATCATTAAAAAGCCTGTCTCTTTTGGAACTCACCGATGGACAAAGTCATAAGTACAGCTGGCACAAAGAAGCTCAAAGAGTAACAGGAATTGTCGCCAAAGCACGAGACATCGCTACGAAGCAACGGAGTGAGAAAACTCGAGATCAGGGATCCAGAGTTGATGGAAAAGTAGAATAGGGAGAAAAATGTGGATAAATATCGTTCCTGTAGCGGTAAAATGAATTGATCACCGCCGAATGCAGACACGCATGGTTTTATACCGCCTGTGCCAAGAGCTATAAGGAGTAGACCAACCAATGAAAATTCTCTGCAAAGTTACAAAGTTACAAAACTTAATAAACACAATTAAATATCGATCGACGTTTCGACGCCAAAATGTTTCTTGTTACATCTCAAACTCTTCGTTTGCTTCCGTTATTTATGACGAGAGCAAACAAGTTTTGTGAACGCTGAAGTAACAATAACAATATTATTCGTGAAACCAATATAACGATTAAATTATGAGAGCAACGTTGATAAGATATCCAGCTGCTTGAAAGAAGAATTAATGAAAATTAAAAACAAGGAAAAGATAGATCGTTAAACTCACCTGGCTGGTATTCCCAACGGAGGTATCGCGCTCAAGGATAAAAGAAGTTGTCCTAAAGCATAGACGATGCTCAAGTAGAAGATGGTGCGGAATTTGCCTAGCGAGGAATCCGCCAGCATCGCTCCGAATACAGGGAAAAAGTATACGAACATCGTGAAAAGATGATATATAACGGTAGCTGTGTCCGTGCTGTAGTTCAGGTGGTTACTCAGATACCGCGTTAACACGGCTAAACAAATACATTATTTTTTCATTTAAATGTTTTCATTTAAAACACGAGATCCTTAACCCATTTGCATCCAAGCGCTGAATATTCTGCGAGCCACGACTGTCGTTTATCACCGAGCGCGGAATAATCCGCGAGTTGTGACTTTCTTTCATTACCAGTCGCTGCGATGTTACATCCTCGATATTTGCGATATAAACATTGTGTATCAATCGTTTTAAAAAGTGCTATGTTAAATAAACTCCATGAACAATTCGGAAGTCATGTACTGCATATACCAACCGCGCGCGGTGATACGGGCCAGTCGTCAATTGAACGTCGCTGATACCTGAACAAACATCTTAAGTGAAGTCATAATTCAAATGGGTTAAATCAAACGCCAATAAATACGCTATATAAATAAATACTAAAATGATTCTAAAGATAGTAAAAAGTGAAGGGAGAGAAAATATTGAGAAGAATGAACGTTAAATAATTACGTACTGCGCATTCCATAGAAAGAGAACCTCTCGCAGAATTCATTGCTGATAATGAAGAATATTGACTTTGGATACTTCAGATTCTGCAAAATTTTGAGAATAAATAAAAAAAAAAATCGTAAGTTCGCATAATCGAGGAGGAAACAGAAATACGATAAGAATAGTGGAAGTATGATTCTTGTTGACCCAATTAACTTCGTTGTCCTCACTGTCAGTTGTTACAGGAATTTATTTTTTTCTACGTTATAAAATGTGAAGGCCGTACACGAGTCGCACAATTATTTACGCCAACGATGTTTAATTTAAACGCAAGCGTTGAACAACGTATTGAATAGTAACCAGTTTCACCGATAACAGATTTGCAATTACGTTATAGTTAATTAACAAAAATATTGTTTTCTCAAACACGTGTTTTGCACGACCGTATAAGAAAATCGAGCAATATGTATTTACTTTGCAATTAAAAGAATTGAAAATTCGAAAAGATTTGTCTTTTTTTTTTATCTAATAGCTACCTGGATTTAAAATAATTGAAAACGATAAGAAGTTAACAACCTTTTTAATGAACCGTAACTTTAAATTAGCCATCTTGAACGTCCTTGGTTAAGAGTTCTTGTCGTCTTTACAGATAGTCACGCAAGTAGATGAAGTATTTGATTGTGAATATAAAGTTAACTACGTTTCTTTGTGAATTAATTAATAAATATAACGGCGACTATTGAAATGTTGTGTAGAATAGTTCTTAACAATGACGATAACTTTATTACTTTAGTTTCAGTTAATCTGTTGTTATGTCTCATAGTTAGGTGTTACATAAAATAGAATTAAAGATAAAAATATTTCTAAAGTTTAAAATGATTATAAAAACTGTAATGAAAAAGATCTGAATTCTATATTGAGAAAAGTAACAACGAAAATAATGAGAAAATACACGTTTAAAACGTTAATGTATTGTGAAACTGATAACATATTTTATTATCTGACATGTATAATACGTTATTCATCTGGAAGAAGTTATACGGAAATATGTAACACGTAAACTTTCTTTTCTTCGCGTATAATAATGTTTAATGCATTAACTTAAACGGGTTTTTATTTAGAAGAAAAAGATATTAATAAAAAAGCTGAAGTGATATAAGGAAGAGATCGGTGGTACGTTGATTCGCTAAAAAGATAAACACTTTCACTCAGCTGTTTTAAGCAGATCCATAAATTATTGCGGATCACGTCTTTAATAAGAAATTCACAGTAACCTTATCGAAATAAAATAGGAAAAATTCTCTTAGTTTTCCTACCTCCGTTTTTTTCATATTGTTTACAACCATTGTGATCGTCAACTGTATATTATTGTATGAATTGCACTAAAATTCAGATAAAGAATTTAAGAAAGTTTGACACGCAGAAAATATACTGTCGGAACATATTGTATGATAATTAGAAGCATACTAAATAGCTGAATTGATGAAAAGATACGGGTTTTCGTAATAAATTGTTAAGAGAATATCGAAAGCGCGACACGCAGCATATACTCTAATCGACCGAGGCATGTACATCGATATTTTCAAACACAGCGACATCCGTCACGATTGGTAGTTGAAACTGCACTGTTGATTCTGTCGTAACGTACCTATAATATGTAAGCAATCCGATGGTGGCATTGACGAACATTGCTAGGTGTAGTGGTACGTCTCGCGTATTTGGAACAATGTGAAAGTTCTCTCTTGAAACATGGCTAAGTTAAACCTTCACAGTGTCACGAACAAAATAACGTTTCGAGATAAAATGTTGTACGAACAAAATAACGTTTCGAGATAAAATGTACGAACACATTAGATTCTGTGAAATACAACGGGGCACATACTACATATCTGAAACACGTATCGATGCCCTAATTATCCTGCATTATTTCGTTTTTATTTATCTACGAATATTTACATAGTCAAAAAGTGTCGACTTATCAAAGTACGTACTTATTAAATTCCTGCGTGTTGATAAAGTAAGTACCGTTTATTGAAGAATAGTAAAGATAATATATCTTTATTCTGATATGAACAGTCCTCTTTTCGTAGCGTACTTAAAGCAGTTAAAAAAATTGTATAGTGTAGTAATACGAATGTCAATTAAAGTAACTGCAATATAAAAGATTTATAATTTAATTTGCAATAAGATTTAGTATTTTTTTTTCACTTTATAAATAAAAAAAAAATTGAAACTTAATCAAAGATTTTTATCGAAGATTAACGTTATTTTAATACCATGTTTAATCCTCGGGATTACTGTACAGTAGTATCTATGATAAAAGTCTTTTCATAAATGGTGAAGGATTTTACAAAAGTTTTCAGGAAAATTGATCAAAGACTCAAACTGGCAAGTTTTTATGGACAAAGCATAAATGTTTTGGAACAAGAAAAAGTGAAATCTGTGAAATTTTCTCTTACAATGCCATGACATTATTTTATGAAACTGGTCCATTTTGCAGAGGCGTGACTTACGGTATTGAACAAGTTCGTACGCCGATGCGTTTACTTTAAAATTACAATTTGTATTGCTCGCAGACGACATAGTGCTCCTTTTGAATAAACTGCCAGCAAATAAAAGTGGAAAATAAACTTTTTAGCTGTAAACTGCATTATTATATTTTTTATTTTTCTATTATGCACAAGGGTTCAGTCAACTCGGTGAAAGTGTTGAACTGTGACATTAGCCAACTGTGCATAATTTATATGCTAATTATAATTAGTCTGACAGCTATCGATTTTATTTGCTAATATAAATGATTTTTAACGTTATCAGCGAAACAAAACATGAAAGTAGTTTGTAAGTGATTTTCAAGTAACAGATTTATCGGTTAATGAGATTCGTTCCCAACTTCTGTTTCCGTTTTTCCTTACGTTATGCAAGGATAATTATTGGTGAGTGAAAGTGAAACGACAATTATCATTCTATAGCACACGCATAATTCGAATGTAACACGTTAGATAATTAAAACATTGTTCATATTACAGAGGTATATTTTCTTGAAAAAATTAAACATCAATGTTTTGAAAATTTATATCTTTTATCTATGACAGAAAATGGATTGCGAAAAATCAATCAGTCACCGTTCAATTCTGATTGATACTTAAATCGTTGTAATTAGATATAATTTCATGATTATAAAGGGCAATTTTCAGAAACTCTATTTACAAACATATATATATCTATTGTCAACGATAACTTTCAACGTTAATTGATAGTAAACGCATATTACGATACCATTGTAACAAGGAAAATGATGCTGTTATTATTAATGTATCACTGCTCGATATCGACAAACAATAATATTCAATATTTACCTTTTGATCCTCCTCCGTGTTACTTAAATTGTCTGGGTGATCTGAAAAATACACATAGAGGAATAGGCGTTGATAACGTTCATGCGGCACAATTACACACATATTTATGTTACTGTTTCGAATTGAAGAGTACAATTATTCATATCTTCCTACAAATACAACCATTTATTCTTCTTCGTATATTTCATTGTGTTTTAAACATTAATTTAAATAATCTGATGGTTTGTGTTGAATACATAAATGACGTAATTTCTGTTAAAATTACATATTTCTGTTAAACATTGACTTTCACGCGTACGAAACAAGTTTCCGTCGATACCAGCGATATTTTCTTAACATTCGCATTCTTTAATACGATGATTTTCCTAAGTACCTGCTTTTTAATTCCATGGTAATTTTACTTTCTTTTTTTTTTCTTTGATGCTATGATTCTCTTACACGTAAATAATAATTGTACGTTGATGTATATCTAACTTAATTCATCGTAAAAAGAAAACACTTCTTTAATGACAGCGTATGCGATAGGATACTTCGCACTACGATAATTGTAATCCAGTGGGGTTAAAGTATCGGCTATTATTATCGTGGGGCGAAGAACTCCTGTAGAAAGTGATCTGTCGTGTCAGTAATTAATACTTAAAAGGCGCTATGATTATTTATTGTTCTCAAACTAGGTCATGGTCCAATCAAACATTTAACTAAATCGGGAGCAAAACAGTTTGACCTGAGTTGTCCCGCCGAATATAGCGTTACGGCTTGTCAATTAAAATTATTTAATAATTACAAACAAAATATAATATGGTACGTTCTTCTATAACTTGACGTCCAGTATTTAGAATGAAGAGTATCTACAGATGTATGTATATATGAAATCCAATAATGCAATCAAATTTTGATAAAAAAAGAAATTTTACGATTCAGTTTTTAAAGTTAAGATGCTCAAGGTTGGCATTGAATATGACATATGTAGGCTGTTAGAAATTGTGTGACAATTAATCTATAATAATTTAGAAAAAAAGTTGTAATGTTTCAACTATGCATTTATTTTTTACTTTCAAGCAAATCAAATTTAATCAACTATAAAAATATTAAAAATAAACAGTCAGGTTTTTAAAATATAAACCAAATACCTTGTATTTCGTTAATCGAAGATTTTCTTTTGCTAGTCATTGCTTGACACTTATTTAAACCAAACCTCTTCCTATAACGTTAAATTGAATACTGATCCGCTTTTGCATTATCTTCTTTTGATAATCTGTTCTTATCAATTGAAAGATGCGAACTAACAATTAATTCTGAAGATGTTTATCGCATCTGATAGGATTAAAATTATTTAGGAAACAGGATACTCGTAGATACTTGAAAGTATAGATCGTTGGTTCATTAAAATAATTTAAACCAAACAAAATTTCACAATTACAACAGTTAATCTCTCTCCTTTTAATATGAAGTTTCTTTAAGCGTCAAGTATTATCAATAATTTTTTTATTTTCGAATAGGTCTGTATTACCTTTCGATAAACGCACTTTAAATGAAGGCGCGTGGATCTCGGAAGGTGTGATGTAATATGCTACTAAGTCAAACTCAGCAATCAATTATTCCTTTTTTTATTTTTCTTATTACATAAAAAATAGAAATTTCTTAGTCACAGGAATAAACAATGATTTATAATAAAATTCATTATATAAGATGAATAAATATTTATTTAGAGTATAACGATTCGTTTTATATACAATTCTGTAACATTTAATACATAAATAATTGTAACGTATTCTTTCTCAAAGCTGTATGATGAATTTGTACTGCAAGTTCATGTTGATCCTTGAGGTTGGCCGCAGCGAAAGAAACAATACATAAATGTTTGGTCTTATAACCGTATAGAAGGTTCATTCTAACTCTATGATGGTTTATAGTAACAGAAAATTATATATATCGTGAAATCGTTATATTTCAGCAAAATAAAACTGCAATATGCGTTGATACACTTGCACTAACTGACTATTGTCAGGTTGTATGGCATTCGTGAAAAGTAACGGTATACCTCTGAAGCTTTCACGTCGAACGCCATCGAATTTGTGATTCTGGATCCACAGTTTCACAGGAGAGACGACTCGTCGCTACATAGGAAGACGAGTATTGTTTCGAGTTCACATTATGGGGTTCGATGTGAACCGCTTTCAGGGTGAAGTCGATGAGGAACTTGTTTGTCCGATATGTTCGGGAGTCCTAGAAGATCCTGTCCAGGTATTGTTTTTATTTCGCTCGTTAACGTTTAAATGCTCCCAATAAATCAGTTTTTGTGCGTTTATGCAAAACTAACCTAAGTTTTCTGTCGTCTTTCTTTTATCGTTCCTAATGTTATTATGCTTCCTATTAATTAAAAAGTATTATCAAATCCGTCCTAATAGTTGTTTTCATGTATTATATTATCTATCGCGATGTAGTTTATAAAAAATGTTCGTTAGATTTTTGTATTAATTTCATACTGTCAATCATTTGAATCTTTACAACTTCCGTTCTGTCAAGAAATTGAAAATTGTGATACTTTTGGTTTATTTTATTCTATACACGAATTAAATATCAATAAATGTTTCTTATAAATTGTACAGGAGCATGTTCATTATATATCTTTATATATAACATTAAGTTTTGTAAAATGTTTAGTTTGGCTTAAAGACTGGTAGGTGAGCAATGTGTTGCAGGCCCCTGTATGTGAACATACCTTTTGTCGTACATGCATTAATGAATGGATAAACAGACAACCCACCTGTCCATTGGATCGCACACCAATAACATCTGCCCAGCTTAGAGCAGTCCCAAGAATTCTTCGAAATCTGTTGGCCCGCCTTTGTATTAGTTGTGATAATATTATGTATGGATGTCAAGTAGTAGTCAAGCTTGACAGTTTAGTGTCACATTTGGAGCAATGCGAATATAATCCTAAGAGACCAATGCTTTGTGAACAAGGATGTAGTCTTATTATCCCTAAAAATGAATTAAAGGACCACAATTGTGTGAGGGAACTCAGAAATATTATACATTCCCAACAACAGGAACTTGCTGATATGAAACGTGAATTAGGTGAACAACAACTTCAGATAAATGAACATAAGAGGGAAATACACCTTTTAAAAGACTTTATGAGAGCATTAAGAGTTTCAAATCCTTCAATGCGTGCTATTGCTGATCAGATGGAGAGAGAAGAGGTTGTAAGATGGTCTGCTACTCTTCCTAGAGCAAGAGTAACTAGGTGGGGAGGAATGATTTCTACTCCGGATGAATTGTTGCAGGTAATGTAATTCATAAATTAATGTTAATTGTTATTTATTAATTGTGATGAATAATTAAATGTAATATTGTAGACAATGATAAAGAGAACTTTGTCAGAGTATAATTGTCCACCTCATGTAATCGATGAACTAATGGAAAATTGTCATGAAAGGAAATGGCCACCAGGTTTAAATTCCCTTGAAACCAGACAAAATTCTAGGAGGCAGTATGATAATTATGTTTGTAAAAGAGTTCCTGGCAAACAAGCAGTGTTAGTTCTTTATTGCGATAATACACATATGCCAGAAGATATGATGGTTGAACCTGGATTAGTGATGATTTTTGCACATGGCATAGAATAATATTTTATACAAATTTTCTATGCATGCTAAAATATTTTGATGTTCATCTATTCTGTTGTTTGTTATTCACCATGATTAACCTTCAAGGTGTATGGAATATCTTTGTACTTATGTGCAAATACTGGGATATTCACATAATTTATCTTGTAACTAGAAATGCAGGATATCTTTTCAAAAATATTGAAAGGAACAAACGACATGCCGTTCGTGATAAACAATTGTACAGACGCAATTGCCACATACAAAAATCTAATTGAATGTCTGGATCATTACACTGTGATATACTATTTCATTGAGAAAGTTCCTGAAATTGCATGATAAATAGTAAGCCATTTTTAGTTATTTTGAGTAATTTCATGTACATTTTCATAAATTCCATTACCTGTTCATCAATTTTTTGACAAACCAACTATTTGTCAACTATTTCAGGAAATTTTTTACATATATAGAAGTCTGTAAGTGTTTTATTATAATGCTTTAGACAAGTAAGAAACGAAAAGTATAGAAATTATCAATATGGTAATTGCTATTATTAAAATCTGAATGTGTTCTAAAAAAGATAAGTATCGAATGTCAAAATGAAGGATGATTTACTCTTTCTTCAACATTATTTATATGATTTTAATAAAATATCTGAAAGTGCGTACAATTAAGTAAACATGCTATACAACGATCATTTGAATAAATTAATATACTCTGAGTGTACACGGTTGTAAATATTGTTTACAATTTATAAGATAAGAATGCTATGTGCAAATTTGGTGTTGACTTATTTTTTCCAATTTATTCTTCGTCAACTTATTTTTTAATTGATGATTCATGAACAATAGTTTAAACTAAACAATTAATAATAATTAATAGTTTCAGCGTAGTTTTCTTTTTAAACTGATTCTATGAGATGTGCGTTTTAAAAGAAATAACCAATGATTAGTATATGAGCTTTTAGATATTTTTGAATAAATATATAATAATATTCTAATTTGTTATCTCTGCACAAATACAAAATAAGTTAGCTTGTTAAAAGAGTTATCTATCCTCGAATATAAAACTTTTGTTTAATGCAGCTTTTTATCTCACTACATTGATACATGAGAAAATATTACATATTTTATTTTGGACATTTAATGTGTTAATCATGAGTTATGTTTATATATAATTTTTATACGTTTATTTACATAACACATATTTCATCAGTTGCTTGAAAAGCATACAGTTGAAACACATTGAGTGCTAAACACAGTTACTACATCGTTTTAACGATCTTACAATATAGATTTCGGTTTTATTTCAAATTGATCTTTTTCACTTTTTCTATATTTGTTCTTTACATTGGGATGATGAGAAAAATAATGCAAAAATCATAGATTTTTTTTTTGTAATTTCATACAAAAAGAAAAATTGAAATAATTTTTGATACCTTAGTACTATGTACGTTTACTACTCAATGTATTAAATGTTGAAACTTATTTTTTTCTCAAAGCTAAAGTGTATATTCAAAAATTGTAAACAATCTTATACACAAGTTGATAGTTGTTATAACTATAATAAAATTGATTTTATGTATTGTAAGTTATGTAATGCATAGTTCATTTTATTCGTGCAAGATAATGCTACAGAGTTTCCAGGCTACACTGTGGATTCATCATAAGAAATATGCAATAAAATTTAAGCGACGAACTAAATGGAGTATCATATTCTCATTATATTTGAATAACTTAAATTAGAAGAAACACTATTCTAAGATCATTTTTAATTACATTACTTATTTATTTAGCGTTTTAATTTCTTCTAAAAGTTTCATGTTTACAAAAAAAGTCACAAATTGATTTTAACGATACTACATAACTTATGACTTCTATCATAGTATAAACATACTTTTCTTTGGTTGTGTATTACAATACATGTGTGAAAAATCATTGTTAACATCTTTTTTTTTATTAAGAAAATTTCATAATTTGTCTAATGTGAATTATAGTAAAATAGCTTAGTCGCGTGTTTAAATAACCATTGATGGATGCATAGTAGAGGACACGTTCTATCTTCCACCGTGACAAGTGAAAGAAACAACGTTCAGTCTTTTTTGTATTCGAACGAGATTGTACACGTGAAAATGTTGTTTTATACGATGTTTTTAAACAAATTAAAAGTTAAAAGGCACGTTGAGATTATTCAGCAGCGTAATCTTAATACATTGTTGGCTAGGCCCTGAGATATGGCACTTGACATATGATTCCAATTTATTTTCGACCAATAATCTTAGATACTTAAAAAAAAAATTACTAAAATATAAATTTTTGTTTAAAAAATCAACAGGAGCTGTATAGTCCTGTATTTATGAGTCGGAAAATTTGTTGGAAGACTTAAAAAAAGAAAAAAAAAAGAATCGAAACATTATGTTAATCGATTTTAAGTGCACTTTTAAGTGACGTTCTAGAGCATTTATATCGTTGGACATACGCCAGCGATAACTCGCCCGTAAGCACGTTCGGGACCGAGATTGATTGGTCTCATATTGATATGAATGTTATTGATACATCCGACGTATTGTGTTTGCGAGGTACTTCCCCGTAATCTCTTTCCGAGTAAGGGGTGACCACCGATAAAGATCGGATGTTTCGACAGAACACCCGCTACATTTTTACCACCGATCCCTGGTGCGGCTGCTTTGTGATCTACCGATAGAAGCACGGCATTCTTCTGTTTCACAGCTGCATGAAAGAAGTACAAATTAATTATAATTTTCGCTCTCTTTGGAAAGAAATACACCTGTAACGGGATATTACCTCGAATGTTGTGCCAGTTGCCATCGCACAAGGAGTTCGGATTCGTTGGTTCGAAAGAAGTTTCTATCGAACCCTTTGCGGTTTTAACAAGGAACTTCACGGTTCCATTGATCATTTCAAGGACCAAATAATCTCGTTTCCCATGAACAGATAACAAGTGACCAGAAGTGGAACGTGGTTTAATGTCCATTTGAATATCGACCGTTCTGCCAACTGTGAACCTGTCCACTAAAATAATATTGTAGGATTAATGTGCTTGTTACAACAGTTGTTAATCCTTTTTGTTATACGATGCGCGTACCTGCTTTAAACAGATTACTACCATTACCCGGGAAGAAGAATAATCCGGACTCGACTCGTTTTGAACATGGAATCACGCCTACTTTGTTCACAGCCTCACCTACTGGTTGTCCGTTTACCATAAAGTTTCCTAGACAACCATTGAAGGTGTGATTTGTGTCCTACAATTAATAGCAATAAATTTTTCATTAGAAATTAATGATAGTACTTTCGTAACACTTAACCAACCGAATGGGGAGGTCTGCCATTCTTTCCTCTGCCATTGATTCTATTTACTTTTGTTATTAATTAGTCTTGAACTAGTTCATCACAGTTCATCAAATGCATTTTCTGCTCTTCCAAAGTACAATTTTTAATCAATTCAACACTAATTCAAGACTAACTAATAACGAAAGTAAAGAAAACCAATGGCAGAGGAAAGAATGGGAGATCTTCCCTTTCGGTTAGCTAAGTGTTAAGTACAAATACGAAATAGTAAGACGAACAATTTACTTACAATCATATTGAGTACTATGCTAGAGATTTCTTGTACTACTCCTCCTACGTAGAACGGTGGATTAACATTCATAGTTTCTGTTGGTCCTTGGGAATATCCTGTTACCGGCTGATCTTCGTCGACGATAAGTTCTCCATAGTTTCCTTGTCTCTTAAATATCACAATGTGCCAGTCGTTGTCGTTTATATTTTTCTCGTGAACCAAGAGAGCCGGTCCACTTCCACAGTCAAACTTGTAATGAAGCTTAAAGAAAATATAAAACAGTTTAAAATCATGCATAAAGTTTTGAAACACAACGGAAGAATCGCGTCCAAAATATGTTCTTCTGGAATTTGGATAAGAAAGCGTAAGTCATTGCTAAATTTATGGAACAACGATCCTTTACCTTTCCATCCATAACGTACAGGGCGATAAAATTCTGATTGGCATGGTCTGACGTATAGAAAATGATTCCCTCGTCAGCCATTGTCTTAACGTTGATTTGGAAGTCATAATCATTCTTATATCGGCCATTCAAAGATCGATATTCAAGTCTGCTATTCTTGGCAGTACCTGCAAACAACGTTCGTCTATGGTAAAAATTCTTTTTTACTGTATTCAGCATATAGAACATCATTCTAATTATATACCGAAACGCCAAGTATTGTCCATATCAGGGTCTACAGCCGGATAATATGGCAATCGGCATTGGTCGATGTGCAATGGCGTCGTTCTTTGGGTTGAAGTGGTAGCTTCCGTGGTTGTTGTCAATTCATTGTGATAGTTACCTCGCCCCTCTATAGTGGGCTCCTCCTCGTCGGTTTCTTTATCCAAATCAACATCGATAACGTCTAACAAAATTGAATGAACCGAAGATTAGATAACTTTGAACTGCGTTTATCACATTTGTATCGTTATCCGTAACATTTATATTTACTAATCTGGGTGGACGCTTCTATATTATCGTCTGGACTTTCTGTGGGCAATAAAGGAGGCGGGACATCCGGCTCTGGTTCAGGTATAGATGATATAGCTGTAAGTTGGTGTACTTACGTTAAGATAACGTTATCAACAACACCTTTCAATTTTATCGGACATTTCGAAATTGATCGCTTACACGATGGATCTCCGAGTTTGCACTTTCCAAGAATCGCACGAGGTCGTTCGGTTGTGTTCGCGAAGTTGATGATAACTCCGTTCAACGTCGCATCTCCGATGCAACCGACGAATGGTGTCATGGCGCCGGATTGAGGGATACCAAAGGTGGTCGGTAAACCACCGATGTACAGGCTACCATAGGGTATTTGCAATACAGACGGCTCTAAATCGGAACTGTAATTCTTAGTATCGTCGATGTCCAGTTGCAGAGACTCGCGCGAGTGGGTGGCCGTGACCACGTGCCATCCGTTGTCATTGAACTTGATGCCCTCGGAATTGGTTCGTAATTCTTTACCCTGGCTACTGAACACGAGTACACCGTCGACTAGCGACAGATAACTAACCACACCTTTCTCGTAATCGGTCACGTAGAAGATCAAACCGTCGTTCGCTAGAGTTTTGAACTTCAAGCTTACTTGGAGAACGTCCGGCACGGAGATATTATGCCATCTTACGTAGCCAGGTGCATTCTCTTCGAAGGACACCAGACTGGCGAACTAAACGGGAAGAAGAGTACGATTATATCGTCGTGACGATCGTAATTAACCCTTTGACCGCGAAATACTCCCGGTTGAAGTGATCCACGTGGACGGCGCTCTATTAGCAATTGTGTTGCTCTAAATGGGAGCGAGGAAAAATTGACAAATACATATACACGACAATAATCCACGCGAGTAACTTTCGCCAGAAACGCATATACGCGCCCATAGTTCACACGAGTGGCTTTCGTTAGATGTCCATAGGAATCAAAGGGTTATGCTAATTAAGCTCGATTAACACGTTCGTTGTTCAGACCGAAGACAAGCAACAGCGACTTTAAGTAAACGCTGCTAACATTAATTGTTCCCGTTTCAAGAAAGCTGCGAACATGGGTACAACGAATGTGCTATCTTACGCAAAGTGTTAGCTTACCCGCACCGGACAGCCAGGTACCACGCCAAACGCCTGAATGTTGCGGGTCAGATCGACTATAGTGTCCAAAATAACCACGTCATCGATGCAACCTTCGAAGCCTTCGTTGGTCACAGGCTGGTAAGGATGTTTAGCGTTCGGTGGATATCCTCCGAAGTAGATATTATCCAAGGAGACCAGAGTTTTACCGTTTCCTTCCGCCTTGCCCTTCTCCACGTCCACGCCGTCCACCTTGAGAACACCCGTCTTCTCGAACCTGAGGGCCTCCAGGTTGTGCCAGTTCCCGTCGTTGTACCTGTTCGAGGACCTCAAGCCGGTTTCTCCTTCCCCGAGGTCGTACTGATAGAGCACATGGCCGTCTCTCATTTCTAAGGACAAGAACTGCTTGCCCTTGCCCATCAGATAGATCAGTCCGTTTTCCGCGAAGGTTTTGAAGTTCAGTTTGATGCTGAACTTCCTGCTGTCCGGCGAGATCTGGAAATCCCTCTTGCTCAGAATCGCGTAACCGTGTTTATCGAACCTGTAACCAGTGCTCGGCTGGAAGTTGATCAGCTTGTCTCTCTCTATCGCCACTCTCTGATTGTTCTCGCCATCGACGAAGTTCCAGAACGACACCGGCGTGTCCTCTCCTATCACGAGCTCCTCCATTTCACCCTCGAACGAGGAGGCGGTCACAGCGTTCTGCATGTTGAAGGACGACGGGTAACCACCGACGAACAATTTCGAGTGTTCCGGGGTCACGTCGAAGATCGAGTACGAGCTGGACAGCACGTACTCCTTCTCGTAGAGTCGATCTTTGCCCTCCCCGATGTCCTCGCGCACGATCAGTTTTACATTCTTGAATCGTCGATCGACGATCAGCTGACGCCACACGTTGTCGGACACGAATTTGCTGTTGATGATTTTCTCCGGCCCCGAGCCCAGATCGATGATCAGAACCGGGTAACCGCTTTCGATCAGCAGCGCCATGAAATCGTGCGTCTTCGAGCGTGGCAGCTTGGAGTTTTCTTCGTTTCCTAGGTACAGGAGGAAACCGTTGGTGGTGTTCGTTCTGAAGTATAGGGACACCTTGGTGGAGGTATTCAAGAGACGAAGATTTTCGGGATTCTTTAGCTCGAGAGTGGTGTTCCTGTAGAAGGTGAGGCCAACTTTGAAGCGGTCCGCCAGTTCTCTGGCGTTTGCGATTTTGTTCTTCAACGCCTCGATCTTGCTCTGTATTTCGTTCCCGTTGGTATCGATCGTTTTCTGCGTCCCGTTCAATCCGTTCAATAAGTCCGCAATATTCGGAAGATAGTTGTCGACCATGTCTAGTTGCTTCTTCGCCTGCGATATGTCGCGGATTGACTCCGAGATGTTCTTCGACAGCTGCTTCGCCTCCTTCAGGTCTTCCGGGATTTTGTCGACGATGCCATTCATGTTGTTAACAGAGAGCTTGATATGCTTCTCCACGTCTATGATTTGATTCATAGCCTCCTGCGCGACCGTCGAAGAAGGAGATTGAATGTTAGCGAGGACCTTGTCGATGTTGTCCAACAGTGCTTTGTTCTGTTTGTTCTGTTCGAAGATGAAGGCAGCTTCCTTACGAGCGTCACTTAGATCTTCTTCCGGTTTTCCTTGTGATTTTGCCAGAGCATTGCTGGCCGACTCCGACAGATTCAGCATCCGTTGCTCGATACCATCGGACAAGGTGGTGGCGTTATTTGCGGCGTCGATAGCGTCGGCCGCTGCCTCGCGGGCAGCCTCGATTGCTGTTCCGATATATCTGTAGGCGGAGACTGCTTTCACGGCATCGGTGTTCCTTGTGTCGGTTAAAAGGCCGTCTAGATTCAAGGATCGATTATAAAGTTGCTCGGCGTGGTCTCGCGCGTCCTGAACTGGCGCGATCAGATCGATCAGCATCTGATCGTTTTCGTGAATCGTTCGTTTGAGTGTATCGAAGGAATCGTCTATCTCGTTGTCTCTCAATACATCAACGTTGCGGATCGCTTCCTTGATATACGAAGTAGCGTTCGTGTTCAACTCCTCCCCAGCCATTAAATCCTCGTTCGCCTCCGAAGTGGCGTTCTTCACCACGTCGAAATTCCCGGTCTCGGCCGCGATTCTGTTCTCTTGGTTCAATCTGTTCACCATGCTCGCCAGCTCCTGCGCCTTCCACGTGATCTCGAGAAGGTCGTCCATTTTGTCTGTCACATTTCTGATTTTGCCGCCCAGATTGTCCACGATTGAGGACAAATTGGCGACCGGCACGTTGTAATCGTTCATCTCCGACACTAAGATGTTGGCCTGGTTCGCCTGGTCCGTCGCAAGGTCCCGGAAGCTGACGAACGACACCTCTTGGATCTTCTTCAAAATGTCAGTGGCCTCCTTCAGAGCGCTGTCCACCTTGGCGCCGGTACCCAACTCGATGTTCGACACCAGAGACTCTACCTCGGACACGGTTAATTTCACCAGATCTATCTCCTTGATCACGTCCGCTTCCAGGAGGTTCATGTCGTTCAAAGTGTTCTCCGCCGCGTGCTTCCATTTCACGCTGTCTTCGGCGGTGTAATCGATCTCACGTTCCTGGTTCGAAACCTCCGACTCCAATCTTCCCACTTCCTGCTGCAAGGGCAAGAAGTTCACTCTACTCGGATCGAGGAGCTTCACCTCGGGATATAGGTCGTTCACCGTATCGTTGATAAACTTCAGCCTTTGATTTGTGAAGTAACTCTCGGCGACGGTGTTGAACTCGCTGAAAACAGGATCCAACAGATCCGACAGTTCATCCGTGACGTCCAATAGGTTCCCAGTGCAAGAGTCGCAGGGGAAGCAACCTTGTCTAGGAATTAGCACGTTTCTGTAGGGGCAGTGGTCGCATTTCTCCCCGATGACACCCGGCAGACAACTACACTGGCCGGTGGTGGTGTTGCAAGACACTCCCACGGAGTATCCGGTATTGCACTCGCAAGAGGTACATCCTTCCGGTCCGTAGTTCCAGTAACCAGGAATACACTGATCGCATCTGCGTCCGGTGACGCCTGGCTTGCATTTACACTGACCGGTCAAGTCGTCGCAGCGGCTGCTTTCGGAAGCGGTTCCGCAGTCACACGCCTTGCAGCCGTCGCAGGTGTCGTAGCCATAATGATCCTCTGCGCAACGATCGCATCGTTCCCCGATCACGTTCTCCCGACAGTGGCACTGGCCAGAGTAGCTGTCACAGTGCTCCATTCCGCACTCTTCGCAGGAACAGCTGCGGCAGTCCTTCCTCTGGATGGCGTCACCGAAAAATCCCGGCGCGCACAAGTTGCAAGCCTCCCCGTAGGTGTTGTTCAAGCAATGCAAGCACTCCCCGGTTCTGGAGTCGCAGGAGCCCACCTGATTGGTGTCGATGTTGCCGGAACATTCGCAAGGTCTGCAGTAGTCGCCGTAGGTCTCGGGGTTTCCGTAGTAACCGGAAGCGCAGACCTCGCAGCGGGCGCCGTAGTAGCCGGGAAGACAGTCGCAGCTTATTTTGTTCCCTTCCTCGTTTACCTCGCAGCCAGTGGCGAAATTGTTAGAGGCGACAGGCAGCGGACAAGCACAGATGAGACAGCCGGTAGAAGCTCCTCCGGTAGCGTTGCCGTAGTAGCCTTGTTCACAAAACTCGCAGTGGTCCCCGGTTGTGCCGTCCTTGCAATCCTGTGATAGGAATGTTCCGAATTACGTATAAAACCTTTCTTCGGTTTTTTAACACTTCATCGACCGGGAGCCTAATTAATATTTAGCTACTGGCACTGTGCCATATTTAACCGAACACTGTCCATCGCGAATTAAGAATTGATTAAAAATTATACTTTGGAAAAGCAAAAGATGCATTTGACGAACTGTGGATAACATTAGCTCAAGACTAACTAATAACAAAAGTAAATGGAATCAATGGCATCACCCTTGTTACGGAAAAAATAAATACTTTAAAACGAATTTGTATCCAACAACTCGAGTTAATCGTTAGAATGCATACTTACCAAGCATATTCCAGTTTCGACGTCGCAAGTATTCGAGTGGCCGTTGCACTCGCAACGAACGCAGTAACCCCCGTGAGGTCCGGATTGCACTCTGTAATATCCTGGAGCACATTCCTCACACGACAGTCCTTGATAATTCGGTGGGCATTGACAGTGTTCGACGCTGCTGGCTAGAACGTTGTACTGAGACGAATAAGTCTCTCTAGTCACGTCCAAAGTTACATAGGACAACGAGGCTGCTATACTTGGGTTCCAGTATGTAGCTCGAATGAATATTCCTTGCAAGTCTTCGAGAACCACCATCAGCTGTTCTCTGGTGGCGCTAAGACGATTCGAAGTCAAGAAGTTTGCCTCGGTCAATTCCAAAGACGCTTGGAAGTTAGTGAACGATGGTGGTTGCTCTTCAGCATAATAGAGGAGCGTGGTGTCAACGCCTTGAAGTATTACATCAGCTGCGCTGACGGCGTTACCAAATGGTCCGGTACTATAATAAACGGTGTAATTTAGTAGTCCTCCGTAAGAAGTCAACTTTTTCCCCAGATACGTCTCCGGTGCGGCAAAGTAAACAACCTTCTCGAAGGTATGGTTGGTGGTAAGACCAATCGAGATGCTCGTCGAATTGAACTCATACGGAATTGTCATCAAGAATGTGATATTTCCAGCTTTCTCGTTGTACAGAGCCAGTTCCCAGTTGGTCAGATCGGACACGTGAGTCCTATACAAGCTCGCGGAGGCGCATCTAGTCGTCTTCCCGAAGCAGAAGCACTTGGTACAACCTTCTTCGTTGTTCTCTTGAATGTTGAACGTACCCTCCTTGCACACGTCGCAGGCCAATCCTTGAACATTCTCTTTGCAGAAGCATTCAGCTGTGTGCTGATTGCAGATATCCACGGTGGTCCCCCTCGTATCGCAGTCGCACTTCTCACAATGAGGGAATTGAGAGTAACCAGCCTGACACTTGTCGCACTGTCTACCCACCACGTTCTCCTTGCACCTACAGCTACCATTCATAAGATCGCACTGTAGGTCCCCATCGATTACGCCTAGGGGAGAACAGTTGCACTCTTCGCAGCCGATAATCGGATGAAATCCATAGGTTCCAGCTTCGCACTGATTGCAACGTTCACCGGTAACCCTTGGCGGGCAAATGCAGGCACCCGTTTCCTGTTCGCAGAGAGCCGTGCTAGGACAATTGCACGGCTTGCAGTTGGGGAAACCGTAGAATCCCGTCTTACAAATCTCGCAACGCCTACCGATAATATTAGGCTTGCACGGGCATTGTCCGCCAAATTTGTCACATTCGAAGCTTATGGTTCCGTCGATATCGCAGTTACACGGTAAAGCACGGTTGTTGTAGTTGGCCGTTAAAGAGAAGATCGAGTCGCGACAGAAGCCTTCCTCGGTAATGTTGATGTAGAAATGGTTGTAGCCGCACTTCTTGATGAACTCCTTCGTCTGATCGAACTGAATCTTCTTCAGGATCTTCTCGTTGTACTGTTCTGTTGGAATGACCAGGATGTAGTCCAACCAGATACCGTTTCCAGCGCTTTCTTTGAACGTGATCATGAAATTCTCGATCAACTGAAATCTGATGTTGCCGTCGATCTGTCTTACCACGCTGCGGCATCCGCTGTTGCTTGGGCAGTGGGGAACTGACATCTTCGCTTCGTAGAATTTACCATTTTGCACTAACACGTCAAGCTCGTATTCTGGGTTATCTGGTTGATAGTATTGCACAACAAAGGTGTAATCTCCGGGCTGCAAGACCTTAGCGTGAATATCTGCCATTGTATTTTTATCATCTAGATAAATTAGTTTAGTAGTATTGTCGTAAATACCAAAAGGTTTGTTTTCCGATTCAGAGATCGTACTGCTGGTCTCAAATTCAATCTTTTTGGCGTCTGCTGCACCTGGAAACTGGCCTTTCACACATTTTCCATTCTTTCTAACGCATATCGACTTTGGTTTAACATCATCCAAGGACCATTCGTTGTAAGGAATTGCGACGACAGAATCAATGGCGAAATTTGAAGTGGGTTCACCGGTTAAGATTAAGCTGATATAATTTGAGGGAAAATTCATTGTAGCTACTCTTCCATAGGTGTCAGTCACTACTTGTCTGCATATACTGGTGTACTTGCAAGGATACAGAGTAGCTTTTCCTTTACCAACGGTATCAGCTTCTATAAGAAGAGTTGACGCTGTATTTTCATCCTTAGGGGTGACATAGGTTACCAGTAAGACGTGTGGCCCTGGCTTTGAGATTCTTAAATCGAAATGTATCTCTTCCTGTTTGTCATTAATCAACGGAACTTCATCCCTATCAATTTCCTGCAGTATGTCTCTGTCCGTGAAATACTCGGTCAAAGGAATTCTAACATTGTTTTCATTCAGGAATCCCCCAGCACCGTGAACAGAATCAAATCTTGTCAGGTTGGGATAGCCGTAATGCCTGCAAAGTCCCTTGTAGCCAACTTCGCAAGGAATATTTACATCCTGAGTTAGAATCGTCGCTTCATAGTATTCAGATGGAAGAAGCACAAAGTAATCGAGGAAAAGGCTCTTCTTAGTGGCAATGCCAATGGACCAGTGTCCTGGATTCATCACCATTGGCGAAGGAAGGTTGCCTTGAGCTCCTGCGACGGTTACGAACGACGGTTTCACAGTTGGCTTGAAGTTAACTTTAAATTGTTGTTCCACCTCCGAAGGATTTTCAGGTGTAATAGTAATTGTACCAAGTATAGGCTCGTTATTTGGGTTCACGTATCTTAGGACCATTCGATAAAGAGATGACTTCTGAATGTTAACATCTAGGATGATCTTGTCTTGAAGAGTAGAGAACACCGCGTATCCCTTCCAGCTATACCCCGGGAAGTGTTCTTCGGTGAAGCCGTAACGTACAGGGCTGTTGCTGGGCGTTCTTCCATCTTCTGCTTCGTATTGGAACTGATGAAGAGTCGGGAAATAGTGAGCTTTCAGAGGTTCCTTGCACGTGAGACCCGTGACACGCGGTTGGCACTGACACTGGCCCGTTAGCTTGTCACAAATCGAATTAACCGAACCACCGATGTCGCAAGCGCAATCTGAGAAAATAGTTTACACAATCTATTGAAGCCACTTCTATCGATCGCATAAATTACAACATTAATTACTTACCCGTACAACCGAAGAAATTGCTCTCTTGAAGATTGTACGTTCCATCCACGCACTGACTACAGCTTCTGTCGGTTACCCCTGGTTTACAGATACACTGACCAGTTTTTGTATCGCACTCGCCGATATTTCCAATGACACCGGGGATGTTGCACTGACATTCTTAACATGAAATAGAACAGAACAATAAAAATATCATACAGTTCTTGATAGTATTGTATAGTGTATGTATAATACATTCTATAGTATTTTGAAAATATTTCTATTCCACTTACCTTCGCAACCCTGTGGATTGTTGGGCTGCAAATTCCAGTAGAGCGGCTTACACTGGTTACAGATTCTCCCCTCGACACGGTCTTTGCATTGGCAAAGTTCACCTGCAGGTAAAGAGCCGCACCCCTGGAATGTCTCCAAGACACCTGCTGGATCACAGTTGCATCCCTCGCAAGTGGGGAAGTTATAAAAGCCTTCTTTACACTGATTACACCTGGCGCCGTCGAAATTCTCTCGACACTGGCATTTACCCTCCGCGTCGCAAGATGCACCGATTGAGCCGTAACTGTCACAGTTGCAGGCTAAACAAATACGTTAAAATTATTATACCCTTTCGGAAGTTTTATTACAATTTGTAATGTTTATCGGTAATGTAAATTCGTGCATCGTTGGCAAGAATCAAAAGATAAAATCTTGAGTAATCGTATTTGCTACAAAAAATTTATTTAAAATATATAAATTTCAAGAAATTGTATTTCAAAAATATAATTTTGAAACAATAAAAAGAATTTTTGTGTTTACATTATGTGTACGAAAACTAAAATTTAAAAAATGATTCCGCATAGTTAAACTACGACTCCGTCCTTAATATGTAAAATATGTTGCGGTAGATCAGCTTAAGCCCGCTGACTTGAATTTCCACTTAAGTCATTTAATAGTTATTATATTGTTTTTTATGATAAATTATATTAGAATAAGTTATATTTTTCTCGGACAGTCCGAAAATAAACAGCATTCTCCGTGCTATTGTATCGGAGCAAAAATAGAAAAAGGAAAAGCACTATACGCTACGAAACTTAGATGGGACAGCAACAGTTATAAATAGAAATTCTCACGTACGTATGCATTCCGGATACATGTAATAGCCAGGGCTACATTGGTCGCATGTCTTTCCGGCGAAATTGGTTAGGCAAGAGCATTTCCCAGTGGCGTCACAGCTGATGGAAGGTGATCCTAGCAAACTGCAGTTGCAAGGCTTACAATTTGGATATCCGTAATATCCGCTGATACACTGATCACATCTGGGACCACCGTATCCTTCTTTGCATAGACAAGATCCATCTGTTTTGTCACAAACTCCAGGCACAGTTCCATGTGTATCACAGTTACAGACTGGAAAGATAATAAACATATATTAAATTCAACAGAATTGTTATCCGTATACACATATTTTATTGTAATTTACTGGGTACTTACATGTACAAAGAGGATAATTGTAATTGCCATCTTCGCAAATATCGCACGTTCTTCCGCCGTAGTTGCTTTTGCAGGTACAGTTGCCGGAGATCACGTCGCAGACGGGGTAAAGAGAGCCCAAGGGGTTGCATCCACAGGCTGTAAATTGTATAATCGATCACAACTCCAGAATCGTACCCACTCAATTGCATTCCTACAAGATTATACAAGAGGATTTACAAAGGATAGAAATGCTGCTTACATAAGCATTCGGGAAAGTTATAGTAGCCTTCGTTGCAAAGATCGCAGTAGTGACCGGCGTAATTCGGCTTGCAAGGGCAAGATCCATCGATCGCCTCGCAGTGATCTCCATTTGTTCCATTCCGATGACACTGGCATGGGACACAATTTGGATAACCATAATATCCAAAGCTGCAACTGTCACAATCGGGTGCGGTATATTCTTTTCGACACTCGCATTTACCAGTGGCGTCCGCGCAGTTACCGGTCGAATAAAATACGTCGCACTGGCACCCTGTTAAAAGTAAACAATTGATCGTATAAAAGATTATTTCTGTTCAAATCTTAACACTTCACCCTCCGGGAGAGCTAACCGTTTGGTGCACATCTAACCGGACACCGTCCAAAAGTATTAAGAATTGATTAAAAATTGTACTTTGGAAAAGCAGAAAATGCATATGACGAATTGTGAACAACACTAATTTAAGACTAACTAGTAACAAAAGTAAATAGAATCAATCGCAGCGCTCTTGTTGCAGAAAAGATAGGAGATCTCCCCATTCGGTTGGCTAAGCGTTAAGATCGTTGCCTCGACAAAGTTAACAGCTTACGTTGACAAACATCGGTCGCGTTCAGAGGCTTGTTTAGCGGTCTATAGAACTTGGGTTTACAGCGATTGCAGTTAATTCCTTCTGTGTTGTCCCGACAATTTTGACACACACCACCACCCTCGTAGTTACCATGGATATCCAGAGACAAGTGTTTCTCGTCCACTTCGGTGTCGTATTCGCACTCGTCCGAGTGACCGAAACAGTTGCAAGCTGAAGAAGCAAAAGGTCTGATGTTGAGTCTCGCATGGCGATAATTTTGAATTTAAAGGTAACACGATACGATAAATTTATACATACACTGTGTAGATGAAAAACATTATAAAAGTTATACTGGTTAAGGGAGGTAGAGAGACGGAGGGAAAGAAAAGAGAGAGAACACAGGTAGTGTGAGTGGTATGCAGAGTGGAGGGATGTGTGTTGACATTAATATTAAATTTGTAAGCCAAGTCCATTTCTGGACCAAAAGGGCTGAAATAAACTATATTATTATTATTATTGGAAATTATGGGTTAAAGAGGAAGAAGCAACGATAACTTTCCTCTTAAGATTTAACTAAACTTTATTTCTAAAGGAAGGTATATCTTCTTTTTTGTGCTAGATCTTTACGCAGAGAAAGGCAAAACTCGAATGAATAGAAGAGGCTAAAAGACATCATTTGTTAGGATTCTCTAATTTTTATACACAGCGTGGTAATGGTAAAACACTTGATCCGTTCCTAGAACCCCTTCAGCGTATAGCTCAATCTTACATAAATATTTTTTTGAAGAGATTAATTTTTGTTTATACGTTATGACATATTTTATTTTCAAAAATTATTATAATAAAAGTTATATCACTTACGCTCGCAAATGAATTTCTTGAACGCCGTAGACTGTCGCCATTTTTTTTGCTCGAACCCTTTGCAACAAGTGGCACACTGAGGGCCACAAGTGTTGTGTTGACACCTACAAACGAGCTTCTTCGGCATCTTTGGATCTAGTATGTCACAAGTGTCCGCGTGGCCATTGCACATACACCGGCCACCAATACTGATATCTTTGATAGAATAGAAGTACTAAAATAGAACGATCGAGTTATACTGTGTTTATCTGAAATTCCTACATTTGTCAAAATTCTATGATTTTCAACGGCACTTACTCTTCTGGTCACGGTAGGGTCCTGTCGCACCAATGACATCAGATGCCCTAATAAGTTCTTCGTTCTTAAGAAACGAAAGCGGACATTCGTCGCCCTCGTCCATTCTTGCAGCAGGGTGGAATTGAAGTAGTGCTTAGCGGATGGACGATTATTTAAAATTGAAATCGGTATTTCACCGCCCTCCAGTGGCACGATCTGAGAATATTCTGTGGTGCAAATGACACTGTCGTCCCTCGTGATGGGTTTATAACTATCCACGCCGAAGTAAGTTAAACAGTCGTTGGCCGTGTCAGAGAAATATTGCCATGGGGACCAGGTCTTTCCGTAATCTTTCGACTTCTCAAGTACCCAGAGTCCCGGCCTGGGAGAGTTAGCCATTTTTATGTAAACGTACGCTACGTGGAACTCCTGTGAAAGACAATTTTACCATTTTCACTATTAACTATTTCCAGTTCTTATCCTTATTGTAATTTAGATGACCTCCGCGATTTATCGAAGTGATTTCTAATTTGGCTGCGATTTTAATCAATTAATTAATTAATTAAATTTTAGTACTTAAGGGGCATAGCTCTTTTATATATATATATACGAGAAAAGAGAAAAAAATAAAAATAAGAAAACAGAAACCAAAGTTCATACAGAATAACGAATGAGTTCTCTAATGAAAAAATACATATATGAAGCGTAGGCAATCATAAGTGAACGGAACGGTATCTTAGGTGGTCTTAAACATTTTTATACAAATTTGAACTTTCATAAGGACAAGTATCTTTATCACTTTAGATATTTTGTATAGTTTCGTACAATGCCCGCGCATTAAAATTTTTCTTGAATTCGTAAAAGTCCACGGTCTACTTGTTACGCCATGGGAGGCGACATTTAAGTTCGTTGCATGGGACTTGTTTTCTCGTCACGAAGATACGTACAATACGAGAGCGTGCGACAAAAAACAAGGACTGAGGAACACATGTTTGCCTTAGGGCTTTCGGAAGTTGGTGAGCTTCCCCGAAATTCCCGGACACATGATCGAGAGAGCGCACGAGAGAAAGAGCACGTTAACCCAATGTAAATGAATCCTTCTGGGAAACTGTTTAGCGGAAAGACAATAACCTCGGAACTGCAACAGGAATTTGCGTTCACCGTTTCGCGTCTATTTATTCACGATTACGATTCGAAATGCAGAATTTCTATCGTTTTATTTTTCTCGTCGCATAGAAAATCAAGTAAAAACGGTAAAATAACGTATTGGTGGCTCTGATGATTAACACCAGTAGTGATTTCCAGACCAGCCAAAATGACCGATTGGCGATTACTCATAAATTATAATTAACTTATAAATAAATTATAATTAATATCTTATAAATCAACTGTTTGAAAGTTTTCAAAACTTACTATTTTACGATTTTCAACAGAAGGTATAAATATAGATTTCTTTTCTATGTATTCGGCATTTTTTCATGTAATTTTCGATTTGTTTTTTTCTATGAAAATAACTACACTTTAATTGTCGGTAGTTCTAGTGTTAATTATACAGATTGTTCCCAGGTGAAATCGCCAAACTTTAGATATGAATTCAGATATGATCCTAAAATAAACAAAGTTTTCCTCTGGAAGTATGTTCGCAAACGCTTCTTCCTTCAAGAGATATTTATCATTAATATTAATAAGAGTTAGGAATGGATAACATTGAAATAATAGGCGCACAGTGTCAATCGGTTACTTCTTCCGTTATCGATAGGTGTAATGCTTGTTTCCAAGCTGTAGGTAATCATTTTGAGTAACGTATGTAATAATTACAATTATTTTTAGTAATAAATACAACAATTTTTTTTTAGTAATATACGCGATAAACTCGGATTACTTCAATGGCATACATTAATAAGTTGTACAACTTTAGTAGTAAAAATATTCTCTTCTCTTGAAGAACTTGAAGAATTTTATTTCTCTTGAAGTAAGCGTTTGCGAGCATACTTCTAGAGGAAAAATTTGTTTATTATTATAGGGTCCTAAATTCATATCTAAAGTTTGGCGATTTAACCCGGGAACAACCTGTAGAATATCGATTGCCGAAACGATTATCGGTGTATCCGTGAAAAGAATATCTGCGCGCTTGTTCCATTTACCCCACCCCTTAAAACCGGTGTTTTCTATTGTCCTCCGGAAGTGACGCGAAGATAATTCTTTCCCGCTTTGCAGGAAAACGCCTACCACGTGATAAAGCAATTTGTTACAGATAAAATATTTATTCCACAGGCTCATTATTTCCTGCTGCCGTCAATTCCCTCTCCCTACCCCTCCGTTCGCCCGCCTTTATTTCTCAAGCTTTCGTCACTTGCTCGCACGAAAAACCGAAAAGCAACGGAACCTGATGATGAAACGTGTTATCGTTGGTATCTGTCGTTTGCTATTTTACGCTTACTTCACTTTCTTAACTCAAAGGAAGTCTAATTATTTGTATATATATATATTGTACATCGAAGGGTTTTTATCTGCTTAATAAAGTTATTATTATTATTATTATTTTCTGATTTCGTTTCACTCACTTGTCCAAGATTGATCGTCAGGTTTACTTCGTTGTACTTCATTCCTCTGGAGAGCGGAGGCGATTGCCACCAGGTTTCCATCCCGTCCACCGCGTATTCCGGTGGATGTCTCTTTTCCGGGTTGTCCACGTCGCAATAATCGCATACCTGTGTCCACACACAATTATTTACATATTTCGCTTCATCGAACTTCTAAAGCTCGATGGTATCCGTGGGCAGAAGAAACGTTTATATATTTATTTATTTATATGTATGCGGGATAAAGTGCCATCGATGTACAGGTGAATAAGCGTAACGCGACGAAAAGAGAAAAAGAAAAAGAGGAAAAAGAAGGAAAACGTACATTGCGATGCAGATAAGAAGAGTTCAATGCTTAAGGCAAGTGTATACTTGTTGTGTTGGTTGGCGATTCTGAAATTTTGTTAGTCCGACCGACATTTGACCTTAGATCCCTAGATCTGACCGGGTATTCGTATTTATCAATACGAAGTGCAACGACCTAATATCTAATACCCGACGTCCGGATAATAAACACAAAACGCAAACCTATGGTACCAAACTGGCAGCGGGATGCGGATGAATGCATTAAATTTGTGAGTCGATGGAACGCGGTTTCCATGAAGGTCTCCTCGAACCGAGACCAGGCTTGCTCTTTTTTCCTCGAGAATCTTTGTAGGACACTCATGTTAGTTCGAGTGTTCGGAATTCGAAAAGACAAGATGGTCAAGTGTTATCGGGAGGTCACTCTTATAAACGGCTCCTTATCAACTCTCTCGTTTCTAGCCTACACGGCATTTTCTTTCGCCCGTACAAATAGATATACGTACGTAACGCCGTACAGTCGGCTGGCCATTGACCATTCGGGGAATCCTGGATTCATCATGAATCGTCCAATAATACCAACCGACTTCGCTATTAGCGTGAGAAATGCTCGGTTATCGAAAGAAACGGCCTGTAACGCGCGCATGCAAAAACAAGAAGAAAAAATTACAATTAATAAAATATCAATCGTTTCGAGTGTTACGCGGTCACGAAATCAGTCGTCTAATTTATTATTTCCTGTCTGATTAAGAGAGCCCGGTTCTGTGATACGCTACTGAGAAACGCGTAACGATTAACAGCGATAAAGACAAAGTAATTGAAGCTACTACTTCTTCGCTGACTACCAACCTAACGAAATCTTTTGAGGAACTAATGATCTACGAGGAGAAGAAAAATACCCTTTGCTAAGCGAGGATTTGATTTATCGTCAGGCCGCCCTCGTGTTAACGTCCAGGCATGATTTTCAACGAAGAGAGCTATCTTTCGTTAGAAGCGACTAAATGCCGATAAAATACGGTCTATTTGATCCTCCGATTAATGTGAGCTACTTCGATGCAACCAGCGAGATAATTCGTGGAAGGAGAAATCGATTTAGCGTTGGTGATGTGCCAGAAGTAAATCTTTTTGAATCCTTGTACGCTTAAATTAAGAAAATTAAATTAAGAACATTTTGGCGAAGCAAAAACGAGTTTAAAAACGATTGCAGAACAGAATTAAATATTTAGAGCGCGGGAAAAGAAGGGATGCGAATTGTAACACATGGCTCGTGTCGAGTGTTGTTACTATTAACAACTCGATTAATGAAAGGCATTCTTTTACACATGATTTCATTCACGCTTCTTCGTATAAACTTGATTAATACCATCTTCTGTTATCACAATTCCAAGAGCGATACTCTGGTAGTGGTACACGTACACGCTTACAGCTATATTAACCCTTTGCGTTCGAGAGGCGACTGTTAGTCACCAAATGATAGTTTCGCAAATTTTCAGACTTTAGTTAGTTTATTTATTAGTCAAACTCAGAGATTAAATAGTCATATATGTAAATTTTAGTGTATCACCTAACTAAACTAAACGACGTTTAATACAAGCGAATCTTAGTAAATATTTCGAATTTAAACACTTTTGACTAACAGTCACCTCTCGAGTGCAAAGGGTTAGAGTGATGCTTGAAAATATAGATTGTTATAAACTACAAGCAATGAAGATCGATTACAATTTTTTAATAAAGTTCATCGTATTTTACGTATTTTTTATATGGAAACTAAAGCAAAAAAGAAGGAAAGGAAGTAGTTGAGTAAGCGGTCGATTGTCTCAGCATTGATAAACTCTTGGACTCAAAGGACCACATAAAGATAAAAATTGGTTCGGGAGTACGTACAACGCTTACTATTCGAAACGATTCGGAGCAAGCGATACGGCGCTCCCAGATAAATATTAAATAACTGCCGGATAAATTGTGAACAGATTTAACGTGAATTAAGACAAAATCTAACGTATTTCACGATTTCACATATAACTGTAAAGCTCGTTGATCAGAACTTTCATTCGATCGGCGATGCTTTCATTGACAAAATAATCGCTCAACAACATCGACGCTACTAACCGAACAACGATAGGGGAGAAAAAGTGTTGTAGATTACATAAAAAAAGACTAGAGGGCTATCCAGAAACATAAGCTCCTCTGTTAAAAGCTCAAAGAATCGGATAACTCCAGAGGTATATACCGACCTGACCCTGTATCAGATTAATGTCCTCGTGTTGATCGGCGTTCGCGCCAACGAGCTTACAGTAGAGTTCCGGGCCAGAGGTGTCGACGCCACACGTGGCCGATGCGGTGATCTCCTTGCCCTCGGCTAAATTGAAATAGGGCGGCGTCAGGATCTCGTTTCTCGTTTGGTGGACCAGCAAGCTGGTCAACGAAACGACCAGCAACCACCTAGCCATCCTGACAGTGGACAGTTCAAGCCCGCCACCGTCGCCACTCCTGGTGGTGGTCGTTCGTCCCTTAGCGCAGCGTGTCTTCTCGAAATTACAATCACGGTCACTTCGAATACGGTCCTTTCCTCTTCCTTTCTTTTCCCTTCTCTCTTCCTCTGTCCCTCTCTCGCTCTCTTTCTCTCCTCGGGAGAATGCGGAGAGAGAGACGCGAACACGCTGATGATGCCTGAACGGCTTCTCAGTGTAGACTGACAGGCCGGAGGTCATCGAAGACCGGCAGCCTGTGGTTAGAGGGGCGGTGGGGGTGGTGAGTCTAGAAGGATGGTCCACACACTTCGAGATCGTATGCCATTCCGTATACCCTTCCACTGCCCTTCCACACACGTGCACATGCTGTTTCTTCCCGAGAGAACGAACAACTGTTTCTCTCTCGATCCCTGAACGGCTCTTCTCGATCACCACTTTGCGTTTACTCGTACGCGAATCTAGCAAAACGATGCTGTTCGTTTTAGACTGATTCGATGATAATGTGCGGAGGAAAGATGTTGGCAAAACGATCGTGTTAGTCTGAAACGCGTGGTTGTGTTAGTCGATGGTAATTATTGAGTTTGCAGTTTTGGAAAAACGTCTGCGGCAATTATCCACCTCTTTTTTCATGGTATTATTCGTGTAATCTTTTCCGGTGATATCGTGTTAATAGAGAAACGATGCACGATTCGGGAGGAGATTGTGAATGGTATAATATTATAGCCCTTGATTTGTATTTTGATCTATCGATAACGTTTTTTATTCGTTGTAAGCATTCATTTATGTACAATATCTGGTTGCCTTTGGACAACGTTCTCAGTCTACCGCATCGCTTGACGAGCGAACGGATTAAGTAGTTCATGTTTTATTGTACGATGAACATTGTTTAGTTATTGATAAGTATTAAGCGGGAAAAATTTAACGGCACATACTTTTGACTAGAATAATTTTCGGAACATCGAAGCACTTCGAACCTTTTTAATCTTGCTTTACTCGGTTCCATCTATAGTAAATAGCAGAAAACATAATACTGGAGCTTAGAATCACGGAAGTAATAAAATTTCCTAGCAGTAGAACGTCCGCCGAGTCCATCCATATAGTAAATACCCTCGCTGTAAATAAAAGTTAATGTTTTTATTGAAAACCATTAAATTTTAGGAAGAATTTAACGTTTTTTTATCGATGACTCACTTAAATTAGTAAATGCGGAGAGGAACCAAGTAACTGGTGATACTGTATCTGCATTTTTCGCTCGTAAAATTGCCACTAATTGAACAATTTTACTCGAGACAGAAATAGGTGTACACAGCGGCTATAAATCATTGAAACATTAAATAATTATTATGTATTTATGAATTAATTACAAAATTAATTTTCAATTAATTAACTAACCGCTAAAATCGTAAGAACAACTTTTGGAATGAGTTGCATTGCAAAAGAGATACTTATAATAAAATATAATACTGAGACTAGAATTGAGGATGTATTTATTTTATTTAAATATTTCAAAACTAAAAATATTAAAATGTATTCCTGCAATAGAATAACAGGATATTCCAAATATGACAGTACAGAGTAACCATTTGTAAAATTATAACTAGTCATCACTGTATAGCTGTAACAAATAAATTGTTATTAAATTTAGTTTTAAAAAACATACAACATTTTTCAAACATTTGTTTTAGCTGAATCAGATTAAAAAGATTTATGTGTAATGTATGGATAAACTTACCTTGTTAGCTCTAGTAAAAGTCCTACAACAGAAATTTGATCTGCTGATTTTGATGTTAATAAATTTAAAATTTGTGGGATTTTTAATATAAAACACATGCCTATAGTTATAAGGCTTAAGAAATCTGCTAATTGCTGGAGTAACATGTTTTCAATAGTTTGTTCAATTGTTGTACCTGTAATCATATAGTACATATTTTACTTATATTTTTAAATTTATTCATTTATTATGTAACTTAAATAATTATTTTAAATAATACATAATAATTAATTTTTTATTATATATTCATTTATAATATTTACGATATAATGAGATAAAAATATTGGAAGACTTATAAAAAGAGAAAAATGCATGATAATTGGATTAAATTCGTGATGTTAAATCATCTATAAATGAAATTTTGGCATTTCTACAAATTATTATAAATAATTTAATTATTTTAAATGTATTAACTTATTTTTACAGAAAATATGTTATAATTATGAAAAATGTACTTTATTGATATAAATTAAATAATACTAATGTTTAACCTGTTTTTGATATTTAAACCTCATTTACACTCTGTTTCGTAGGAAATGTCACTTCCAATAATACTGACAGGTATTCGACTGTGTGAGTGAGTATACTTTACAATTACATCGACTCCCGTTCACGTACACCTGTAACATTTCTGGTAATGTCTTATATTTGCATAATCATAGTTGCAAAAAATGCACATGCATAAATAATAGGCATAGCTGTCGGTCAAGGAATACCTGATAAAGCTCGTTAACGCTATCACCCGCCATCGACTTAGTGTCTATTTGCATTTAGGGAATTTTCCTCTAGGAATTTCTTTAAATGCTTCATGTATAGCAACTTAAACAAGTAGAAAGATAGTAACGAAGTGTAAAAGAAATTCAAGATTAAAGTAAAATAGTAAATATTTAGAACAAAAGCAATTAAATTAATATTCAGAATATAAGATGTATTAAATATTTAAATAGTTTTTATCATATTATTAGATCCTGATCTCAAAAAATATTACTTTAAAAAAATATTAGTCTGAGGATTTTATTAATTATAAAAAGACTAGCAATTCTTTATATTTTCGTCAATTAATTTACATAAATTAGTCTTATCTCATATTAAAAATTATAACATTTTATTTGTATATGTTGGTCATTTGAAAATGAATGAGTAACTACATGTGTAGATAAAACCATTTCGAATTGTGCAACCACATTGGTGGCTGCAGTTCCTCCTTTTGTGAAATGCATCGTCGATCCCGGAAAGTACTCGAATAGAATTCTTCCTCGGCATGACAGACGGAATGTGGGAACGGAACTGACATGGAGTAAACTGTAACGTGAAGGACCCGCGTTTGTCTTTTAAATATTGATTTGTCTGTCGAACGAACGTTATGTGACAACGATGAACATTTTTCTGATACTTTACTTCGTTGACGAATATTACGTGAATGCGATCAAGTTACAAGTAACCTAGCATAAGTACGTAAATTCACTTTTAACTTTCGAAACGTCAAACGTAGTCCACTACTACCTCCGACGCAAACATCAACCTTGCCGGGATATTAAAGTGCTCGGTTGTACGGCATGTACCTTGATCAAGATATTACGAACATTTCGTACAATAGACAACTAAAAGATGAATCATACTACGAGATATCTTAGTTTTTGTCCGTACTACACCAACGTGCGTCTAAATTCCTTTACAAAGTGATATCAAGACATATTATTTTTTCATGTCATATATCTTATAACAGTACTAAATACTTTTTATAAGAATATCCTTCGTCGATTCTTCCTATTTCGCACTCATTCACACAGTTAAACTTTTCGAAAGAAAGTTTACGTAGTTTGTAATTGAAGATTGCATATTAAAAATTTATAAAATATAAAACATTTTTTCTAATCAAATAGAAAATTTTTCGAATTTTTATTTAAATGATTCGAGAATATTAAATGAATGTACGCGATGTTAATAAACAGATTTATTTGATTCACAGTGAAAGATTACTGTCAAATATTGTTATGTAAATATAAGTACTACAAGATTACTTTAATATAAATTATTTTATAAATATCTTTTCAGTTTTTTATTTATAATGGACCATATGAAGAGTACAAGCATATATGTAAACATGAAGATCATGAGACATTCGCGTGTTACCCGTAATTGTTATTTTCAGGTAAGAATTGCTGTTTAGATCAAGAATTAATTTTAATTTGGCTTCACAAATTAAAATGATTTGCAGGATTATAAATAGTACTCTTCAAAAGATTAAATTTTCTATTATTGTAGGGGACAATGTGGAATTTCCAAAAATTTTGGCTACTATAAATCTTTTAGTAAACAAATAAATTTAAAATATTGAGATGGACTCTCCACCGTCATGTTCACTAAGTGCTACTGGACCTCTTAGTGATCTTGGTAGCAGTGGAATTGGAGGGTCCATTTCTAGTGATTCAGTTCGAGCGCATCTTGCAATCGAGGTATAATTTATTATATTATGCTAATATCTAGGTAACATTCAAATATGTATCTAAAGTGTATGATATTTTTTAAATTGAATAAATAATTTATTGCTTTTTAGATGCAAGAAAGCGATATAGAGAGTAAATCTTTATCACAAGATTCTTTCGATTACTCAGATGGTATGTGTGGTGAAAATTTTAATACATTAAAAAAAGGACCAGGATGGACTGATGCTGATGGGAAGCTAGAAGTTGAAGTGGTTGATGTAGCTATTAAACCTCCTCCAGAGTTTCAAGATAGCCCTTCTCCTCCTAACTCTGAGTCTTCGTCTGCACCAATTCTTAGCTATGCACGATTAATGAGACAAAAAGTTCCACAATTAATAGATGATTATGCTGAAAATTTAGTACAGTCAACAATTGAAGAAGCATTATTAATATCTTGTAGAATATCATGGCCAGAAGGAAGAATAGCACCTGCAACAAATCATGTACCGGTGGTAGCTCGTAGTGTATACAATCCAAAACGTCTTTGGGCAACAGATGTGTTGACACCTTCGTCATGTCAAGGGGCTACCACACTGATTACCCCATACAACACTTTAAATCGTCCAAATTCACGATGCTCTTTAGCTTCTTCTCGTTTGTCCAGTTCTCATAATTCGATAAATACCTCAGGACTGAGTCACAAAGTGGATGACAGCAGTTTCATTACTTCTGCTATGTCACATGATGTTTTAACGACCAGTGAGATCAGTGATATGTACAATGTGCCCTTCGATTCTGACATTTATACTGTACCAATAGATGTAGTTAGACCTTTGCATGATCTTAGAACACCGCAAAGGCCTAAACGTCATAGACATCATCGTAAAAGAAGAAGAAATGTATCTGCTAGTTCGCAGAGTGAATTAGAAGCCCATATTCAACAGGCAAGGCATTACTGTGGTAAACCTCGTGCTATTACTCACGTTATTAAATCGCAAAGACTATTATCTGATGTATGCTGTAATGAAAGCGGAAACGGGAAGCGTCATAGCGTTCCGGGTACATCTGGTCGGCATACATCTCGAACATCTAATGGTCACATGCATAACATCGGTGAGCCAATTCATATGACTCTACACGAAGTGCGTCAATATTTGCAAACACTATACTCAAGCTCCAGTGATTCTAGTGAAAATAAAATTAAACGCGATAATAAAGCTCCAATAAGTCATACACCAGTACACCTTGCAATGCCAAAAGGTATTAGTGTAAATAATAACAATAGGTATAGTAACCCGCATACAGATTCAGCGATGGATACACCGATTTCAAACAAAAATAGCAATGGACTGATTCACAATAACAATAATAATAATAATAATAATAACAATAATAATGGTAATGTTAAGAAGCATAAAAAAAATTCGTTTGTTAGTATTAAACATAAAAAGGTGAAAGAGGAACCACATAAAGAGAAGGTTGATTCTGAGAGAGAGAAGATTAAGAAGAGTCAACGAAATTTCTCATTAAATTTGAAACAGACACTTTGCAATATCTTTAGATTCAGACGTTTGGGTTCTCCTGACCATTTCGTAGAAAAAAGAAATAGCATTGTACAGGGTGAAATTGTAGAAGAAGAGGAGAGTGTTGATTCTGACCAACATGCTAATAATAATAATACTACCTCAGAGGTAGATTCCTCTGTACAAAAGCTACCCTTTTTTAAGCGTGCATTGCCACCATTACCGAAAAGCAATGGGCATGTAGGAGGCGTGGAGCAAGCAGAAGACGCGCTCACAACGATGGTATCTAAATGTGAAAGTCCAACATCTATACCACCGCAAATGCCTCCACCTGCGCCAAAAGTCGAGGATGAACCAACCGAGGATACCAGTATGGATTTTGCTGCTAGTATCGAGAAAGTAAAAGATGTATGTAGTTTGTACATTTTAATTTCTCCTTGAAAATGTTACTGCATTTACTGTTATATTTGGAATATTATAATTAATAAATTTCATTTAAAATAGTATGGATGGTATTGGGGCCCAATATCTGGTGAAGCTGCAGAAAAAATACTGTCCAATGAACCAGATGGGTCATTCATTGTGCGAGATAGTAGTGATGATCATTATATTTTCTCCTTATCATTTAGACTTAACAGTTGTGTACGACATGTAAGAATAGAGCATGATCAGGGTAAGTTTTACGTTTCTATTCATTCAGTTCTTCTATGCTTCTCTAATTTTTCAAACAATTTTAATATTTTGTATGTTATATATATAGGTAATTTCAGCTTCGGAAGTTGCACAAAGTTCAAGTCTCATACAATTGTCGATTTTATTGAGAATGCGGTAGAACATTCGCGTAGTGGACGATATTTGTTTTTTCTACACAGGCGGCCAGTGTTAGGTCCAATGCGCGTGCAACTTCTTCATCCAGTTTCGAGATTCAAACAGGTTCAAAGCTTGCAGCATACGTGCAGATTTGTTATTTTGAAGATGGTACGCAGGGATCTTATTCCCACTCTACCTCTGCCTCGGCGACTCATCGATTACCTGAGCACGCCTCATTACTACAGTGAGCAATTAGCTGAACAAGATGACAGGGCTGAATCTCCTGTTAGTTCTTCAACTGGTGAATTGGAGAAGATTTGTTTCACACCACAAGGCCTATCGTGAGGTACAAATACATAATCTTTTGTTCTTCATTTTTGTGAAATACTTGCCAAATGTTTAGTATATATGATTTAAGAGTAAAGGGTTCACACAGTTTTATTTTATATGATTCTATAAGACAGAATTATGATTAAATATGATCACAGCTGGTTTTTACATACATTGTACATTGATTTACGTTTTAAACATAATATTTAACATCTTTTTGAAAAGAAGGGTAATCCGTTCCACGCAGTTCGTATATAGAATTATAAACAATATAGTTAATTGCGTAAAAACATTAAAAAAATTATAAAACTAAAAATAAAATTAATTCGAAGATAATTTTCAATCAGAATTCACGTTCGTCTAAGTAAAAGTGCACAGATAAATTTACATTAAACTTCTGGATCTTTGATTTTGAATGATTTCATGAAATAATATCAAGAGCACGTACATAATAATTTCAATTAATTTTATGTATTATCTTTTATTTAAGTTCCTGTTTATTGTTTTAAAATAACATCACAGTCCTATATGATGCAATGAATGTATAATATTCATATATAATGATGCAAAGCAGTAATTGAATAACCATCTTATGTGCCATATACCTTTACACTGCTCTTTTCATTTAGATATTAAAAATATGATGCTTTTATTGATTAGATTTTAATTAACGAATCATATTTTTGTCAAAAATTGTTCAATTATTATTCATTTTATTATTCTCTATAAAATTCTGAAATACATGTTTTAATATAAATGGGAAAAGTATGAGTATAGTTAATCTACATCCTACATTTGACATTCAATTTTATTGAATGATCAATATAGAGTCAATAAATCGTTTCTAAATATGATGCACGTACAAGCAATTATAAGAAAGGGCTGTAGGCTAATGTTATATTAAGGTATAATCTGGCATATATAAGAATCAGTTACTGTGTCTGTCAGCTGTAGAAAATTTCAATATTAATCAGTTCAACTTGTTGTATTGTGTTTTAAGTTTAGAAGTAGTTGCCACAGACTGATTAACTTAGATAAAATATTCAACGAACTAATGGAATCATAATACAGTATAAATATTTTCATTCAAGCATCAATCGTATTTCCCACAAATTATTATCATAATTATTTTCAAGAATAATTTTTGAATGAAACAATTTCATTATTTTAGATTGCTTTATAATGTACATATTTTTGTGTATATTACTTAATTTTATAGAATAATTAAATTGCTAGGAATTTGTTAATGCCTGGCATATTAGATACATATATATATATATTTTGTGATTTTTTAAGTCTATAAAAGATAATTAATCTATGATGTGCAATTTTTTTAATGCATTACATTTTTTCCATTCATCGTAGCCAATTTTAAATTAAGATATAATGATATTTACCTTGAAAGGTAAAAGAAATTCTTTGTTAAAACTGATTAGCGACTGGTGCTACATAAAATTATAAATTATAGAATTCCAATTCCTTAAATTATGCAGTTGAATCAAGGTAATCGAAGTCGCTGTTTATTCTTGTGCTCAGACAAATTTAACAAGATTACATCGTGCAATGCACTTATCGAATTTAGTTACATAATTTATTTTTTTTGGAAGTAATACTTAATTTTATCTATTTAAATGATTTTCATTTAATTCGGATAAAATTCCGAAATTTACACTTTTACATTATATTTTATTTGCAATCATTTACATAAATTTTAGATTAAAATTTAATACTAAGAATTAACATAAATCAAGTGAAAAATTTTCAATTTACAATTTCGAGTAACCAAATGGAAAAGTAGAAAGGAGCTTCAGATAAAATTTAGTAAATTGTAATAACATATATTTTTATTTTTGTCTCTTTCCTGAAGACGTGTATAATCTCATCTTCAGAAATAGAGACATTACTTTGATAAATTTTGTATTCTGTAATGTTATACAGAGCTCACTATGAAGCATTGATATAAAGATAGATTTTTCAAGGAAAGAGAAAGTTTTTATACAAAATGTGTACTGACTGTTACTAGACAGAATGATCAATGAATTTTCGTTTTATTTTATTTTTGAATTGCTTTTCCTGTGCAGCTTTATGAATCATGGAATAGCAAGGGCCACATATACATATTGCTCAGAAATTTTTGGTTGCACTTTCATGAACTTTGCAGTACTAAACAAACAAATTTTATACTTAATATTCACATCGTAGATTTTGCAATACAATTACTATTACCAGATGGTCTGAAAAGACTATGTTTAAGGATAAATCTAAACATATGTGAAGCATGTGCGTATAATTAATGGTTAAAGGCACCATAATACCTCAGCCACAGAGGGAGGTATATAGAGCAGATTTAGTACCATTTTATAACAAATGTATTTTACATTAATATAAGTTGCACATATGTATTCTTGTGAAGAAATTAGCATTATTGAAAAATATCAATGCTTTATCTAATTATGTTTTACTATTATTAGTATCAATATTAAGAAAAAAATACAAGAATTCTATGCCAAGTGTTGCTGTATGATAAATATGTTTAAAAGATGTTTCTTTTATGTGATCATATATAAATAAGTATGTTATTAAATGATAGTTTTGTATTTTTATAATGTCTTTTAAATGAAGGCATGTAGAAGTATTGAATTTTATTCTACAATTTTGATATTGAAATGTGATATTATACATACGTTAATATTAAAGCTGTAATTAACTGTACATTTTCAAACAGAAACCAGTGATCGTTAATGGTATTAAAATAAAATTTTTGGAAAGTAAATATTTCTTCAAATAGTACATCATTAAATCTGATAATGGAAATGTATGGTTCAATCTAATATTTAATTACAAACCTATTATAACTAATCCTTTATTAAAGAAAAAGTACACTTGGCATAGAGTAGTCATTTATTTCTTATATGCCAAAGTTTCTGATTGTATTCAAAGTACAATATTGACTTATCACTTCACAAATTATATAAAATTAATTATTTTTATTACTTGAGAAATTAGTTTGTAAATTCGCTTTGAACTGTATAATTAGATTTATTAAATTACATAAAAATAAAGAAATGTGTTAAAAAAAATCAGAAGAAAAATTATTTCACAAATTACATTTTTGAAATAAATGCAATGTTGTACTTTGATTATAATATACTGATACATAATTGACAAGTGCTAGTCATAAAAATTGCGTTTTAAGTTGGAGTTCAGTATTGTTTACTAATAAATATCAATTTACTTCTGAATATGTGCATTTTTTTATCTTTTTCAAAGATATATCCAAACATAATTTTAGTAGCAAAAAGTTCAAAAAATATGTAAGCTCTTTGTTGTTATTTTAATAAGAATTAACAGTTACATTTTTTATAATGGTTTTATATTCTTTAACTTATCTATTCTAGTCTAACATAATTTATCACCAAGTTCGATGATCATTAAAATGAGGGATGCATGATAATCAGAAACCTATTATAAATTTTTTAATTTTGTAAATATTTAAGGCAATACAAGGTATGTTTTCAAATATTCACAACAACAGGTGTGTGAATGATTCATTGAAACTTCGAGATAAGTGTGCAACATTAAAATGGAAAATGAAACCTGAGTAAATGATACTTTTAATTTACCTTCATTATAAAAAATAATCTTAAATTTAAATTCAACGTTTTTCATCTACTAATGTTAATATAATTTCTAATAAAAGTAACATCAATTCTACCATAAATTTTGAATGTAAAAATTTTATTACAGTCTAAAGATATGTGTAATATATTCATCTAAGAATGTTACTCTAGTTTCATTTTTGTATCTATTACATGTGATTTTGTTTTCAATCACAAGAAATATTTTTCAACATCATAATAAAATCATTTAATTAAGAATTGTTTATTAATAAATATTTAATACTATTTTCATAATTGTAATTTAAATAATTTGCACAAATTAAAATTTTTCATATCTATGAGCACAAGAAAATTTTTTTCATTACTTTATTACAGTCAAGGGTACTCTAAGTGTAAACAAATGCATATGTATTTGATTACCCATGTTTGTACTGCAATGTTGAAAATAAAATACATTTTTTGAGATTATTATACTGGATTATTTTTTTTTAACTTGGTACTTTTACCACCGTTACATCACTGCAAAATGTATATTTGTAAGCACATAATATTACATTTAAATAGAATTTTATTAACGTAAATACAATATATATTTTGCACTGAACCATAAGACATTTTAATTACAACTTTTGTTTTCAATTAAACATGAAACATTTAAGGAGGAATACCAAGTGTTTTCCTAACTAGTTTCTGAGCAATTCTTTCAAATTCTGAGCGGTCTTCTCTCCACATTTTGGCAGCATCAACATTTGCTCCACTTTCATCATTTGGTTCTGCTAACATACTTACAACGCTTAATAATATTTTTTCTACACTTTGCACTGGACTCCATCTTTCTGTACTACTTTCATAGCCCATAGGATCATCACCAGGTGCATGTAATATACTTATACATACTCTTCCATCTGCATATACTAAACAACAACAGTTTTGTAAATATGCAAAGATTAATGTGCAATTAATATAACAGTTTATTAAGAAAAATATTACTATTTGGATGAAACATTTCACAAGTAAATTGCATCTTTGGTGGACTTAAGGGATAATCTGGTGGGAATATCAATTTTGCTGGAAATACACCACCTTCAAAGCATGTTCCTTCTGGTCCTCTACAAAGAAATATAAAATTTTCAACTTACAGTAAATGGTTTATTAAGCATATATTAGCATATATATATTCAAATTTAAATGATAAATATAACGATAAAATTTATAAAAGGTGGAAAAATGGAACAAAAACTACATTATAAATATACAGAAACAAACGAAATTTAGTAAAATTTACATAACAAAAGAAAAAAATTAATATTATAGTACGTACGTAATTAAGGCTTCCCATTCGAAAAAGTTTTCTTCATTTATTGGACCTGCGATAATGCCTTCAGGTGGATTTAAGGTTAATTCTGCAAATCATGAATGTTTATTACATTTTTGTTTAAAATTGAACAAAATGAAATGCAAATAAACTAGTTTTATGTAAAACATTTAATGAAATGTAAAATACGATATTAAATTTAATTCTCACGTTTATACTCTGCCATTAATCGTCTTAGAGCAGAACCCGCCATTGTTTTGATCATGAAGGTCAACGACGAGAGTTTAATGAAACGTCAAAAGTTAATTCTTAGGTTAAAGCAATAAATACGGGCTTTGACATATTTTTGATTATTTATTTTATAAAGTTACAAAAATAATTTATTTTAGAATTGTACGCTGTGCTTAACTTGAACAATGTTAGTAGAAAGCTTCAAATGGCAACAGAGGAACATAAATATTTAGCTGATATTATAAAAAATACACATGCTACGTTGCGAGAAGATGCTAAGAATTATGGTCCTGAAATTGCGTGGAAACGACATATAAACCGTAAAGATGCTTTGCAGGTTTGTTACTTTCCTTTTACAGTAAAATGTTATTTTTAAATAACAGCATAATATAAAAATACCTGTATCTTTAAGACATTTAAAAATAACTTTATCAATGTATCCTAGAAATATGCTTTCTGTATGCAAAAGCTGGCAACTACATATTGGATGGAAAATAATTTGAATACTAAAAGTTCAACGTACTGTAGGATACAATGGATTAAATTTCAATGTGAAGAATATTTTTTAAGAGATGGAAAACAAAAATATGACACAAGGGAAGAAGACATTAAACTGAAAGTTGATGCAAATTTTATAAAAACTGAAGCTACTATAGATTGTAATGTAAATACTGAACATAAGAAACATCAATTATCAAAATACTTTGATACCACTTTTCAAAAATCAGATAAAAAGATATCATTACTAGATGTAGGAAGCTGTTACAATGCATTTGGAACATTAGATATGTTTGATGTAACTGCAATAGATTTAAATGGTATACCAAATGAAGTATTTTGTTGCGATTTTTTAAATGTTCAAATTGGAGAAGATAAGATACTTTCCAATGATAAAGTAGAAATTTTGCAATTGCCAAGAAACTGTTTTCATGTAATTGTATTTTCTTTATTTTTGGAATATTTGCCTTGTCCAAAACAAAGGTATGTTTGCTGTAAAAAAGCTTATGAGTTGTTACAAACTGGTGGTATACTTTTTATCATAAGTCCCGATTCAAAACATGTCAATGCAAATACTAAGATTATAAAATCATGGAGGTATGTTCTCAGTAAATTAGGATTTATGAGGATAAAGTATGAGAAACTTCGACACATACACTGTATAATGTTCAGGAAATGTATATTTAAAAATGTTGCCTTAAGATGGGCAAATTTGCAAAAATTACCTCAGGATGATCTTTTGTATTTAGATGAGATTTCAATTTATATTCCGCAAGATTTTCGAAATGTATCTAAGAATGTTAAAGAACAAGGAAAAACAAAATACGATACGAACGAAATAACATCTATGTTCAGTGAATTGCCTTTTGAACATACATAATGAATGAAAATATGTACTATTAATTCTTATATATTTTTAAAGTTTTAATATAAGATTAAAATAAAATATAAATTAAAAAATTCTTTAACTTATTTTTTGTAATTCTTATTTCATTAAATTTAATTATTTCAATTTTGGTAAAAGTATCATTTCATGAAGCTCTTTTTTTACTATCCTTCATATACATATATAGGGACATTTATTAAATACATATGATTTCCTGGAATCGTCATCCATACTTACGCCATCTTGAGAATTCTTCTCTTATTTCTTTTCGTTGGTTTCACACGTGGTGAGTCTTTATCTGCTATTTATAATATTTATATGTTATATTTATTATTTATTATAATGTTTAATTAGGTAGATTAACAAATTATTTTATTATGAGTGAATAAAGGAATTAAAGATTTGAACAGAAACTAGATTTTAGTTGGATAAGTAATTGGATGTATAGGTTAAAATACAGTTGTTAAATTTCGTAATTATATATTTCTGTAAAAGCCTTACAAAATAAAAGTAAACGTATTACAATACAATTTTTTCAGAGCATTAAAGATGTCGTCTCATCTAAATTGGATGATTATTCGAAACAACAATGCATTCCTATTAAAGAAACGTAACGTTAATAAGCCTTTTTCTACGGTACTACACTTTTACTAATATTATTTATGCATTTCGTTAGAATATGTACAATTAATAATTCACTATGATTTATATGCTGAAGTATGATTTAATATTTTAGGAACCTAACAATTTGAACAATTTGAGTAGCTACCGTTACTCTGGCTTAATTCACAAGAAAAGTGTTGGTATTGTTGATACTCCCGACAAAAAGGGATTTACTGTTGTTTATAAGAAGGCTAAAGCAGTTAAGAAGCCTGCAAAAGCTACAGTTCGGTGTACAATGAAGGCTGGAGCTCGTCGATCTTTGTACAAATTGAAAAGGTTACTTACAAAAAACAAATACCGTGTAGATCTTACTAAGGTAAATTGATTTAGAATAAAGAACAAACCCTATTTGTTATAGACAAATTTTTCAAATTTAAGTGTATTATTTTTAGGTTGCATTGCGTCGTGCTAGCGCTGTGTTACGTTCCCAAAAGCCTTTGCCTGCTAAGAAGACACGTACAACTAAAAAGGCTGATTAATTCATGTATATCAATAAATATTCATTTTAACGTAAATTGAAGAGTATGACATATTGCAAAGTAGATTTGTTAATTGATTATTAATATGATTTAGTTTAGTTGCAATTAATTAATTTCCTTACAGAAATTGTTATCTATAGTGGAAAACGAATGCAGGTATTGCAGTTTTAATTGTAACATTTCTCCTTTGTATTGTGTTTACTGCATTTATTTTAATAACTTCATAGAAAAATATGAAACATGTATAGATCAGTATATGTATGTGAAGGTAAGTTATTTAATATTGTATTCTTTTTTTTAAATATATTCAAGTAATATTTATTCTTGCTCTTCTGATTTCAGTATTTTCAATTGCACATTTAGAAGCCATTTTGATATGGGTGAGTTATGTTAATTTTCCTGTTTTTATGACTTATAACATTTTGCATGTGATGATAATTTTAACCACCAAGATCGATGATTGCTATGATTAAACTTTTGTATTTGCTATCTGAAATGATTATGCTATGGTTACTGTTTATTTATAATCATAAGTAACGATTATTAATAGCAATAATATTTTCAGGTTTAAACAGAGATGTAATTATTCTACTGCATGTGATAAAAAGTAAGTTTGGTTTGTAAATATTATTTTAATTATATTTGAAAGTCTCATAAGTTTATTTCTGCTTTATTATGATGAAATTTATTTTCCACCAAGATCTATGAGCGCCATGATTAATCATAGTATTTGCTAACTGAAATTAATAGAATGAAAATATTGTTATGAAAAAAAGAAATGAAATGTGATCGCTAATCAACAAACAATCGTTTCAGATTCCTGGAATAATACTGCCTTCAGAAAAAGTAAGAAAAAAATGTAAGTATAATATTGACTTATTAATATTTCACTAGTATATTAGTTTGAATATGATGAAATTACATATCACCAAGATCTATGAATGCCATGATTTTAAATTTGCTACTTCTGAAAGTAGTATTATTTCGCATCATTATTTATACATGTAGAACAGTGAAAACAAATATATCTTTTTTTGTGCAGGTTATTCATTCCGTGATGTTTGGGGTGTTTTTACGAGATTGAAATACATTAAAAAAAAAAACATTGAAATAACTGTCTATATGTTTATCGCGTATGTGTTAAAATAAAAAGATCTTAAAATATACGGTGTGTATCTTTTCCTCTAACTATCCATATCCGTTTTCTAAAATTTCATAACAAAGTAAAACTTGAGAATTGTATTTACATAAATTAGATAATATTATATTACGTTAAATTCTGAAGAAGTTTAGAAGTCAAGAATTTTATCTTCAAATATTAATTACACTATTTAAATATTTGATTCCATTGTATTTAAAAATTGTAAAAGTTCATTTTTACTCCCTTTATCTTATCTTTTAATTTATTTAATATTTTTCTTTATATTTCTTAATGTAAATATAAATGTAGTGGAGAGGTGTGAAAAATATGAGAGTTCAAAAATGAATTCATGTTTATATAAGTTGGACAGTTCTTTTTTTCTCATAATAGTACTAACGAGGTTTTATTACTATTCAGAATTAACAAACTTTGATGATACAATAGTACAATTCGATATTATTGTCGACATTAAAAAATTGGTTGCATTAACATTTTATTTTATTCAATGGGGTTATAGTAATTTGAGATACATTGTTTATATATTTACCTTAACTCGTACTTGGAAATTCAAATTGGTCATCGATCAATTTAAAAAAATAGGAATTTATAAGCTTTGAGAAAAGTTGGTTTTTACATGATCTTTCGAAGTTTGTATAATTTTTACAAAAGATTGGAATATTTCTACAAAAAATTTAAATTTCATCAACCGGTGGAAACTGCATGTTAATTCTTATTCAATATCGGCTTAATATCACATTCTAGCATTAGCATTTTATTAATGTTGGTCACTAGCGAAAGGGATTCTTTGTTCGAGAGGTCTCTTAGAAGAAAAGTTTTCGAAGTTTGTACGTATCAGCGTTCATGTTTTATTAAAAGTCTTCATCTATGTTTTCCTCGTTAATCGGGTTCGTTCACAATTTCTTGACCGTGTCCAACAAGGAAAACTTGCCTTTGTTAAGATCTCAGGATTAATATTTGATTTGAAGGATGATAATAATCGAATGCTACTTTTAAGATTGCCGTACATGATTTTCTTAAATAGATAATACGCTATCAAAGACATTTCATAATGTTATTCTAACGAATCGACAAAAGTTAAACGACCCTTTAAAGTCTTTATAGTCATGTACTTAAATTTTCAATGGAACTTTATTTTCTGTGCGTAAAAGGTCGATCGTGCGATTTCTATTTTATCTTTCAATGGTGTAATAAGCAGATTCAGCTTCTGGATCACGTAACAGTGAGGTTTGAAAGTTCGCAGGGGAGAAGGTATCGCGTCTTTTTTTCGTCCCTAAGGAGAGTTTAACGAGACACCACCACTCTTCATAATTTGAGGAAGGAACTCTATCGTTTTTACGGCGGGGAGCGCACGCGAGCCTCGATCGATTTTCTTAACCGTCTTTTCTCCCATGCCTTGAAGCTGCTCTCGGTGGCAAAAGAAAGAAAATAAGGCTGCAATGACAGAAGGTTTCACGGTAGGGCAGACACACCGCTGCTTGCCTGCTTACCAGTCACGAGTACTTTTAGCCTTCTCTACGTTATAGCAGAGTAACCAAATCGTGAGACCGACGAAGACGGATAGACCGTACGCCCGTGTACGAGAAGAGGACGAAAAGTTCGAACGTAGAAGAGGAAGGAGAGTAATGAAATAACGAAAAGGAGTAGAGGAGAGAAGATGATAGAGACTCGAAGATGAAGAAGGTGTGATAGAAAGAGAGAGAGAGAGAGAGAGAGAGAGAGAGAGAGAGAGAGAGAGAGAGAGAGAGAGAGAGAGGTGGAAGGAAGGAACGAAAGAGAAGCACGAACGGAGATGTATGATAGCGGTAAGGAGACGAAGAGGGATAAAGGTAGAGGGAGCAAGAGTCAGAGGAAGGAAGGAAGAATGAAAAAAGAAGGAAAAGGAGCGGAGAGGTTAGACGGTCCTCTCATGGACGAAGAAAAAAGAAAGGATTCATGAATAATGCAGGAGTGAAAGCCGGCTGAAACAATTGCTGGGCGTCGCCCTACTCCTGAAATTACATCATCAGATTTTCCGCGAAATTAAAACATTATATATTCCGTGCTCAGTTCTCCTGCTCTACGGCCGCTTGTCTTCTTTCCCTGGACATTATGCTTCTGAAGTCCCTCCCCACCCTTATCGTGAGCGGGACAAAAATCGTCGATTATACGTTCACGCGATGAGACTGCAGTATTACCTACCTCGACCGTCTCAAATGTCCTCTAAAAGAGGTCAATGTTCCTGAGTCCAATTCCATCGAGCACGTAAATTAGAATGTTTCTTGTTGCACCGAAAAGAACCTCATTCCTTCAAGTTGTAGCTTTTTTCCTCAAGCGGTAGTAGTGGAAATTTCTTTCCGGCTTTTCGGTTTTGGAAGGGGAAGGAGTTCCTAGGATTTATACACCGGCTTTGAGTTATCCCTATTCTAATGGTCTGTAATTTCCGATCGACGTTGCGTGTGCCTAAATCTATGTTACTTTTGCACAACGTTGAATTACTTTCTCACCAGTTGGTACCATTTTTTTTGAACGCATTTAGCCGCGAGCATCCTCGCTCTTGGTTTATTCGTGCGTTTCTATACGTTTCAACATCCGGCAACGCATTTATGTTAATGGTTCAAAGAAAATAAATAAATTAATTAATGAGAAATAACAGTATAAATAAAATTTGTTTTCTATGCTAATCAATAGTGTTCTACCATAATGACGATAAAAGTGAATAGATGAACAATATTTGCGAACCATAAAATTGTTTTACATTGTTCTGTCGTCTTAAACTTTTGTCCGCTACTGTGAATTACAGATAAGAATTTTGCTCTTAGAAAGTTCTCGAGCGACGCGGCTGATTCTGTTTATCATTGTTGCACGTTAAAATCTTTCCTCCGACTTCTTGCAGTTTGATCCACGCTCCGAAATCTAAACCCTTTAAACGCGTCCTCGAATTCGATGCTCGAGCTTTAATTTACAGTCGGGTACGGTATTTTTCTTCATTTTGAACTCGATATCGTAGGCCCTCGAACTGGTGCTAGAAATATTTACGATTTCAAACGTCGAACTCGCGGATTCTATTTGGAGTCGAGATTCTAGATAGCGAGACTAGAGGAAAAAAGAAAGGAAAACGTACGCGAAATCCGTATAAATCCAGTAACTCCAGTTTCATGGTGCGTATTTTTCTTCAGCGAATCCGAAAGCTTTTCAAGAGTCGACGATGATACGTATTTCGAGCGGAATCATAACTGGCGCGTTGCTGTTCGGCAACTTTTCAACGCGCTACCGATGGACGGACGTACGAGATGACTAAAACAAGCCATTGGTATATTTTTTTTCTGTTAACTTGGTCATTAACGTTTCGCGTCGTCAGACCCAACTCGACTTTATCCTGTGACGTCTGTTTTCATTTCAATATCTTAGCTCTTATTTTTAGCGCTACGAACAAGAGAGACGCGAAAAATTCCGCCAGAGTTGATTAAATATTGACTATACAGTTTCTCATGAGTTGATAACGGCGAAAGCTGAAGAAATAGAAAGCACGACAAAGATGGTGTTCGGTGGCGTCGCTTATTTAGTTCTTTCTGTTAGAGATTGATAATCATTTATATTTACTGTGGAAACCGGCTTTGGTTTATAGCCACTGGGTCTGGGCCTGACCATCGCAAATCCCTTGGGTCAGAGCCTAACCCATCCGGCTGACCACCATCCTTTTGCCAGTAAATTCCCTTTCCCGAACTTTTCCCTCCACCTTCAAATCGTCCACTTCCCTCTTCCACCACCTATTTTTCCGATCCCTTAACACGTTGAATGCCACGCTAGTTTTACAGGGTTTGCCCGTGGCGCCACGATGAATTTTTCATTACACGATACACATAATGTTGAAATATTACCTACAACAAATAAGTTACAGCGTGCAACTATTTTTAGATGTTTTATACTACATTAATTTCTTCACACCATTGCATTAACGATGGAAATAATGCAAAATTGATAAGTATTGACGTTTTTTCAAATTATGTATTTCTATCAATCTGAGCGTGCCGTGGCATTCGTGTTAAGAGTGAAGTAATCGTCAAGGAAGGGGGAATCATTTACAAGCGCCGAGACGTTACGTAGCCTGTTACAATAAGATACGTTGTTGCGGTCAATAACACTTACAGCGAATCTTGTGGGAATATTCAAACGTGTTCACGGCAGGGGAACGTTCCCAGATTTATGGATCGACGGGATAGAATTATTGTTCGCGATTCGATAGGAACGCGACGTTCGTATGACAAACGCTGATCGATTGTTTATAATTAATGGCGCACTCGAATAATCCCCCTAATCGTGCTATTACGATTACCGGGCGTGCTGTATCGGCTATGAAGCAGGCATGTAGCTGGAGGTGCACGAGCTAGATGTTACAATAATAAATTCCTGCGCTTACTTCACAATGGCATATTATACGAGCGTGTTATGGCCAGCAGTTTTGCGTAATGAGAACGATGCGTTTGTTAACGAATTAGGCTCGAACAATCCGGATTACCTTGCTCTCCGTTCGTTCACCGGCTCGGTTTATAATAGTTGCCCGGCTACTATTATTGTTCGTTAATAAAAACAATTTCAAGGAAATACGAGACGACACGGAATCCTGGTGGAAAATAGTGAAACGATTCCCCTCGAATGACTCGCAATAATAATCGTTCGTGTCGCAAATTAGTCGCGTCTCGATTCAACCCTTTCGCGTCGGCAGTCCAGTCCATCGAACGGAAACGCGCACAGAAATATGCACAGTGCGAATGGTTTTTGTATATACGGTAGCGGACAAAAGAGTGAGACCACAGTTAACGAAATAGTTAACGAAATTAAAGTAACAAATTTATAAGAAATATCATGATAAACAAAATTTGCATTCAGTAAATTTTATAACAAAAAAGATCAATGTACAGACAATATTTTCAGTTCTACATTGCCCTCTCGTATTAAACTTTTGTCAGCTATTGTGCGTTTTTTTAAATCTTAAATAACAACTGTGTTTAACAAAACAATCGTTGCTCTTATATAACAAGTATAGTTTACATTTTTAATATGAAAAGATTTATACAAAATTATATTACTTATTCTAATAACATTAGACCACTTACAGTTTACATATTTTTAGGTATTTATGTATTTACCAGAAGTCGGATATATTCGGCGCTCGAAGCGAAAGGGTTAAAGGGAAGATCACGCAAGCGATTACGCGCAATCATCTCCTGCCTTGTAACCGTTTCTCGCGACGTAGACAGCGCGTATGTAATACCAACCATTCGTGTAGGTCCATGAATACGACATAATTATTCAGCTCGATCCTCTGTAAATATTGGCACGTCGAATGGAAAGCAAAACGGGATGTGTACCGATGGAAGCGACACCGGACCCTATGCGTTGCGTTCGATATCGCTATCGGAATGGAATCCATGAAAACATTGATCGAGATTGATAAAATATTGACAGTGCATTAGGTGACACGGGCGTGCGCGCGCGCGCGCGTCCACGCGCGAAGGAAATGGACGCCATTAGGAGGTCCGCCAAAGGCAACGTGTATCGGGTGGCGCTGATAGGCCGTTCTCGAGGGAAAGGTAATTAAAATGGAACGGCTCATTACAGAGACGGTTATCGCCGACTCGTCCTCTCTTGTAAATGTAAATCCGCTTCGGCTGGTTTTCCACCTCTTTTTATAAACCGACTTTTTTCACCGTCCCAAAGTCCATCGTTTCAGGATGACTTCACCGGCGCCCAAATAGTTCGCCGTCGAGAAGTCCGCAATTAATTTGCAAACTGCCTGCATTAATCTTCCTGATAATCCTCTATGACGTTACACGACTTGTGCATCCACGTTGCTTACACTCTGTTTTATTTATCGCTCTATGCATCATCGTGCTCCTCTGCTAAGAAACACCTAACGCGTGATCCGTTCGAAATAATTACCGGTTCCTTACACGCGACCAATATTTCGGTTCAAAAAGGTTAGAACTCCATAGCATGCACGCTCGTTATAATACACACGCGTTACACAAGTCCTCGTATCTACAGTGGCGGACAAAAGTTCAAGACGACAGAACGATGTAAAACAATTTTATTGTTCGTAAATATTGTTCATTTATTCATTTTTATCGTCATTGTGGTAGAATACTAAACCTACTACATCTTTTAACTATACCTAGATTAACTACAAGAAAACATTATAGGATTATATATCAAGAATTTCATTCTATGTTATATAAAACGTTAACTGCATTGATCGTATAATTATCAATGCCAATAAGTTTTGCGATCAAATAGACTTTTTCTTCTCTTATCCTACTTTTATGCGGAATTTAGACAGTACTATAAAATTACGACAATTTACATAAATTTCATAGGTTTTCATAACTAAGGTATACTTTCTGTTATATTTAGCTGCAGTTAGTCACTTCGTTATTCGTTTATTGTTATATAGCTTATAGTTTATAGTTTATAAGATACTAAATATACATATACATGTTTGTTTTATACTTATGTCTTCATATTTTTACTTGTATACAAGGAAATTCATACCTATAAATAAATAAACGCTATTTATTGATTAGCATGGGATACAAGCTTCATTTATACCGTTATTTCTCGTTAATTAATTAATTTATTTTCTTCGCCCCTTTGGTCTTAAACTTTTGTCCGCTACTGTACGTGCTCGAGCAAGCATTTACGTACGCCGACGCGCTCCACCGAATCTCTGTTCCACTCTATGACCCTTGCCCGGTACCTCAATGGTGTTGATTGCTTATCTGAATATGCATAATCGCGGCGATAATGACAGCGCCCGGCCAAACTTCGGATGCGTCGCGCATACATAACCGGAGAGCAATTCCCTTATGCTGTATCCACCGGATCTGATCGTGGACAATGAAACGGTTCCGGTACCGCTGCCGGCTGTTACGGCCCGTTTAATCGTTTCGAATAAGGTAGCCGGGGCTCGGTGTCGTTCGGTTTCGTCCTGGTTCGTGCCGCGAACGCCAACAACGCGATCCACCATTTCTAATACTTCCACGTTTATTCCTCTCTATCTCATTATCGCCTTGTTTCTCCCTTTTTTATTTTCTCTTTCGTTTTCTTTTTCTCTTCTTTTTAATATTACTTAATTCTTTTTATATTATTTCTATCATTACATTATATTATACTGTAATTCATTTAACATTATTTCTATTATTCCTCCCTATCTCGATCCCGCCTTGTTTCTCCTTTTTTTGCTTTCACTTTCGTTTTCTCCTTCTTTTCCTTTTAATCCTTTGAGTACCTGAACAATTTTCCATATACAAATAAAAAATACCGATGGTTTTTACTCGTCTTTGTAGAGGTACGGAAAATGCTTTCTATCATAGTCAATTTTAAAGTATTCTTTTAAAAATTTTTACATATTATATCTAACATATTAGAGTATAATTTGGATCGCAAAATATATGAGTAAAGTGCTCAAAAATGTTTATTTTTGCAGTTTATTGAGAAAAATTTCAGAAGAGCACGATAGCGCTTCCAGATTTTTTTCGTGTATACACAAAGGGTCGTGGTCGTGCTCGCCGGTACTCAAAGGGTTAATAACAAACTTTGTTCCGGGTATTTGGTTGTCGAAGGTCCGTGGTAGACACTCGAGAACCGGATCGAAGGATAAGTTTGTAGGGTTTTGAAGCTCGCGGAATCGCAAGTTCGAAAGTTTCGTGGTTCCGAGTTACAGGTTCGAGCGGCTTCGAACGGTTCGTCGTCGGGCGAGGTTCGAAAAGCGTTCTCAATTCGGAAAAATCGACCCGACGTTGTCATTCCGGGTGGGTCGCGGTTAAAAATGGAGGCCCGCGATCGCCGACAAGGCTGTGTCGGCCTGTCTTAAATCTTGCATTGGCCACAAAATCTTACGAGGCTTGTCGATCCCCTGGTTTTACTTTCAGGAAGACGTTTGACAAATTTGCAACTAACGCTAGGTTTACGGGACTCGTCAATTTGACGGGATTCGAACTTCATGAACAAAATTTGCAAAAACAATTACTATTATTCCTAGCAGTTTTTGTTAACTTTTATTGATGGAGCGATACAAGTATACCCAAATCTATTTTCCTCACAGTTCTGTAATTTCAAATTCTGTTCGATGTATACCTTATTCCTTAGTATATGTATATTGCAAATACATGTACAAAAAATGTTCGTAAATCCAGTGTTAAATCGGGTAGGAGTGTTCATTTAAATTTGAATGTTCTGTCAAACGATAACATTTTGGATGTAAAAGTACTTTTTCAAGAGCGAAGATTTATATTACAAGGCTCGATAACCATAGGTTGTATAAAATTATATTGAAATCGCTTTGTATTATGATTGTTCTCCATTAAAATGGAAAGTCGTTCTCCTTTGGAATTGCGAGTATAAATCATGGCTGTAAGTTTCAAGCGGTATTGTTATTTAACACCGGAGCAGAGATTCCCAATGTTAAGATTCTCGATCTCGAGCACCAATTTTATTCGCGATTTTACGGCGAACGAATCTGTAAGATCCCCGTTCGGAGCAAGAATTCTTAGTTCACAGTACGAGATGTAACGTCACGATCGTAGAAAGAATATTATCCCGTTGCAAGTTAGGCATCTCCCCGTTCTCCACTTTAAGTAGAATTCTTATCTATAAGTTGCTCGCCCGTGATTTAATACAATAGCTTCCGGGGATAGAGAGCGAGAGAAAGACAGAAAGAGAAAAAGAGAAGGAGAGAGAGAGGAGTTCCGAATTTGTGAAACGTAAATTTCACCTGGAACTTATACTGGAACTAAACTTCGTTACTTTGCTCTATTATCCCCATTATAATAAGATTCAAGAAAATTTCCAAGATCTGCCGTTTTCTCGCACGTTCGGCGCCATAGCCGTACGAGTTGCTCCGACCATTGAAGATACCGTTAAATTTTCGTTTTTATCGAACCTTCGCGCGTCTCGAACGCGAATTTTGCTGATCGTACTCGATTAAACAATGATTAACGAAACAGGGTCAAACGCGTCGCACCTGGAAGGTATAGAAACGGTTCAGCGACGACGAACGCGTTGAGGAATAAACTTTTGGGTCAAGCGTTTTCTTAGTCGCTGCAGAAATTTCGCGTCGTTAGTCGTTTAATGGAGTTCCGGCCGTTAACTTTCCCGATTTTCATGAAAACCTCGCGAGAACGCAACACGATCTGTTACCGCGGCTAGAATTTAAATCCCTTTATCTGGCCAGGCTTTGACGCGCGATACGTTCGCGGGGAAGAAATTAAAAGTTTCCCCGAGTAATTTCGCTGAAATCTCTCGAGGACGGCGCCGCCGAATGTCTCGGGTGCAGTAATCGCCGGTGTACGGACAACTATAAATTCTGGAAAATAGTTCGCGCATCGTCCTCGTCATCGAGTAAATAACGTAACCGAGCACAAAGAACAAGCGCTATTTAAATACTCGAATTACCCTCTTCAATTACGAGCACACGGTTAGTCGAGGTACCACGGGAAGGTTTTTTCTGCCGCTTGTCGGAGCGCGACAATGCAGAATTTCTATCATTTTATCATTTGTTCTAAAATATCCTACAGTTAGCGTCTCTCGTTTTATTTTTCTCGGCGCATGTAAAACCAAGTAAAAATAAGTATACTCTAATCCGTCGGTAGGTTTAACGTTAAACGGTGTTTCGAGAGGTGCGCTAATTATTTCCCTGGAAAAAGAACTGCATTCTTTTACGGCTCGATGCGAACGAGCGAGTTTTCGCCGTAGGATTGTACGTGCATCCGTTTTCGTTTTGTTTTCACTTAAAAAAAAACAGCGAAAAAGTCGGTCGTCCGCGTTGGACCTAAGCGTAAATGGGATTTATTCGTTCGAATGGCTTCGGTTCGAATTCGAACGTTACAATTGAACGCTTTAAATGTCTCAACTGGGAACGCGAGCATACGCTCAAATTTAAAATATTCAAGTATCCCAATAATCGGGAATTCCGAGGGCCCGTTGTATTCAAAATCGAATCCGATTGTCCTCTCGATGAGGAATCTTCGAACGCAACGTCAGCGCAGAAACTTCGATGCGACAGCGATTAATAATGATTAGCATAGATTAGCGGAGGACAATTGGCAGCGTCAATTACCCAATTCCGCTTTCGTTGATAACGCCCATTGTCCGTAAATTATTTGCGCGTGGATCACGTAATTAAAGGGCAATCACGTAATTGCAGATGCGAATGATTCGACTCGCGGGGACAATAGGATCGAACGATCGGCGAAAATCTGATCGTAGGTAGAGTTTTTTGCATTCACGTGGGTTCCCCGACGACGGAATCGGCTTTCTGTTCGAGCAAGCGCGGTAGTACAATTCGTGGTAGACAATTCGGACAGGTATCCTTGCGAGCGAACTTATAATAAATTCAAAGCGAACGGGGACACGACGCGACGCTGCGCGCCGTCGCGATTTCGCATGGAATATTCCACGTACAAATTCAAAGCGTCGCACTCGGGCCTCTTTAATAACGCAAACGCGCGTGTACAAAGCGAAATGTGAAAACCATATCGAGGTGGCTCGCTCATTCAAACGGTAATCCATCGTTCGACGAGCGTTCGACGTTTTTCGAACGCGTCCTCCGCCGCTTGCTCGACGTTACCTGGGCGGGTGAGAGGGGCAGAGGAGAAAAGACGATTCTTTTATGTCGGCAATTTTCTGACCTTTGGACGAGGACCGTTCACCGGTACCAGGAGCACGAGGAACGTTGATTCGATGGAAAGCCGTGAAAGAGTAAACAGCGTAACCGAATAGACCTTAGGACACGATGAATATTTATGGGGTTGCGCAACAACAGAATGAATTGGCTGCAGCCGAATGTAAGATTGAATGACTCATGGGAAATAATTTAAATAATTTTCCGAAGTATCTGCTGCTGGATGAACGAGCAGATCGAGCACTGTCCGTCATAGGATAACGAAATACTCTCGGGGGTGCTGTTAACGCTTAACCAACCGAATGGGGAGGTCTCCCATTCCTTTCTCTGTCATTGATTCTATTTTCTTTGGTTATTAGTTGGTCCTGAGCTAGTGTTGAATTTATTAAAAATTGTAGCGTGGAAGAGCAGAAAATGCATTTGACGAACTGTGAACAACACTAGTTCAAGACTAACTGATAACAAAAGTAAACAGAATCAATGGCAGGGGAAAGAATGGGAGATCTCCCCGTACGGTTGGATAAGTGCTAATACTTTTTTTCCACAACAGGGACGCTGCCATTGATTCTATTTGCTTTTACTATTAGTTAGTCTTGAACTAGCTTTGTTCACAGTTGGTCCTCGAAATATATCGGCCAGATCCTTAGCACGCCCTTGTTATCTTATTAGATTTACCAAAAACAAACTGCTTGTTTGTTAGCTTCGCTCCAACACGGTTATGCAACGAATATTAATTCGTTATTCCGAGTACGCGAGAGTGTATCGATCTCGGCTGTGATGCCACAGAGCGGAATGAATTTGCAACAATTAATTAATTTAATTAGGTCGCCGGAATGTTAGAAAACCGTCCTCGCTAATGGTACTCAGCGACCTTTGTAATACCCGGCACGCATTATAACGATCTTCCCGAATTAATTGCACCGGGATCAAACCGTTTTCGCGTAAACGAGCGCGCAAATTACTAGCAAATTCCTGTAACTCGCGTTACAGGCTAGTCTTGACTTAATTTCGATCGAATTAGTCTCATGCTGCATAGATGCGTTAAAACGAGCATTGGATCGTCTCGACGGATAACGCGGATCGCTTCAAGAAGTAACGCGGAGTACTTCGTAATAGCAAAGTTATAGATTTGCATTTGTAGAATTATAGATTTGCGAATTAATTAATTAATAAGAAATAGCACGATAAATAAAATTCGTATTCTATGCCGATCAATAAATAATGTTCTATCATAACGAAGATAAAAATATGTATATGGACAATATTTGCACACCATAAAACTATGTTTTACATCGTCGTCTTAAACTTTTGTCTGCTACTGTATTTACACGTGTATTCTCGAACTGATTAGCGAACATATCTAATCTTACGCTGAAGTTGCGACATTTTCGATCGGCACTGATCATTCAGAAGATTTGACCGTGTTGAAAAAACGCGATAGATTTCATTTTCACAATTACGATTACCTGTGGACCGGTTAACGAAACAAGAAACGTCCTTCGCAGCGATGCTGGTTAAATATTATTTTCATGATTTCTCTCTCTCTCTCTCTCTCTTTCTCTCGCTTGTTCTATGAATTACGCTAACGAGCTCGGCCAAGAACAGCTGATTCAGAGAATATTACGACGGGAATGTAAATTCGAGTACTGTTTGCGTTACGCTCCTCGCACGATTCTTTGAGAAGCGCTTTAATCTTTTATAAATGTTTCTTTCGTCGGTGCATTACGATTAATATGAAATGCGCATACTACAATAATGTAGGGCAAGAACAAACACGCAAGCTTGGAAATAATAGAGTACGTACGCGTACAGTAACGGACAAAAGTTTAACACCAACAAAAATAAAGTAATTAATATTCGAGAAATAGTAAACAAATTTCGTGTTCTGCATTAATCAATAAATACTACATTACCTTATTAACAGTAAAAATGAATGTACAGACAATATTTATAAACCATTGTACTATTCTTTATAGTGTCTTCTCGTCTGAAAGCTTATGCCCGCTATTGCATATGCGGGTTTTCGCATGATAATTACTTAAAATTAATCAACTGCACCAGCAAATTTGAAATTTTTATTCAAGCACAAAGCATATTTCGTACGGAGAATAAAATACTCTTGCTTCGATAAATTATAAAAAAGTGATCACGGATGCGTGCTTTTTGTCTTTGATATTGATTCGAAATATTAATTTTGTTAGCGGGGTTATTCACGTTCGATTCACTTTACAGTCTATCGTGTAATTACTTCGCTTTACTGATTAACGTGCGTTCAACGTGCGAATCTTTTCTACACAGAGGATTATCTCTCCCGTGTAAAACTATTACGTGTGCAATTATACGAGCGTACACAGGAAGTTCCGGTAAAAGTATGTGCTTCCTGTGGCGATGTTGTTATCGAAGCTTCGAACACGCACGAGAAGAGTTCGCTCTGGTTATAAATTTGTGAAAATTTGAAGTATCGATAAGATCATTTATGAAGCAGCTTGTTATTATTCACAACGGTCTCGTTGTCGAGTATTCTAAAAGGGCTAGAACTCTTCTTCGAGTCTGAAGTTCTACGCTTAACAAGCGTTTTTTGTTGCGTTAAATGTTAATTTCATTGTGAAGCAACAACTCTAGTAAGCGCAAGGATCTCCGTAGATACGTGGAACGATCTACATATTTCTTTCTCCATCGTTTCGCAACGAAAATGCTGGGAAAGTCTAGAATCTTTTTCACCAGGCAGTCCTAGCTCGCGTCCATCCGTACAGAACCAACAATCTTGCGCTCGTTATTAGCGCCGATTCTCTAGCGTTGTCAACGGTTGTGCAACGTGCAGCTTTGAAACTCGATTATTTTATGTTTACCGTTCCCTCAGGAATTGTCCTATGCGTACTCGCCAGGAGAGTAATGGAATCGATACCGATTGGGGAAACGGCCATTGCTTTCTTCGATGCTCCTCGCAAAAGTCTTTGCGAGCGTTCACCGCGTCGGATGCGGATTGTGGCAATATGGTTATCATAGAGTATGAGGTATGAGAGAGAATAATGTCTTAATGGAAGGATGAGCGTGGTGACTGCGTATGATAAACTATGAGTAGACATTAACGCTAGATTTACGGGACCCGTTAATCTGACGGGTTTCGAATTTGATCAGCAAAATTTACAAAAACCATTACTATTATTACTAGCAATTTTCGCTAACTTTTATTAATGAAACGATACAAATGTACTGAAATCTATTTCTCTCTCAGTTCTGCAATTTTAAATTCTGTTCGATGTACATCTCATTCATTAGTATTCACACGGATGGACTAAAGGACGCAAGAGACATTAATTTTCTGAGGAAGCAAAAAGAGAAGTAGCAGACGACGGAGCAATTGGTCGTTAACCGGCGCGTGTCATCGCGATTCTTAGAAGGTATGGTTTTGCGTTTACCCGTCGGTTCCGTTCCCCGTTCTCTTCCCCGTGTGTTTTCGTCGTTCCTCGCCCCGTCCCAGCGACCCTCCGCAGGAGGTCGAGAGCAGGACAGCCGCGAGCAGGAGGAACGAGGCGCGGGAAAGAGAAGTAAAGCCGATCCGACGAATTCGGAGGCTGGGCAAACCGCCGGGTATAAAACAGTTGATCGGCGGCGAAGCCAGCATCAGTCACGCTTAACTTCGCTTTCCGACTCGACGCAAACCTGCCAACATGAAGGTAAGCGCCATTTTTTCTTCTCCTCCTCCTTTCTCTTTTTCCGTTCCGTCCTCGTCTTTCCTCTCCTCTCCTCTCCTCCTCTTTCCTTGGAGTGCCGTCGCTATTTTTTCTTCGTTACTTTTCCATTATCCTTTCCTCCCTTCTTTTGTTTCTCCCTCCCCCCGTCGCCGTTGCGTCGTACACTTTGTCTCATCGTTTTTCTTTTCTCCTTCCCCCCTCCGGGAGACTTGATTAACCTTTGCACGCGCGTTTCCCGCTTTGTTTCTAATTCAAATGTAAATCCAAGAGATTATTCGCGTCGCGAGTCGAGGCGGTTCGTTTTTTCTTCTCTTCTTCACCGGACCCCATCTTCGTTGTATACATAATCTTTACGTAACAGCGTTTCGAGATTTTTGCATCGCAATTCGCGAAGCAGCGTCGACAATCATTTCGTCCTGCGTCGAACGGAAGTCGATCCCGTTCGCGTCGATTCCGGGCACCGTGCGGCACGGTTACACGGAAAAATCTAATGGAATATCCGGGGACGCGCGAGAGTAATTCGAGCGTCTTCGAGGATCGTCGCGAACGATTAACGCCGCGCGAGACCATTTGACGCCATCGTTGTAAGGAGGTCGAACGTCTTTCGCGCCTCATTAAATTTCCACGCGTGCGTCTGCTCGAGTTATCGCGGCAGAAGAGGATTACCTGTGCGAGCCGCCATCGAGGATCGTTTGAACTGAAATACGTTACAGAGGTATTTACGTCTAATTCGGGAAAACGAGTACGTATACCGTTTCGATGCGAGACACGTGCCGCCACAAACCTTTCTCTCGGTCCGTTCCCCGCAAAGTTTAGGCGAACGCGTTTCGGGACAGGGCAACGAGAGTAAGCCGTTTCGGGTATTTTTTTTTCCCGCGACGAATGTCATCGAAGTTGTCGTTAACGTTCCGGGAAACCTCTTGCGAGCGACGTTCTCGAAGTTGTTCAGTTACGAAATAACTTTAACCTTTTGACATACAAATAAAATGTTTGAAATTTGCATTGCTACATAATATTTAATCAGGTTGATAGGTTAAGTAACATTATAAAAGAAGAAATTAATAGTTTTGTAAAGTATGAAACATTTAAAAACATTTTGGAATGTGTAGACAGTTCTTGTTGTCTCGGAGACGTCAAAGTCTACAATGACACATGAAATGGATGACGTCTCCCAGACGTCATTGTACGTCAAGAGGTTAAGCTGTATAACGTATTTAGGATCGGCTGCTTTTTTTGTCTTTTTAAAGATCTTTAAAGCTTAGCTCGGAAAATTTATTTATAGCGGAAAGAGGAACCAAAAATGAGGTGAAAAACTTTAAATGAAATTAGACTCGGTTATAATAACGGTCACTGATAAATTGCACGGATAGGGGCATTCGAAATTTATATCCCTGCAATGGCGGTTATAATAGATTTAACCCCGGCGCGCGGTTATTAATATAAGAGTTAAAACGGTTGAGCGTTAATAAAATTACTTTTCGCGTTCAGTTTTTTACCAGTACGGAGCCATGAAATTAATCTGGAAGTCTCCTCTTGCAAATTGTTACGGCTAATCCATTTAATCGTCGATTCGAAAATAACCTGGCGATCGAATCGACGAGCTGCTCGCAAACCGTCGATTAAAATTTATCTAACGTAATTATATAAATATTTCAGCGAGTAAACGGTGTAATGGAATAACGGAGCACGAGGTTTCGAGAAATCGCGCTTAAAAGCATATACCCGGGAACTGTTATCCTTCGCTCGCTCGGTATTCGTTTCCGCGCGTATGTCCCATATTCAAATGAAATTAACCGAGAACACGGCCGGCCTTTTTCAACCGGCCAAGATTTTATTCCGACGACCGCTTCGCGTTGGCCAACGCGCGGCCGAGCTTTCGCCTCTGACTGTGCGCCCTTCTATTTACTTTGTCCTTCGTGAAGTTTGTCGAAACACGTTGACGCGTTAGTTTCTATCCCGTGTATTCCATTTGCACGGCGAAAGAAAACTGCGCGTTCACGTTGGTTGAAATCGAATCATCTACCGAATTCTCTTAATTTCAGCGAACCTACGCATTTTTATCTTTTCGACCATGATTAACTCTATGGTCCTCTCGGACTGAAATCCGATAAAGGTGAGCTCACGCGAAAACGTTAGCTTCGGTACGGTTCTCGTGTAATTGTTTATTTATTTAATTATTTGACGGGTAAATACTCTTTATAAAGAAATAGTACAGTAAAAATAAAAATAATTAAAAAGATAGAAGTAAAAATTAAAAGGAACACGATTACATACAAAGTTATACAGGAGGATAGATTGTTCTACATCATAAGAATGCAAAAGCAAACTGCTAAGTACTGCAGTGCTTATAATTGAAGATTAGTAGCCTCTAGCAATCTGGTTGCCTCTGGCTTAATACTATTGTTACGAATAGCCTCGAAATTGTATGGATCTGATACCGTACACCTGATGACGAGTAGGAAGTAGGAAGTTTAACCCTTTGCATTCGAGAGGTGATTGTTAGTCGTCTGATGATACTGACTTCAAAAATTTTCAAATGCAAAATACTTACTAACATTAACCTGTTTTAAACGTCATTCAGTTACTAAAATTTACACACATGGCTGTTTAATCTCTGAGTCTAACTAACAAACAAATTGAAGTTTGAAAATTTGCGGAACTATCATTTGGCGACTAACAGTCGCCTCTCGAGCGTAAAGGGTTAAAATTTGCTCCCTTTGACGCATTTTGCAACAGGAATGTATCGCGTTCGATTTCGCGCGCGGAGCGTTAAATCTAGGTTCGGTTCACGCTGGAGCCTAAAATTCACACGCGCGCTCAAAATTTCACCCTTTGTCAGATCACGGTCATTATGAAAGGAATTATGAAACCGATCGACGGAGAAAGGGTAAAGGTACGCAATTTCGACAGGGCGGAAAGGAAATTCGATTGAACGATGAGTCGATTCGAATCAACGTCAACCCGTCCGACCTACGGGATAGAAACTAACGCGTCAGCGTTTAAACGAACTTAACACGAAACAAAGTAAACAGAACTAAGCGTGTCTCTTTTCTCTGGCGAGCAGAAAAACCGGAATTTCTCTTCGACACGCTTTCAGTGCGACTCCAAATCAGATTCGAGGCGCCATAAAATGTTCCGCGAACGAACGGTCGTAAATGAATTTCACGCGCGTCCCGCCAGTGTTTTCTGAACGGCGGAGAAGAAGAATGCGAAAATTCGGGATTTCGGTGGCGCGTGTTGTGTGCATGAACACGGTGACTGTTCCCAGACGAAAGTTTTGTTGGTATACCGGTCCACGGCGTGCGATCAAGGCGCGTGATAAGAAACTGGATTCGTGCCGGACCTTCGCGACTGGTTCGAATTGGTATTTCAATCTGTTCGTCGCTTGATTCGACGTTCGACGGTCCCGCTTTTAATCCACGTTCCATCGGATGACTCTTCATACCTGGCTCGGTTAATCGTCGGCAGTTAACGCGGAACGATTCGCTGAATACACGATTTCGCTGCTTTGACGGCACGGCGGTCGCGTTGGCACTTTAATCAGCGTCGGTGGTTAATTGTTCGACGATTAAAAAATTATCGATCGAACTGGGGCACCGAGCGTTCAGCAGCAATCGGTAATGATTCGACTGTATTATGCAAAACGAGACGGGACGCTCGCGTTTGTTCGTTTCGAGCAACGGGATGCGAGGACATTGAGTAATACAGTGCTTCCGCTCGATATTATCGTGTTTCGCGTTTGATTTGCAAAATAAAGTCCATCGTTGAATCGTTTGTTTATCTCTAAAATAGGTCAGCAACAGTTTGGCCAGCGAAAGAAAAATGAAAGTGAAATGGAACTAGGTACAACCGACGAGACTTTGCAACACATTTATGCTCTTTATATCAATTTGGAGAAGCTTAATTAACTTCGAGTAATATTTGGAGAGGTCGTATTTTCATTGAACTAGAAGTTATAGAGCGCGATACCGCTGTTGTGGTCGGTGAAACATTTTTCACGACGGACGTTGGCCCGTTGCTTGCGAAAAATGCGAAAACAGCCGAGGTGAAATTTATTTGCGAGAGTGAAAGGCGTTAGGGGGCATTCCTCGATGGCGTGTTGCGTCATGGGGATTTATGCACGCGTGCCGCGTACGGCGACGCCGTTGACACCGATTCCGTAATTATCGACGTTACGCTCTTTAAGGAACGAGAAACAGCGAGGAACAACGACGCACGGTCGACGAGCATTCGCGATCTGACAACCGACCTGTTTCAACTGAACGACGAGTTTTACCGTCGAGGAAAATCGCGGTCTCATCCTCTGCTTGCACTTCGTCGTTCAAGAAGATTTTCGCGGAATCCGTACAAAGATAAAATATGATCGACAACTCTTTTGAATAGTGCGACAAAGTAGTAGGTTTAAAGATAGGCAACGAGGACGAACTCTCCTTGTAAGAATAATAAGGTCCAAAGAGTATTATTTAATTTTTTTGAACAACTTATTAGGTATACTTGGCCGAGCTACTCATGATTTGCATACCCAGCAGGCGTGATCCCTAACATAAGTTTAACCGTTTTCGAGTCGATTAGATTATTGGGTAACTCGGTGGTAAAATAAATTATGCGAAATTCAGTTTTTCTTTGAGAACGTAACTATGGTGATTTAGACGAAAAGTTTTAGCAGAAGTTTCAAACGAAGGTTTTTGTTCGTAAACGAAGGAAGTATGCTAATTTTAGAGTGGTATAAGATTCAAGAACTTAGCAGGGTGAAGGATGTTTTCGGTCTGTGATACGGGGAACGTCGATTTTTCACGAGTCAAGGTTTTACTTAAGGTTTAACTCGTGTCCTCGATGGCGTTACAAAAGTATCACGAACTAACTATAATTCAGGAATGTCGTTCTTTGCCCTCTCATCTCCTTGACCTTGTGTCACTTGAAAGACAGACGAACCTGTTAGCTTGTTAGAGGAAACGACAGACCATCTTGTAACCACGTAAACCACGGTTTATCATAACATTCAAAATTGCGAAATTACGAAGGATGAACGAGTTACGAAAGAACAGGTTTTTCTCGTGTTGTTTCACGAGATCATAATTTTGGGTACGAATTTTCAATCGTAAACTTTCTCTTTCTGTACACGAGCACTTATTGCACTCTGCAACGTTTCGCCGTGTAGCGACAAAAAAATAGATATCGCTATCGGACAGTTTCCTATTGGAAAATCGCTTCGACTCGGTTTCCCCTCAACTCGTTGCGCGTAAAGCGAACTTCCTGTCTACACCAACAGTTTCCAGTAACTTTACGGATAGAAAGTAGGATACATTATCATTATTATTATTTATTTATTTATTTATTTTTACGGGACTAACCCATTATTGAATTACAAAGAAATTATTACAGTGAGGTATGAAAATATAATAAATAAATGGTAACAGAGAAAACAAAAATATACAAAAGGAAGAGAGAATAAAGATAAGAAAATTTGACAGAGAAAAGCTGTGTAGTAGCTGTTTTATAGAGTGAAGAGATTGGCTGAATAGATCTCGGGCAGGAGACGTGTTGCTGACATTAATTATCATTCTATTGATACCTGAGTGGTATGCAAATACGGTTTTATACGGCGTATGAAGAAAGTTGTATCGTTATTATTTTGATTAAGGTGCGCGTTAATCGGTAATCACCGTACGCGAGCAGCTTTATAGGGATCCGTGGATAGGAAGGAGCAAGGACGACGACTAGCTGTCGCGCGTTAAACGGTGGCCATGTTCTTGCGCAAGCTGCTGCGAGCGCATTATTCGTGCATCTAGAGCGTAGAAAACGGGATGGCTGATCGTGGCTCGCGCTGCGTGGAATCGATTTAACTGTGAACTGTCGCTCCGTAATCCTGTCTCGCGTATAACTAACAGCACGGGGAACAGGACCGGCGCGGCTAACTAATTGCAAGCAGCGGTTGTCTCTCCTAAGTCCAGATTCCGCGCTGAGCCCCGTTCGCCTTATTTAGCTGTACACGCGCGCGTCTAAGTACACACTGTAAGCGTCGGGCCTTCGTTACGCGCGTTGCCCATGCGAGGCGAATTTGCGTTAAGATCGGATTAGTGGCAGGATCGGATCTAGGTTAGATCGGTGGAATATTAAATTTCGATATTATCTAGCCGGCAGTGCAGGGTCCAGGGGTGGAGCAGTGGGGGTTCGGGAGTACTACGAGGGTCTCGCGGCGGGTCTATCAGTTCTGAGAGCCCACTTAACCGGGATCGCGTTACTAATTGCGTCCTATTAACTGTCCACAATCAGATTCACCGTGTTCCATTCTGTTACACGCCGCTCGACCTTCCACCCCCACGACTTATCCAACGGAACCTTGCCCGCACCTATCATCGATCCGGTCCTCACTGTGAACACGCGCGCGCTACACGAGATTTCGTTTCCACGCCGTTCGCGGCGACTCCTTTTCCTTCTTCCCTTCCTTTTTTAATCGCTTTCATCCTGTCCCGGGACAGACGCACTTTTCAAAAATACCGAACCGGTTTTCTCGACTCGTGCAAAACTATCCACGTTCTGCCTTCTCTCTCTCTCTCTTTCTCCTGCTCTCCCTCACCCTCTCCCTCACGCTCTTTCTATCTTTCTCGCTCTTTCTCGTGGTCCTGCTTCGAATATAATTTTTCTATGGAATAAAGGACGTTTCTGCTGCAAGTGACAACCTCGCCGGGGTTAAATTATTCTTTCCAGGCTGGTGCCGGTGATTCATCGGTATTCGTAGCTTCGACAGCCTCGTGCATGCTGTTGATTCGGTTCTGTTCAACTTTTCTTTTATCCCGGACCCTTTCAGAAATTTCTAACTGCTTGCTCGGCCACCGAAAACGTATCAGCGATTCTTTTCTCTCTCGCCCGGCTCTATAAATATTTCCCCTTTGAAACTCGCGCCACGCGTTCCAGAAACTTACGGTTGAAACGAGCTTGCGCGATGCCTCGATAACGATCGCTTTTAATTCTAAACGTATCACGGAACCGCTTTCCGAAAAAATTCGAATCTTCGTCACGTATTTGAAAGGCTTTCCGCGATCTACAAGCTCGCGTGACCGTGCCTCAGTACGCTTCCGCGCGATGGTCCCGGGGTAAGTTTTACTTTAATAACGTATAACGTGAACGAGAAAAAGAGTAGAAATTCCGTAACACGACTCTCGGGTTAAAATACGTTTGAGATGCACTTCGGCTAACTGGCTTTTGTTAGGTCGAGCAGAAGCGAAGCTTTCAACGCGTATATCCAGGCAAACAAGCGGAAAGAAGGCGGGTACACCTACCCTTGTGTTATATCATGGTCCCGTATAATATTTTCGATTATCCGTTCTAACTCTTTGTTCCCTCGAGCAATTGGAATTTCAATTCACAAATCGGTTACTCTTACAAATGGATTACATTTGAATAAGTTCAAAAATATTTTTATATTACGCAACATTTTAATTGAGAATTTTATTAGCCTTGATTAATGGAAATTTATTATTAAAGCGATCCTACGGATTTCCGCCGTATCTCTTTCCGATCTAACTCCTCCGAGAAACTTCGCGTTTCCACGGCAAAGCTGTACACCGGTCAGCTTTCGCGGCGGTCTCAAGAACAACGTAATCCTCGGTGCTCGCGATATCCATCGCAACGCTGAGATAACGGTTCTCAAGGGTTCTCGTGTTTTTGTTATTAGTCCGTTTAGCTCGAGCTTTGCCGCGGGAGGAAAAGCGAGGAGAAAGAGCGGGAAACCGAGAGGCGATGGGCCGGCTTGGTATCGCGGCGCGTTGCCTCGCTTTATCTCCTGGATACCACTTTATAAAAGACTTCCGCTTTTCTGCCCGGGCCCCGAATCTAGGTCGCGGTTGTTTTCCTCGCCGTGGTGGCCTGCGCGCTAGCAGCCGAGAAGTACACGACCAAGTACGACAACATCGACTTGGACCAGATCCTGAAGAGCGAACGGCTGTTGAACAACTACGTAAACTGTCTGCTGGATCTCGGAAGTTGCACCGCCGACGGCAAGGAGCTTAAAAGTGAGTCTATGCCCTTTAAGTCTGCTTTAATCCCCTGACGTACAATGACGAGTTAGGGTGGTCATTCGTTTCATATGCCTCTGTAGTTTTTGACGAGTCTGACTCGTCAAGAGTTGTTTTCAGCGAACACCCTGCAGTATATAATTAGGATTACTTAGTTGTTTCACTCGTGCGTCGATTCTGTTTCGTTTAGAATATTCAAGATGCTCCCCCTCCTACTTCTCAGAATAAATTTCAAAATAAAATGTTCTGCTTCCAAACTTGTACATAACTGTTCAGTTAAACCAAATGAAATAGCGTTTTTCGGACGCATAGAATTCCATTTTATTTGTACGTCCATTTTATTTGTAACCCTTTGACTGCTATGGGTGCATATATGCGCCTGACGAAAGTTACACGTGTGGATCATGGACGCGTATACGCGTTTGTCAATTTTTCCTCGCTCCCATTTAGAGCAACACAATTGCTAATAGAGTGCCATCTACGCGGAGCACTTTGACCGGGAGTATTTAGCAGTCAAAGGGTTAACTGAAACAGATACACGCTCGCCGACATTTTTCTCAGCGATCACGATGAGGCTCGCTTCAGCGTTCGAATTTCTGCTCTCTTCAACGTCCACCCCTATCTCTAATGGTTCTTTGAACTTTGAGCTAACGAACGCGTGAGGTCGCTGACAATGAGCGAGTTTCGAGGACTGGGGGATGAATAAAATTAACATAGATGTATTCTCTCGTACTCGCACCGGTAACTTTTTTTCGTTCGGTTGAATTTTTAAAAGTTATCCACTTTGATAAACGTCCAGATATATGATGCCCAGCTGTGGATGTTACCACCAGATCGCGGGGACGTTCGTTTCTTTTTTCCCTTCCGAACATATTCAATTCTCTCGCAGAAACCCATCCGGTCTTGTTCTCCTTTGCGCTCTGTATTTTTCTCTTCGAACCGTTCCATGGAATTGCCAGGTTTGCAAGTGCCGGCGCAATTGTTCCGAGAAAGTAACCCCGCGAACGAGTAAAGGGAATTCGTAATGAGGACAAGAGTCCGCCAGGAGGGTGGCGGAAGAATCAGGCTAACAACACTGTTTCACGCAAGCCTCCGGATAGACCTTTGCTGCGTTGGTTACACTTTTTAGCTCCGACTGGAGTTTGGAAGCAAGTTCGCTCGCATCGTGACGCGATGACATTGTTCGCCACAACATGATGGATGTAATTTTGTAATTTTTATTCTCTTTCTGGTCGCTGTTCCGATCTAAAGTAAAAATTTGTACGCAAGAATTATTCATCGCGGAAGTTTCAGGTACAAAACGTAATCCTCGTCAAAAAACTGTCCACGATCGAAATTGAAATCTTGATAGGGTTTTCGTGTTTATAAATCGCAACCGGAAACTAGCAGGCGAATATTCCAACGTATCGTTCTATTCCACAGATCTCGGCTTTGATCTAGTCATCCTCTCCACCAGTTTGTGACTTGTTTTATCGTGCAGACTCTAATCGTTCCCTGTTACTATGTCTTAAGGAACTTCTAGCCTTGAAATCCAATAGACAATGACCTTCGTTTCCTATTTCAGCGTTTTCATCGTTTTCGTTGAGGATCTTCTATTGAAATGAAAAATACATTTTCAGCTTGCAAACAATCAAAAATAGCTGCCCTTCGTAGACTTATCGCACTTTACAGTATGTACCGTTTTCAGTATACATGACGTGGGAGTGACATCTAGTCAAAAGCAGCTTGTCATAGAACGTGTTAATTAAATTAATACTCTTAGAGAAAAAGTCAAAATATTGGCTACAACGATTAGCAACTTTCCTAATATTCTGCGACAATTCGTTGCTTCTCTCTCCCACACCGTGTCTCGTCGAAATAATTTTCGATTCGATTAAGATATCCCACGCGGACGAGCTTCCGCGTCGGTTTCCCGTGGAGCAGGACAGAACGGTGGACTATCCATTTAACCCGTTCTCGCTAACGGCGGCTCGTTCCTCTCGCAATGACGCGCGATAAGCGCGCTTTTTATTGGAGACACGTAAAGCGTCACGCGAATTTCGCGGTATCTCGACGTGGAAAAAGAGAGACGCTCGTGTACCGATGCACATTTGCGCGACGCGTTTCATCGTCTTGCCCGTTTAACTCTTTTGTCGCGACTAAATTGCCCGTTTTTCCCCTAGCTGATAAATTAAGCCGGCGAAAATTCCGCGAGAAAAACGGCGTTGGAGATCGACGGGGAGAGAGGGGACAGGGGGGAGGGTCTCCGTTGAACGTTGGCGTATTTTCAAGAGGTGTTTGGATTAAAAAGTGCGGCGAGCAACCAACAGGTTGCGATGCGCCGATAGCGGCTCAAACGGTTGTGCCACCTCGAGTGTTTGCATTTATGTAACGGCTTCGTTACGGGTTTACCGCTGATCTTGCTGTCTATCGGGTCTGGCGAAAGTGTCATTCGGAAGTGGATGAGAAGAAATTTGCGAACTCTGGTGGATCAAGGAACGGATAACCCTTTTCTCGCAGCGAGCTAAAACTGGAAACCCAATAATCGGTACGATTTGTTCGAGTTGTAACTTTACAAGAATGTATGATTTGTTAAAAAATTTTTATTTTCGCTAATATGACAATTAATTTATTAATCGATCTAAATATTTTCTTCTTTTGAGTTGATTGAATTATCTTTAAAATTTGTAGCAATGATTTAATACTTATAGCTTAGCAGTGTATTTCAAGAAAACGTTATGTCGTGTTATTCCATCGAGACGGATTTCTTTGGTGACATTTCTTTTATTTTTTCTTTTGTGCTCGACCATAGGGAATCGCCGCGCTTTATCAGGGAAATACAATTCCTGTCCCAGGAAATTCACGAACGATATACTCGCACCAATCGACGGAGTCAGCTGGTGCGAATGACGCCCGGGATAAAACGTTACGGACTGCGATACCACCCCTTTCCGTTTTCATCCTCTTAGGAATGACACAGGAAGTCTGCCCTAAGCGGAGGTGGTGTCCGTGTCGGGAGCGCCATATGGAAAAAATTATTATAACGGCCCCTGTTTTCTTTCCTGTCTTCTTCTCCTGTCCCATCTCTATTCTGTCGTTCGATCAAAGTCCATCGAAGGACCGTCTTATAACTATAGTTCTTGCTTCTGTTCCTTCTTTCGTCGTCGAATAAACGTCCAACGGCTGGTTCAACGTCCCCTTGTCGCGCCATTATTTCGTTGACCTCCCGATAACTCGGTCGGGGACGTAACGAGCGTATTGAAAGGGAAAAGAGGACATTTGCGTGGGAGTAACAAGTACATATATGTATTCTACTTGCTGGAAGTTCTGCTCGAGGGGAAAGTTGGGTACGTAGAGAGGTCTAGGGCACGAGGTTGTCACGGGGAAATTCTCCGGAGAAATTAAGTAACAATAATATAACTCAAGGCTGCGGTAGAATGTTCAAGACTTACTTTATTAAAAAGAAGAGTGATATGTATAGTATGAATTTTGGGCGTAGTTTGATGGTGGGGGTTTGGTAATATGGTCATGTAAGTCGTCTGATGAGCGATTGATCAAGGATGACCTAATCGGTCTGCGATAGATCAAGGGTGATCTAATCGGCCTGTGTTTCAAGGTTACAAGACACGCGGAGAACGAGGGTAGTTTGACAGTCGTTATGGCAGTCGATGGCCCTCATTGTGGCACGGAGGAAAAGAAGGCGAACTACGTTTACCGAATTATGGAAAACGTTTCGGTCGAACGTTCGCCGATTACCTCGGATGGACAGCCGGGATAATTGGAAAAGTTTATGAAAGGACGCTGATCCGGGTGATTAATAAGTTATGAATGATTTTCGATTACGAGGAGCTGTCCCGTTCAATCCAGGGAAATTACGAGGTAAACGGCTCTCAAGAAGAATCATATTACGTTCGATCCCACTTTGCGAAGCGTTCGGATGCGATTAAAGCGCGGATCAATTAGCACAGTTTTGCTGTAATTCACTTTCTGGAGTTCGCTACGTCCACGGCTACTTTGGAAAATTCTTGATCTCATTTTCAAGACATTCTCTCTCGCTCTTTGAATTTCTCACTCTCTTCCTCTTCTTCTTTCCGTCTATTTCTCTCTGTTTACTCCTTCGGTTCCCTAAGGTAACGTTGATTACGCGGAAAAGAGGGTTCGCTGGAGAGGGTAGCTTCAGCGGGTATAAATAAGAAGGTTGCTCGGGTAACCTATTTAAAAGCACTTGGTCATGTTTCCTGCTTTCGTGGCAATAACCACCGCTAATGGGATACGACGAAAAAAATGGTTTATTACCTTAAGCGTACAGTGGCTACAGAAGGTACTCGTGTACGTTCGGATTATCCAGTGGGGTGTTCTTTAATTAGGCGATACATCTTGTTTCCATATCGTATACATTTCGCAAACAAATTTATTACAGGTTTTGCTCAATCGAAATATATTCGGTAACTATAAGTTACGCGAATTAATGACAAAAGTTGGAACATGGTATGCAATTACTGTTGTAGATGCTAAAATTAATACAGTAAAACACAAATACTTGTAGGCTTATCATTAGAAATGATGAAGTAGCTGAGTACTTGGAGATGTCGCAGTACTTGATTCATTAAATTTCATTTTCTTCTATGCAACTTACTTTTTTCTTACGATTTCCTCATCGAAGTCAACATTTCCGTCTCCTAATTACCTTATCATCGATCAACGATTACCTCGAAGCTCCTTATCGCAAAATCTTTTCGCGTCCGTGCCTTTCTATCTCTCGAGGAGCAGAACAGGGAAAGTTGAAAAAGACGTAGCCACGGGAGTTCGCCAATTACCTCTCCGCCGCAGTCGCAACGATGCATCTTATCAACCCTTATCGTTAGCAACTGCAACGATCTAGCCGGGCGAGATGAGGCAAAAGTTTGAATCGAATGAAATCCGGCAACGGGTTCGTGGAATAAATAGAGCGGAGAAAGAGCGAGTGAAAAGTATTATAATTGGCGTACATGTACATTCTTTATTTCAATATCTCTTATAATAGACATCCGGTAGGTGTACCTAAGTTGGTACCTAATAAATACACCCAAAGGAAGGATAGATATACAGTAGCGGACAAAAGTTTAAAACAACAAGATATTATAGAACAGAGCACCCTCTTATAGACCCATTGTCTATACATCTATTTTGATTGTTAATAGAGTGTAGTATAGTACTTGTTGACTAGCACGAAACACGAAATTTGTTTACCGTGTTATTTCTTACACACGAATTACTTCATATTTACACACCCCTTGGTTTTAAATTTTCAACCGCTACTGTACACTGAAGTTACTTTAAAGGAGTCTAAATTGTGAGGTGTGTCAGGGGTGGTTAGCTAGCGTAAATCAGGATTCGAACAGATTTTAGACACGTTTAACCACGACGCAAGTTCGAAGAGCATCGATCCTCGAACGCATTTCGGCTTAAAACTAGCAAAGCGGTCATCGATACTTCGATGACAAACGATCCTTTAACGCGCTTTATCTTAAACCTAAATATTCGCTCATCGACAGCGAGAACGCTTCTCCCCTCGTGTAAAACATTTTTGTAATCCTGTCATTCTCGCAAATATATTTCTTACGGAATATCGAATAAAGCAAAGAAACTAACGCATAAATTGTTCGTTCGATTTCAGAAGCCCTACCGGACGCTCTGGCGAACGACTGCAACAAGTGCAGCGAGAAGCAGAAGGTGGGCAGCGAGAAGGTCATCCGGTACCTGATCAACGAGGTACGTTCACCAAGCGAGTAGCGTTCACTTTTCCGTGCCTAATTAACCCATTTGCATCTAAGCACGGAATAATCCGCGAGCTGTGACTTTCTTTCATTACCAGTCGCTGAATATTTTTTTATCTGCCACGGATCACGTTTGATCTCTGTTGTGAGCATTTCACATACATCAGCTCATTATATTCTTGACAAGTTTTTAAAACGTACCATTTTAAATAAACTCTATGAACAATTCGAAAGTCATGTACTGCATATATGACTGACCGCGCGCGGTGATACGGGTCAATCGTCGGCTGAACGTCGTTGATGCCTGAACAAGGCACCTTAAGTTGAATTATGATGCAAAAGGGTTAAGCGCGAAGCAACGTCGAGAATTCCAGTTCACCGACGAGACAGGTGCGGCGTTTCAGCCTTCGAATGACACGGGGCCTTTCGACTTTCACGGGACGCCACGTTTTCGACTCTCAGGCTCATCCTCTGTCCTTCTATCTTAGGATCGTTCCCTTTGCTCAAGAGTTTCTCTTGTTCGAGTCGCTCCACAGGGACCTCCCTACTTCTTCGCTTAATAATCGTTAACCTATGCCCTCGGAGAACCGGTTAATCCGCTCCGTGTCGAACTTCCGCCGCGCAAACTTTGCTGCCGCTATTTGCTCTCGATTACGTGCTTCCTTCCTGTTGCCTTCTGTCGACTCCCTACCTTTCCTTTCGATTTTCCTTTTGAACGTTTACGCGAATAAATAATGAGCGTGCAAGAAACGATAAGGATGCAAAATATCGCTACGAAGTTAGCGCGTGTCCGATAGATGAATTGTGAGCGGAGCTTTTAAATTTTCTAAACAGAGATTCAAGCCCGAAGATACTTGTTTGAACGCGGAGGAACAGAAAGAAATCGGAAGAGACCTTTGGAGGAAATATCCGTGACTGACGGGGATTCACTTGCTGTTTATAAAACTCGGCAACGAACAGACTAACTTTCGCAGTCTTGTCTTCGTCGCGAACTTTTAATTGAACTAACGTGCACCGATTCGTCTTGTTGACGTCTTTGTTCCTTTTTCTTCTCTCCTCCTCGTTAACAGAGTCTTAATTAATTCTATTATAACAGGACAGTGATCCGAAACGCAGTGAAGTCGACGTACTCAAGAAATCCGTTTCGTACCTACGCGCTGTCGCTTTATTTCTTTTTTCTCGCGATTCAATTGGACCCTTTCGCTTCGAGCGCCGCATATATACGGCATCCAAATGTATTTTGTATTTTAATAATTTTGTGAGTCTTTTCATATTAAAAATGTAAATATGCTTGTTACATTAGGGAATGATTGTTTTATTCAGCACAGTTGTTATTTAAGACTTAGGAAAATATATATATACAGAAATCATGCATATTTCCGACGCGTGTTGCCGTTCAGTGACGATACTTTGGCGGACTGGACTGCCGAAGCGAAAGGGTTAATCGTGCACGAATCCGTTTCTTCCCACGCGATTTCGTGAACATAGTTTCTACACAGTTTCAACGTTAACGTTTGCATTTCAGCGTCCGCAAATGTGGGAGAGGCTGTCGAAGAAGTATGACCCGACCGGCGAATACAAGGTCAAGTTCCAGAATACGGCGACCGAACGTGGAATCAAGCTTTAATTTACTTAATGACGCGAGAACTTCCTGCTCGAGGTGACACTTGGACCCTCGGACACGGATCGTTGATTTGAAAACACCGACTTCGTGTTTGTTTATCTGTATTTGTATCCGGCTAAAAGATTTGGAAATAAATGTTGCATTCGTGTAAAACGAGAGCGTGTGGTGCAAATTCTTTTACGCAACCCTCTTTAACGTAAGACTAAACGTCTGTGGCGAGCTTCTTGTCCTCGTCACTAAGTGGAATCAACCAACTCGCAAGTACTCGAGTCCGACACGGTTCCTATTTGTACAAGTTCCGAAGTATTCCTTCCTATCCCTGTGTTTAAGACACGGGCCTACTAGGTAATCATTACCAATGAGTCCACTATCCAAGCCCAGGACGAAACATCCCCTACCTACCAACCTTTCCTTTCCTTTCGCTACAGCTATACACGTTCATCTATGCTAAATACGAACCGTGGACGAGTCGAACAAATGTTATTCATACTAAGAAATAATGAACAGACACTCTCGGTCGAAGTGCTCCGCGTGAACGGCGAATTGTTAGCGATTGCAATCATTGGACACGAGATATATCGTTTCTCCATGCAATCGCGTTGTAGTAAGCGGAAGACGGAACAAATTGACAAACGCATATATTCGCGTCCCATAGTCCACGCGAGTATCTTTCGTCAGACGCATGTATGCGCCCTCAGCGCGTAAAGGGTTAATTCTTAAGGGACGGATGGAAAGGGCCGGGAATAGAAAGAAAGTGCTCGAAATTCGTCGAAAAGACGGAGTATCCTGAGAAGGAAAGAAGGATTCGCCCGGCACGTCACGTAGCCTAGCGTCTTTACCGCGCCCGTACTTCAACTCTCCACCCTCCATTTCCGTTTTTATTTTATTCCCCATCCCCCCCCGTCTTCCCCGTGCAGTTCTGTCACGGCCGACTGTTTCGCGTTCGAAATAATCAAGCCGGTTTCACGGTTGACGGACGAAACGTAAACCGGTGGATTTAATATGAAATTGGGAAAATCCTCCGGGTCAATCCGGAGATTTGTATGCGCCGTACACGCATTCGCCATCTCTGCTGCCTTCGCGAACGTTCCCGGGGAACTGTCGCACGTGCGATGCACCCCTTCTGTTATCGTTCCTCTTTTGCGAAGGCGAACACACCGGAACAACGCGATTTGTCGACGGTGAAAACGAACTTCGCGCGACAGTCGTCCTCCGGGTGTCGTAAACACTCGAGCACCTTCACGGTTTCCGGCGAAACGCCGATTTTTTTTGGATAACAGTTACACGCTAGACAAAGAATGAGTGTGCTATCAAACGAAATACAGATTTAAAAGACGCTAAGAAGAACGTTTGTCAAGCGACTGCATAACCGTTCGAAAATTTAATTCTGCTAACGATTATATTTCAAACATCTAACTTCCCTAGCTTTAACTTATGCGCGAAATTGTTCCCCGATCCAAACACGTTCCTAGTATAGAAGCGAAACAACTTTCATCCTTGAAGTGCCCCCTTCGACAAACAAGGCGATTAGGCTTTCCGTTTCGGCTGAACGGTCGTTAACTGGAGGAACGATCAAAACTTTTACTCGTACGGTCGATTGGCTCGACAGTCGTAAAATTTCTTCGGCTCCTTTCGTCGCGAAAATCGAATTACCCTTTATTCGTGCTTAATTTTTCTAGCTACAGTAGCGGACATAAGTTTAAGACGAGAAAATATAAAATAGAGTACTATGGTTTCTAAATATTACCTATACACCCATTTCTATTACTAATACAATAGCGTAGTACTTGTTGATCTGTACAAAGCATGAAATTTGTTTACTGTTTTGTTTCTCATATATGAATTACTTTATTTTTCCTAACTTTTCAGTCTCAAGCTTTTGTCCGCTACTGTAGCTGAAACAGCTATTTCACAGAGGGTAGTTCGAGCTTGTTACGTGGCGAACCCGGAAGTTGCACGAAGGTCTTGTAGTGGCGGCAGTGGTCGGTGAATATTTGAAGAAAAGCGAGAGGGAGGAAGGGGGGAGAGGGAGCTCGTGTCGAGGTGTTCCATGTTTGTACAGCAGTCACGGTCGCCGATAATTTATTTGTAGCCGCGAAACGAACGGTTCGACACTCCGGAAGTGATAAATCCGGGCACAATGCCGGGAAGAGTTTGAAGGGGAGGGGGAGAGTTTCAAGTCCGAGCGTTGGCCGCCCTTGAGACCGGTCGCTTAATTTCCTGACGCTGTCCGGTTGCGAAATATGCCCACGATTGCGAGTGCAGGTACAGCGTGGCACAGAAGTCTTGGAGTACTCTTGTCGCTGGTCATACGACGGCGATCGAAGGTACCTTCGAAAAATATCTTCACCCATTATTGGATGGAAATTAGTTCGTAGTCGTTGAGATGATTTTGGTAGTTCGTTTATCACCTTTTCGAAAATTCGACACACTTACTTCAAACCTCCTTCAACTTTCAGATGTTATTTAAACAAATAATTGTGACGATAGATTCAAGAGATCTTGGAATATTGCTTGAACAGAGTAGAATGTATTCCAGTGATAAAAAATTAATAAACGAAGCGATATCGCAGCTTGAAGATACCTCTTTAGAGTCAACGGTAATGATCGAGGGTTAAGTAGTATTTATAGGTTGCCCGAGGAGAAAAGATTGAGAAATTAAATAAAATTAAGCTAAGTTTTCGGGAATTACGCCAAACTGTTTATGGATTGCCACGGATAAAATAAAACAAAGGTCATGCAATATATTAAGATGTTAATAAATATTTCCAAGTACTTTTTTATTAAAAGAAAATGAAATAATAGCGACTATCCTTAAATCTTCTCGTAGATAAAATAACTGAAACTTGTATCGACAAGTTGTCCAAATATTTTTGCACGTCACTGTACGCCATAATTCTTTCGAGACTTTGAGAACAATTTCGTATTTGCATCGATTTCCCTCCGTTTCCCACTCCCGGCTCTCGTTTCGGTGTCTTCTCGAGGCTGTCTTCGAACGGGAAAGGAGTGCCGCGCCCTTCCCACGGACTTTTGAATTGTTTACGAGCACCGTTTGATAAATTGCGCGCGCAGAAATTATTGCTTCGCGTCTCTGGCGATTACTCACGGAATCGTACTTTCGCGTATTCTTTTTTCTTCTCCTCCTCTCACGGGAAACAGCTGGAATTCCTTTAAACATTCATCCCGGTTATCCCGCTGAAAGATTACTTTCTTTTTGAGCGCGTTTCAGTTGAACGAGAAAGATACGCGTGCGCACACACAAGCACACACACAAAATCTTTCTCTTTTTCTTTCCAAGTTGTTGAGGGGTTACGTAGAAAAATAAAAAACTCGTGTTAAAAAATGACCGTATAAATATATTTATTGGAAAGGTACTGTCGGTGGTTTCTATACGACCAGCGCACAATAGGGAACTTACTGACAAAAATTGCAGACGCAACGATAGTATGTACATTTATAGCTGTCTATATTAGCCGCGCCCCCAAACCCTAAGAAGACGACGTAAAATAATCGGGGAGAGGGAATCCAAAATCCATTATTCTTTGTAGAGTCTTTATTTGTAGTTTTGATATACTGTTGGTTTGATATACTATATTAGTATTTATATTCCCTGAATATGTGGAGAAGGGGAAAATGTGGAGACATGCAAAGGACTCTGCGAGTGTTTTCAATCAAACACCCTCAGCGATGAAGGGCGACTGGCCGTTTGGGCCGAAGGACGGGCTGACGTTCAGGCCCTATTGTAATTTGTTAGATGCAGCCCTTTAGAGCATTCGCAAAGATTCCATGTCACCACAATTTCCGAATGATTTTAGTACGTTGAGTTTTCCAGGTACAAATATATATTTTTTTACCTCAACACTTGTATTCCGATTGGTTGCAACAAATCTTTTATCGCGACGAATTTGCGTCGATGGGGCACGCAGAGCAGCGTGTACGAGGTTCGACCGAGTTTACTCGAGCAGAAGGATCATTATTAGACTGATCGAGCTTCGTTGATTCCCATTGTGCCAGGAGTTCACCCCGGCAAAGAACTCGGATAATTATACACTCGTTTGTTTTTTATCTCCGTGTCGAGTTTCTCCGAATGAAAGAGGTCGGGTGAATAATATTTTATTTATTAACATCTCGTTTCGCCTCCACTTCGTCCTTTGTGCTTCACCCGCTTCCGATTCAGCTGTTTCGCTACTTTGTTGTTTTACCGCTTTAAGAAACGCTCTTCTGCTTCACAAGTCCCCCTCCCCCCATCCACGGTCCTTTTTTATTTTAATTAGATCCTCATCGAGCGTTTCCTCTTTGCGCGACCCTTGTTTCCCGCTTCGCGATGCACCGACCAGAAAGAAAGCGTATTACCACGAGAAAACGTCCGGATCGTGGCCGGAGCAGCGCGAGATCGCATCACCGAGTCTGGTGTTAACACTTATCCGACTGAATGGGGAAATCTCCCATTTTTTCTTCAACAGCGCAACATTTGCTGTTCTTATTACTTAGTCTTAAAATAGTATTGTTCGCAATGCGTCAAATGCATATTCTGCTTTTCCAAAGTAATCAGGACTGTACCGCAACGAATATTTAGCCAACCGCTGCCCTTGTTCGTAACAAACAGCGGCGCGGGACTCGTCCCGCGATAAAGCGAGCGAATCGATCCTCGAGGATCCTGGGGGGTTGCGCTATCGCGAGCTAACGCGGGGTAATAGCCGGGAAATAAAATGTTTGACAGCCGGGGAATGGGATTCCCGTGTAGGAGAGCCCGGAGATCCCGTAAATAGACCTAGCTCTTCTCCGTGTTGTTCAACTCCAAGGACACGACTTTTATTTTGGCCCCTCGCAGCCACTCGAATTTTCTTATTCTCTAGCTCCGGTGAAACATCGCTCGGGGGGAGGGTGGACGGGGAGGAAGGGGTGGAAACTTTGCTCGCGGTCGCCTTTGTTGGGCCGGCAAAACTTCAGGAGTCTCGTGATAAATTAACCCTCTCCCTCCCCACCCCATCTTCTCCTCTCACCCTCCCCTGTCCGGGGTTTGTATCTGTCTCTCACTCTTCCCCCTCATCTCGCGCCCTTCTCGTCCTCTCTGCATCCATCTGGCGTCTCGTTCCCGCCCTCCCCCCTCGCGCCTTGACGCGTCGTCGTTCCTCTCCGTCACTCCGATTTCGTCCCTCGATCCTGGCTCGCGCTCCACCCTCTTGGCTCTCCAGGACGACCCTTTTCTTTAACGATGGACCGAAGACGCTTCGAATCACTTGGAACGTACGACGGGCGCTGAATCATTTCGAGCACCTGAAAGTTTCTCCATGGAGCTCCCGAGGGTGCACGTATTTACGGTTAACGCGTGTCTAACGAAGGTCGAATCGATTTCCAAGGTCGTTCGAGGGTATCTACAAGAGGAAACCGATGTAACAGCGCGGACTCGTTCGTTTGTAGAGAAACTGGAGGCGAGCGCGCTCTACGTTGTACACGGTCTCGAAGGCAACACAATAGGGCGAAGAACTCCAATAACGCATTACTACACGGTCCCCTGGCGAAGCAATTTTTGCCGGAATCAATATTTGCAGAGTCATCCATGTGCCTGTACGGTTAAACTGCTCGAGAGCCTTGCGAGCCAGAGAATCGAATGCCCATCGTTACTCTACTTCTCAACATCTGCTGCCTTGCTCTCTACATTCTCCTCTCTTTTTCTTCGATCTCTCTCTCAAGTTCGGATTGACGATTAACCAACCGAGAGGTCGTCGATTTCGAGTATCTGTAAGCAAAATGATCCTGCGATGCTGAATGTGTAACGTTAATCAACTCTTCGCGCTCGAGAGGCGATTCTTAATTGCCAAATGATAGTTTCGCAAGTTTTCAGACTTTAGTTAGTTTGTTTATTAGTCAGACACGGAGGTTAAATAATCATATATGTCAATTGTAGTATATGACTTAACTAAATTACGTGAAGTTTAATATAAGCGAATCTTAGTAAATATTTTGCGTTTAAAAATCTTTGAAGTCAATATTATTAAATGACTAACAGTCATCTCTCGAGTGCAAAGGGTTAAAGAATTTTAGCTTATCGATTCGTTTACGTTTTTTCTTCGACGGAGTGTCGATAGCTTTTTTTCTTTTTTATTTATAGAAACTAATAAGAGCTCTGATTCTGTCTACGAGTTATAGTACCATGCCCTCGCAAGGGGATTTGTAATAAGGATAGAACGTGAAATTCGTTTCCCCCGATGACGTTGTTAAACTATTAGTCTCCTCTTAATGGGAACACGCGCCTGCGAGTTGAGCAGGTCTGTATGGGAATCTGACGGCAAATTACGACACCCTCTGTTCTCCGGCGTCTTATCTTTGACGAACTAAGAGCGAACTCGTTAATAACTATTAAATATCGAGAACGAGTGTTCCCCGTAACGATAGCTTTACTTCGCCTCTGGCAAATTTCTACGTTCTCCGATTCTCCATTGTTCCTCGCCGCCATCTTGTATTCGCAGACGAAGGAATTTAAAGGAAAGTTTACTCTATATTAGCCTAATAAAATACGCGAAACGGAATAAAGAAGAAAATAGGAAAGTATCTCTTTTTGTGCTGCACTAAAAATTATTTAAAGTTAAACGAACGATAAAATACTCCATATTCTACATTTTTACAGTTTGAAAGGAATTATCGAAACGTAAAATCGAATGAAAGGGTAGTTTGCTTATTCATAGAAATATAGAAATATCTGTTGTTAAAGAAAATATCTCTCATGGGTTGATAAAAAGAGAATAATTATAAAAGAAAGGAATGCAATAATGAAGAACGAGTTTCCTAAGCCTTTTGAACGAGAGTGTACAACCTTGACGTTCCGATCCGCAGGAATTGTTTCCATAAGCTCACTCGCGACCGAGATCGCTTAATTTATTTATAGTCGTCTCGCGGTGGCGGATACAGCCAGGTTGAAGTTGATTCCGTACCAGAGAGCCTTCTTCGTGGTTGCCTCCGACACGTCCCGTCCCCCTTACCGAAGACCCTCTTCCTATTTCGCCCTCCTTGTCCCCTACTCATTTTCGTTCACTCTCTCTCTCTCATTCTCCCCCTTTCTCTCTCATTCTCTCTTTCTCATCCTGTTCCGTTTGTTCGAACTTCGCCGACGATCCAGGGTCGGCCGCGTTAAGTATGGAAATGAATTACGAAATTAGTGTAGAACCGACTTAAACAGTCGATTTAAATGCGCCATAGCGAAGGGAGGGGGGCGCAGGGAAGGCGTCACTTAACGCCCATTCGAAGTCGCCCTCCGAGCCGACCGGATCGCTCTTGCCCTTTCGTTCATAGGTCCATTCTTCGAGAGGGCAAACGCCGAAGAGGGAACTTAAATCGAGTGGTGAACCTAGAATTCAATCTAGCATCCTTCCTTCCTTCCTTTTCACTCGCCCGCTATCACAATGTATGCTGGAGCTTCGTTTATCCGAATCTGCAAGACGACAGACCTCTTCGTCCTCGATAGTACTGTTCGTCAATCACATATCCCTTGTTATCGCGTTTGCGTACTCTAATGTTGAGGCTAACCAAAGTTAGTGTATTCATTCTCTCACGTACTTGTTATTACTATAAGAATATCTCTTATTTTACTATTTAGTAAAGAAGATGGCAGGGTTCAGATGTGAGAGAAACAAAATGAAATTTTTAATATAATATTAATATCTGTGTATTTAAAAATAGTTTAATAGTAACAACCTAATAGTATATAATTTAATAGTGTAAACTTTTCAACTGAGCAACTTCAACCTTCTTACTTCTTCACAATCACACTCTTTTTGCCTCGTGCTCGCATTTTCTCCGTCATATATACTTCCAAACACTCGTTTCCTTCCTTTCTAATTGTCAACCACTCTCATTTGATGCATTCGGTCACGTTCAACCAAAATTCCTCAGTCACGACGTTTTATCAAGCGCTCATCTTTCGCACCTTAGAGACATCCTAGTCCAAACATTCTACGTTCACACGGCTATCGCTCAACTCAACCACTCTTTACATTTTCCTAGAATCGTATCCACTCAATCTTATTCCTACATTACCTTCCGTCGTTTTCAGTCCCGCAGGCAGGCGTCTGCGTTTATTTATTTAGCTTGCTCATTTTCAACAGGTACAGCGTTTACTTGCGTCGTCCCTTTGTCTGATCCACGAATTAGCGTCCCTTTGATTACGCGCGTTCGAGGGACGAGCGTATGCCGGCCGTATAATGCGAAATTACACAGGGGAATCTCGCCGGGGTTGCCCCGTCTTGAGCTGCGGAGAAATTGTCCGGAGTTGCGCGAACCGATCCTCCTCGACGCGTAACGAGGAGCTATGGCCAGCTCCCCTCGAGAGCTAACGAAATTAGAGAGTGGATTCGCGGGACCCGAACCGGAGACCGAATTCTCCTATCTAATTCGGATTTAAACGACCCTTTTAGCGGGGGAGGGCGGCCTTTAGAATGTTTCTCGCGACGGGACGAGCTACGGGAATCGAGCTCGTAATGGGGAACGCGTCGGATAACAGGTGCGCCCTTTTCGCCGTGCCAGCAATTGAAAAGAAGAGCATTTCCCGTGATCTCTTCACCCTGGGATATCGTCACGCTCAGGTGTTCCGTTGGATGCTGATTTATAACAATCTGAAGCTCGAATGCTTCGCGTAGATGCGAGTAATTGTACCGAAGCTAGCAGCACTTATTTCGTAGGATAATTGCGAGGATTGAGGGAACACCGATTGTGTGGGATATAAGCCTCGTGGCGAAAAGAATAGATCAGTGAGAAACCGATAGAGAACCATCTCACATCGTTTAATACAATATGGCATCAATTTTCGTTCACATTAAAAGTTTGTATTAAAATAAAGTCTTTTTCTGCTGGTATTTTGAGTTTATTCTTCCGTGTTTTTCTTCTGCCAGTGGGCAAATTCCGAGCGCGTTTTAAGAGATCGAAAAAATGGGAGGTGGGAGATGAAAATGAACAATTTGAAGGTGGAGGGAAAAGTTCGGGAAAGGGTACTTACTGGCAGAAGGGTGGTCACCTGGGTGGGTTAGGTTTTCATTCAGGAGATTTGCGATGGCCAGTGACTATAAACCAAAGCCGGTTTCCGCAATAAATATAAATGATTGCTAGCCTATGAATTGTCGTCAGATTTCGAAACCTTTTTGGTTGCTTGAGAGTATTTCATAGTTTTCAGTCGTTGGCGTTTAATCAAGATTCGTAACCGCACAGAGATCGCAAATATCCGATTACCGCACAGACCTCTTGGCTCCTTCTCGCGGAACGAAGCTCGCCTCTATTAGCCCTTCGCCTTTCACCCTGCTCATCTCGTACCCTCTCTCATTTTGCAGCTGCTCACCACTCCTAAACTTAACTAACCTTACACAGTTACCCTCGCCTCACCCCCAACCGGTCGGGTTGACGAAGAAAGACATCGTTTACATGTTTAACGTTACACGGTTGAGACGGTAAAATCTACCGGAGTTAAGTTTGCCAGACTTTCGACTTCGTTAAAGTTGAGCGGGGGTCGTTTCCGGTGGGGTGTACACTTTGGAAACACTCGAAGCAACTTATTTCCTTCGATACGGACAACGTCTCCAAGAACGAAAAGTCGATAGGAGGAAAGAAGGGGTGCTTGTTCTTTCGCAGTAGCCTGGATAAGTGTGCAAAAGGGTTTGGTCGCGACGTGTATTTGTTTGCAACGATCCCCAGAGTGAATATTCCATAACCAACCGAGAGGCACCCCCTGTGGCAGCATGCTGCGACGAGGGTGTCCCTCGACGGAGTGCGAATTCGCTTTGCAATTCCGTATTAGCTGCTGCTTGTCGTCCGAACAGTTTCTCGCGCTTGGGCGCTTCGAATCTCTCGCTGCAGCTTACCTGCTCACTCCTCATCGAGCCGACAATACTGAAATTTAATTTTGCACCCTCGAAGTGAGATCCTCGGGCTCCTTGAAAGAGGAAATCCGCGAAATTCCCGTTTGCTTGCGTAATTCGAGTCTCCGCGTGCGGCGGCGTTCGCGCGACGCGTCTTATGCAAATTTCATCAACGTTATTTCACGTGACTCCGGGATCTTTCGCGAGGTAAACAGCTGCATCGTCGAAGGGAGTCATCGTTTCCGGAGGAACGAGCCGCGCAAGGGGCGACGCGACCTCGGAGCGGAATCAATCGCCCTGATAGGCGACGTTAAATATCTAATTACCGAAATTAGGCTGTCAAGCGGCGGTGATCGCGTCGCGTGGAAGGCAGCCGTACGCGTATGTGTGCTCAGCTACCTGGCCGTAACGAGGATACGTCAGGACACGTGCGAGCAAACGCGTTAGGCCGCCGTCTAAACGTCACAAACGTTCGCGTATGCGCGCTGAGATATACGTATGCACGCATGCATATGGAGGATCTAGTGACCGAAATGAATCGCGTCTTAACGAACGGAAAACGATGGAGGGAAGCTTCTCTTAGCCTATCCAAACTGTGCTTGATTAGGCTGCATTACTTCGTGGATCCCTAATCTCAAACTGTCTCTCAAACATTTGTACGGTTAAATTTTAGAGTTTTAGAAACGATAAAGGATCTTTAGTGAAGAAAAATGTAAAGAATTACTCAAAGTGTCCTTAGATACTCCGCTTCTCTGCTAGACAAAAAAGATAAATTTTAATAAGCCATCGAAACGGTACAAGATACTGTTTCGATTGCAAATAAGTATCTACTGCTCTTACGTTAAAGTCCGTTACCTCGTATTCATCGAAAAAAGAAGGCGACAGGATATTCTCAGAGACGTGCAACCGTGAAGCTCTTCCCTGTCACCTTGAACGCGTAAAAGGAGTAAAACCTGTAACCGTAATCTTCGTGGTAAGTTCTGCGGAGGACAGGCGAACTCGTAGATCCGTCAAGGCTCCATGAACGCGAAGCTCTCTCTCGTTTAGAGGTCGTAAATCTTCCCGCTGCGGACCAGCCCGATGTCCATCCTTGGCCTCCAATTTCCTACGCATCACGGCGAAACATCATAGATTTCTTGAAAAGGCGTCGGTCCCCGGTGGATTAACCCATTTGCATCACAGCTCTAAATACGCTACTGACGTTATTCATTCGAGAATCAACGATAGTTCTTGCATCTTTGTTTATTTATTTATTTATTTACAGGTATAAGAACACATTGGTGTATGTACAGCATACAAAATTTATTACATCTGTTGTTAAAGGAAGTATTTTTCATAGGTTGATAAAGAGAGAATAATTATAAAAGAAAGGAAGTATAATAGATTTACACGAGGTACAAAATAGAATAATAAACGGGTTAAGGGCCTGGTTTTTAAACGAGATGATACTATTGCTGTTTATTATTGTCTTCGTTTATGGATGCAAATGGGTTAACAGAAATCCTCGAATCGATCGACTGTGCGCAGTGGGAAAGAGCTTCCCTCCCGGGATGACTTTTAGGCGGATTTCACAACAGCTCGCTGCATAGCGATACATAGCGACAGAATCGCTTGGCTACGTACGCGAGGAGAAACGAAAAGGTTGTGTCGGACATCGTGGTAGAGAGGAAGCATGGGGTGAAAACGCGGGGTGAACGGATCGGGGAGAGGTCACAGGCAGAGAGGCACGAATGCTCGGGCCGATCGAACCACACAGGAAATGGATCAGACAGAAAGTGCGCGCCGAGGGAACTTATTTGCAGAAATTCTTCAATTTCCGCGTATCGCCTCATGACGGGGAGATGATCGGGGGACAGGTCTTTTGTGGATCGAAACTGGTGCCTTCTTTTGCGTTTCACGGATCTACATGTTGCGTGTCTGTTGCAGCCGATTCGCTCCCTCGAAGCTATTAAGAGTAAATTTCACGATACGACTGCGTTCCCCTTCTTTGTCGCTTTGGTAGCCATTTTGCAGTCGAGGCGTATCAAGGCGTACGCAAAAATAATGCCTGTTATAGTACGTTTCAAATGACATTTGTAGAGCAAAACTTGATTAGACGAAGTTTCGAAATGGAATTGTTATTGTTAAATGTTATCGATTAAAAAGTCACCCCTATTCGTTCACACCTCTTTACTAGAAATAGAGAAGACCACAAAACGATGACAATGATAACCGTAACAATTTTATGTACTAATGGGTTATTGTTAGCGAAAAAATGAGTGCAGTATAAGACACCTAAAAATAGTAACATATTTGTTGTAGGTAATATTTCAACAGTATATGTATCGTGTAATAGAAAACTGATCGTGACGTCACAAGGTAAACCCTGTAAAACTGACGTGGTATTCAACGGGTTAATATATATCACGTTCGAGGGTGCAGGGCGAATTCAGCTACTTTTCCTTCCGTTGATTAGGATTGCCGATTAACCAAGATCATCGCTGTTCCTATAACCGAAATATCTACTTCTCGGAGCTATCACCGTGAACAGCTGCAAGGTCTAGACAAAAGGTGTCGAAGCGTCGAAATCGGTGGGACGGAGGAACAATTCGCCGGTAATCTAATCGCGGGATGGCCGTTCATCAACGGCCGACAACAATCGAAAGTTGCCTGGCCGGACACGTGAAATCGATAGAGGTCGATTTTCGAGCGCATTGTTTCCCTTGTGTGCGATCCCGTTCCTCGGTCGGTTCGCCTATGGCCAGGTTTCTAGATTGAAGGCTTATCGTTAGCCGCGTTTGCTGCCAGGATTCTCCTCCGCTCCCCCCTCCCCCTCCTCCCCCTCTTACTATCTCTCTCACGAAATTAGACATCAGGACAGTTGGCTGTCTCGTCCGATTCCCTTCGCTGTCACCGTTGCAAATCCTCCTTCTCACCCGTCCCTCCGCCACCTTCAGCCGCCACCCTTCAACCTCGTTGTCTCTGGATCTCGAGGTGTGACCCGGATACCGGTTCCTCGAGGTTTACCGGGAAATCGTGGCGTTTCCACCCCCTCGTTCGCCTCGTCTCTGTATCCCCCTGGCAACGAGACGATCGAGAAGACGGTTTCCGGGACAGGAGAGGACCAAGGATGGCCGTCGCCGATAGGCTTTTTGTCTTAACGAAAGAAAACTTCGCGGCGGTATCGGGAAAATGAAAGGAAGGGAAGGCGCTTTGCTTTCGCAGCGATTTCATCGATGATGGAGGCAGTTTCGTTTGTTATCACAAATTATGATGGTTGGTAGCCTTGTAAATACGAGTAACGCTCATTTTAATTGGTATCACCACGCGTGAACAACGCGTAGCTTACAACGACGCAGTAGCGAGTAAAGTCCCATGCGGAACAGTTAATACCAAATCAACCATTTATATATTATATTACTTATTAACCTAAGCGTGAGGAAGCAATGTATTCTATATTTTGTGAAAGTTTTATTCAGATCTGAATAACGTCCGTTCACATCTGCCAACCAGACCTGGGCGGACCTTAGATAGCGAAATATTGTTCCCTGGAATCCTTTTCTCCCTTGCCGTTTTTCTGAAAATAATTTATCCCCTTCTTAATTAAGTGTAGGAATGCGATTGAGTAGGCACGATTCTGAGAAAGTGTGAAAAGTGCTTGAGTCGAGCGATTGCCGTCTTTTAACTTCTTGGCAACACCCGTAACTTTACGTTTCGCGTCTAATTGTATATAGACCGTGGAAATTGAGTATCGTTACATCGATTCGTCTTGGTTCTCGATTCAATTTTCGGACGCTTCAATCGTTTCAACGAACGCCGGTGCATGTTGTTTCGAATTTTTGTGATCCCACCGTTTCATCGTTGCTTCGACATAAAACACACGCATTCCGCTCGTATCGTCTCGACAGAACGGACGCAGTCGGATTCGACCAAATTGTTTGCAGTTTTCCTCGATGCTTTTGTTGGACGCGAAATTACCACTGAGCTCTTTATTTCAGTTGGTTTCGTTAATTTATACGAGGGTCGGGGGGGGGGGGAGACCAAGCTTCTCGCGGGAACTCGACGGCGGGGTGAAAACGGCCTCGTTCGCAAAAATTCCCGGTGTTTTTAATCTCCTCGCTATTTTACCGGTTGTTTCGCGATGAAGGAGCATCCGAACGTAATGTTATCACCGCCGCGAAATTGGCCAGCCCATTTCGTCCGACGGAACGACGGAATAAATTCCAGAGTAAATTCCGAATGTTCGACGCGGTTGCTCGTTTCTACAGGACCGTTGCTCGAACTCTGGAAGGACAATCGATCTTAGGGTTGCGCGATGGATGGACGTTTGAGTTTAGTCGCATCTGTTCAACTCCACTAAAATCTTCGTGTCGTAATTGTCTAAATTATAGAAAACTGCGGTATTTCCTCGAAGACGTCTATATTTATTGCACGACTGTGAACCGTTTCAGTTTCAAACGTCCTATCGCTTTGGCTCACCAGCCTAACCTGTTTTTTTCGTACAATCGGTTACACGTTGAACTTCCACGAACTCGTTGCCGGAACATGTTTTTTTAGCGTTGTTTTTTTATTATCGAAGGAATTCCCTTGTTTGCATTCCACTTTCTTTATCGCCGAACATTCCACTTTTTGATGTCTTTGTGCCACTTCGTTCGTCGACGGAATTCCTTTTTCACGTGTTTGCGCGATGCTGGCCAGCTTTATCAGAGGAATTCCTTCTTCCTTCGAATCTCCGAATATTAATCGCTACATGAATTTTCATTAAAATTTGTCGAGCGAAATTTGTGTCTCTCGAACGCTAATTTCGGAGCGCATCGATGAAATTAAATCCCTTTCAGCTCTTTCGATTCGAATTCTTTCGGCCCGCGCGCTGGATTTCACCGCGTCCAATCCGGCGAGCGATTGATTCAAAGTTATTCGAAGGGACGAGTTTGCCTGGCAGCGAGGGAACACGGTCACTGTTGTATTCCCGGTAACGGGAATGAGTGCGACACGTGAGAGATTTTTAAGAGAAGAGTTTTGTACGGCGAGACTTAATACAGCTATACGGTACAGCTGTTTTAGGACATGTCTGCTTTTTTTGGTTTCGTTATAGTTCTTGTAATGATCGGTAAGACGGAGTAGTAGGGATGAGATAAGGCGAGGAAAATTTGGAGTTCAAGTAGTACGAGTTGATTTAAGAATCAAAGGACATAGATGAATTATTAGCAAGCAGCAAAATATTTGGAAAGAGATGACTGTTGGACAAAATTTCGTTGCACAATGAAAAAATTTCGAAACTCTGCCGCCCTTAGCCGTTTCCTACAGGTCCCCATGCCGCGTTTCTTTTCGACCGGATGAAAACGTCGACGCTCCGGCGAGCTTTCGGGCGCGGAGCTAAAACCGAAAAACGTCGAGCATGCTAGGAAAAAGGAGAACGAGGTTTTCAGCGACAGTGTACGCGTGCTCGTCGCGCTAGAATTAGAACACGGGCGCTGAGAGGGAACAGGTCCTTCCTTTGACCGATCTTTTCCCTCTCGAGCCTGGACGGCAAATTGGAACAGGAATTTTTCAGTGGATCGAGGTAAACGTCTGCAGTTTCGTGTAGAACTGTCAAAATTAATTATATAACGCTCATAGAACGTGGTTCCATTTGCACGGATGTTATTCCACCGCTGCTTGACTTCTCAATCGTGCTATTCCCATAAAGAATTCACACGCGCAACGTGCAACCTAGCCATAAGTGTATCCTGTGGTAAATATGGTTATCATAGTGTATGGTGTTGAGGAAAACGACAATGTTAAAAATATATATAAACTTATTTATTTGATGTAACAATTTTTGATCCCATTCACACGTCCTATTCTCAATCCATCTCTAAAACAAAAGGTATACACTCACGATCCTCATTTAACTTTTTTCATTCTCTACTCCATTCACTCATATTTTCATCCTTCTTGTTTTTCCATACATTGCTTCTCATTCTAATTTCTTGACCGTTCATTCTAGAATCTCTTTCACACAAACAAACATACACACGTCAATAAATTAGCAATCACCCTCACATATGGGGTATGAGAAAGAATATTTGTATGGAAGGATGAACGTGGCCAATGCGTATGACAAAACTATGAGTAAACATTAAGCTTCGTGTTGTGGAATGAGGGTAGCGAAGTGATAAAAAGACAGTGTAATAACGGCAATAATAGTAACGAGAGATATTGATATAGCAAGAGGGAGAGAGCGAGAGAGAGAGAGACGCAAAACGAAGCGATCTTTAATGTGATTAATATTTATGTAATATTTCGTTGTTTGTTAATGGTTGTTGTTTAAATAAATTGTATTTATTATTATTCCAAATTTATTCATATATCCAACTTTCCACGCGCACTCTTTTTATAAATAATCGCCTTCGATTTGTAACCGCTATTTCGAGGATGAACTTGGTTCACGCTGAAACCGCTTGGCCTAAGAAATTTCGATTCTTCCGAAAGGATCAGAGGTTTCGATTGAACGGGAACGAGGATCGAGCCACGAACAGCACGCGCACTAAGGCAGGGTTCGTTATTTTGTTTAGTCGAGCAGTCGGCGGGAAGGCGACTCGAACAAGGATTTCAGTTCCCGGAACACGGTCGTTTCGCGTAATCGAATAACCGAGTCAAAGCGCGAGTCGGGAATTAATTTCGAAAGTTTCACGGAATTAACGAAGTTTGTAAAACAACTAGTTATGCGCGTAATTGCTACTTCGTTTTCGCATGGAAACTTGAACGGATCGGTGGAGGGGTCGCTCGTAGCTCCGCCTCCCCCTATCCCTCTTCCCAGTTTCCTCTGCGCTACCTGTCTTTGGTTCACCGAAGGCAAGTTTTCGCGCGACACACTTGCATTATCTGCGTGAATTACTGGCCGATCTGAAGGCGATTAAACGCACCGCCGGCATAATTTCCCTGGTTACAAACGAAACCTTACGCCCGCCCGATGAATTCCGCGAGATCGCAACGAGGAAAACTTGCTTCTATCTGGACGATTGCTCTTCCTCCAGAGGCGTGCAATTGATACCGGCTGTTATTACGAGAATTAAGTTCCGTATCGCGAACCGCGTTATCGATGCGTGTGCAGAGGTGAAAATGTACGACGAGAGCTTGGCCGTTTGTCGCAGCCTGCCCGGAACTTTCGCGATATCCGCGTTCACTCCTTTCTGGAACGACTTCACTGACTTGGTGCGACGGAAATTGATAGATAGATAGGAACGGAAACGACTTTGTTATAAATGCGTGCTTCGTGTTATATACTGTTGATTCTTTAACAACGATCCGCTAATGATTTTTGTTCTTTATATTGGATTTTATTATTTCAATAGCACTTGTTCACTTCGTCGTAGGGCTTACAATATTAGAGTGACTTGCAGACGATAGCTCTTAATGAGATAAATTTAACACACTCATACCTTCACGCATACACCTATTTATATTGACACCTCATATCTCACTCATCCTTCATCTACCGTATTGTTTATCTGTACCTCGACCTCACCGTTTCATCCTTTGGTAACTCCTGCATTTAAAATAAAACCTCCAACTCCTTCGTTTCCAAAAACTATATGTTTCGCGCCATTCTTCCTAAACAGACCGACAACAACAGAAAACACATCTAGCGAAGAATACTACAATATTATAATATCCGTGAAATTGTGTAACTCATTTCTAAGTGTGATAGATTAAACTTAACGACATTTATATCGAAACGATTTTGATCCATGAGCGTGTAAGCAGGTTTCTTTAAAAATTTTGAAGTTCGTCGGAATAGCTACAGCGCAAGTGAGCAAACGGACTTAAAGTATCTCTTCTCATTTGGTGTTCGCGACTAAAGTAATGCCTGTCCGTTAACTTGTCTCGAAGCAAGAATCACGGTTAAGGGAAAACCAACGAAAAACCGCGGAGGTGTGACTATCTTGCATATGTTTGCTTGAAAACGTCGCGTCGTTTCGCGTTCGCTAGCTGCTCTGTGACAAACACCGTCTCCGCGGTAAACGGCTGGAAAAACATGGCGTTTTTCAAGAGCATTGGAGAAAGAGAGAGAGAGAGAGGGAGGGAGAGAAGAAATAAAAATGATGGAAAAAGCGGGACACGAAGGGCAGAGGGAGAGAGGCAGTGGCGCGATGGTAAAGGAGAGAGAACGGACGAGACTGCTTAATTTAACGACAATGAATTCGTTGTCCTGGCGCGAATTTCTCGACGAGCGGGGAATAAAGTCGTGTTTCGTTCCGGCTCGCGAGTCGCCGCTGTTCTCCGGACTTTTCCTTTGTAATCGTGTTGCCCGGACGTTTTTAAGTTAGCTGCACACGGAGCGTTTCGGTGCGCGTCGCTGTTGCAAATTTCTGTCGGGATGCATTTGGTTAAATTTGCGTTGCGCACGAGTTCCTTTTTTCTTTCGTTCGATCATCGATTTTAATCCGTGTACTTGCACGAAATTGTCACGAGCTCGTCACGAGTTAATTTAGAATTGCGTCGTAAATGCAGATGAAGCGATACAATGTGTAACCGTAGAGAGACTGGTGAAACAATATTAAGTAACGTATATTTCATATAGTAGCGGATAATTTCCATTTTGCGCTAATCAATAAATGTTGTTCTACCTTAATAACAATAAAAATGACCGTGCAGACAATATTTGCAGACTATAAAACTATATTCTGCATTGTTCTCTCATCTTAAACTTTTGCCCGCTATTGTACGTAAAACGATGTCTTTGCAAAATTATCCTTAACGATCCTATCGATCGAAGGTCTATCACGTTAATTGACTCCTGATTACGCGAATCAGGATATCAATGGTATCGTCGTCCAGTCGAGAGCCTCGTGAAGGGGGAGGTGCGAACGTTGAGGACACTTCAGGTAATTGACAGGGTGAACGGTGCGAGTGGAGCATTAGTTGTATGGTAGCTGTTAGCGTCGCGTAATTAAGGAAATGTGAAGAAGTGCGATGCGGTTAGGAAGGTTCATCGCTGATCGATGAACGGTCGTGTTTGCTCTGACGAACGCGAGTTTGGGAGTTTTGGCTGAGGATCCCTTCGACCCTCGTCAACTCTTCGCTCCTTTTTTCTCGAGGCACAGTTATTCAACGTCCACGCGTACGCGGGAGACTGGTTTTCAGGTTCGTTTCGGATGGTTCTCGGAGTGGTTCCTCGTGTAGGCAATTTTTATTTAAAAAAAAAAAAAGAAGGTAAAAGTAAATTGTTCCCTGTGCGAAGTTACGACGTATTCGGTGTTCTTTGTATTTGCACTACACCGGTTTGCTGAATAATATTTATTTTTCAGAGATGGAAGCTAACGACTGTTTATAAGTAATGCTTTTTTGTTTCGAGCTCGTTTACGTTTTCAAAAACGTGCAAGTATGTTTGACAGAACCATTTTTTCATTTCATCCTGCGGGCAACCACAACATTGACGGGAAACTGAAGCGTTCCATTTCGTGTTTTCTAAAGCGTATCCGTCGGTGAATATTCTCTCTTTTAATTACTCCTTGTTAAAACAAAAAAAAGGATAAAAAACGATGGACCACGATAAAGTAACCAGACCGGTAAACAAGCGAATTCTCTTGCAACATATTTTGTTAACTTTGTTAAGCGGAGTTGTTTGTCAATAGATTTATAATGCTGGTAAGAATTTGTTTAATCTCGTCGCGCACAAAGGAACTCCTCAGGCAGCATCAAAATGAAAATTTAATCGCGCCTCAGAAGGACGGAATAAGCGACGTAACTACAGAATGAGAATTTTTTAAGGCTCTTACTCAAAGTTTTTTTTTCTTCATGGAAAAACCATATGCACAATTCACTGGGAAACAAAGCTGATCCGTGCAAAGGCGCAAAGGAGAGCAAGTAGAACAACAGCCGGACGCCTTAAGTGGTAGAGGATCGTCTATAGTCAGACGCGTCAGATGCACGATAAAGGGTACGTTGCTGCGTTTTCTTCGAACCTGCATTATTTATCGCGAATATAATTCGCAAAGACTTTGGTAGCGTTATCCTGCTTCGTTGATGAAACATCGTATTCAAGACTTAACAACAAATTATGCTTCCATTTTTATCTCGAGGCAACTTTTTTAAATTTTAATTCTTAACAATGGCTCGCGTTCGCTCCTCCACTCAGACTGACTCTCTCGATACATTCTTTTGTCCACTCGTTCGACTTTCTTTCGCTTTCGCATTCTGTTCTCTTATTCGATCATCGAAAATCACGTGCAACCACATACTCTCTTTGTTTTCATTCGCGCTTACATCAAAGATTCATACCGTTCGCTCGAGCTTCGGCCGATCGCTTGCGCATGCATACCACATACACAGGCACAAACACAGGCACAAACACACATATATACGTTAATCGCTTTTTCTTAATCTCTAACACGCATATATTATATTCTTTCATTTTCATCCACTGCTTCGCTCAAGCATTCGTTACCTCTACGTTAACACGTTTTCAGTTCCAAATACATCGCAGGATAAGGCATCCGTGATGCAACCATACCAGATACATATTTCAAACTTCCGAAACCATCTCTCCACTACGATTAACAGATCCAAGATAAAGGAATTGTTAATCTCGTACGTGCATAGCTGATCGAAGACAAAACGAAGGAACGGCAAACGCGATTTCCGACTGTATTAAATACTTTTGCTAATATCTGGCCCGTAGCCAAGAGGAATTTTGCAACGGAAACATCAGGCCGAATTTCCTGCGTAGATACTTAGCGCATAGGCAGGAGGTGGCATGTAAGTGGTGTGCGCCCGAAGGGATTAATATTAAGGGCGCATTTCGACGTGCCTTAGCTCTCGGTGCAACCCCATCGACGGCGCCGCCCCGCTGTGACCCGATTTTCCCCGATAACAGCGCCTGTGCAACGGCGTCTACATAATTCACGCGTCGAATGAAGCCGCCCCGTCGTTTTCGGCCAATACAATCCGGCTTGACACTTTAATCCACCGCGATCCTACGAGTGCACTTCGTATATATTTGACTTGGTAATTCGCGAGCGGCGCAACCTGGCTGGCCCGCATTCCACATCCTACTTCCGGTTAGGAACGCGCGTTATCCTGCTGTATATACGATGCCGCTTTCTTAATATTAGGTTGCCAAGCTGGAAATGAATTCGAACTTCGGACACGTTTCGTCGGGAAACGTACGCCCCCGGTCCTGTTGCAGCTAAATTATGGCCGAACAGACACATTTTCAGTCTACGTTTCGCTGTGATAAGTGAACCGACGCTCATCGTCGGATGTGTTATTGTTCGTCCATTACAGCGAGTCAAAGGGGATTTAACTCCTTGATGTACTTTAGCGAGCCTGATTCGTGGTAACAATATTGGACCAAACATGATCACGAGTCAGATTCTTGGAATGAAATGCGGGTCAAACCGTGAACATTGCAAGACTGATTCGTAGAATGGAGATGGGGTTATATACAGAGATTGCTTTGATATACCCTTGTGGATTTTTGTCGAGCACTTAGATTTAATAATGACTCTTCTACGATTTCAATCAGAATCAGAAACAAGCTAATGTAGGAGACTCAATATGCAATCAAGACCAAATACGACGAAATAGAATAGTATTGATTGTCGCGAAAGAATGTTGGAAATGAAAATTTACAGTAACAATGAGATTATGTTAGAGTTAGTATATAATTAGATTAGAGAAAGAAATATTTGAAATGAGAGAATAAATTTATACACCTGTAAAGAAAGTTTGTATATTATGCGATAACTTATTCATACAAATGAGTTTATTCAATTGTGTGAATAAGTTATTTAACGGTATCATAAAACGCGTCGGACGGAGAGGGAACAAAAGAGAGGGATTATGCAAAAGTTAAAAAGATTCTAATAATTGTTATCAATCTCCAATCGGTTTAAGACCGGGAGCAAAAATATGCAAACTCTACATTGAATCGCGAACTATGCGTAGCTCTTAGCTTGACGTAGATTTCCAAAGATCGTGCATTCTTTGGAACCCGACGTCAATTACCGAGTCTCACCTAGGGGAGGTGGCTACGCAACGAGCGAGACTCGTCTGAAATTCATTCTACGTTTCTATAATTTATGATTCTAACGTTAGATAAAAGATAAAAGTTTGACAGCGATTGATAAAATGTAGAATGAATTTCGGATTCACATCAGATTACAACGACGTTGAATCCTAAGTGGCGGATATCCTATTCAAGGATAGCTTGTTCAACTTAAAGCGAATCGAATAAAATGAAGCTATAATGCACTTGAAATATATCGTGCACTGCAAAGGGAAATCGATACGGAAAACTAAGGTGTGACTCTAATTTCGCAACGCTAAACTATATGGAATGATCGGTTGAGCATTAAAAAATGATCCGAAAACCACCCAAAGTGGGTGTTCGGTAATAAACGCGAGCAATGAAAAATCGCGACGCGACCGAAACTACCGAGTTCGCAATCGCTGGCCAACATCGTTGAGCAGTGCACGACGCACTCTCATGCACTTAATAACGCCATGCTAAACGCGCTCTCGAGAGCCGCCCCCGCCTTCGACCGTGGCACGATATCCATGCCGCGACTTACGCGGTCGCTGGGGCGATGCCATGGCGATAAAACCCACGGGACCCAGCTAGGGTTCGAGCACGGCCCTGCAGATGGATGCAACAGTCCACCCCTGCCGACTAACGGATGCAAGAACGCGCCACAAACTGGCGACGCGCCTCACAACGGCGACCAGTGGAAGGAGCATGCCGCTGTCCCCAACGAGTAGCGCCGAGACCCGTCCACCTGCAGGACCTAACCCTGGTCGAGAGCAACCACCGCTCCATCCAACACAGCGCCGCAGTTCCCCGACTGGACACCGGTAGTCGCATCGCCATGACGCCGCCCCAACGATCGCGGCGCGAACATGGAATATCGTGCCACGAGTGAGATTGGAGAAGACTCTCGAGAGCGTCTTACAGAAGCATGCAATTAAAAAGCGCATGTCGCACCACGGCGGCGAACGAGTGCGCCCTGCAAAGCCCTCCGACACCGAACGATTGCGAAACTATATACGCGCGAGAACACTGAATTGTTCTTTGCGATACGACGACGGGGATCGGGTGAAAGTGAATCTTTCCGCTTTAAGTTGGACAAGATTTCCTTGTGCGAAAATCGCCTACACTAAAATGCACATGCTTATACTAGCTTATAGCTAACTTAAACCGAGTCGCACGCATCCCTCGTTGTCCTGTGTGGTGTACTGGAAACGCTTATACCTAGAATTAAGGGCTGGAAAGCTGGACGTAAAAAATGAAAGGGCAGTTAGACGGGGGAGGAGTGGTGGCTTGTGGGCAATGCATTGATATGGGTTGATCGCGAAATG